>JAUMJL010000575.1:0-600000 GCA_033558185.1 Dromococcyx pavoninus | reverse complement strand
GGCCTCGGCAAAGCAGGGTGCATGTGTCTGTGTATGCTGCTGCGTACACTTCTTCTGGTGTTTGCACGCTAAGCAGAGGTGGAAAGGCAGAGGGCTGCAGGTGCCATTGCTCTGGGCCTGGCCAGGTCTCCTTTCTCTGTGAATGCTGGTCTGCTGCCAGGGTGGGAAACTGACTGTTGTGAGTCTGCCCTTAAATCACTGCCCTGGGGCTCTTTTGAGCTTGGCTTTTCAAAATTTGCATGGTGTTTTTTCTGCTCGGTATTTTTACCTTGTTTCTTGTTTCATTCTCTGTTTTGTTGCTGTCCAAACAAATAAAAGTTAAATTCCTGCTGTTAATGTGAGTTCGGAATTGACACCAATGCCACAATACTTAAAATTTTTCAAGAATTCATGACGCATGCTATGCCTCGTCTACGTTTGTGGAAAATAGCCAATTGCACAAAACTCAAAACAATGAAATGAGTGAAATTCATTTATACCTGTTTGTTCAGAGGCTCATTTGCTCAGTGTGTTGAAACCCTGACCTCTGGAAGAACCTATGAGCGATCAGCTGCAAGGGAGAAAATAAAGAATTTCCTCCCCTCTCAAAGTGAGGAGGAGAAGAGGATTTGGACAGGAAGCTGTCTTGCATAATTGCAAATATCATATCGGAAAATATGACTTTTAATGTGAGAGTGTAGGTTTTGAGGTTGCATCTTGTGTTTGAGCTGACATTTGAACTGCTATAGCTGAGGATTTGATTGCCCTCCACTTGTTATTTTAAACAGATACTGTCTTAGCATTATGTACTCTAGTGAGAATTTGTATAAATATAACTTGTCTTCATTGGTTTTATATCTTGAGCATGAAGAAAGAATTGATTCATACAATCTTTCCAACAGCTCAGTGATCATTGGTATTGCGTGTGTAGTGACATACGGAAATCAATCATGGATATTGTGTATATATTAACTTGTATAACCTTTCCTTTTGATATGATGGATAGAAGACTCTGCCATGAACTCACAAGGTTATATTGTAAGGATGTCACATCTTCTTTCAGATGGACTTGCTAAATTCTTTCAGCAGATGAATAACTACTTTATTTTTTAACTTTTTTTTGTGTAGTTATTGAATGTTAGGTAATGGATAATTTTTAACATTTATTGAAGTTTTAACCCAATGGATTATTCCAAGCATTTTGGGTTTGTGTTCTGAAAGTAGTAAGCTTCCTGGCTATATTAAAAAAAAAAACCATAATCTCTCCCCTATGTAGATAAGGAATTATTTTTTGAGTAAATATGTTCATTGAATTTTTTTTACAATGAGGGCTATTTGTGCTGTTAGTTACCACTTATTGAATGCATATACAAAGGGCTTTTTTTCTTCTGCTTCTTTTAGTGTTGTGGTTTTTGTTGTGTTTTTTAAATTATGTTTTAGCAAAAGCTTTCTTTATTTTGTATGTGGAAAGAGATCATAAAAATGTGTGGTGTATACCTGATACAGTGTTTTGAGTCTTCAGACAGTTTGGAAGAACTAGATTTTCAGGTAATGCATATGGCCTGTGCTTATTGATGCTAAATAATGACTTCTTCCGGTGTGGTCTGCTCTGTTTGTCTGTACTCACCTGTATTCTCTATACTTGCTACTGGATCCCAGTGATGGCAATTTGAGTGTCAATAGCTCCTGGATGTCACTGAAAGGAATTGGTGACCCAGTTCGTGTTGGTAGCTAAACAGTATAAATAAATGGTTTGGACTCATTACAGAGGGATGATTGTATAGATGGATAGCAAGATCAGCGGAGCTGATGATTGCGGGGTAATCAGAAGTGCTTACATTTAAGCAGAACATGTGATTGTGTTACACCTGATCGGCCTCTGAAGTCAGCCTTGCTTTGGGCTGGAGGTAGGACAAGGTGACTTCTGGAGGTTTTGTGCAACCGGTTTTATGGTTCTGTGATCTCCTATGCTGAATTGCGGTGTAAGCATCTTCCCACAGCTGCACGCCAGCTGGAGTTATGAGGGGTCCTGAGAGTCATCCTCACAAACCTTGTCTTTTAATTTGAATTGAAAATCTTCAGAAAGCTCTGCTTCTTAGGCTGATCTAATTTATGGGTGCTTTTTCTCTTTTCTTTTGTTTTCCGAGTCCCTGAATCAGAGACATATCTGGGGCATTAGTAGTTATTGACAAACATGTGAGTGAATCTTAAATTTGAAGGACAGACTACTTTCTGGCCATCAATGTAGGTGGCCTATTTATGAGTAGTGATCACTAAAACCTCTTTCCATTAGTGCTGAAGGTTTTGTAGAAGACTCTTTTTTTCCAGTTTAAGGGTTTGGGTTGTTTTTGTTACAAAATATAGATCTGAATGTATCTGTGCTGCAGAATGACTGACTGAAGAGTACAGCAGCTGCCTGAAGCTTTAGAATCGCTGGGTTGACTGCTGGACTCGGGTCATAACATAAGGGGCTGCAGCTCATAAATGTCTCCCATTTGCCTCACTCATCAGAGAGTGTTTTTTGCAGTGCATTAGCGCACAATTGATCTACTCTGGTCTGACCTGAAAACTACAGATGATGATTTTGGTGTCAATGGTAATTTACTTTTTCAGTGGTCAAAGGAGAGCAATCCTAGCTGGAAGAAACCAACCCAGTTGTGTAACTTGTTTTTCTGCTGCTGCCTACATCCAGCACTAGTGTAGTTGGTGAAAACTTTGTCAAAGACTTTAGTGATACAAGAGAAGTCCATTGCTGAGCAAGGTGATGGTACTCTACTATACAAATTTTGTCTTCTGGACTCAGAATTCAGCACTGGAGAAAACACTAGTTCTCGTTCCCAGAGATCTGTGATTTTCCTCCTGTACTTTACATAGTTGCCTTTAATCCAGTACTTTTACCCGCAGCTGACCGTTCATCCAACAAATGTGTTCCACTAGAAAATGCTAATGTGTAAATGTTTTCAATGTGTACCTCCTAAGAATGCTTTCATAAACCAGATTTTTGTTGTCTTTGAAAATGTGCTTGAACTGTTTTAACTCTAAATCAAATAAGCATTTGGGAGTTTAACTGGTTTCTTCAAGTCATAGCTACGAGAGTGATATTTCTGTGTATTTGTTAGTATTTGTTTTTGTGATATTTCTTAGTATTTGTTCAGAATAAGCAAATTGTAAGAGTAGAAGACATCCAAGAGTGACTAACTCCTCTTTAAAAACACATAAATGCACTACAAAAATGGACTTAAGCTGTTTTTTGGTTTATGTCTTTATAAGAATTCATTAGAAGCATTATAGGATGGTGGGATGCTTTATCCTGCAATTTTTCTGTTTACAATTAGTTTAGAGTACACTTAATATGTTATTTTAATACTTCACAAATTAAATATAATGATGTACTGCGTTTAGGATTGATTTTTTTCTTGCCAGTATTATAAAATATATGCATTCTCTCTTATTTTATCCTTTTTTTTAAAATCTAACTTTCTTTTCAAAGTCAACGTCCTTGTTAAAATAGAGGCACCATCTAAGGCAGTGTAAAAGTATTAATAAATTGGTAATCTGTTATCTGTTTTCATCCTTAGCTAAGGCTCTGATTTTGAGAGTTATTAATTCTTAATTATTTTTCAGTCTGATTCTTAGTGGTTCTTTTTTTCCCATGTGTATTTTTTTGTATGTGGTGGCACTATTAAGTGCTTTCACTCTAGAAGAGAATTGTAGCGTATTCTCTTAGTGCCTTAAAACAACTGTCTTGGCGCTGCCTAGCTTATACATCCTGTGAAAATACCGAACAGAGTTACGTACTTTGGCTTGGGGTTATGTGTTTATACATATTTAGTTTTAGCAGATGACTGCATATTTATTTATTTTGGCAATATCGTTAATTTTCAGAAGACTTTTATTCCCAAATCCCTTAGTTTTTCAGACAGATCTAGAACATTTGTTTGTAAATGTGTCTTTAACATTGCCAACTCAGATTAGTCTTGGAAACTCAGTCCATATTTTAGCTTAAAACGTTCACAGACATTTTCAAGGTTCATGAGTTTTACAAAAACTATTAATACCAAACATGCACTAATCCAGATTTCCACCCAAGATTCTTAAAAATCTTTACAAATACATACCTTGCAGTTTCCAGGTCAGGTAGGTTAAAGAATTTCTGCTCCCTCTTGTGGGATGAGATACTGCTGCTGTTCACCTAACCCATAGTTTAGGATGAGGAATGCAGAAAAACAATTCCAAAAGATTGTGTTTGGGTATAGGATTGATCCATCAGTTCTTGACCTATCATGTTTGGTTTTTTTTGGTTTTCGGCCACCCTTCCCTTTTTTTGTTTGTTTGTTTTCTAAAATGAATGCTGTGGTCAGAGCCTTGGTTTTCTGTCTCCCCGCAGAAGGCCTCATTTCAGCAGTACAAGGACCTAGTATTATGCTGGGAACTTTTATCAAATTGGATTAAAAAGTAGCTTTATATGAAGTGCAAACATATGGTCCTGAATCAGCAAATTATTCTGTGTCAGTGTCTTCTGTATTCTCTCCTATTTTAAAGTGACTTAGTTTGGGAACATCTGGCATATCTATATCTCTCTCTATAAATATATCATAAATGCAAGCTTTTCAGGTTTTATAAAAGTTTCTCTCTGTGACGTTAACGAAATTCTGGTTAATTATCATGTAACCAGCAGGTGCTTAGCTTGACTTTTGTAACACTGGTGCACAGCAGAGGGGGTGCCACTACTCAGCCCCCACCAGATGAGGTTATTTTAGAACAGAGGTGTTAGACTCACAGCCCACAGCCCGGATCAAGCTCTCCACCTTGTTTTATCTGGCCCAGCACCTTGTTTCTATCCAGCGGCAGCGCCAAGCTCCTTGCCCCTGCGCTCCTGCCACATGTGCAGCGAGTGATGCATGTTACGCTGCAGGAGCAGGAGAACAGCAGGAGCTGTGAGTTTGACACCCCAGTTTTAGAACAACTGAAATACCTGTGTAATAGCGGATTATAAATGCAATCTCCTTTCCAGAAGGAAACAAGACTTATTTCTAAGTAAGAACACAGCTTAACTGAAATACATAATTTTTCTAATTGACAATCTTTAACAAACATAATGTTTTTTTAAACATAGCCTGTTCAGTGTGGAAGCCATTGTACCAGTACAAAATGTACTAAATGTCATTTCCAAAATGCAATTTACTTTTAAGTTAAATAAATAACCTCAAACAATATGAATCGTGTAGAGGTCAGGTTTCAGTTTGGAAATCTGAGTCGTTCCTTGGCTGATGGGAATTTTGTCCCACGGTCTTGGAAACACTGGTGTCAAGAGATGTCTTTTTCTCCAAAGCTGAATTTTGCCATGATAATAGGTAGCTGCATTGTGATGGGTTAAAGATATCACCTTCTTGTCATTATTTTTGACCCTCCTGCGTTGGAGTGTTTTTCATAGTTTTTATTTTGTGCTAACAGAGGTGATTTCCACAAGCAGCACTTCTAAATTCAAAAGAGTTTGTTTTCTTCAGACAAATATTTTAGTAGTAGAACTAGGGTTTGTACATGACAGAGCTGCACTCCTTTACTTGCATTCACTGAGAAATAGCAGATCTGTTTTTCAGATGACGCATCCGGGTTTCGAAGAGTGTGGAGTCTTTTCATATTGAGTTCTTACATTCAGCTTAAATTGTGGGTGTGATTTTAGCTGTCTTAATGAACTATGTGAAATTAATTAGAGGCTTCAAGTCACCTGCTAGCTAATAACCACAATTTAGATGAGCAGAGGAACCAGTCTTGATTAAATCAAAACAGAACAAAGCAAAAATCCCCTAATCTGAAACTAAACCTGCATGTCCCACAGACATGTCCCACAATTCAACTTTGCATTTTTCATTCAGAACTTAAAAAATACTGGTTTCAGCAAGTATTTCCTGCACAGCGTAAGCAACCAGAATGACAGAGATCAGTCAGGTGTTTGCCTCGTGTTCTGCGAGGTGCTTGTTCTTGCAGCTGACCTGCAAAGGAATGCTTTCTCTGCACCTCTTGTTTACAACTAATATATGCTGATGCTTTCATAAGAAATATTCAAATCAGCTTTAACTTAAGTACCTATTGCAGTTTCGTTAAGTGGGGACTTAACAAGAGCTACTGAAATTGTTGGCATGCTGTAAGGTTTTTGAGTGGAAGTTTGACTGGAAACCAGCATTCAAGCAGTAAAATAAGCTAAATGTAGGGTTTATGTAGGCCATTCTGACACTGTACCAGCCTTTCTAATATGCAGGAGCCACTTCTGTGAGTGCCAGCAGATCTGTTGAAGGGAATGTGTTTTTGAGCCGGTGAGGGACCTTATCCCTTCATTGTGTTACTGCAGGGGTCATGGTGGATAACCAGAAAAGGTGAGAAATTAGAATGTAATGTTTTCATGAGACATAGGATAAAGAAGAAAGTATGAGATGAAAAATTTAGAATAAGACAGTCAAGAGAGGTTGTATATATTGATAAAAATATATACATGTATGTGCACGCACTTGAAAAAATATTTTTATTTTGCAATCTTAATGAAAGTGAAGTTTTTACAAAATGGTGTGATTGTTGTGGATCATGCCTTCCCACATGCTTTTTCAGTTCATTGATTTGGGGCATGGTTGGCTTCAGAAATTAGCAGAGGCTCATGTTTTTCAAACATGTACTGCTGGTATTTCTTTTATTCTGCAGAGCACTGCTGTTGATTTTTTAACTTCTAGAAGCCATATCAGCACTGACATACATTAATAAAACCTCCAGCTCTCTCTCAGTGTTTGCCCATCACAATAAACCTTCACTTTCTTTCTTTGCAAATAAGGAATAAAATATTTCTCATTTGCTTGTACTGTGCTCTGCAAAGTCTCATTCCATGGTTGTTGAACTGAAAAAAACAATCTGATTTCACTTTTGACCCATGACTGAAGCCATGGTATGGTGATTAAAGGCCCAAAAATGAGATTTAACTGAAGACTTATAGTGATGTAAAAGTTGTATTTTCTGGAACATAAAACCCGATTTTAACTGGATAATTGTGCAAAATCCACGCCAATCCATATCAATTTGTGTTTTACTGTATTATTTCAAACCTCCTTGCAGAGTCTATGCCTCTTTGAAGCTTCTTCAATACCAGAGGCAATTTTTGAAAGGGAAGTTTGTGCACTGATATGTTGGGATTGGGACAGCAGGAAGGTAGATGACAATTTCTCATAATAGATATTACAGCTTGGCAGCTCCTCCTTTCAACATTTGCTATGAAATATTGTTGTAAGAAAAAAAGATGAGAAACAGTACTTAAGTGTGAGGAAGCATATTATATGTTGAAATTCCCAAATTGTTTCTATTAATGAAAATAATAGCTTCAGATTTTTAAAAAGCACTTGATTATTTCTCATGTTAATTTAACATTATTATATTGTATAAAATGCTGAGCTAGAAATGAAGACAGCTTCATTTAAAAATACATGGGATCTTTTATAAAAAAATTAAGATTGAACTAAATTAGTTTGCGTTGTTTGAATTCTGAAAGCTACCTAGATTTTATCTTCATTTTTAAATTTCCAATACAATTTATTTAAATTTTTTTTGCAAGTATTATCTATGCTCTCTGTAAAATAAGGAATAGTTTTTTGGGAGACACTAAGTTATTTAGACGCTTCCTTAGTTGGAGAAAGTATCCTTTGTGAAAGTATTGACTACAGTTAGAAACACAGCAGTAATAATAATAGAACTAGTTAATAAGAGAGGGCTGCCCATTGCAATGTGCCTAATCATGAGCCTATCTTCAAGGATGTTACTTAGTGTTCCTGAAATTCCAAGAGTTAGATGCCTTCCTGGTCGAACTGTTTATTCTTCAGTAGGAAAGCTTGTTCTGAAGCTGATGATGACATTGCTTTCTAAAATACATCTCTGAATTGGGCCAATTTATTTTAAAAGACCTTTTTGTTGGCAATGGGCACATTTGGAAACCATGAAGGCTTTATAGGTTTTGCTTACTTACTAATTAATATGTCGAATGGGTGGGAAGTGGTCTGTTGGCAAATTAATGCTAATGCTCTCAGCTCGTAAATTATAATTAGCTGTTTTCTGAAAATATAGAGGTATCCCTATAGTTATAGAGGCATTTCTTTTGACTTTTTTTGCTTTTCTACTAAATGGAAAAGGGAAACTTGGATGACTAATCTTTGAAATTGAAGAAACTTCTATTACACTTTTAGCCATCGGATGTCACCAGAGTACACAGAGTAAGTATTAGGTGATGCAGAACTGATTTATGGCTTTCCTTGGCTATTTATTTTGGAGTCGTATGATTCCAGTCCTGCAGGGCTTTCTCCGATCAGTAGTTCCAGCATCATGGCCAGCTCCACTATGGCTGTGACTATCTTAGAGTGTTGAGCAAGAAACAGGTTTGGGACCTCATCCTGATTCTACAGAGGCATCGACACCAAATGAAGTGGGGACAGAAGCAAGCAAGACATGAACAAATATCACCACATAGTTTAACAGTGTTTCTGTGCTTGTTACAGTGGAATATTTAGCAGAGGCTTTGAAAGCAACTTGTGTATTAACTGCCCACATAGCTACTGGTGTGTTTATTAGCTCATGTATCCTCATTTGCTTTCCACCCTTTGGTATGCTGCTAGCCCCCTGGCAGTGTGGACCTCTGCTTTGTTAGACGCCCAGGTGCTTAACGCTTTCTTTGGCAGCACTGTGCTTTCCCATAGGCACTCTGACCTGCAATGGTTGAGGTTGACTTTGGAGATGTTTGCAG
Source organism: Dromococcyx pavoninus (assembly GCA_033558185.1). Lineage (NCBI taxonomy): Eukaryota > Metazoa > Chordata > Aves > Cuculiformes > Neomorphidae > Dromococcyx > Dromococcyx pavoninus. The sequence continues at coordinate 591,251 of JAUMJL010000575.1, read as the reverse complement.
GAGTTTCAGTACAAAGAGGTTATCTGAAATGTGGAATATCCTTACAAAGGTCTTTGAGAACAAGGTGGTGGCTCCAATGAATCTTTAAGCTGTAGGGCTGTATGGTTTGAGATGTGAAAACTTAGTTGACTACATTTTTATAGTAACATTTTTCAGTCAATCTGGCATTATAAATGGACTTTAGGGCAGTTTTAAGGTATATCTTCAACTTTTAGCAATTATATACATAGTCCTGCTTGAAGGTATTGCTTTTCGTGGTGCAACACAGTGGTAACGAGAATAACAGTTTGACTTTAACTGCTTTATGGAAGTAAACAGTAAATATTAAAAGAAATATATATCCTGCATTTTCTGAATAATTTCTATATAGCATTGCTATCCCAGTGCTAATGTGAAATACCTTCATTCTTATTGATGAACATCTCCAAAATTGAATTTTAGAGTGGGACCCATGAATTTCACTTTTGGTGATATATTAAAGGAGGGAGACAGAAGGGAAGACATCCATTCTGTACTGACAGCCAGAACCGGAATCTGTTTTAGAGAGTAGTGAAAGATATAATGGAGTTTAAGCACTTGATAGGAACAAGTACAGCAGAAAGTCATCCTGCTCTGGAGAACTGACTGGAGGCTAGAAGTAGAGTTACTGATATCAACCACATTTTCACGTTCTTCTAATGCAAAAGTCTTCAGCAAGATTTCATGAGTACCCAGTTCTTGACAAGGACACTTTGGATTTCTTGCAAGACCTCACAGTATCAGATTATACTTGAGCAAAGGGGAAACAAGCTGCTTCTCTGTACTCTGTGCCAGTATACACGTGAATTTGTTTTTATGTGTCCAAAGTCCTCTCTCCTACTTGATGGAAATATTTTTTTTCCTTCATTTCACTCCTATTTTCTAGCTTTGTGGGCTCTTCAGCTTGTAAGTAAGCAGAACTGACCATCCTGTTCCAGCCACCTGCATTTGTGTTTTAACTTGGGTGTGATCTGAACATAAGAGCTAAGCAGGTGGAACGGTTGGACTCGATGATCTCAAAGGTCTTTTCCAACTGAAGATTCTAAGATTCTATGAAAATTAGGGATTAACTTGATGTACATCCTTACCCGATTCTAAATCTACAAGACAAAACACACCTCGATTTATTTTGAGCCCAGCTATATTCATATGTCTGTCCAGACTTGTGACTTGAAATATTTTATTTTAAGTTCAGTACTTTCTAAGTGTGTTCCATAGGGAATGAAAGGGCTGTAGGGTGTAAATCTTTGTATTTGGAAGAAGAAAAGCAAATAAATAAGCATTGCAGGACCTCTAAAAAATAGGTGTCCTAAAAACAATAAATATAATCAAGAAGAGAAAGGAACTAAGAAAGAGAAAAACTCATGAGGATATTCCTCTCTGAGACGGTCAGAAGGATTTATATTTCACTAAAGTCATAGATCTATATGATCAAGGACGTAATACTAGCAGGATGTAAATATTTACAGCAGTATGATATTTTTGAGTAACAACTTTCTTTTTGTGGAATGTTGACTCATGGGTCAAAGAAAAAAATACTTGGACAAACAGCAGATTAATGAACAACGCATTTTTCATTTTTATAGGGAAAAGTGAAAGATGGGGTGTTTTGTTATACTTGGCTTCATTGGATTGTAACCACATGTTCCAGAAATGAGGTTTTAAAAATATTGCATGTAGCTTTTTATTTACATGGTTCTAAGTGATAGATATGACCTTTTCATATTGTAAAATATAATCTTAGTCTTTTTCAGTATTTAGCTTTCTTCTTTGATTAAAATCCCAAGGTGGAATGGCTGTACCATGTGACTGAAATTAATCTGTTTAAGCCTAAAATTGCTGGAGGCATGTTGGTGTGCCAGCTGCACGAAAGCACTGGAGATGGCCTTGATTTGAGCGGAATTGTGTCAAAATAGCTTTGCAAGGCAAGTAGGTGTAGGAGACAATTTGTAGTAGTTACCTTGCGCTCTCTGAGCCAAATATTGCTTTGTTTCTGCTTCAGCGCTCTCAGTGGGGGAAGGCTGCAAGTTTTGCTGGGAGGATAGTTACAGTATTTTTATACAACTATTGATTTCTGTTGTGATGACACTGTTTTAATGTTGATAAAGTGTGCATATGAATGTGCATATATACTACTTGTGTGGACGTATATACACATACATAAATGTTAAAGATATTTCATTCTAAAACTAGTCCATCTTCTAGAACCAAAAGATACTGTTTTGGAAGATGCTGAGTGCTTCTCCTGAAAAAACATTTTTGGTTAAAGGGCCTCGTACTACTGAAATTGCTTCTGAAGTTTTTCTTGGTTTTCAGTAGAGAGATTTTCTTGTAATTCCTTGCACAGGTGAGGATCAGAAGCAAATCTGAATGAAGAAATAGAGTTAACAAACATGATCAAATATTTTGCCTGTTTGAGGGCCAAACTTTTAGTTATTTCTTCTTATAAAGTCCTTCACTAATTTTCTTAAAAAGTGCTGGATCTGAAGCTTTTTGTCAGTTACCAGCTAGTGGAGAGGTGTCTAATTCTGTTCTTGGTCATATCAGAATAAATACTGGTCTTCTAGAGACTCTATTTTCAGAAAGATAAAGTAGGTATTTTTTTCAATTTAACCAAAAGAGAATGAACTCTTTGTGGCTCTAGATAACTTTTCAGTTTCAATGTTGGATGTTTTTAAAAATCCTATTTTTTTTCAAGATGGTGCAAAGAAGTTTTGAAAAAGAAACATTTTCTTATCAGAATTTAACAATGCTGCTATGACTGTACCAGCACAAAGACTAATTTCTACATAGGAGTAAATGAAAATCTACCCTTTGCATGCCTTTTAATTGCTTTTTCCAGCCTTGATTCTAGCTCCTGCAATCCCCAATAGAAGAAAAATCTAAAAACTCACACAAATTGTCAGAAAAGATGATGCTGGAGTGAAGAAATGGCTGTAGACCGTAACAAGGTTTATTTAGAAAATGTTTTTCACAGTTTTAGACCAGGTATTCTTCAGAAGAAAAATCAAGGCGGAAAAAAACCCGTGGGAGATAATATGTAACACATAAAGCCAGACAAAAAATACCATCCAGAACCTCCTGTCAGATGAAGTCATATGACCCATCATGTTCATTACCTATTCAGTATATATTTAAAACCAAATAAAGATAATACATACATAAAAAATAATACTTGTAAGGTTCCTCTCTCTCCCACCATCTATTTAAATTCTGTTTTTTCCTTACAGAATGTATCCAGAAATGTTTCATGGTGTTAACTATATGGCTGGGTGCAAAAAGAATTAAAGAAAAGAGCAGTGAATGTGGGCATTCGGAGTGGCATGTGAGACTTCAGAAACCAAGACTTAAGTTATGGGAAGTCATCCTGAATAACCTTTATTTTTGTTTGTGTTAGTAGGTGGTGTGTTTGGGAGTCCAAAAGCCTTAACTAAACTTTTGTCATGGGTCAGGTGTTTTGGTTGTTCATGTTTTCTCCTCTTTCTTTTTTCCAGTACAATGCAGTACCACATATGTGGTATGTTCAAGTAGAAAGTAGACGGTTGTTATATTTGGAAATAAAGTATGTTTGTTTTTCTTATATAAAAGGTCTTAGTTCTCACTTGAATAAGTGACTGTTAATTGATGGTTAGCTGTAGTTACTATCTATTTACTCCACCTATTTTTCATTCTTGCTGCCTCTTGTAAAGCTACTTCTCCCTGGTACTACTGTTAGGTTAAAAAAGATTAATTTTATATACTTGCCCAACACAATGAAGTGTGCAAATGGAGAATATAGGAGATTTTTACATGACTTTTAGGGGCATAGATTTTAAAAGCTTCTTACTGTTGTATTCTTGTTTACCCAGACCCAACAGGTTGTGTGGGACCCGAGAGCAGCGTACAGAACAACCTTGGGGTAGAAGAACCTGGCAGCCTTATTTCAGAGGCCCTGGGGTACGTGGAGCATGGCTTCTTCCCCACCAGCCGATCAGCAATTGCAGAGTGTGTTCAGGGCCCTGCCAGAGTAGAAGAGAGAAAGCCCTGAGTCTGCCCGAGTCAGCACTAGGGCACCAGAGGGGCTGGGACCCCTGCAGTGGGCATGGCTCACTGGCTGCGGAGGGTTGTTGCTTGCCAGGGACTTGGATGTGGGATGTGGAGGCGCATGCCTTGGGGTTATTGTCGCCTGTCCCCTAGCACTCTTTGTTCTTGTCCCCAGAGCCATGCTGTGGCTTTTGATATACTGGAGATGGCCCCCCAGTGCCTTGTACCCAAGTGGGTTAGCAGTGGGGTGACAGCTGGGGACCAGCTGTACCACTACACTGAGTTATGCTTCTGCTGTGAGAGACGTGAGGAAAGAAAGCTATAATTGCGTTTAATGTAACTCCTCTGCTCTCAGTTCCACTGAATTTAAAATGGCTGTTTGTTATTTGCATCTTTATTTTTATTATTGGAAGACAGGAGCATATTAGTAAAACAATGAATGACATGTTTGCTTATCGTGGGTATTGATTGCTTTCATTTTGTGACAGGTCTGAAAATGCACACACTTGAGAAAATCTAAGTAGACTTTAGGCACTTGACATGTTCGACTCAATTGCAAAGGTCTAAGGATTTGTTCAGGGAATTAGTTCAACATGACATGCGTCTGAAAGAGCCACTGCTTTGTTACATGTATTAGAGGTCTGGTTTATTAACTGAAAAACAATATCAACAACAAAAATGTGGTAGAGAATATGTGTGTGATTGCCCTTTTGTCATGCAAGCTGTGGCAGAAGCATGAGTGTGAATAAACTGCATAGGAAGGAGTATTGAGCTCAGACTTTAATCAAATGTTCTGTTATATCTGCCACTTATCTTGTGAGTAGGGCTGAAAGTCAAGTGCCTGCAATCAGCAGAGAAGTGTAGATGCATGTTCATTTTAAATTAAGTAGTCAAATTGTATTTGGTTGGGTTTGTTGTGTTTTTTAAATTATATTAGGCTATTTCCTGGCAAAGTGAAGTATTCTGTGATGTTTTTAAAAGGGCATGTTTTGTATGTTGTGAGAGTGCAGGTGTGGCTCTGATAGGACCTGACTAGTCCAGGCAAACCCTCGTCGACCTCTTCAATAGGTCATTCAGACTTGGCTCGTTCTTCTTAGGATTTTAGCCATGCGTTATCAGGCTGTCTCCTGTGCTGCCATTCATACTTGGGAACAGCTTTCCATGACCCAGCTGCCTCACAGCCCCTCCTTACAGTGTTCTTGTCTTCTTGTACCTTCATTAAAAAGGAATTTTAAAAAAACTCCTCCCCAAAAAAGTTATTTTGCTGGGGAGGGTGTGCCACTTTCACTTGAACCGTTTTACTAGTTTTTATCCTATCTCATAGGATTTCTTTTGGCTCCTGTCCATATCAGTCCCTCAGCTCTTATATGTTTGGGTTTATTTTCTGCCTTCTCTGTACACGTTGGTAAAGCTTATTCTGTGAATAGTGTTTGTAGACAATAATGATGAAAAGAATTAGTAATATCCTAATTCCTCAAGGCAAAGATTTTTCACCTGCCGTAAGACCATGCTAGAGGACAACTAACAGCCCCTGCTTACTTTATTCTTGTGGATTTTTCTTTGGTATAGACTATTATCCTCACTTGTGCTTGCTGTTTCATAAGGGGTTGTGGTTGTTTGGAAAATCTTGCTGAAGCTGTATTGGAAAACTAATAATATATTTTCAATTGCTGTATCTTTCTTTTTCTATTACAGCAGAAACTTTTTCAGCGATTGAGGTATTATTGAATGCATTAGATCAAATCCTGTACATTTGCTCATCTGTTAAATTAGGTGAGATGCAGTATATACTGTTTCTGGATGGTGTTTACAGGTAATAAGAAATGCATGGGAGTATTTGGGAGTGAGTTTAAAATTAAATAAAGCCTGTAACATTAATAAAATACTGAGAATGACAGGAATAATATAGGCAAATTTTATCACTTTTTAAAATATTCTTAAATATGTGAATCCTGTACATATGAATACATAAATCTTGTTTTTGAATTCTTTATATTCAGATTAAGTGGTTTAGATCATGCTGTTTTATGTTTAAAATGTCGTGTAGCAATATTCATAGATGCTTTAAATCTAAAGGAATTTTTTTAGTCCGAGAGGGAAAAGAGGATTGGAAGAAAAAGCAACGATTTCTTCTGTAGCTTTACCATTCCACTCTGTAACAGGCATTGTACATCTGCTTGGCATTCAAAGAAACCCCAAAAGATGAATGAATAGGTCATTCATTATAGGGTGCCAGCAGGGAGTCACCTTATTCAAATAGTCTGACTGGTAGTGTTGGTTTGGCAAAAATCCAGATTTTGAGTGATGGTCCTTAGAATTTTGTGTGTGTGTGCATTTGTTACTGCAGCATCATTAACCCTTAGGGACAAAGAATACAAAGGGAATAATCCTGTAAAATATTGAAACTTTTGTGAATGATGAAAGAGTTTGGTGCTTTGTCTGGACAGGTCCACTAATTGTTTTGCAAAAGAAAGAATAAATAAGTGTTGGTGATGTAACACCAATGATTCCAGTAAATTCTGGTGTCTCTTGGAAAAATACTGAGAGGTGTACCAAGGCAAGCTATGCTTGCAGGATATTAAGGTTTTCTGAAATAGCCTTCTGATAGAAGAATGCGAAATCTGTGGGAGACTTCTCTGGTAGTTATGGGCATTCATTATTCTATATTCTGGCTCCAGAAAGTTATAATTACTCTACTTTGGGAATCTGTTTTATTTGTTGCTGCTGAGACTTTTTGTTAGTATGGGACTAAAGTTACAAATGCTCTGTTACCCAAGTTCTAAGTTGTTACTGTGTTTTGATGAATACCATTTAGAGTCTACTTTCAAAATGGTTTTGCTCAGTCATTCTACAGTAGGGTGAATGCTTAGTCATTAGGATAATACTATGTACTAATGAAGAGATGATAGGGAATGCTAGCATGGATATAGAATATTGAATGCAAAGGACATATCTAGAAAAAGGGAGGCTGAAAGCTCCTTCGTGACCTCTCTGTGGTTGTGTTCAACGATGCACAACAGACCTGTAAAGAGCAGCATGGACACACTGCAGAGTGACAGTCTCGAGAGCTGTGGCTGTGCATTTGGGAGCTGAACAGCAAACCAAAGTTCTAGGTGCCTGGCTTTCTATTTTGGTTCTAGATCAATAGACAGACATTTAGTGATAATGATATTAACTACGATGTTTTGAGTGGTTCCCTGGCAGACTCAAAAGGTAATAAAGCAATAGCTAAACAAATTGAAGTTCTTGTAGTGTTGTCTTTCAGTAATTTGAAATGTATAGCTTCAGAAAAGTTTTACTCTGTCCTGTTAATTGTGAAATGTCTAGAAAGAAGGTGTGGATTTCTTATAAATAATTCTTTTGTGTCCTTGATACAACATGCTGTTTAGGATTAAAAGATGTGTCAGAACTTGTCTCAGTGGGGAAGAATTTGTATGCAGAGTTTATGAGCAAGTATGTATACATGGTCTGCTTCTGATATTCAAATCAATGAGCAGATGCAAACAGCATATCTGTTTCTTTTTTTGTTGTCTACAGTATTTATTCCACTGCAGTGTATTTCTTCCCCAAATTACACTGACGTGAGCTTCTAATCTAGAATGAGAAATACGTGCACCTCTGTCATAGGCTGGTTACAGTTGTGTCATTGCTCAACCTTGAAAATGAATCAGGTCTCCCTGGCTGGCAAAATGAAGATTTCACACTTGTTTCTAACTCTAAATCAGCTGCAGGTGTTGCGACTGAAAGTCAAAACACCTATTGTGCATGTACAAGATTTTTAGATTCTGTTTAAAGGAATCCAACAGTTGCTAGTTTTTTCAGTCTCCAGGGCTGACTTTGCAGGTAGGAAGGTAAAGAAAGCACTAACAAAACATGTGCTTACATCTGAAATAGTTCAGATTTATTTTTTTCCTGGTAGTTAGTAGGAAAGCCTACACAATACTGTGCAAGAAAATAGTAATTTTTATGCAGTGGAAATGAAAAGATTGCTACTTGATTATAATGATCAGTGCATAATGCTCCTCTGAATCTTCGACCATTGCAGCTATCTAAACTCCCCAGATGCCTATGAGAGTCCTAATGTAGTGCTTTTATATAAGCTATTATTTTGAATAATTCAAACAGCAATACTTTGATATATTAGTGAAATCCCTTTTCCAGTTGGAGGACTTGAAGGAAAGGAAACGTTTTGTACTAGAGGATGGTCCATGGTATTTCTGGTGTTCTACCCCTGCTTGTGATAGTTTTGGTGTCATGGCTGAAATCACTGGGCTAAATTCATCATCCAGAAGTTCTAGATTGAGATTTGTGGGCAATTTGGTGCTGTCTTTTTTTTGGATGTGGCCTTTGGAGATTGTCCTAGCATTTTGAAGTCACCCACAGAAAAAATTTGGAGACAACTGATTTGTGTAAGTAAAAGAAGAAAGGTCATAACATAAAGCAGTTGAGCTGAGAGTCTCAGTATGCAGCCTCTAGATTATTGACGGCAATTGAGGAGTTTTGTTTTGGTATCAGTAAAGATAGAGAATTGTGTCTTGTTTTGGTCACAGTTGGATGTGTGAGAAGAGCACTCCTGGTACCAATGTACAGGCATTGGGAATCTTGCAGAGGAATGTACTTCATCTGGTGATTTGAACTTGCCCTTTCAGTTCAAAATGGGCTGTGTTAGATGCTTAGTTATCTCCCAATTAAGCTAGAGGGCTGAATTAATCTGTATAATAACATATGAGGCAGCTAAATGTAAAGCACTGTAGCAATGCAAAGATTGCATTACTAAAATAGCCCATCGAAGTGGAGACTGGGGTGACTGACCATCCTTCCTTGCCCTGTAGAAGAATGGAGAAAAGGGTACTGAGGTCTAGCTCATGGTGACAGATTCTTTGGTGAAACTGAGCCACGTACAGCTCACAAGATAACCGCAGTGCCCAGTCAGGCGCTGTGCTTTGTTAAGGTCAGAGGGATGACCGGGAGTAAGCCTGAGGGGAAGTAATAAAGATTGTCCAGTTCATACAGACCAGGTAATTGTATCTGTAATGTAACTATCCTGCCTTCAGTTTTAACAACAACAAACATATATATTATTTTCTCACCCTAATGAATGCCCGTAAAGCATATAAGTAACTTCGCATTTTAAGAGTAAAAAGTGAAAACCACCCAGTGTTACCAGAATAATGCAACACGTTCAGTATTTTCGGCAGAAAAATGAGGAGAGGGCAGCAACAAATTCTGTCTTGTTTCTACTCATCTGAAGTAAGCTTCTTTACTTGAACTCATGTATTTGAGGTGTAAAACTTGCTCTGTGTGCTCTTTCACATTTAACATTTCCTTAGTGTCTAAAAATATACAGAAATACAGTGATGTTTTCCTAACTCATATAATTGTAAACTAAGACAGCATCAGAGAATGATATTGGAGTCAGAAGGTGCTTCTAATCTTAGATTGTGATGTATAGCTCTGGTAGTTGTCCTTCTGGATTTCGCTATATTTGTGTGGCCGTCCCCCTCCCCCCAAATGAATTTTTATTTTGGTCTCCCCTGCCCACCAGTCAGAAGTGTTTTCTAAAGAGAATTTTCTGCTGAATTGTCAACCTCAGACTCTGTTACGAAGTTGTAATTTGATGTCACAACTGCAGGTTCACAGCAAGGTCTTGCTTAAGACAAGACGTAATAAACAGATTAACAAGCTGTATTGCACAGCACTAATTATGACATTATCTACAAAATCAGACTCCTCAGGGTTATAGCAATATGGCCATAGGCCCACCTCCCAACTATTTGGTATCTTTACTGTTGATCTAAAGTGGCCCCAGAGGTGCTGAGTCACATCAGTAAAGGATTGTGAATATAGCTTTGAAGGTAACCATGCACCATTTCTTCTTGTGTAACAGTGCAGTTTGGACTGCTCTTGTTTTTCGGATATTCTTCTTGCCTTGGAATATTTGAGAATTGCTACTTATGTAATCAGGATAATTACAAAGCTCTATTTGTGTTTAAAACTTATTTTCTTTTTGTTCTGAACAGGAATGAACATCTGCACAGATGCTCTCAGTGCAAGGTTGCTAAATACTGTGGTAAATCTTGTCAGGTAAGATTAAAAATAACAGCTGTAAGGGGTTGAACAAAATTGGCATTTATATAATTTATTTTTCAGGGTTACTACACATTTTGCACGTTTTCATACCTCCACATGTGTAAACATGCTGCCTTGTTTTATTTGAGTATTTTGATAGTTACAAACGTAAGATTATAATCAGTGCAATAGACAAAACTGAAACGTGGTGATTGTGCTTGGTTGGGGGGGCAATAATTCTTCAGCTTTGCTGGGTGTAGACTGAAGGCTCTAAGTCAATTTTGCAGTAAAACAATTTGTATTTCAAGAGTAATTTTTGTCACAGCAAAGTATATTTTCCAATTTTTTAGTAGGAAATCAGGGCCAAGGATGTGCAGAGAAGAGAAGGCCTTGAGCAAAACTGTCTCTCAGAAGGGTATCAGAAGATGGAGTCAGGGTCTTCACAGTGGTGCATGACAGGAGTACAAGGGACAAAAGGCTTAAGTTGAAAGAAGAGAGGTTCACATAGGATATAAGAAAAAGCTTTTTCACCCTGAGGACAGTCAACAGGTGCAACAGACTGGCAAGGGTGTTTGTGTCATCTGCGTGCTTGGAGACTTTCGAGACCCACTGGCTGAGTCTGGTCCCAGAGCTGACTCTTCTCTGAAACTAGAGTTCTTTTTACAACCCTTCCAACCTCAATTATCCTGTGATTCTATGAAACAGTTCTTAAAGGTGTTCAAACCTAAAATTTTAGCCTTGATGTTTGGCTTGTATGGTCACTTAAGCATGTGTGCAGAAGTTGGCACGCTGTGGTACTGAGTGGACATGCAAGGGTAGTGACTGTGTAAAATCTAACACAGCAGAGAACCAGGCACATGAGAGTGGAGCCACGAGCACAACATTACAGAACGCTTCAGTTCTTAAATGGTCCCTCTTTGCTTTGCATTGTGATTTCTGTTTTTTTCTATATAGAGAGAAATGAAGAAAACCAACCAATGGCCAAAATGAACTCGTATTCATACTCTATGACCTATATATGAATTTAACTTTTAAAGTTAAGTCCTTGATATTCAGTTATGAGCTACTATAAACAATTCTGTCTTAGTATAATCTAAAGTGTTCTCAACATGACAGAACCCCTCCTTTTTGGGATTAAAACATATGGAGAGGGAAAGGAGGAAGATATGTCATTTTGATTCATTGTATGGCAGATGTGAGCAATGTACATTAGGTGCTTACTGTAGCATCAATAATAATGCCACAGGCAGATTTATCGTGGGAGATTATAAGGAAAATATGATTGTGAAGAATATAAAAGACAAGAGTATTTGCAAGGTAAGTTTAAAACAAACATCTGCCAGGAGAGTAATTGATAAATCTTCTGTTGGTGAGTCTCTAACGTGAAATGAGATTGTGCTGGCAAACCTGTAAGGTGTAATGCAATACCCTGTTCCAGCTTAGGCATAGTAGCAATCAAGGTATGAAATGGGGCTTCCTCCTTGAGGAAGACAAGTACGTGAATGTACTTCAGGGATTCACACTGGATAGCCTGAAGCCATCTTGGGTTTCTTTGCTTTGTGCTTCCAGCTCTAGGGCTCATTTGCTTGAAGCCAGCCACAGTTGTAGGTACTGATTTCAGTGAGACAGTGTACTGCTGCTAAAAGCAATCTTCACTTAAAATGCTTTGTATTTACTGTTACATAATGTTTTGAACTGTTAATAAATTAATATCAAAACAATATTTTTAGGTAGCAATTGAGAATAACTGAAAAAATGCTATTTTCTAGTCAAAGCTGTGAATTTATTGGGATTGATGACTCGGGGAAGATGATCCAGATAAAACTGAGACCAGCTAGATCTGTTTGCTTTTGAGGACTGTCCTCTTAATTCATATTTATTTTGATAAGCTAACTGAACTACTGTGCAGCTTTGGTTTTATAGCAGCTGTTAGCAAAGCTGTCCTTGGCCAATTCAAAGGCTTTGTGCTCTAATTAGCCTCTGTAGCTTTAGTGCAATTCATTAATATGTGCGCTTCTAATTGAACTAACTGCTGAACAAAATAAACAGCAGGGTATTGAATGAAATTGCATTTTGCACATTTTAAAAAGTGAATGTTGGCAGAACAGGACTATTTTAATTTTATAAATACACATATCTTTGAAATGCAAATTGTGTACTTGCATTTACCATTTACACTTAGTTGAAGTGATTTGATTATTTTTTGATGTGTGTCAAATTAATCCTACAAATCAAAACACTTAGCTTAGGCTTAAAAACTGTCAGTTTCTGGAGTTTTCTGGTTAATATATTAAATGAAGTCAGAATTAGTGTAAGAATCTTACAGAAAAGAGGCGTAGCTGAACTAGGTTTAGTATAATGGTGGACTTTGTGAAGGAGAGTTCGAAGTAAATGCAGCAGAGGATTTCTGCATTATGTTATATCAAAATGAGTAATTTTTAATGCTGCAAATATCTTGTAAAATCTTCATTTGATTTAAAATATCAGATGGTTAAGAAAAACTGTCTTCAGGATACAGGAGAAGAAATAGTCTTTGAAAGGTGTTCCCCTTTTTGGAATGTATTTTGAGAATTTTTATCCTTTAAGGAGGTATGTGGGCAGAGCCAGGAGTGCTGAACAAAACTGTATGGGAATTAGAATTACCAGTTTGTGCAAATCTCAAAAAATGTCAATATTGAAAATTTCAAGTGAGTTGTGCCAAATTTCAGAATTTCCCATTTTTTTTTTCAGGCTAGCTGAAACAATTTGCTTACACTTTTAACACTTTAATTTACTTCAAAAAAATGCTAGAAATATTACTAATGTGGGACTGGAAGTTATCACAAGAGGTCCTTTGGGCTGACTTTTTTTCAACTGAATTCTGATTTGAACTGAATTCAGGATCAAGTATAAGCAGATATTTTGCTATTGAACATCTTTTTTTCAGTTGAGCCTCATTGATTTTTGTCCCTTCTTGACACTTCTCTGTTATAACCGTATCCCACTTGTTGATGCCTAGTTTCCTGGAGCTGCATTCTAGCAATGTTATGTTGGTTGGGTGTCCCTCCAAGCGTGGAGTTACCATGTCTGCTGCTCCTCATAATTGCTGTGGTGATCTCACCTGGCAATGTTTACTGATTTGGCGCATCCCTTAGGTTGGAGACCAGTGATATAGATAATATTCCCTGACAAATGGAAGAGTCATTTCAGGCAGAATTCAGAATATGCTATTATTGAAGATTATTGAAATGACTTAATTTAAGAAAAAAAGACGTTCTGTAAAAATTTGAACGATCCTTTGGAAATCACAAATTATGTCTTTTTAACAGATCAAAGCCTTCCAATGGAAAAACATCCTGCTTTGATTTGTTTTTATTTTCTTATTTGTTAACTGCTTTTCATTAATCTGCAGGAAACATTCATTTTTCATTCTGCATAGGAGGCAAGGGAACCTTTCATTTCATAAACATTGATTTAGGATCTTTCCCAGGGTTAGGGACCATTGGGAGACAGAGATTCCATATGTCTGTGCGAGAATGGATACACATTGGCAAAACAGCTCAGCTAAAAATATGCAGGACCTTACAGGCAGATGCGAGGGGTCTTTGTCTGTACCCTGAGCCGGCAGGAGGTGATCCTGGGCCTGAGCTGTCCAGTGAAATCCAGTGCTGCGTTGGTATTTGTGTGGTGCTGGTTTGAGGGGGCAGACTCATTCTGCCACCAGTAAACAGATGTACAGTGCATGACCTCCTGAGCCACGTGGGTTCTGACCCTTTTCAGTTGGGTAAAGTCTGAGGAATTGCACTTGGGATACACTGAATTTGAATGAGAGAGAATGATTTGGGAGGACATAAAAAGAGTAATACTGTTTCTGAGTTACTTAGTTTAGTGAAGTCTGGAGAAAGAGGACTGGGTTCTGCCCTGCACTGTTTACTTATCTTTTTTTGCGTCCTTCTGATAGTGTTCATTTCTAACAGGTGAAAAAAATATCTGTTGTAAAACTGGAACACCTTCCCTGGTGGGAACAGAGAATTGTACCAGGCGGCTGTACCTCTGTACTGTAGCATGTATACTCATGCTAGATATGTGATCCAGAAACCTTGACTGAAACCCAGGATATGCAAAGTTAAGAAAGCCTCCTGTGGAGGGCTGTGGGATTAATATAAACGCGCCAATAAATATTATTAGAGACTCACGTTGAAAGTAGGTGTCTCCAGGGTCACAAATCTTCATGGTTTCATTTTGTTCTGTAGTTTGTATCCTTGTTGTGTTGGTAGTGAGAAGAAATATTGCTGAATTTCATTATATTTAATGCATCTGGAGCTTTTTCCCCTCTCCCTGGCCAGTTGGGAGCAAGCGAATGGCAGTCCCTGTTCCAGCACTCCTGCTGAGGAGTCGGACTAATTCCTTGTTGGCATCAATTTTGGCTAAAGGCACGTGTTTAGAACTGTTCTTCTCATGTGGGAATGCATTTAAAAAAAAATGTGTCATATGATGCTATGTGTTACTGCGTGTTTCATCTCATTAGAACTTTATTGCTTGGGTAAGCTATTAATCATTTAGATGTCACCTCTAGCACGTTTAAAATTCTGTGCAACATTTATGTAGAGAAGAAATTTGACAGATAAAGGCTTACTTCAAAGAACAATTTTAGTTTAAGTAGGATAAAAATGCCAATATGATTATATTACACAGAGTGATGTCTGGACATTTACAAGCATGACCTTGTTTCTTCTAGACAAGAATAATTCTATTCAGCAGTAGATACTTAACTTTTATTTGTCAGACAGCATGTGACACTAACTGTATTTGGATTAATGCCTTCTTCGTGTCATTTTTTTCCCCTAGTAGAGTTATGGGTAAAGGAAATGAAATCACAAATCTCCCATGTATCTGAAAGAAATAGAAAGTCCAATTTATTTATTAAGTGTAAGCCAAAGTGGGGAAAAAGCTCTCAACAAATATAATAAATGCAACTGGTGCTGAAATGTAGTTACCTGAAACAATTCCCCCACTTAAATGCATCTTAAGAAAAAATCATGTGATAGCCTTTGTAATCTTTGTAACTAGCATATCAGCATCTTCACGTGCACTTGCACATGTCATTGCCATTCCCTCTTTCTATTGCTGAACGTGTAATTTCTTTGTATTGGACATTTTATTATTTTCTGTGTGGCAGCCTTCCTAACAGTAGGAAGGCTGTTTTTCTGAGTTCTTTTTTTTTCCTTACTGCATAACTGTGAGAAAATGTCACCTTGTGAAGCCCTTGGTTATTCTGTATTCTTGTCATTGTAGCAATTTTTGTTGTGCCCTGTTTTTTCTTTCCTTTATTTTGTCTTAAAAATATTTAGAACAACTTGATAGCTTCAAACGTATACTGTGACTATGTAAATAAAATGTTTAAATATGAACTATGTAGCTTCAGTGAGGGCAAATTTGTGCCTGATGAACTTCGTGACCTTCCGCGATGGGACTACAGCATTGGTGGCTAAGGGAAGAGTAACTGGCATCATCTACCTGGACTTGTGCGAAGCATTTGACATTGTCCTGCATGACATTCTTGTCTCTAAATTGGAAAGACATGGATTTGACAGACAAACCACTCAGTGGATGAGGAACTGGCTGGGTGCTCACACTCAGAGAGTCATGGTCAACAGCTCAGTGTCTAAGCAGAGACTGGTGACAAATGGCATTCTGCAGGGGTCAGTGTTGGGACAGGTGGTGTTTATCATCTTTGCTGGAGACATGGACAGTAGGATTGGGTGCATCCTCAGCGCGTTTATTGCTGACACCATGTGGCACGAGTGACATGCTGGAGGGATGGAAAGTCATCTGGAGTGGTCTTGACAGTCTTGAGATGTGGGCCTGAGTGAACCTAATGAAGTTCAGCAAGGCCATGTGCAAGGTCCTGCACCTGGGTCAGGGCAATCCCAAGCACAAATACAGGCTGGGCAGAGAATAAATTGAGAGTAGCCCTGAAGAGGACGACAAGTAGCTCAACACGAGCTGGTGATGTGCGCTGGCAACCCAGAAAGCCAACCATATCTTGGGCTGCATCAAAAGAAATGTAACCAGCAGGTTGAGGGAGGTGATTCTCTACTCTGCTCTTGTGAGACCTCACCTGGAGTACTGTGTTCAGTTCTGGAGTCCTCAGCACAGGAAGGATAAGGAACTGTTTGAGTGAGTCCCGAGTGAGTCCAGAGGAGGGCCACGAAGATGATGAGAGGATTGGAGCACCTCCCATGCTTTGAAAGGCTGATAGGGTTGGGCTTGTTTAACCTAAGAAGAGAAGGCTCCAGGGAGACCTTTTAGAGGTCTTCCAGTACTTAAAGAGTAATCGTGATACTGTTGTGTCCTTAATCTGCACTGCTGTAGCTCCAGTGTCCATAGTATTAGTTGGACAATTAATTACATTAGAAGAGGGAATGGTGTGATGGGGTTGGTTTGTGTGAATAACCCAGCCTGTCCCTTTCCACAAAGCTCATTTTATAGCTTCAGTCTTAAACTATGTTGGTAAAGCTTATGTGCTGCTATTTCTTTGACAGTCAGCATCCAAGGCTGCCTGTGTTGAAGGCTGCCAGGGTCAGTGGATATCAGTACCGAATGAGGGTCCCCTTTCTGGTCTTCTGATGCTGACTTTCAGCTTTGCAGTTATTCTTCCCAGCCTGGCTGAAACACTGTGAAGCTGCTGTGGGTCTGGATCCTCAGGTCCTGCCCATAGTGAGGCTGAGCATATTTGTTTGTGTGCGTGTATAAATAACTGTATATAAGATATACATGTGTGTATATAAAAATATAGCATATGTGTTGTGTAAAATAACATGCATTTTTTTCTTTCTCTTCCTTTTTCAAAAAATCCTAATAGAAAGAAGCTTGGCTGGACCACAAGCAGGAATGCAGGTGTCTTAAGAGCATCTGGCCTAATTTTCCTCCAGACTCTGTCAGACTTGCTGGCAGGATTGTTTTTAAACTAGTAAGTAACATTATTTTAGATTTATTCAGTGTGGCAGATTCAGATAACACTTTTTCACTCTACATTTTTAATGTAATTCAGAGATAGAAAGCTGAAGTAACTGAGATCACTGAACAAAATTGGACTGCATATTGCATTACAAGATTACTTATTAATTTGTAGAAATGCTGAAAGGATCAAGAGATACTTAAATGGACCCAATTAAACTCAAGGAACTGTTTATTGACTTTCTCTTCCTGTGACTGTGTGGTCACTGTATTCTAAACTTATTTCTGCATAGAAGGAAAGCATGGAGGGACATGTGTTTTTCTTAGATACTACTGAAGTTATTTGTGCTTTTCCATTGACTTCACCGGGAAACTCATACAGCCTTATGTGGATGAGTGGTAAGGACAGAAACATTGTTAGCTATCCCTTCCTTTAGAGCATACAATTTCATGCTTTCAATGTTGGGTTCTCTTAGTCTCAATTACATCTTTTTTTCCTTTTTCTAAACTTTCTTGTAAGTCCTGGAAGTTTGACATTCCCACAGTTTGGTTAATTTATGTGGATTAATTTTTCCATTAGGTTAAGGAGCTTATGATTGTGTGGGATTGTAAATTAAAAAGGATTTGCCCATTTTTTTTGCTCACCCTGCCATGATGCTGTTTACCTTGGATAAAAATGTGTGCATTTGTTGTGGTCTAAGGTGATAAAATATGATTTAATATCTTAATTTATAATTTATACTTTTTTGGGAAGAGTATGTGCATGATTTTTTTTCAAAGGCAAATATGTACCTAGTTATACCGTGCAGTAATTACAGTCACATGAAGTTGGAGGCTCCTGACTTCATAAATAGCTTTCAATTATAGTGTGAAAGGCCAAAGTAAATTACTAAGGGGAAGCTGCCCAAGTAAAAAAACAAAATTAGTAGAAAGTGTTAACACCAAGAAAAATTTCGTATTTTTACGATAGTTTACAGTAAATATAGAATGACAAGATTTATGGTAATGCTGTTAGTTTTACCTGATTATTCAATGTGCTATGCCTGTAAGATAATCAGTCTTCTAGAGTGTTTTCAAAATAAAGTGTGCTATGTAAATGTTAATTATCTGTTTTTCTCTACAGTTTAGACAATCAGTATGCCTTTCTGAGAGACTCTACTCTTTTTCCGATCTTCAGTCAAGTAAGTAATTTCTAACCATGTTGGAGGAGATGCTTCCAAGTTGACTTTACAGAATGGCCCCCTGATTTTCTTGCAGCTTGCCTTCTGAAGATCTGCTCTGTAGAATAACAGAATCAAAGACAAAACCTGCTAAAACTTCTTTGAGGAAGAAGAGTTTTTTTCAAAGATCAAGATAAAAACATGTGTATCTCGTTCAAGCTAAACTTCCATTTGAGTTTTTTGCTTTAATATATTTCCTCATTTTACAGTGTGCATCTTGCCTGCTCAGTTTTTAATTACTCAGTGTCTGCCTTGTTATAAACAGTGTCAATTTTATATATATATATATACAAAATGCATATATTTTTACATCAAGATTTTTTTTTAATATTTATGTGCTGTTGCATAAAGCTTTGAAATAACTTACGGAAAAGGAAAGCAATCTAAAATTCTCAAGGGATATATGTCTGTCTTCCTTCGAGATGACTTTTCAATGGAGAAGAAAAAGATAAAATTGCGTAGGTACTATTTTTGTGGTTTCACAAGTTTCAACTACTTGAGTAGAAAAGGATGCTTATTGTAATCTTTCAGAAGAGCTAATGCTGAATTTTTTCCAGATGGTGATACAGCCTGTGATAAAGGTGGGATGGGTGTCCTCTCTCTGATACGGAAACACCTGTTCCATAGAATGTTAGTTTAGGAGAAGGCAAATAAGACCTCCGTGACTACTGTTTCATCTGTATTTGCTCTTAAGAGTTTTAATAACAATTCATGTGTAATTTTATGTTCAAAGTACAAGGTGTTCAGAACTCATAGACATTAACTGAAGCTGATACTTTTCAGAATAAAGTACAAATGGCTTATGGCGCATAATCTTATGTAAAGTTTTGGCTAACTCTCTTTTTTGCTGTTTTCACAGCTTCCTTGCTAGAGTGAAAAGATGACCTCTATAGTTTGGCAATTAGAATAGGCCAAAAGAGTGTTTTGGGATGGTGTGACAACTTGAGTGGCTGTGATGCTTTTTGCTGCCTCTATATCCTCAAAAAGCTACTATTGTTTCATAGCATGTTCCCCATTTAGTGCACTGTCCATAGATGGTGATAAAGATTTACTTTCCTTCAGTAATTGGTGGAATCCGTAGGAAAGTCAGAAATGCAGTTTCATTAGAAGTCTAACTATATAGGGGAAAAGATATCATTGAAGGGAATCGCATGATGTAGAAATACAGGTTGTGATCTTCTGAAGCAAAAAAATTCCCAGGAAGCACCTGTATAATATATGATAGTGTGTGTCCTGTCATCTGGTCCTCTCTTCCCCCACCTCCCCTCAGTGTCCCAAAATATTTGAAAATTGTTATTGTCACTATGCTGTCTTAGTCTCCTTTACACTATTACTTTTCAATGTTACTTTATATAATTGAGTGATTTTCAGTGTGGGTTGCTTATATAAACTGTTTAAAAGCATTTAAAATTTCATTCACTTACTGAAAATTACCTGATAAAATATGTAATGCATATATTGAAAAAACCCTGACAAACATGGAGGCATGTAGCCCTTTATAAAGTTCTGTTCACAACTCTGTAGGTCTCAGATTCCTTCACCCTGAAACTCAGATTAAGTGAGAGGTGTCTGTGCGCAATTACTTTTGCTAGTTCTCATTTATCGTAAGACAATTCCATATGTACATGGTTCTCCAGCTTCACTGTCTATTACAATCATTCAGAAATCAACTTTGCTTTCACTTACCAAGATTCGGTTTGCAGAAAAGGGTTTTTTTGCTGTACCGTGGGCAGACTTTGTGGCACTTTATTTGTATCAGTATTGGAGCTGCGTAATTAAATCCTCATGACTTATTTAGAAACTTCCCACAGACCTTTTGTAGCATTTTCTCTCCCCCACCAGGGTTCTTAGACAGCTGAAAGAAGTTTCTTAAAGACACAAAATGAAAATGTTCACAAATGTCTTTAACTGTGCTTTTAGCCTTGTCTTCATGATATACCGTGAAAACCAGGTCTGAATCTTTTTCCATTAAAGATCTCATGGGACTTTTTGCTGGGATCATTAGCTCTGATGTCCTGGACAGATTCCAGCGGGGATAATTACATTCTGCTCCCTTCTCTGTCAATTCTCCATGAGTTTCCAGCTGGATTCGCTATTATTGTTCACATCTGTCCTAAACTGCAGGGTCCATTTATACTTTACTGTTTATATGATTCTTCTCCGTTTTAGAGGTGTTTTTTCTGCTAACAGTGAAGCAAATCATGCCTTCCTCTCTTTGTCATAATGCATTTTGCAATTTACTTCAAGTAGTTTAAGATGAATGACATCATATATTGAAAAATTATTTATGAAGGAAAAAGCATCTTTAGTTTCAAAGGAATAGTGTGTAAGGAATACAAGTGTATGTTTATGATTTTTTTTTTAAATTTAAACTTGAGTTTTTCAGTCATCTAAAAGTTTGCTTTGTTTCTTGAAAACACAGTCCTCATAGATGTGATACCTTTCTATAGCTGAGATTTCCATACATTGTGAAGCATGCACGTTTAGATTTCTTACATGTACATTCATTCAGGCTTGCAAGATCACCTTCAAATGTTCACACTGTTGAGATGCCCGTGAGTAGTCCTGTGTGTGTATGAAAAAACAAATACTTTGGTTAAATAGGCATCGTGCCAGGTATGGAGTGGCATATCTCAGCATTCTTAGCAATAGCTGGTTTGAACTTTGTGAGGAACTGAATCTGATTGCTCTGGGAGAGCAGGTCTTTCTTTCCTTAACCCTTGTAGGGATAGACAACCTTCAAGATTCCTCTGGAGTAATTTCTTGCTTGGCATGTTGCACAGTCACCTCAAGAATGGCTTCTAGATTGCATCTCAGCAGCAACAACCGACCACTGGAATGGGAGCAGATCTTGGAAAGTGTTACTTAGCTGAAATGGAAACAAAATGTGATAGATAATGTAGGTGCTTCCCAAACTCTCTACGTAGCATGAAGAGGGATACATTTGCTGTAATACAGTGTACTGGTAGGATCACATCATTCAGCTAAGCCGAGTGGCTCTTAGTGGCTCCAGAGAAAGTCTGCACAGGACCAAAGGGCTTGCAAAGAAGGAAATCCATACCTGACTAGAAGGAAATTGTAGCTGGTTCCACTGAAATTCTTCTTGCTGATGTATGTCCGTGGGTACTGGCTATTTTAGTAAGCCAGTGTTTAGTGCTCTGCCTGAAGTGGTTCTTAGGAGATTATTAAAGCAGCTTAATTATGTGGGGTGTGTGAAATGGCAACTCTGTAATAGCCAATTTACAATCTACAAAATAGCCGCTTCAAGCAGAGTGATACTGGGTGGGATGGAGCCCAAGTATTGTACATGCTAGATGGCTATTTAACAAACCATTGACATCTACTTTAATTGCATCTTCTTTTTAAATGAGTGACTAGGAGGTAGCTTTAAAGTGGAACAGAGATCTTGAATTGTCCTTCCAAGAGGCCAACAAGCTTGGGTCTAAAGTATGGGGAAGAACCTTTCTTGGTAAAAGTTTATTTCCATTCCTGCTAAGGATAGATGTTTAAAATTATAACAATTCACCATTCTGCAGAGATGAAATTGATTCATAGTGCTTAATAATCCTCTTTACCTTTTGTTATGGGCTGATGGTTGAACTTGTTCACCTTCAAATTCTTCAATTAGGCTTTATTCATTTTATGCCAACTGACAGGAAAAAGAAAATGTGAAACAGGTAATCAGGCACTGAACTTCCTAAGGCAGCTGAGTTTCACTTTTCATGTTATCAGTGACACAATTCATGCATGATCACTTAATTAGAAAATAAGGCACTAGATTTCTTTCTACTTTGGAATTCCTATCCATAAAACATGAATAATGAATCATAGAATCATAGAATAGTTTGTATTGGAAGGGAGCTTAAAGGTCATGCAGTTCCATTCCCCCTGCCATGGGCAGGGACACCTCCCACTAGATCAGGCTGCTCCAGGCCCCATCCAGCCTGGCTTTGGATGCTTCCAGGGAGGGCATCACAGGTTCCCTGGGTAACCTGTTCCAGAGTCTCACCGCTCTCATCATGAAGAATTTCTTTTTAATGCCTAATCTAAATCTTCTCCCTTCCAATTTAAAGCCATTCCCCCTCACCCTATCACTACATGCCCCTGTAAAAAGGGCACCATGAGTAATGGTGCTTTAGTATTTAGAAAAATCATATTTGCTTAATATTCTACCATATCCACTCTATTTACCAGCTGCTGTGTGTGAAATGACCTTTGTCTCTCAAATAATTTCCCTTTTGATCTACCAGTGTAAATTATTTCTGGCACACCTATGGAGAATACAGTATAAAAATACGCCCTGCTGCAAGGAGGAAGGTACTGCTGCATAAATTTTCAAGCACGTTTTTAATGTTACAAACCCAGATGCCTTATTTTCATTTGTAATGCCTTACATCTGCTTACACATCTGCTTTATCTATTGGCTTTTGATCTTTAACTCACCATCGTATTCAAGTGATTTGGGTAGTAGCAACCTGGTAAACTCTTCTGTGTGTTGATAGGAAGCTGTCACAAATAAAGACAAATGTCCGCCCTCTGTCAAAACTGCCCTCTGTCAAGATTAATTCTGGGATTGTGAATGTCTAGACTGTGTGGCTGCCACAGGACATTTTCAAAATGTTGGTGAAAGGTTCTGTTTACAACATGATATACTTTTTTTTCCTTCCCCTTAAGATACTGAACAGTTAAGTGAAGAAATGAAAGATGGCCTCAGGCACCTTGCAAAGATGTTGCAACTGTATTTGAAAATGGAGATCCAGGATGTGTCTCACTTGCCACCTGCAATTGACTTTTTTCAGATCTTCACAAAAGTAAGTGTTAAAATGTGATTGATTGACAACTCATAAATTATCCTTTCCTTGTGTTCTTGATTTATTTTTGAATGAGATTGCAGTAGATATATCCAGAATGTGATATATGACAAAGTGAAATTAAACTACTTATTTTTTCTATTCAGTCAGTATTTAAGCGAAAGTATAGCTTTTATATAATTGTAACACTTCAACATTAGCCAGAGGGTATTTTTTCTTTTCCTTTTTAAAATTATCATATTAAAGTTCTTGGGGGGTGTGGGGGGGAAGGTTGCATTAAAACCCAAACAAGTTCAAAAACAATTGAGGCAATGAACCTCTAAGTAATTTTTCCACAGTGATAAAGAGCACATAGCATCACTCTTCAGCCTAGGATATTTCTGGAAAGCACAATATCTTATATTTTCAGATATATTCCCATTCCATTTTGTCATTTAGTAGTACGTACTAATGGGTGTTCCTGACAGTACTGTATCCCACAAACTGCTTTCTCAGGGATCATGTGGATCATCTCCATGCACGTGTAAAGTACTTGAAAGTTGTTTCCCCAGTATGTAAAATGTTTGTTATGTTACTAATTAAATGTTGGCTTTTGCTGTGTATACTTTATTGCTTTCAATTCAGAAAGCTTCCTTTGAGCAATGCTAGAGAAGTACTTCATATGGAGAATATTCATAGTTTTAATGTCATTTAATTATTTGGTTTCTAATCGATTGATAAATTTTGCCATAAGTTAGTTAACTCGTGAATGTTTTAGTTCTTTTAATAAGGGTTTTCTTATGTAGTAAGTCGAATTTTTTGATGTTTTTATTTTGTTATAAACAAAAGGAAGATCCTCCTAAAGAAATTAAATAAAAAAGCAATCTATGTTTTTTTACATATTTTTAATCTGTTTGCACAATTGTGGAATCGCTTTTCGTAGTATCACACAGTATCACAGTATCATAAGGTTGGAAAGGACCTCTGAGATCATCAAGTCCAACTTATAACCCAACACTAACACCAACACTAACACCAACCAACTCAGTGCCTCATCCAGTTTCCCCTGAAACACCTCCAGGGTTGGCGACTCCACCACCTCCCTGGGCAGCGCATTCCAATGGCCAATCACCCTTTCAGTGAAGAACTTTTTCCTAACATCAAGCCTAAACTTTCCCTGATGAAGCTTGAGCCCATGGCCTCTAGTTCTGTCACTGGTCACCTGAGAGAAGAGACCAACCCCTGCCCGACTACAACCTCCTTTTAGGTAGTTGTAGAGAGCAATGAGGTCTCCCCTGAGCCTCCTCTTCTTCAGACTAAACAGCCCCAACTCCCTCAGTCGCTCCTCATAGGGCTTGTGCTCCAACCCCTTCACCATCTTCGTTGCCCTCCTCTGGACACACTCCAGCATCCTGACATCTTTCCCAAACTGGGGGGCCCAGAACTGTACACAGTACTCAAGATGAGGCCTGACCAGTGCTGGTACAGGGGGACGATAACTTCTCTGGTCCTGCTCGCTACACTATTCCTGATGCAGGCCAGAATGCCATTGGCCTTCTTGGCCACCTGGACACACTGCTGGCTCATATTGAGCTTCCTGTCAACCAGCACTCCCAGGTCCTTTTCTGTCTGACTACTCTCCAGCCACTCTGTCCCCAGTCTGTAGCTCTGCGTGGGATTGTTGTGTCCAAAATGAAGTACCCGACATTTGGACTTATTAAACATCATCCCATTAGAATCAGCCCATCTCTCCAATCTGTCCAGGTCCCTCTGTAGGGCCATCCTACCCTCTAGCAGATCAACCCTTCCTCCCAGCTTGGTATCATCTGCAGGCTTGCTGATGATGGACTCAATCCCCTCATCCAGATCATCAATAAAGATATTAAACAGGACCGGACCCAGCACCGATCCCTGAGGGACACCACTGGTGACCGGCCGCCAACTGGATGAGACACCATTCACCACCACTCTTTGGGCTTGGCCATCCAGCCAATTCCTAACCCAGCACAGAGTGCTCCCATCTAAGCCCCGGGCTGCCAGCTTTCCTAGGAGTCTACTGTGGGATACAAGTGTCAAAGGACTTGCTAAAGTCCAGGTATACCACATCCACAGCCTTCCTCTCATCCACCAGGCGAGTCACATGGTCATAAAAGGAGATTAGGTTGATCAGGCAGGACCTGCCCCTCCTAAACCCGTGCTGGCTGGGCCTGATCTCTTGGCCGTTCTGCAGGTGCCGCATTATTTCCCCCAGGATTATCTGCTCCATGATATGGATAAAAGAAGTAGGAGTAGTGTAATCAACTGTGTGGGTTTTTTCTGGATTTTTTATTGGTGATTAGACTGCTGTGATGTAAGTTTTAATTTTCCCTGAAAAACTATGCAGGCTGAAATACATCCAGTCAAAAGAGCTGATAGATAAAAACCTTATGCCCTACCTTATGCCCTACTCAAACTTTTACAGTCTTGTGTTGGCATGCTGGTTTGGCTTGAAATTTGTGAGATGCATTTCACATGAATTATGTATGCTGTGTTATCTGGTTTAGAGAATTTGTACAGCTGAAGATAAGGCTGAGTATCAGAAAATGATCATTGTCTAACTAGTTTGAACTCAGTCACAGCTTGTATGAAATTCTTTACAAATGTTATTGCCTTCTATGTGATAATAAGCTTAAGA
This sequence comes from Dromococcyx pavoninus, assembly GCA_033558185.1. Taxonomy (NCBI): domain Eukaryota; kingdom Metazoa; phylum Chordata; class Aves; order Cuculiformes; family Neomorphidae; genus Dromococcyx; species Dromococcyx pavoninus. The sequence continues at coordinate 565,518 of JAUMJL010000575.1, read as the reverse complement.
TGGAGGCTGGCCATGACGGCTTTTCAGGAGCAGTGTGATGGTTGCTCAATATATTAAAGCACTGGTGAAGAAAGTAAGGAAGCTTTTAAAATTTTTTTATGCACGGACATGTGCAAACATCTGCACATATTTGTGCCTCCTCTTCCTTCCCGTGCGTTTTACTAAGGTGATGCAAATGGGTGTCAGGGAAAGAAAAAAAATCAAGACTTCCCAGCTCCGTATTCTGTTAACTGGAGAACTAGGAATGCTCCTGTTAATGACAGTATTTGTTCCATATATGACAAAGGTATTTTTAACTCAACGCATTTCTTATGTTGACTGTGTATTTGTCCCTACCCTATTGGATGCATTACAAAGTACTGCGTTTTAAAGTTGTTGTTGCCTTTTTTTTTTTGTTCTGGAAATTCAGAGGCTCCCAGACCATTAAAGTAGGTCTCATTTCCTTCTTTGGCTCATTTTGCTAAGTCTGTGTGGTAGTCTGCCCCAGGAAAATGGAGAGCAATTAACATAGATCTATCATGGGTACAGGTACTCCATATCATTAATAATAAAAAGAATTGTCAGAAGGGACAGAAGAATCTGACTGAAGAGGTGAGTTGGTTGGGAGAAAGTAGCTGTCGACAAAATATACCCTTATGCTTTACATGTGATCAAAAGTAGTATCATATTTGGAGTTCTGTCAACTACAATGCCTTTTGGAAAGCTCTATTATCACTCTCTAATTTTCCATGTGGTGGTTTTATAGCCTTCCAATTTGGTTATCAGAAAAGTGTGTTATGGAGTATGGCATTATATTAAAATATGATTTTAATATGCTCCCCATCCCCAGTGAGGTAGGAACAGGTGTTTTCTGCTGCTCCCATAGAATATTTTTTGGAGGATAAACTGAATGTCAATGCAAAAAATACTATCTCTTTTCCATAAGCTGAACAAGGATGCTTATGCTCAGCAGGTAAAATTTAAGGCTAAAACTTATACAGTCTCTTTTCTGTAGTGCAGCTCTTATAAAGACCAGCTGTGATGACTTCTCTGTGTGGTCATAGAATAAAGAAATATTACAAATACATGACTTCAAGATGTAATCTTGTTTTCCCAATCTCTTACAACATTCCTTTCAAATTCAGTGGGTGCTTTTTCTAACATTGAACTTTTTTGGATCAGTTCTTTCATTGCATGCCACAAAAAGATCCAGTCAAAGGTCATTTTTTATTCTGTTTGATGCTGGATTCTCAAGAAGGAAAATAAGCAGACAGTCAGACAAAAGAGAAAAACAGTCCTGGAGCGAGATGACTAAATTTGAGATAGTTCTTGGAAAATCTCCAACTTGATTTAGGTCAAAAGAGCTTATCGGAAGCTCTTTTAAACAGTTCTCTGTCTCTGCTGGCCACTGGTCTTATCTTTGTGAAAACTGATTATAGTTTTATTCACTTGTTTGTGATGCTCAGTGAGCATAGAGTCCCCTTCAGTACAACTTCCCATTGAAAATCATAGGAAGTTTCTTTCCATGGGAACAGAATTTCACCCCGATGTATTTTTAGTTTACATAAGAGCTGTGGAAAGTACCCGTTAGACTGGGAGGTGTTTCTGAAGGGAAATATGTGTTCCTTTTTGAGAGTGTTACACTGTCCTTATTAGACAATTTGCTTTTGTATCAACTGTCCTTTGTGCTGGAGTTGGATTTTTTTAATTCTTGCTATCTGATCACTCTTTGGAAGCTCCAGTTTATTTAACATGCCATATATCAAGGTTGTGACTGTTTTTAAATTCTGATCCTTCAGTATTAAACAGCATTATCTGCAGTTAATTACATGATAAGGCTTTAACTCCACTGAGACATTTTCGAATGTCAAGATAAATTTTTGACACCATGGTTTTATGGTTTAATGATGTTTCTGTAACCTTGAGATAAAATCAGTCCTTGCTTTTTATTCTTTAGCTTTTACTTACATGTGTGAGGAGGTGTGCTGGAATCATGTGAGACATTTAATGGATGGGGGATAAAGAATTAAAGTTTTCTGTACACATTTATAGTTCTTTTCATAATAGTAGACAGAACCATGTAAACTACTGAAGACATTGAACGAAACCTGTACCTACTGTGTTGACTTTAAACCTGGGAGTGACTCCACTGACTGGAATCAGGCCTAACATCACTCTCTTTTTAGACTTTTTGTCTTACATAGAATTACAACTACTCATACTACGTCAGAATTGACTTTTTGAGCATTCTGAAGTTGTCTGATGTTAGATAAAATGATAGCCATTTTAAAGATCACCTAATTTCAGATCCTCACATTTATAAAAATCGGAAGATATATGCAACCTCTGTCATTAAATAACAATAAGGTAAAATCCACTGATACTTAATGGACTGCAATATGGCAGACTTCTAGAGCAGTTTAGTAAACTAAATCAGAATTTTGTTGGAAAAGAAGGGCTTTCTAAAGGACGAGTTGGTGAAACAGTTGATAACAAACTTTTGGGAAAAGGATGCTGGACTGAAGATTTTTGGGAACCCCATAGAACAGAGATGATAACTTTACTCCTGAAATAACAATCATCACCTTAATTTGTCTGCTGTGCAAAATTTCATTTTCTGGACAGTATCTTAACTGCACTTGGGGTGATAGAGATTTGAGAGAGAATTTTACTTTTCTGAAAGGTTTAGTCTTTCCTACAGTTCCAATCTTGCTGCTATGTTCTAATGAGCTGATTCTACTTTGGATGTAGATGTGTTTCTTTCACTCAGTATGCTGAAGAGGCCACACATCTGTATATGCCTGAGATGAATGTGCCTCATTATGCAGGTGGTGTGCTGCCCACCACCCTGTTCTCAGATGCTGTCTGACTCTTTCCTTTTAGGATTGTCACAGGTCAATGGCAGAGTAAAAACAGGTCCAACCAAGCACAGAGATGTACAAAATGAAACAAAGCGTTCATATACATTGGAAATGTACATCTTTTATATGTCAGACTAATTTATTTTCTACTTTTTTTTTTTGAGGTTTGTGAAGATGAAAATAAAGTCAAGACAAGATACAAATTCGGCATTGTATGCTAGTCTCTGTATACCCACAGATGGCTTTAATTGAAAGATTGGTTGTCTATTTAGACTGTTGGTTTAATTGATTTAATTTTTAGCCTAAGAAGAAGTAAGGAGGCTACATTGAAGTGTAGAGGTACATCCCTCAAGAAACATGCCCTGGTTTCTTTAAAATCTTTTGTTTATTCCTGCTTTCAAAGTTTAAATATGTTTTACTTGTTCTTATAAGTTTTCAGTACTTACTTTTTTTTTTCCACTCAATGCTTTGGAATTTTGCATAACAAAACTTATTCTGGTTGTCTTTCATATTTGTTATGTCTTATCTAGCTAAGGTCAGCCTCTGCTTTACAGTACGCAAAACCAAAGGAAATGGTAAAAGCTAAATGTATTATGAGAAAACTAAGTACTGGTTTTGCAGCATAGCAAAAGATTTATGTGAATATTAGATTTTATCTTCTATGCATTTTGACTTCAGCATTTTCAACTCACTTTTTTTGAGATTGAGACATTAGAAGGTGCCTGCACAGGCTTCCTGCCAAAATGGTTCCCTTTGGTTTGTAAAACAGCCTTGCAGAAGCCTGGATTAGGCAGTGTCAGCTAATGGGCGGATTTGTTTGAACTCTGGAGTTGTGTACAGTGGTAGAAAAAATCCATGATGCACACTAATTTCTGGTTTAACTTTCATTATGCATCTTAGCTCTTTTGAGGCAGGGTGATATTGCATAGGTACAGGGAGGGGCAAAAAAGTCAGGTGGTAGTTTTGTAGCAAGGAAAGGTAGGGAAGGTCTTGGAGTTATTTAACAATTAATTTACTTGGTCTGGGATTCCAGGATTGTCTGCCTGATATCCCTTATTGTCCTGTCAGTGCTGCTACTTTTGAAAGAGTAGGACCAAGTAGAAAAGCTGAAGTTGATTTTGTTTTTCATTTGTCTCTGCCTGTGATTTCAAAGTGCTTTTAGTTTGCGTAGTGTTTCCAGTAAGGCTCAAGAAAAACTTGAAAAAGGTTTAGCAATGATTCTTTATAGTTTTCTTCTATAGCACACTAATATTATTTCTAAGGAAGAAACTTAAAGTAAAGCATAGTGTAGCAGTCAGACTCTGCTTCTTGTTTCCACAACATAGCAATGAGTAAGTGTAAAGACAATTGCAATAGGAACAGTTGTGAATAAGAACCTACGTCTTAGGTTGTATCTCTTCAACTTAGAGAAATAGTTCTGTACTGCTACTAAGATTCTTACTATGTTTGCTTAACTAGGTGTTCTTTCTTAAAGTCAAGATTGCACGGGAAGTGGCAACCACTGTGTGTCAACTTTGGAAGCAAAGTTATAAATAGAAGTTAAAGAAAAATAGTAAAAACTTTAATAAAATTCAAAGACGTGTTGCAGCAGTTTAGTTATTTCCCCATAGAATTATAATTTGGTGAGATAATTTTCCGTACCAATTATCTTAATTTTTAGTCACAATAGTTACCTTCGAGAGCAATAGGATATTGTAGCAGACCATGAAACAAGGCGTTAACCATCCTATCTGATTTTAAATTAGAGCAATGTGGTTACAGTTAAAATGTAAGCTTTTGCTTACTAAGCTTGGTGCAGTAAAAGACCATAAGGCTACGATACTTCAAACTAATCTTATGGTATAATTTGGGTTCCCTCATTTATTTGTTTTGTGTACCATCTGTTTTACAGACTGCATGTAATGTAACAAACACCAGGTGCAGAAAATGGAATTTGTAATAATTTGCTTGTGTCATGATAACTTGGAAATAATAAAACAGAAAAGAGTCTGAAGAAATAAATGGCACTGTACCGAGCTATTTTGCAACTCTCACTTTTAAAAGAAATTTTTGTTCCCCTTCCTCTGGTTTAGGTCTAGAGTTGTGATAGTGCTGTGCAGAACTGAAAAGAATCCAGGTGGCCAGGGGCTTAATTAGCATTATTTTGCCTAATGCTGCTCAGAGCACATCCACAAAACACAGTGCTTAAAAAGCTAATGGTCTCTGACATGTGATATACATCAGTCTCTTTTCTGGCACCCTTATGTAAGTGAGCTGGAAATGTTAATGATAAAAAGCTTTAGTGGTTATGGCAATTGGAGTACATGCACAAAAATATGTGGGGTGAGGCACCTTCTATGTTTAGAAAAGCCAGCATGAAACAAGGTCATGGAGATGTTTAGTAAAGTTCTGAGTAGTAACTGAAAAACACATCTTCTATCAGCAATTTTAGAAGCTTCTGATTGAGGAGGGTAAGCCTCATAACTGCTTGTAATGCTTTTGGCAGCATTAGGATTGTCTTTAGGATGACCTGCAGAGGGGTTGCTTAAAGCATTTTTGCTTATTTATTTTGCCTGTGATCAGAGCTAGACCTCTGTGTGGCAGGATTATTAATCAGCTCTGAGACTTGTTTAAGGTATTTAATAGATGAAAAGGCTAGAAATTGTTTTCCTTCCAGAATGGCGTTGGAGTAGATTGATAATCTGTTGAAAAAATATCACGCTCTTTGAATAAAGGATGGGGAACCATGTATTTGTAGTGTTACTGTTGACTTGCTGTTAGCTCAGCTGCTTCAGAGCCCTTCTGAAAATGAGGGTAACTTTGTCTGTCACGGCTTTTTCAATCTGTCAATGACACTTTGCCTGTACTCACAAGTATAAAATTCATCTTCTTTCATCTTCCATTACCATCAAGGCCAAGGTTTCATTCAACTTTCAGAAGAAACTGGATTGGACACCCACTCATTGATAGATATTTCTGTGCATCATAAAATCCCTGAAGTCAGAGTCGTCTACACTCATCATGTAAATAGACAGGATGTGGTCACGTGTTGCTGCTAGGATAAGTGGAAATGGTGAAGTGTCAGCCTACTGGGTTGTCAATGTTCATTTGTTGTTCTGGGTAAAATACTGTAACCTATTTGGGTCTCTAGCCTGGGAAGATAGTAAAGAAGGAAGGGAGGGAGATTATTTGTTGTCTGTAACATCAGTTTCCTTTCCTATGCATAAATTATGTAGACTAAGTAATACTAACATGTTGCTTATTCTGTAGTAATTTCAGTCTTACTGAATAAGCTTGTACTCAAATTAAAAATTCTGTATTTAAAAGAGCACCTTGCAGTATGCCCATCTGTGCTGTCTAATCTTTTGAAGAGTCATGCTTGCTTTTATACTTTAGAGTATGAGGTGAAGTTCCATAAACTAGCAGATAGTGAAAAACACTTATAACAGCACAGAATCACTTATTTTACTTTTAACTTCAACTTTTTAAAATGGTTTTATGTGTTCTTTTTTAACTTGAGAGAATATCTGTTGTCCTCGTCCTACTTTAAATGGCATGAATCCAAGATGAACATCTCTCTAAATAAGTGATTTCAATTCCCTAGATTTTGTAATTAATGCTGCATGTGTTAACTGTATTTTCTTGTGTTTTAAGAAGTGAAATATGTCTCTAGTTTGATAAAAAGTTATCTGTTGGCTGAAGAATCAGGCTGACTTGAGAATATAATGATAATGTTGGAATTTTTGTAGTGGATTTGGACCAATGACAGATTTAAGTGCAACAACATTTGCTGTCTTAGTTATGTAAGATTTTATGTTTCTCATTCCATAGCTTCTTTTTTTTTTTTTATTAAACTAACTTCTTATCATGCAATTGGCTCGTAATGGATGCTGTAAGTTCCAGTTCATCTGACTGAAAAGCCACAATTTTGAAAACAAGCTCCAGTGGTAAACTTTAGTGCAGGACTTCAACTGTTTACCCCCATTCTGTTACTTTGTTAACAGAGATAATCAGGATCAAAATTTGTATCGTTGCCTGGATGATGTAATTAGGTGGTCTCCACAGGAGCAACTCCTGACTCATGGCAGCAATGACCAAGAGAAGAATTCAGCTTGTTGTTGTAATATCTTTGTATCAGTTAGTTAGAAAAGAAAGAAGTGCATTTAATCATCTCCTGTGGAAAGATTATACTTGAGATGAATGAATAGCAGCTGCTTAGAATTACAGCACTATTTGTACCATCATCTTGGGCATACATGAACCACAGGGTATAAAAAATAGAAGCGATTTGGGATAATTGTGTTAACTGTAATTTTGAAAAGTGTTTTTCCCTGTTTAACCATAACTTTACACAGTTCTCTGAAAGACTTCTTGACTTGGTGAAGATGTTAGTGATTATACTTCCTATCTTAACTATCCTTGTAATATCTTGTTATGGCATTAAATTAGAGAATATAAGAACCTGGAAATAAAAAGTACTCTGTGACTGCAGGATCCTGGACAATATTAATGGTTCCTGTGTGCAATACTTAGACCTTCCTGGAAGCAGCTGAATTTAGGTAAGTTTGCTGATGTCTCACAATGGCCTCTGCTACTGCAGGTGGTATCATTAGATATTGAATCATAGTGTATGTTCTTCTGCCAGAAAGACAAAAGTAAATTTGTGTGTTGGTACAAGATCAGAGAGATAACGTATCTCCAAAATCACACAAATCATATAAATATACACTCTTGACAAAGAGAGATGTGTCTTGTAGCTTGTATTCTGGAAGAAGCTGTGATCCATTGGTACAGCTCTATCAAAAGAGCTGAGAACGTTCAGAGCTGTGAACAGTATGTTTTCAGCAAGGGATCTTTGGCCGTGAAGCAGCCTGCTGTTTGGGAGAAGAATAAGCATATGCACATCTGCTTTCCAAGCATGTTGCTACCAGGCATTTTTCTTTGAAAGTCTTTATCTACTAATCAAAGAATTGCAGTGCAAAGTGAATATAAATTATGCTGGCAAGCCTACCCATAAAAAACCCCCAACCAACCCAGTTTAGTAGGTCCACAGGTTTATGATTTCTAGTAACTCTTTTTCCTACTGTCTAGATGTTGTAGTTTCATAGGAAGTTAAATCTGCAAATTCTGTTTTCTGATCACTCCATTTCTAGATGAGAGCAATGAGGGAAATGTAGGGTCTTATGAGAAGGGCACAGAAAGAGAAATCAGGTCCAGTTATTGGGGGAGAAGATTTCACTTATCTCTGAGACATTTGAGCACCATTGTATTCTGCCAGAGCATCTCTTGGTTATTTGGGATGAGAATACAGGTGTTTGTAGAAGCTTAAGTGGACGTTCCTAAGTGTGAGAAATGGAGCTGATGAGGGGAGAGCAGACTAGGTTTCCTGCTCATTTGTGTAGTTCATCATATTTTGTATTAGTTATTTTACTGGTGTTAATCTGTATAGATAAGGAGAAGTGGGAAATTGTGAATATATGTCACAATATGCTTTTAATCACTCTGTCTTGCTGATACACACTTAATTGGAGTTTTTCTGTCAGTGTGCAGTTGGAGGCAGATTTCCATGGACTACATTTTTCCATTGTTGGGGTGGAGGGCAAAGGTGGTGCATAGGCAGAAATAAGATAAAACTTGTTGTACCAAACTTGCTGAATCAAGCAAGCATATAATAAGTTGTTTGTATTTATCTAGTGCCTTCTCCTGAACTGTTTAACTCCACAGCTCTCACAGTCAGCTTTCCAAGGTGTGACATTCCGTTTTTCTGTGGCAATTGATATTTAATTCACCTAGGATTAAGTGGGGAATGCTTGATTGTCTGATGATAATTCTGTAATTAGTATTGCTAGTAATTAAAAATCTCCTTGGATCTCATTTAATGATTTGATTTCATGTAGTAATATGAAATAAGGTCTGTCACTGTAATTTGACATATTTTCTCCCGGTGTGTACCTTTTTCTTGCGTCTTTGCTGTATAGGGAGATGTTAACTGCCTTTATGGCAGAAAAAGGAACAAGTCCTTTATACTACTAAAATTTTCTGCATCCAGCTTTAAATGTCATGACAATTTCATTACAACTAACAAAAGTACTTATCACTCAGTAAATGAGAAACCCTGAATATATGAATATTCTTGCCACTCTTTAGAATCAGAATTGCACAGAACGTTTGGAGGACATTCAGGAGGGAGGGCAGGTGGCTGTTGTATCTCGTGCAAGCAAAGGTTCTTGCTTAAATTCATGTAATGATAAATAGTGGAATTTAGAAAAATGAGACACAATGTCTTTTATTTATTGTTCCAAGTAAAGCTCTTCTTAAAAAGTTCTAGCTCTCTCCTTGGACTTAAATGACTGTCTCTTGGATATGTCTTAGTGCTGCCTGGGTCATACCACGCTTACAGAAATGCATCCCGTGACAATTGCTGGCTGCAGGAAAGCGTCGTCACCAGCAGGACAGATCTATAGGCAGAAGTATCTCCTACGGGCTAGAAAGGATTGAAAAGAGCACAAGAGGCAATCCAAATGTTATTTGAGCAAAGTTAGAAAAGGGAACTTATTATATGTTTCAAAATAAAATAAAGAGAACATGTCACTACAGGCTTTATTTCCTCTTCTTGCAGTGATTCTGGATTAACACAAAATCCATCATATAAATAATATTAGCATTATTTGTAGCTGCTTTCTGCTCTTTGGGTAAATACTACTCTATGTGTGTAAAGAAACTGTTACATTGAGATAAAGCAAGATATAAGAAAAGATCAATTTATCTTTACAGTGGTTTGGTATCAACTAACTGCTTCTGTGAAAACAGTGTTAGCAGCTAAGTCCAGATAGATCACGATGTAGAAAATTTCAGCAAAATTCCTCATGAATTTTATGGCAGCAGTGGAGTTATTTCTGACCTTTAAAAAGTATATTGTCTCAGAAGTGACATAAGACTTAATGGGTCTCATCTTTTTTATCTTTTAGAGTGTATCATTGACTTTCAGTGGAAGCTGAGCTAGAAAATAGGAAATGTTGGACAAATGTGACATGATCTAAGACTGAATTGTTTGTGTTTTTATCCCTTTTGGCATTTGGTATTTCTCTAAAATTTTCTTATTTTAGCATTGGAAAACACAGTGAAGAATAATCTGAATACAAAATTATTGTAATTAGTACTTCGGTGTAGGCTTGACTTTGTCAGGAAAACTAGTTGTGACTACAGGGTAATTATAGGGTTGGGGTTGCCCTTGGAAATCCGGATGCTGCAAATTATTGTGCATGACTTAAAAGCTGGTGGACTTTTTGGCTTTCTTTAAAGGGATGCTGTTGTTGATAGTAACTTTTCCTTTTTTCATTAAACACAATCCATTTTGATAGATTAGCTTTCCAGCTCATTTGTCTTTATTAAAAAGAGACTATATCAACTTCTGCAGGCCAGTTTGGATTGTTTCAAATAACATGACTGGTGTTTAAATGCTTCAGAAACTGCTTTGTTAAGGGAGGCTCTGTTTGTTCTTGTTCTGTTACTAAACTATTTGAAAGGGGTAAGAGAAGTTCATATCAAAGCTCTGGTGTCTCTAATGCCCCGTTGACCTCATATAAATTAAGCTGAACTAGGTAGTATATTGTGATCTGATCATGTTAATGCAATGATTTACTATTTTTATATATATACACATAAACACACTGTTAACTTTTAAGATATTGTTTTTTCCTGAACCTTAAACTTGAAAAAGTAAACTTCTATGTTTGACACCAACCCTTTTTTTCTATTTCAATAAGGAAAATACTAACTGTTCTTAGGGAGAGAGTAGCAAACCAAGAAACTTTTTGACGTGCTTGGGGAAAAGAAGCAAGAAAGGCAGAACTGAGGGGTAGGCAACCTTTTCTGTTCTCCAGTTAGCTTCAGGTAGACATATATCAGAACAATGAGAAAAGGACCTCTGTTCCAGTCACAGTTGCGTTTTATTTAGCATTTCAGTAATCATGTCGCAATGGTTTTAACAAAGTCCTTTAAAAAAGGAGTAAAATTTTGCACTTAGACAATTTAATGTTTTGAATGTGAAGATTTCCTTGGCTTGATTACTATACCAAGCAGAGCATGAGATTTATGACATTCTGAAACTTTATAGAATTTATTTTTAGTTACAAATATTTTAGATTACATGGTACAGAATAAATCTAATCAAAGCTGAATCTCTTGTTTTCATAGTCCTGCAACAATAGAATAGTTAGATCTGTGATAATTTGCATTGGTTAAAACCATGGAAGAAAAAAACATTGATAGTATAAAGATACCATCTTTGGCTTGCAATGTTTGGGAGAAGAAAACCAGTGAAGCCTTGGAGACTTATAAGCAAAGTTTCACCCAAAGTAGTGCTTGTCTTGTTTATGTATTCTTCCCTTGACTCCTATTGCTGGCCACTTTTGGAGACATGCTCAAAGGTTTGATGGACTTTGAGTCTGCACTGATAGAGCTATGGGTTGTTTGGGAGGTCTCTCAGGATGCTGGGCAGCTCAGGTTTGGTGAAGGGTAGCTCTGCTGTCCAGCTGCAAGTTCAGGACAAGTGTGCAGGCACCCAAGCAAGTTTCCAGGCATGGGCCAGGTTGTGGCTGTGCTTTGTGACTTCTTCGAGCACCCTCTGAAGACCTTTGAGGAGGGGAAGAATTACACAGAGCTGCTGTCGTTGAGCAATTGTGAAGCTGTAACATCAGATTTATCATGTCTTAGATGGGTGTGACTGCTGATTTGAAAAAAAAGTCACTCCCTTTTTAAGGAGCACACAGCTTTAGACTCAAGAAATTTCTAAGCTGAAGTTGGTGGGTGGTGGGATGGATATATTAGTGGAAAGATCCCTCTATATCTGTACCATCACTGCAACTTTTCACAAAGAATCTGGTGTGGTCCAGTCAGAAACATGATACGGTGCTACACAGCGACCTTTGGTTTGGCCTGGAACCGCCACCCTTAAATGATGATCTGTTCTATCCAAATACAACCCTGATAGTCTGTCTGCCTGTCTCTGCATTCCTTGTGTCTTTTCAAACAATTTAAAAGAAGAGAAGAATGACTTTTCTCCGTATTAGTGAGCAAAGCAATGTGATCTGACTTGAAATGGTTACTTTACCCAACTGATTCCTGATGATCCAAACCCTGCTTTGCTTGCAAGGCACAACCTTAATGCTGTCTTTTGACTGTATTGGTGCAGCTACTTTGGACTGCTTGCTTCTTTCTCCGTTTTACACCTCTTCCATGAGTATCTGGTGGTGCAGAAAGTTAAATATCATATAATATTTAATCTTTCACCTTGATTTGAATTCAGAATTGGTTGATACCTACCAAGTCTCATTACAAAAATGCCTACAAGTAAAGTAGCCATGGTATTCTTTATTCACAATGTCAGGGTTTTGCGCAAATGTTTTTATTTAAAAGATCATTTCTGCATAACATTCCTGGAGTTGCATTTTGTTATTGTGCTGGAAAAAGGTGAATGCACTCCAATAGTTAATCTCTGGCACTGGATTTAGGGGCAAAATTAACTTAAAGTGAGAATTCTGATATACCTACTCATATTGGAACTTACATTCATAGGAATAAGAATTAAAACTCCCTGACAGAATAACAGTAAATTTTATGCATTTCAGATGCTTTAAAACTGTTTTAAATAGGTTACATTATGATAGAGGATGGGTATTTAATGGAGGGATGAAATTACGGCAATCACTGTAAATTTTATCCTTGTAACATACACTGGTCATTTTTGTACTCTAATATGCTCTCTCCATATCATGTGAAAAATCTTCACCTAATGGAAATTCAGATGGCTTTGCTGATTTCAGTGTGCATCAGTTGTTTTCCAGTTTGACCTAATAAAAATAATGTCACTGTCAAATACAAAATACTCTTAATAAGGACAAGGTTTGGATAAAAATGAAATCTCAACAAATCAGTCTTGACTATGGGAAAGAGATTCTTGTTACACTAATGATAGTTTTTTTAATGAGTTTATTTTTGTTGGAGATAGATTTTGATATTAAGTTAATTTTAGTTTTTTTGTCATCTAAATTAAGGAAAAGAAGTGATCGCATGCCAGCTCAAAGCCTTGTAGAATTTTACAGGTATCTCAGCATTAATTTAAAATGAGTGACTATTCACTGTATAAACACGCATTTTTTGTGTCACTCACAGGGACGGGTTCCTGACTCTCTGCTATTTTATACTTTCATCAGTGCTTGGAAAAATTAATGATCATCGTCTGCAAACTCGAACTAAAAACTAAGGAATGGCTGGTTGGAATGACCTGTATTGCTTGGTAAAGTGGATAGAACCAAACTTTTACTTTCAATACAGCAAATATTTGTTGCACCATATTGTCATCCAGTAAATCACATCCTCATTTTACCAAACCCACATATTCTTACTGTAACATGGGTTTAAAGTGACAATCTCACAGGGATTTTTGTAGACTAAGGACTAAAATCTTTATTATGTGGTTTCTGTGGTGAAAGAGAGACAGAAGTGGATATATTTTCATTTATTTCAAGATTTCCATTTCTGTATTTTCTTGTAAATGAAAAGTTGAAGAAAGCAAAAAACTTTTGTAACAAAAGGAATTATTTACACAAGGCAGTACGTAGAAAACCTTGTCTTCTGTTTTAAAAAGTAATATGGCAGAGAATATTTCCTCGCTGCAGCTAACAGATTACCACAGCACTGTATCTCATTGCAGTGGAATGTTTTCATAACGCTTGGAAGACCTTTCATGCTACTGTCTTTATTTGAGTTTGACAATGTTATTGTTACTTTTCTTTATAACACGGACATGAAGGTCAGAAGCTGCATGTTACTCACCCTGAAGCTAAAGTTTTAACTCAATAGCTTCTTAAGAAAGAATAGGAATGTTACTCTTTTTCAGCAGTTCTTTACTTATTTTTTTAAATAAGCATATGGAAGTCCTGATCCTTCTAAAGCCTTCATTCAGAAGAAATTCATTTTCTGTTCACTGTACTTGTACAGCCACATAGTAAGAAGGAAAAAGAAAATAATAATTTAATTTCTGTGTTTAAATTTGCACTCTGTCTTTTGAGGTAATTTTCTTGTATTCTTCATTTGAAATACATGGTCATGGTAGTACTGATTTTTTTTTTTTTTAATTGACAATTCAGAATTGACAGTAGATTACCATGGGAGACATGCTAGACTCAGCATTAAAACTCTCTTTGAGAAACAGGGATTATGATTGAGTGACATCTAATTTCAAGGTAAATTGAAGACTGCAGAGTTAAAGAAGTTTTTATTCCCATAGCTTCTCTGAGGTATTCTAATAGTCATTGTACATTTGAAATTCCTGAGAAACATTTTGGGTTACTTTCTTTTTCCCTCTAAGGCAGACAAATAACTGAACTTTCAGAGTTTCATAGACAGTGCCATCAAAGCAGGTTATGATATGATGGATCTGTCATGTGCAATCCTAGCAAACTTGGGCATTGATTTGCTCACTGTCAAAAGTGTTATAGGTAAAATGAAAACATTCTTGTTGCTTTCTCATGAAGCTGTGGAAGTGTTTGAGGGCTACTGTAGGAAGCCCAAATGTCACGTGTGCCATAGCAGAAGTAGCTGGGACATTTTCCTCCCTAAGGTGTTCTCTAGGATTTAAAGATTTCCCTTTGTGTATCAGTGAGAGGACCAATGGTGGCTATTGATGAAGAGCAGAGGCATTGTTTATATGTGTGTGTGTCCCCGTGTCCAGCTTTTTTGACATCATATTTTGACACTTGGGAGCAGAGCATGCAGATAGTGATGTCTTACATTGGAGAACTGCAAACTAACATTTCTGTAGGGATTATAGTCCTAGAAATACTATGAATGGTCTAAATCTAGACATTGTTTTTGAAATTACATTAAAGTTTTAATAATAATAATATTTTTCCCAATAAACAATTTCTTTGTAACTCTTCAGATAAGACTAACTGCTGTTTACTTGCATAATTAGCTGAAAGAATTTGTCTACAATGTTTTATTTGGAATTAAGTCAAATGTTCGCTTCCAGTAAAAGAAAAGAACAAAGGCTCCCCAAAATATTTAAGTAACTTCTTTTTGCATAGCAATTGGTGGATTTGTGCAAATGTAAGGCTTTTATATTAGGAAGTCACAAAACTGCTTAATAAAGAGTAATTTAATAATTGTATAAAAAAATATTCTAAACTTACAGATCTTGGCATCATGGAAAGGATTAAGTATGAAGAAGTTGCACAATTTCTTGGTAGACTCGAGACTGTCAGAAGGAGACAGAGCCAGTTAAAAAAGATACAGTATCCTCATTTTTTGTGGTTATCTGACTAAATTTATGCTGAGGTCATATTTGGGGATAAGTAATCTTTTGATATTCTTCCTGATAATGAAATTGTCTGGTAAAATTCTCTGTGTTATCATAAATCTATGTCTGTACACAGTCATTTTATGCAGGCAATTTAAAAAAGTAGGTTTGTGTCCTGATAGAAATAGAGATATTTTTAGAAGCGAGAAGGGAGCATCAATGAGGAATATACTTTTGAGATTACTCCTTTTCAAAGTCTAACAGGCAAAGATTCCAGATACTCTTTTAAAAATACACTACATCTTTACATCACATCCCATGGAACATCTTTACAGTCACATGCCATGCAAGGATAGCTTACATAATTCCCATAATAAGCTCTATGTCCACCACTCCCTCCGATATAAGGAAAAAAATGCAGATTTGGTGCTGGTAAAGTTAGCAGGCTTTGCCTTCTACTGAGATGTGAGTGCTGGAGTCAAGGACATCTCATGGAAAACACCTGATCATTAAGGCTTTTTTCTTTAAAGAGAGGTGGTATTAACTAGCGCGTTAACTGGATATTTGCAGGTAAACAAATGATGATCTGTGTAGAGCTTTAAAAAGCAAATGCCATGTAGAGGCAAATCTACAGAGAAGTTTTATTGTTTTGCCAGCATACAGCAAAATTAAACAAGCAGCTATTTTCTGCACTGGCTCTAGCTTTTAGCTGGCTCCGTGTAGTCTGGCTAGGTTATGTTAGATTAATCTGTTCCTGATGTGACAGTCTCAGGTAAAACATAGCAATGGACATAACTGGAACTGTCTTTTCTTACAGAATTCTTTGTATGAAGAGAAGAGGCAAAAAAATAGCACTTACAACTTATGGCATTCGAATAGAAGTGTCTAAAGAACTAATGAAACGTTAGGTGTGATCCTATATGAAAAGAAATGAAGTTTAGTTCTTTCCCAGAACAGTCATGTGCACATGTATCACTTGGTTGAAACTAAGGCTTTTGCTGGGATTTCCCTTTATTGTCCATTTATGAGTTTTTGTAAAAGACCAATCATGTATGTACTCCTGATGGAACTGTTTGCACAATCTCCATAACAGGAACAGTAATTTCTGTATCATTTTCATCTGACTGCTGCTTGCATGAGATTTGCCTTGATAGAAGCCATAACACTGCATCTTGATTACTCCACCTCAGATCAAGGCTCTGTAATCTTATTACATTTTCCTAGTGCTGTACGAGAAATCACGGGCTGGCTGACAAACAAAAGCACCAAAATAATCTCCCACTGTTCTGATTGATTTCCACGATTTTCTGGTGATATTTCAGTTTTGCTTCACCCAGCTGCATCTGGTCCAACTGAGGGCAGTATTCACGCACGGGGTCAGGAGCTCCAGTGAAAGACACAGGTCTGATTCATGTGCTTCAAGCCTGAAGAAATTATTACAAACCTCTGTTCTTCCACAAGACAGTTCTGACAGAAGAAAGGATTATATGATATCAGTATAGCAAAACTGTGCCTGATCACAATTCCTTTCAAACATACCAGTTACGTTTTTTATATTAAGTTGAAGAGTGGCCTATAAACTTTACACTTTCTGTCAGGGAGAGAGGGATACAGTTTCTGTAGATACCTCATGGGAATTTCTAGAGGCCAATATATTCACCCTGTACAGGGAACAATTGGTCAACAATTTAGTCTTCTATATTTCTTCTTGTAAACTATTTCTATATTATATGGATGCAGATCAATTCAATTTTTACTTCTGAACAAGTGATTGCAAATGCTGCAGTACTGATATTCTGTCTGAAGTTCATGAGATCCCTGTGAAGACGTGACCAGTGTAGTGAGTATTATGAATGTGTTCCTTGCTGTTTATGGTGACGTATTAAACACTTTTGGGTTTTAGTTCTTAAACTACAAGGGGGAACTCCTACCCCCTTCAAATTTGTTTTTCTCTGTTTTGGTGAAAAATGCTCCAAAAAAATTACATTTTCTGAAGTAGAGTGTGAAGAGGGGTGGATGCTTAAAATGTGGTCACAAGTCACAGAAAATCTAAAAGAGCAGGGAGGGCAAAAAGGCTTAATATGCCAGTTTACTCTTGCTGTGGGATTTGGCCAAGCGTTTCGAGTTTTGAATTATGATGGGCTTCTACTGTGCTGATCGCATGCTTACTAGTGTTTTTTTTCATGCACTGCTTGATTATAGAGTGAAACTTGATGCCCGAAAGTGGAAAACACTGAATTAGCCTTACCCCTCAATCATACTATTCCCTTAGGCCAATGCAGAGTAGAATGCTGGCCGATATCGAGTGTAGTCCCAGATATCTCAGGAATTTTATGGATTAGCAATTCCAGCTATTTTCTGCCTTGTATTACCATGTTCAATACTAATTTGTAGCAAGTGAAGAAGTAAACAGTTTGCTAGTTATAGTCTTTTAAGTGATCTTGTGAACTTCTATAAAGAAATATAGAGATATTTCATCATAAAAAAAGATTCTAACCAAATGATAATATTGTTGGTATTGGAAGCAAAATCCTTACAGTTATGAATTTGCAACTTGTCCAAACCATGACATTTTTGCCCAGTTGAATTTGCCACACACAAATACTAATGTTTAACTTTTTTTTTGTATTATGTTTAATTTAAATGTTGATGAAAATCTTGTATAACAGCTTTTTTATAAAGTATAAGAGGTAATAGCTTCATAACCTTATTATGACCCCTTTACATCTGTAAATGTACTGCCTGTAAGTGTGTATACATAGTATACTTACTTATATGCCCAAACCTTTGCAGACAGGAGAAACAAAAAGTAAAATTAAATAATTGCCACGATTGCAATGATAAAATCACATTTGTTAACTTTTCTAGAAAAACAATTTACCTCTGTTAACTTTTACCATAGTAGAAACAATCGTGTCCCGCCCCCAAAATCTGAAAATTTTTGCAAATATCACCATGAAAAAAGCACACCAAAGATACCTCTCCCCCAATAATGTTGTATTTATCATTAAACATTGCCTGATTAAATATTTTCAACTTCATTCCTTTAATCTTCTGTGCATATGTGTCTATGAAGAAAAGTAATATGTATTTGACCACACATGTCTTGTATCAAATATTTTATCTGATGTTTTTAGTTATAAATTAAAATGCAGGACTGTCTTCTACTACTACTGTGTGCTATCAATCAGTCAACATCACTTAGAAACATGTAAATGATTTTTTTTTAATGTATGATTCAGTGTAAATGCATTTTATGAGAAGGCATGAAGGAAAAATATTATGTAGTTGAGCAGCAGTATAAGATTTCTGTAAAGCAAAGAGAATTAGAATGATATCTCAGATTTTACATTGCCTAATGGTTTGAGTCCTCAGCAACAAAAGTTGGCTCTGTAGCTTTGAGTTTATTGGGGGATATATTCAAATTAACAATTGAAAAAGGAAAAGGAAATCTGAAAGTAAAGTAGATGCCACTATGGCACTGTATTTGAATTCCTTAGTGGTTTGTAACAGGAAAACATATTTGTGGTCAGGATGAGTGAGCTTTTTTTGGTTAAAAAAAAGGAAAAACTGGAGGTTTTGTATATTTTTCAAGCTATTCAAAACTCACTCAAAAAAACTTCCTTGTCTTTACTACCTTGCCACACAGATCTCTTTCATCTGCGTATGACTTCTTAAAAAGAGGAAGAAGTAAAATAAGACTCTGCCACCCCTGGCTGTTGCTTCAGCCTTCCTTTATCACCTTACCTTCTAGGATTTTCATTTCATTCTTCCTAAGATGCTCCAGAACAAACACCTGCCAGCTTCTTCGTAGATCTTATTATTTTATTTCCAGTTATTTATCATCCCATATTCTCATTAATTTTCTTGTTGATGCTTCAGAAAATGTGTTGTTCCCAAACTTGGATATTCTGAAGCATGCAGTGCAATGCAACCTGTCATACAAAACCACCAGAAAAAGTGAGATTTATAGGAGAAATTAGACTATTGAAATCAGCCCTTGGTAGACAATTGAAAGCATGTGTTCCCCCTGCCATTAACATTCTTTGTATTAAAAACAACAACAGTAACAACAACAAAAGTAATTATTGAGCTACCTGAATTAGCTGTATTTCCAGTTATGGATAAAAAGTATACTTTGACTTTTATAGTCTATTATAATCTATACGTGCTGTATTGATTTGTGTGTCCTAGCAAACACGATCAATGATTTTGATATAGCAGAGACAGCAAATTATAGTCTGCGCTCACAATCTTATTTCTGAATCTCAAAAAAACGAAGTGGAACTCTGTTGAAAAGCAGATTTTTCAATTAGATTTCTAATGCATTCACTGTAACGGAAGAATCTCAAGAGGTTTCAGGTGAAGGCAGATATTATAAAAAATGCCAGTCAGCTACCAAATGAATATTATTTTTGGATACCGATCTAATGTTGTTTAATTATATCAGAGTGGAATTGACAGTTTTCAGTTATCTTATTACAGGACTAAAACAACTTTTACTCATGAGGGATTATCAGTGAATGTTACCAGATGAGCCTGTACTCATATCACCATCGTGGTGTCACTTCAGAACTTTCATTTTAAGTCTGACTTTTTTCATAGTCGACTGTAAAATCAAGAAGCACAGAAAGATTGATGAGGTCTGTCATGGAAAATCTACTTCAATCTTTATTCTGCTGGTAATCTTGACTTGTAAGGACCCACACATATTGGTCTCTTGCTTTGTACTGGGTTTGTGCTCTGTAAACCAAGCATCTGGCCTGGCTCTTGAGGTTGCAGGTAATAGAATGTAGTAGTGTGTGAAAGTAATGAATGAAAAAGTAAGCTTGAAGGTGGCATCATGAGGATAGGTTCAGGATGGTTCAGAATTACTGTGGCATTTGTTTCTAGCACATTTGTTTTTTTGGTGGTTTCTGTTATAATGAATTTGTGGGTGACCTTTCAGTAAGTTAACTGATTCCATAAGATTGGTTTTGATTCACATAATAGAGCATTCTTCCTGGTTTTAAAGTTGTTCATCAGGAATCCTATGTTATGAAAAACAGTAATTTCAAGATCTGATTCTAAATGTCTCTTGGTAAGAGTCCCATTTACCATACTGATATTTCTGAGTGAAGTATAGTGTCCTAAATGTTGAGAATTCATTCTTGTTAAATTGGATCCCTTTAAATTAAACATACTAATCAGTAATTGTCAAGTGGTGGGAAAAAAAATTATGTTTGCTATAGAGGAACTATAGAGGATTTGAGATGTTTTCTGGCTGGAGAAAACCAAGGAGTTTTGGAAAGTAAGGGAAAAAATGTTAAGCTTTATGATGCTTTATAGAAGGGAATATTCATGGAGTTATTTAAGGTGCAACTGATGAAGTAGAAGGCTGGTTGAGCAAGACTTCTATCCTGAACTTGCTTTGGAGAGAATGTGAACTGCAGATGCTTCCACTTAGAAAGAGAAATTAAATTTAGATTTAGTCATACTAAAATTAGTAGTAAATATTATTTTGAAAGATACTTTCGTGTTCTCCTCATGCAGTGGCAACAATTGTGGGTAAATTTCTCTTTCTATTCCCCATCCTCCCTCCTTGACAGTAACCAAAAATTGTAAGGAAACAAAGGAGTTTTGTAAGCAAAGTCATGTGTGGGAATGATTGTAAACAATAATAGATATGGAGACCCTATAGTTTAATTCGTGTGTTTGCATAGGGCTTTTTTGCTAGAGCTCCATCATATGCCTGCAGTAATCAGTGCTGGCAAAAATTCATACTGATAGTTTATTTTGGTTTTTTAAAAATTTTGGTATTATGTAGGCAAAAGAAAATTAAAACACTAGCTTTGCCTTCCTTATGAGGTAGGGTGGTTTGTAAGCTGAGTGCATCTGACCTTTGACAAGACCTACTTGTCTTTGATTACCAACTGAAGATGTAGTGCAGGCACATACTAGTTTGGTAAACATGCTGGGTGTGCAGTTTCCTTACCTCCCGTGAAGTGCATGCTTCTTTACAAGTTTTTTTGCGTAGAATTAAACTGATACAGTTTCTCTCAGCGAGGAACTTTTACCAAGTCATTAATTATTTCTGTGAATTTACGTGCTGTACTTTTGCTGAAGAAGGATGATTTTATTGTTTAATATATTTTGTTTATGAATATATACAATAAAGCAGTGTTTTCAAAGATGCTGGATCTTAAAAGAAATGGGAGGGTTATACATTTTGTGTGTGTTTTACATGCAGATGATGCAATTACTCTGTGTAAGTCTACATAGAGAAGAGAGCTAGAGAGCATGAAGAGTTTAGTGAAAGATTCCTTGACCTTGATCCCCATAGTGCTTACATGAACAATATTTGCAATGGGACACAAGAAAGGCTTTTTTAAGAGATATAGTTCAGCAAAACATATCTGTAATATTTTTCTTTAACATTTCTCATTATGACAGACATAAGAGCTTTGTATTGCAGCATCAGCTGGCTTTTAGTTCTTCTTTACTTGCTATGATTTAATTTTATCTTTAAAAAAGAGAAAGAAGATGCATAACTAAAATGTAATGATTTACCTGAATAATATTTTTAATGTAGCAAAGAAATTTAAATAAGACTTGACAATTTGAGTTATGATATATGGCAGAGAGAAGGGAAAAATGCTTTAAGGGAACTTTACTGCTGAAAGACATTCAGAGAGCTCTGTAAATCAATGCTGAGAGTGACACACTCATATATCAACCATGACTGTACCAGCCTGAATGTAATGAGAACTTCAGTAATTTGGCTCTGCTGTGGTTGAATGCTGCTTCTGGGTGAAATTCCATGAGCTTGTTAAAAGTAAGACCAGGCTTCTTCAGCTGCTTCTGTCTTAGCAGAGAGAGGTAATTTAAAAAAAAGTAATACTTGCCCTAGAAGCAAAATGTGGGTGAATAGAAAAATAGCTGTATCAACTTATGAGAATTAAGTCTATGCATTACACTTCAATCATTCATTTCTCTCTTTTCTGTAATGTTTTTGAATTGACATTTCCTTATCAGATTGATTTGAGGAAAAAATCTGTAAATGAAGAGATGAAGAGAAGTATTCACAAGCAAATTAAGAGAAACTGATGAGGTTTGTATTGCAGAGTATTTGAATAGTTCACTCTGTGGGAGATGTTAAAAAAGAAGAAAGAAAACCACCCCATTAATATGTTTACTTTTTCTAGCACTGCTGTCTTTATGCCTCCATTATGTTAAGAAGTGACATGTTTGTTTACTCTTCTTGTAGCTAAAATGTGAAACTTTATTATAACCCGAGATATTGCAAAATAAAAAAAGGCTGGTTTTTTGATACCAAAGGAAAAAACCCTACGATTTGGGCTGGAAAGTCTTCTTTTTGACAGTAGTTTTAGACCTTTCCTTTGCTTTAAGAGATTCTCCTAGTAGTACCTGACCACTGCATTGGAATAAGGTTAGAATGACTTCAAAGAAAATATTTTTACTGTTGTACCAAAGTATCAAATGACATTTGCATGGCAGTGATAATCCAGCCTTATGAAAGGAGATTGACTATTGTTAATATATAAAAAATGTATAACTTTTTGTTTTGTAGCTTTTATATTTCTTTCCAAATTATGCCATTGTTTTCAGAAATCAGAGCATTGTCCAAAGATAAACTATATTTTTGAAAATTGTCAGGAAGTGCCATTGGGGTGTCACGTGGATGAAAAATTGAAGATGTGGGTGGTTGTTTTTTCCCCCCCTTATATTGCTGATCCTTGTGGGTCCCTTCCAACTCAGGTCATTCTATGATATTGAAAGCAATATTCTCTGGTTGCCAAACTATATTTTGTGCTCTGTGGGTTTCAGTTACTGCTATCAGATATCTAGATGGCTATAAGAAGTCACAGAGGTTTGGTTTGGCTTTTTTTATTATTTTTTCCTTTTTTCTGGTCTAAAAAGTAATGTGCTTCTTTCCATCCCTGCACGTATGCATTTATTTAAAGTTTCGCTGTAGTAATCCTTGCCTGTCCTTCCCACTGAGTGCTACTGCAATCTGAGATTAACTCATCAGGCAAAATGGGAAGCTGAGTTTCGTCCCTCAGGTTTAGAAATTGTCAAATTTCTGAATTTTCAGAAACTAAAATAAAACCAGTTTTTAATCCAGTTTTTTAAAAAAAGAGTTTATGTTTTTCTATAAAGCAGCTCTTTAAAATTATTTTTGAAAATTTATCTCACCATTCTATATTTATATTTTCAACTGGTTTTCCTGCATTTGTTGTTCTCCCCATAATGACATTGATTTTAAAATATGCAATGATAAAAAAAAGTTTCATTACAGCATGAACAGATGGTGCTTCAGCAGTGAAATGACCTTTGAATTGGAAAAGAAATTTTTATATGAGAACTTTCTGACTTCCTCTTGGCTTTGAAAATGGTCTAATAAGAGAATCTGTTACACGAGAGTTTGCACTGAGTACTGGTCCGTGAAAATATCTGATTTAAGGCAGAAATCCTGAACTGAAAACATGTAGCAAGGTAAAATCTCATTTCCTCAAGTCCTTTTTTTCTTTCTACCTACCTGTGTGATACTTTTGGTAAATACGAGCAAGATCTCGTGTGAAAACTTCCAGTGCGAGGAGGATCACCGGGGGAGTACTTGGACATTGAGCTCAAGAATGACTGAAGTGCCAGCGCTTCTAGGACACATCACAGTCTAATTTCTAACTGAAAAGCTTTTCCAGTAAAAGAATTTCAGAATAGTTAGTGTCATCCTCCTAGAAGACATCTGATTAAATGCTTGCTCCTGCAGGGTAGAACAAATCAATTAGGAGGAGGGAGGAGGCATTTGGCCTTTTGGTCTTCAGTCAAGTTGATTTTCAATAATGCAGGTGGCATCTGCATGCTGGAGTGATAGACATAACAGAGAAAACACAAATGGTATTTTGCCCTGTTTCAGTCAAAATGCAGAGATAATTAAGGAGGAAACACCACTCCATTAGACAATTGTTCAGCACATTAGATTAAAAGATGAGTCACTTTGTAGAACAGGAAGAGCAGTTGCAGAGGAAGATGTTGGGCTTTGACTATTTGGATGAAGAAGGTCATTGGAAGTCCTAAGTAAGAATTTGGAATGAGGAATATTGAATATGTTGCCAAAAGTCTTCTTTCCAGGAAGAGGTGCTTTACGTCTCATCCTAAAATTAGTTTTAAGATGAAAACTTAAGTACAAGAAATAAAGTTTATCTTTTGCTTTTCAGAATGAATCCTCTTAATCTGATTAGTTTGGCATTCATTATTCCTTTGTCTGTAGAACATCATTTTGTGATTACTCTCTGTTCTGTTTATACCATCTAGTAGTTGATCTTGAGGTAGACATGAGCTTGTCAGTGCCTGACACAGTACCTGCAGGTACCTGAACAGTGGGGCTTGTGTGAAGAGGGTTGAATTTCATGTGTTGGGGTTTTCTGCCTTTTTTTTTTGCCTTTCTGACTAGATGTTGCTTTACAGACTTTTCGGCTAAAAAGAATATGAGGAGATATTCAGATCAGTCGTTCTATGATGAGGCTTCATTAATAATATCTTGCTTGATCTTACTGCTACTCAGACACTCCTGTTACAAGCAGGAATTGCCTGGATAATTTAAAAACTCATTCCATCCACCCCTGTGTCTTGTACTAGCCTTGCTTTCAACCAATATGTACTCAATCTTGAAAATTAAATTTGAGGGTCATAATGAGTGCCTCTCCGCTGCTGTCCGTGGAAGAACCTGCACCATCCAGCTCTCGGTCACGCCATGTGGAGACCTGCATTGGTGCCACTGGTGGTGTTGGACCTGCAGGTTTCCATAGATGTGGGTGCCCCTCCAGGGAGAGAGAGGCAATAGCCAGCCCAGGTGAATACTCCTTGTCCTTGATACTGACAGAATAATTCCTAGCAGATAATTTCTCAAGAGCCAGTGCCTGGGTGGCCTCCACAGAGAGCTAATACGATGTGCTCTGTGGTTTTCAATGAGGGATGGATGCTACTTCCCACTTCCTGTTCAGTCACCTATGATAACACTGTGTGCCAAGCCACAACTAAACGTGAATCAAGCTGCGTTAAGAAAAGGTTGTGTGTGTGTGAGAAAGTTGACCGATTCCAATTTGTTTTCTTTTAAGAAACACTGCTAGGGTCTGGAAAAATTGCTACTTGTCAGGAATCTGTCTTCTGTTTCATCAGCATACAGTTGTTTGATTTCCTGTCCCTCATGTTTTGTGACAGGCTTGTCAGAAATTTATGCTGCTGCTATGAATGCTCAGAAAGAAAAAGGGAAAGGGATGTTATCTAGAATTGTGTTGCAAACGTGCTTTCACGTAAGGACCCCGTTATGTTGTTTACAGCTTTTATCTTCCACTGTGTACTTTCTGTTTTAATCAGACCATGTCTAATTCAGTTTAATCTTTCTACTGGAGAAGATTAATGAACAGTATTTGTGGGTTGGGGTGTGTGTGTTTGTTTATTTGGGTTTTTTTTGTTTGTTGGGTTTTTTATTTTGTTTTGATTTTTTTTTTTTTTTACCTACTGTGTATGCAGTACTGCAAGCCACTGCAGTTTGTCTCTTCTTTTCATATCCACTGGACAACTGCTTTTTAAAATTGTTTTCCCCCCACCCCCAGTATAAATCTATGTAGGCTTGCTGATATCTTCTAGGAATATTTAGTCTCTCAAAAAGTTTGTGTGTGTGCATATTTCAATACATACATAAAATACATATTCAGATATTTTTGTCTGTGTATATTTTAAATTAGATCTGTACAGTATTTAGTATTCCGAGACAGTAGTTGTTTTTGGATATGTAAAAATTAATTACAAGGTAGATTGTATGTGTCTTTAAAAACAGAAAACAGAGTTCAAAACAAAAGCCTACTGTGTTTCTTTTCTTTTCCTACAATAACCATTGCAATAAAAATTCAAATTCATAGGATATTTTTCACACAAACAACTGTTCCTGCAGTTATAATTCATAAATAAGGGCAGCAATTAAATTCCAAACAGCCTCTTGGCAGATGCAACAAAAGGGGAAATGGTCTAGTTCTGTAATGGGGGAGTCTGTTGTCCTCTGAGACAAGCCTGAGAAGAGACAACGTGCATATGGGACTGATGTGGAGGTCACGTAAGGAGGAATCTTCTAATTTAATTAAAAGCATAATTAATCCTAGAGAGATTCTGTAACCCTCTGCAGTTGGATTTTATGGGCCTGCCCTGTTTGCAAGCCAAAAAGTAAATGAAATTTTGACATTTAAAGATGAGAAAGTATCACGTTTTTGCCAAGAAACTTATCTGATGGAGAAAAAATTAGCAAAATATCAAATGTCAATTTGCTGGCAAATATAAAATAGGCAATGCAAACCTTTGCCTCATACAATGAAAAGATAATTATAAAATCAGTTTT
Organism: Dromococcyx pavoninus; assembly: GCA_033558185.1. Classification (NCBI taxonomy): domain Eukaryota; kingdom Metazoa; phylum Chordata; class Aves; order Cuculiformes; family Neomorphidae; genus Dromococcyx; species Dromococcyx pavoninus. Next base: position 539,006 of record JAUMJL010000575.1, on the reverse strand, counting down.
TTTTCTCACCGACTTGTTCTGATCAGCTCTGCCTCAAGGATTTTCTGTAGTAGATTGTGATATGCTACAATATTTGTAAATGACAGTATGTTCCAATGTTCATAAAAACTAAGGCATTAAATATATATTCTAAAAGCTAGGACACTAAGTGTACATTTTAGAACAAAATAATACCTTAAGAATGTAACAAAGTAATGTTTGCTTTATCATACTGCCTTGCATTTCCTGAGAACAAACTGAACAGTATAATATAGTTAACTCTCTTTTAACAGAAACAATTGCTGTGAAGTGAGAATTCTTTCGCTTGATGAATCTTCATTTTATCAACTGTTAATGAGCCTTGCCTGCACTTTTCCAGCTGAGAAAAGAGACAGGCTTTGTTGTTTCACGTCTCAACACCTTAGCTACTGTCCTGCGACTGGTTCAGCATTTCTTGTAATTGGTCTGATGGCAAAGGGTCATCCTTTATGAAGGTGCTATTGATCACCTCGCTTTTGCTAGAATGACATCAGTTTATGTATCTATCATAAAGTTACTGAACCAGCAGTCCAAGACATTGATAGCTTATTTCAATATATAGGCGTCCTGAGATGTAATGAATACTGCTTCCTGAGTTCTTTAGATGCAGGAATACTGAAATAATGATTAGCACAGTTTGGATGATGCTTATTTGTTTTCCAATCTTTAAAGGTTTAGGGGTGGCATTTAAATACGTTGCTGCAATGAAGGATTAAAGTTGTTTTTTTCAAATTCTGATGTGGCACCCAGATTGCTCAGAAAAGCATCAGTTATCTTGTAACTAGTAATAGACATTGATGGTTATGAAGACTGGTTTGAATAAGTTACCAGGCCAGATTGCCGAGTGGTTTCTGGCTCAGCATCTTTAACTTGTTGGGGTGATTCCACAGTAACTCAGCTCTTGTGAGGTCCTGAGGATTAAGCCTGGGTTCCCAGTTCTGAGACAGTGAATGTCTGTACTGACTAAATGAGAAGCTTCTTGTGGGCCATGAACTGGTAGAACTGGATAGTGCCTTCTCTTCCCCCATATTGTGCTATGTGCTTTTCCAGCTCAAAAGAATTATTCTAAGCTTCTCAGGACAAAAACCATATATTGTGTTTCTCTTCAACACCATGCCTTTTCAGCATTTTCTGTCTGGTTTTCTGTTTTTCATTTCTATTTTTTTTATTTTATGTGCAATCGTAATCTGGTATTCAAAATCATGGACACTCACTGTGGATTTTATTAGCTCAAACTATTGTGGATTCCTTGCTTGTTATTTACAGCATACAATCGTTTACAAAAAATGAAGCTCTGGTATGATAAAGCCAGTAGTTCATCGTTCTTGGGTTTTGGGCAGTGTCAAAAGTGTATGTAAGAGGTTACAAAGCCTGGATAGTTAAAGTAGACAGTCACAGGATCTCATAAAAATTGATATGTTGGTACATTTGCATAATCTTGTATACTAAATATGTTGTGAAGAAAAAGATGGAAAGAACATAGTGAAACAGGTATTTAGCATAACGATTTCCTTCCAGGTACCAAAATGTATGTAGCTAAAAAAGGGCTGTGTAAGTTTGTGCGTGAACTGCTGTGCAGGCTATGTGTGAATCTACAAATGGCAATGCTTTTATGCTCCCAGCTTTTGAGGATTGGAGCACACTTCCATGTCTGTCCCTCACTTCTGACCCATTTGTGTAGACACCTTCGTCACCTTCAGGTTTGGAGACGGCAATGCTGCTTCTGTTTCTCCTGTCACTGTAGGTTCAGTTAACATTTGCTCCTGCATGCCCTTAAGTGCAGGAAGGAGAAAGCAATCAGGAACTCTGCTTCTAAGAAAGTAGAAGCAAGGTTGTTTTGCTAACTGTTGGTTTCACAGCTATCATCATGCAAAAGGAATGCAGATTAGTTATATTAGCATAACTGTAATTTCTTATAATTCAGAGGAGTCCATAGTAGCCCAGAACTAGATGGTCCCCTGTGTATTTTGCAAAAGCCAAATATAGAATATTATAGCATAGGCTTAAAAGTGAACTCATTTAAATTTGGGAACCAAATACAGCGATAAGCTGGTGGTTTATTTAACTTGCCTTTTGCTTTTCATTTTTTTTTTTTTCAGAATCTGATCACAGTGGGCTTTAGCTGACCTTCCTCAGTCCTTCCCACCTCTTCTCTTTTTCCTTCCCAATCTGTATCTGGGGGCTTGAAAGATGAGTCTGCATACTCAGCATTACACAAGGCTCATGTCCACACTTCTATGTTGGAAAAGGGTTTGGAAGAAATAGGGAAGGGATACTTTATGTTATAAATGGAAACTGGAATTTTGCCCAGCAAAACTCTTCCAGTGTAAAGGAAGATCACAGGTGTCATATTTGCCGTGGCACTGCAGGCTGGATTGGTCTTTGTACAGATTATATGAGGTATAGTATTTGTAGTACATTTGTGTTTATCTGCAAGAAATTTTTTTGAGGGTCAGGCAGTAAAGAAGGAGGAGATCACACTGAAGTGGAGGCCAGTAACACAGTGTCAGCCAAAGTGAGGGATTTGAGCAAATATTTGAATGGGTTGCTTTTCAGAAAAAAAGAGGCCATTTGAAATATGGGTGGCTGCTGCAGGAGAAACATGAAGAAGCAAATGGACTAAGGAGAGAAATGAAAAAGCAGAGCATGGGGTGCCAGAAGTGGATAACAAGAAGAGGTGATATATAGGTTACAGGTTATGATAGAGGGTAATACATAAAAAGGCAGAAAACAAGAAGAGGTACTAGAAGAAATGACGAAACTGGGAAGGTAATAAGACCAGAGGAGAAATGTGATGTAGATCTAACAATAGAGGTCGTGAAGATAGGAGGGATACTTCTTGCTGGTTTCACATGGAAATGGTAGGATTGCTTAGCAGATTTCTGTGTTAAACTATCTTTTCCCAAACCACTTACTCAATTTAGGTGCTGAATAGTGTGTATTCTGTAAACGTGGTTTGAGTTATAAAAACTCAAATGCCTTGATGCATCTAGAAATGACATTACAAATCTTGAAAAAAGTCTGTTGTAAGCTGGGAAAAGCTTAAAGCTAAAAAGAACATCTTTGAGTGCAAAAATGAACTTTAATTGTAAAATTTGTAAGGACAGCAGTTTTAAAAATGTCTGTGCTTCCTCTGAGCTTCGTCTTTGTTCTGCTTTTATGAATTCAGATCCCTTGTGTCCTTTCCTCCTCCTCCCCCTCTTTCGCATGCCTCTCAATTGTTTCACAATTTATCTTTGCTGCCCAGGGAATCCAACCGTCTGGGGCTGGTGGCTTCATCCTGCCTTAGTGTCAAGGTCAAAATCTTTTAATTTTGCAGGTAGGGTGGGTATCATGACCCCAAGGTCTGCTGCTGTATATTTAAATCCTGTCAGTGTTCTCAGAATGATGACAATGTCTCGGGTTTATGCCTGTCAGCTGCTTTATTGAGATCTTTAGAGATCTTTTGTCTGATGCCTGTTGGCAAAAATATAACAGTATTTTCTTGTTAATACTAAAAGCCTGTGGCATTAAAAACTTTCAGATAAGTAAAAAGAGCTTAACAACATTCTTATTATAGTTGTTAAACTGAAGATAGTATTTACAGGGGCTAAACCCAACAGTTTTGGCAATGTAATAGAGATTAGTTTGATTTTTTATAGTTTCTGCATCATATCTTTAATCAATGTTTGAAATATTAGTTATTATAAGGATGTCTTGTATGTATCTCTGTTCTTGGAAAAGTCATTGCAAAAGGGGAGAATTTTAAATATCTTTTGCATCTACAGAGCTTGATGTTTTAACTGAGTTTTCCTTTATTCAATTTTTATCAGTACAGAGGCTAAATAGGTAGTCTTTGTGATTCGTTTGACCATCTTTGAGCAATGAGGTGCAGTTGAAATGTAAACTGAAATGCATGATCCTTTGTGCATTTTTAGTGTTGCTTGAATGTTAACAATGACCACGATAAGCACAAATTCACTGAAAGAAATACAGTAACTCTTCTACAGTAATTCGGTCAACATACTGATAAGTTCTCAAAAACTACAAGGTAAGTAAATTAAGGAAGGTCACATGGAAAGCTTGTTACTCCAAAAGTGGCAAATAAATTTTCAGTTGCACATAGGAGCTGAGAGACTAATGCATATTTGGAGCAAAACTAGAAGGCAGATCAGCTCTAACAAGTTGATAGTGAAATTTTTTTATGCTGGCATTTTTTTCCAGGTCTTATAAATTTAGTTTCTGGTGAATTATTTTTAGACAACTCTAACAGATTTTATCATTGTTTTAAGATGTAGAAGTGTTACAGTGAACAACAAAAAAGATACAAGTTTTTTTTCTTTTATGAGCAAGAGAAAGTATTTCTATCAACCTCAAAAGTGTTTGAGAAAATGTGTTTGCCTAAATCTTTCACTTCTCCCGCCCTATTCCCCCGTCTCCTTTTTCTTTCCTCACAAAAGAATGTCTGAACCAGACTGTTTGCTTTTGGAAAATTTCAGCCAAAACAGATGACTGATATGGAAGAATTATGAGCCTCTGAGAACAGTTCATAACTTTGGTGACCTTAGATCTGTAACTGCTGCAAACTTTTTTCCTTTATCCATTACCAAATCTGTTCTTTTCCTATTAAACAAAAGAAAACCAAACATACATATTTCTTAAAATTGTTTAGTCTTGTTGATACGCTGTTTGAACTGCAAGCAAGCAGTCATTTGTCTGTTACATGCAGTTTAAAAGTCTACATTAGCCATTTATATGTGCCAGTTGACTGAATATTTTTTGAAAGGTTGTCCTCAAATTTGCCAATGTCCTCAAAATCCCAATGTCTCTTTTGCATTCTTTCTACTGATAGCCTTGTGAATAACAAACTCAAGTACTTGTGGAAGCTAAACAAACCTCCACAGGCAGGAACTGTGAATTTACAGATCAGCCTTTTTCATTGGAAAGAAAACAGAAGCAAAAAACCTGATTCTCTTATTGGCTTTTGTCTGTTTAAGACTTAGTCTTTGGTCTTGAAAGAAAATGCAACAGCCATCATGCCAGATCAACACTGGAAACTATAGTTCTGAGAAAGCTGAAAAAGGTTTTAAAAATGAATCTGTAGGCATCCATAAACCCCAGATTCTGTTGCCTTATCAGTTGAGTAGTTGTGTTGACTTTTAAAGTGTGTAGCATATTTATGTGGGTAAGACAAATTATTTCTGCTCAAAAATGTTTTTGTGTCTGCTCAGTTTGTAATAAGATAAATTACTCGTGCTGTATGTGCAAATTGTGGTTGTACTCGGTGGTCTAGACATATGGGCATTTGTGTTGACTAAGCCCTCTTATCAAATCTTATCAACTCTGTCAGCAAGAAGTTTACATATTTTTAATGTGGTAGCATTCCAAATTCCCAGCATTCATCTGCTTTTCTTACCATCTATAAAGGAGATTGCTGCATTTTTTGAAGAATCCTTATTTATCCATCTTAATTTAGCAAATTTAGGAACTGAGCTGAAGTTCATATATAAATAAGTAGCAAGACCTAGATCACGAAGAGATCCAGACACAGTGGGCCTCTTACACTCCTAAATGGCCTCCAGACATGCATTCTGGTGCTTCTGGCTGAGCTCAAGTCACAAATTAGGCTTTCACTACAAGTTCTGCCATTACATACCACTGCTCTGAACATGTAAATACAATTCACAGAACAAAACATTGCATTTTGCTTACCAATTCTGTATGTTAACTGTATTTTAGATGTATTCAAAAGTAAAGACAAAGAGACATATTTTATTAAGAAACTGCATTGGAGCTATAGAGTTTGCAAATAGTCCTATTCCAAATGCGTATTGAGGATTGCTTAGGGCACATGGAAGAGAGGAAGCACTGGAAGAATAGTTTTACTAGTAAGTTTTTTTTCTTACCCAGAGAAATATCTTACCCAGTTTTCAAATGTCTCCAATCAAATATTCTTAAATGTTTCAAAATGATTTGACCTGGTACTTGTCAGATTTGATCTGTGTGCTGTCCCGTCCCGTCCCCCCCCCTTTTTTTTTTTAATTGACTGATGTTTGCTTGATACCTGGCATGGAAATTAACCCTTCTGAAGAGATGACTTTGAGCATTTTGGTGCAATGCTTTGCAGGCAACTTTGAAAGGACTCATGTAAAAACTCTCAGCTGGCCAAATAGAAGACTCTGTGACCAGTACCATCAGCATGGAAGTCAACCTGAGCTATTCCCTGAGTAGGGTTTGTTAGCTGGGACCCAGTGCCAAGTCAGTCCTGGCTTCCCTGTTGGAGTACGGGCAACCTAAGCTTGTGTTTGCTTTCAGAACATGGCGTATCTTTCTGAGGAATAATATTTATCTGTTTCAGCAACTGAGTGAATAGGCAAGAGGACTTGCTTTCTCAACTAACTAGTTGAAATAGTATTTCATGTCATAAACAGACTTATTCTGTTTCTATAATTCAGAAGGTCAATGCCCCATTACGTGAGCCTGTGCTCGTATGAATGTTTAGTCTTTAACCTTTTTTAATCACTGTGTGATTAATAAAAGGTGCAAGTTGACAAAGCAGAGACAAAAGATATTAAACTTCTGTTTTTACTGTGGAATGTTTTGAAATGTAATTTGTATCTTTAGTATGTTCCTGTTTAATTATTATTGAGTTCTTTAGTATTTTACTCATGTTGTTCAGATTAAGAAACTGTGGCAGAATTGTTTTTGCTGAGTATATTGAAAAATCAATAATGCAAGCTAGGATTCTGCAGATCCATCTTTTACTTGCTGGGTCACTCTTTCTTTAATTCTTTACTTGTTCAAGATTTTAGCATGGAATTAAGTTTTTTGTTTGTTTGTTTTATGTAGTTTATTTTGTACTATGCACTCCCTCTGCTTTGGCTTTTTCCTTGTGCTACAGCAGTTTACTTGAGAGTGTTCTTAACTCATTTCCTTGTAGCACACTACATACAGTTCCACTTGAATGCTTGGAAATGTAAAATATTTGCCTTGTAGCAATCAGGTTGACACATGGCTGGAAGAAATTTACCGGTGGTAAGTGACAGCAGTAAGCTTATATTCTACAATTTGAGGAGGTACCTAGATTTTGTTACTATCTTCCATTAATTTGGGTTGTGTTATTGCGAAAAAAACCCAGCGTGTGAATGAAGGCATTTACTTCTTTATATAATATCTGGAATAATTTTTTTAGACACCCCAGTCTGGTAAAGGGGTGGTTTGCAGGTAGTGTCACCTCATCAAAACAGAATGTAAATCTGATCTTTTCAGTACGTCTGCACACTTTGCAAAAAATATTTTTTTTGATGCTGAATTACTTCAGCATGTCCCAAGGAAAATCAGAATCTCGTGGGACATTCTGTTTTACTGTAGTGTGTGTTTGTTCTAATTTTATGTGAGACTGGATATACTTATGTCCACTGGTACTAATTTCAAGATGTGGAGTAGAAAATGTGTCTCTTGAATGAGAAAGCATGTATAGTTTATCATTTGCTGGCTGATAACCTCAGTGAATAATGCTGAGTTAATCTGGTAACTATTGAACTGTGGATGTAAAACTGAATACTCTATCTTTAATATAAATAAATCCTTGAAATCATGCTTTTCCAAAAAAGTATGATATAATAAATCAATAAACTGTTATCTTTTTCTGTTATATCATTTTTGATCTGCAGGAGTAACTTTCAGACTTCAAGAACTAGCAAAAAATTGTTAGCAATTGGAGAAGAATTTTTTCCCCCCTTTATATAGTTATATTTGAAGCTTTGTTTTGATTTCTGTACTGTAGGAAGAGATAACCGGTGCCAGTTGTAGGGGGATAAATGTCCCATGAGTATAGGTAGCATCTCAGTTCCACACCTGAAGTAATGTTTTTCTCACTTCTTGAGATATTTCTCTTCTGACTAAAAAGCATAGATTGTTTTTCCTGTGTATGCAGTAGTGCACAGCCTTGATAGTGTTTGTGTCAGTCTTAAAAAAGAAAATAATAAATTGTGTTTTAAGGTAAGATTTTAGATCATCTTAATTTCATTGTAACATTTCCTTGTATAAGTGTGTATTAATTCTCTACTGTGAACATTAATATTCATGAATGCAAAGTAAAAGCAGGTAGCATTTCAGAATGTCCAAACACATGTGGAAACCTAAAGATAACAGCTACAAATAACAAGACCTGGCTTTTTTTAAAAAAAACCCAATATTTTTAAAACTCATTCAGAGGGTGTGGTCATATCTTGTCACCTGTATCAGGGAGTGTTATAAATGCCTAAAAAATTGTTGGTTATCAGGACTTAGTACCTGCTTTGCGTTATCTAAAATATGTGCATGTCCACAAATGATACCTCATCAATCCCAACTATCCAAATGTCTCAGATATATTCTTGAAGCTTTTTGTAATTAATACTTTGCACATGTGCACATGTGATACTCAAACGTGTATCCAACAGCTTGCCTATAGGTTATCTGGGACATGTGTGCACATATGCATAATAATCTACCCTAAGCCTGGTGGGATAAATCAGAACAGAGTGAAAGCCTACTTCACGAAGTTGCTTCTTCTTTTTCTAGTTTTCCCAAAAGTGTCTTCAGAGCGTGTTAGTCTGTATTGTCTATTAAATTAAACTTCATCTGCCATCTTGCTGTTCTCAACATTTTCTTTTCGAGCATATATAGCTTTGTATTCTAAAATTGCAGTTAAGAGGGCTAAAAAATTTTGAAATGGCTAAATGAGGGGTTCTTTTTTTACAAGATGCAGAAAAAAAGCACTCTGAAAAGTAGGGTGGTTTTTTAGCCTATTTTCCTAACACTGTTATTTCACTGTTTTTTGTTACTTTGTGCTGTCATGCCACTCACTATAGGAAAAAAACAAACCAAAACCCAATATTACTTTCTAGCTCTCCTTAACTTACTTCCTTTTTCCTTCTTTCAATTTTATTTTCAATTCACATACAGTTTTGGCCTGGTTTCCTAAGGAAATAGGTGGCTTAATTGATCATGCTCTGTGTTGTCTGACAATCTTTTCTTCTTTCCCCGATAACTTTTAGAACTGCCAACTCATCATCATCATGTTTAATACAGGAATAGAGGTTTCAAAGCTATTCCTACAAGTTTTTTGAAAATATGTATATAGATGAGAAGAAAAGGGTCCCCTTAGTGTTTTCTTTAAGGAAATGGCCACCACAATGTAGCAATAGACACAAGATAGCTGAAGCAGGAGAGATGTGAATGAAAGCCAAGGAGACTCAGCTTTTGTGACTCTGCTGTTTGTGGGTTTAGTTTCTTTGTCCAACAGTTTTCAGTGTCAAAACATGTATGAAGCACATATATGTCTTCAAGTTTGTTTTGTCACAGTGACCATGTTCATTATGGATGTATGGAAAGAATTAGATGCCATTTATCTTGATTTGCTTTAAAAAAAGGATGCATGAACCAACCTATTTTCACCTGTACATGTGCAGAGGAAGAGACTTGGTGTTAGCTCAGATTGCCTTTTCTGTGCATTCCAGAGACTGCCATTTAGCAGACAAGGAACAGTGAAAAGGAAATTTGGCAATGAAAGAAATGGGGAAGAAGGGAAATCAGACCTATGAAAATGCACTTTCAAGACCTGCAGGAACATATGACAGTGCTTTCTCAACTTTGCGTGACCTTTCTCCTGTTGAAGAGTTTTATTTGCACGAGATCCTGAAGCTTGGGTCAGACCTGCAAAATCAGCTTTCCCTTTGAGTTAAAATTTCTGAGAAAATTTTGTGATAGGATGTGGGGGATTTTTATTACTCTATTCTCTGGGAAAGCTAACCTAAAAGAGGATGAAACCTCCAAGAAAAAACATCCGTTTCAACACTTACTCTTTGTGTTATACTAATCTTCCCCAAAAGTCGTGTCTTATCCCTAAATAATTCAACATCAAAAATGTGTGACTATACTAATATTTTTAATTTTTGAAAAAGTGAAATTGTTTTGTTATGAAGATTTTATCTGGTTTTAAGGCAGGGGGAGAAGTGTTATCTCATATCCACAGACTTGCTGAATATCCACAGACTTGCTGAATATCCATATAATCTCATATGTCTGCTTCATATTCTGATTGCTCCTTTCTGGGTAATGTCAGAAAACTAATTTTGTGAGTTCCTTGGGTTACAAAGATTTGTACAAGGAGGTGGATTAGTACACTTTTGGGTGCCATTAAAAAAATTGTTTCCATGCTTATAAACCTTTTCACAAATTCAATGTTTACATCAACTACAAATCATGCCAGCAGGGGTCAGTTTAGTACCGATGGAAACTGAAACTGCAGGACTGTTTATTGAGCCTGAACAAATGTGAAGCTTGTGTAATCAGACTGCAGACAAACAGTGTATATAACGTGGTTGACATCCACTAAATCCATCTCTGCTGTTCCTACTGGTTTTTGGGTTTGAGTCCTTTTCTTAAAAATTTATGAACAAATAATCTTTTCTGGAGTTTTACTGATTTCCTACAATAGTTTCAGCATTTTGCCCTTGAAGACTATGTGAAAGGTGTGTATGACACTTTGCAGAAAAACTGCGTGTTCATTACAAAAAGTATAGGAGCATAGGATAGGAAAAATACTAATTTCTGTGATGAGTGACATTTAAACTGAAAATATTGAACCTGGTGTAGGTACATGGAAGTTTTCAAGTCACGTTCTTCAAAGGTAGAAGTTTTGATATATGTATAGAGGCTCCCTACCATCTGAAGTTTCATATCCCACCCACCTTCCTTCCTTCCTCCCATAAAGAAATCTGCCTTGACTTTGTTAGGACCACAGGTGTGCTTTTGAATTTCTAGTGTTTGCCTGAGCTCGTGAGTGGCCCTAGTCATTCATTAAGATAAGCATCTCTGTCATAAAATAACAATAAATAGGTGCCTGATAGGTAAGGAGGGTTCCTGTTAGCTTTATGTTTTTCATAGAATTGCTTTCTCTGCAGGTATCAAGCTTTGTCTCCTGTTTGCAGTCCTTGCCACTTTGATACATGCTGTATGTACGTAACAGCTACCCAGGTGCATCCATTTTCAGATTTTTGCATTCCAGGGAAAAGTAAATGATAGCATATATCTTTCAGTAAGGTTTAGCTTTCTTGTTAGTTCAATGGTGACACTTGTAGAGATTCTTAGTTTATGTTTAGTTTCTATTTCACAAGAAGGACGTAGGTGACTCCCCTGTGAGTCTGGAAAACCTTGAGTGGAAATCAAGTTGCTGAACCTAACTTGTTCTACACAGGTCGATACTGTTAACTGATATTAACAGTAAGAATATTAAAATGGTGGTTATTTACAGACGTATTTTGAAAGGGAGTATTCACCTTTTATTTTTTCCTCGTTGTTTGTTCTGTTCTGATTTCTAGACACCATAGTTCAAATTAGGTCCACTACTAGTTTAAATAATATCATTGATGCAATGTAATGGTGAAACTGAGGCCAGAGTTACAATGAGCTGTGTTTTAATGAAAATATCAGAAGAAATATAATATTGATAACATTCAAAAATTGTGTTTTGATTCAAACTTGTTGCTCAGTAAAGACTGAAATAACATCATATATTTCAAAATTGAAAGATTAGAATAACATCATGCTATTGGAAAGTTTTATGATTGTGTTTTCATCAGCAGCAAATGTAACAGCTTTGTATTTGCCTTTTTTTTTAAGTCTCCTTTTCTTTGAAATCTTTCTTTGAAAGATTGGTCCTCCTTCTGCTTTTCTCTGAACTTCTGTTTCCAGATTATGTAGCTGAAGAGGATATGGCTTTGTGCATTACTAAAATATATCTGATTTGACTACACAGAAATTTAGGGTGAGGACCTAACTTCTGTTTCTATTTATCATCATTTCTCAGAGATGTCATGATGATTTTGACCTTGTTGGTATCAAAACCTAGTGTAAGTTTCCCCAGACTTCGGGACTTTAGGTACATATCTAAGATAACTTTGTCCTAGCATATATTTCTAAAAGATTTAGCAAGACTTGGGGGCATAGCCATATTTCTTTGGAAAGAGGTCATGAATTAGAATACAGCTTTATTCATGGCTAGCTTTTAAATACTTTGAAGGAAAGCATTTAGTGTTCCTGAAAATGATTTTTTGTGAAGTTTTGTTTGGTACAAATGAAATAAATTAGTTTTGACCATTCTGAGATAAGCTGTTTTTTAAAAACTACATCATAAATTCTGCGCCTCATAGTGACTTTCCACTATAAAGTTAGCTTTCGCAATCTTATGAAAAATTGCTTGTTGAAGGATTGCTAATGCTTGCAGTACTTTACAAGCGTTGAGTCCCATTTTCCTTCCTGAATTTAGAGAGAAGGTGTGTTGATAAATCTTAGTTCAAAAAGCAGCTGGGAGCTGCTGCCTCTCTCACTTCTCCCTTTTGAGCTGCTGCAATTCAAAGCTCTTTGCCTCCTTCATGTCATTTCACGTGTTTACGTCTCTGCATTGGAACCTGTGGGTTTTTTCCTGGACCGGCAACAAAAGCATACTTTTCTTGCCAACCTAGTTCCCCTGGGATGGATCTACAAGTCTTGGACACAAGTCATAAATTGTTATCCTTTCTAGTCAGTATTCTCCTTGAACAAAAAAATTAGAGCTGTCTTCCTTTCTTCCCCAATATTTTAGCACTTCCTTCCTCTATTATGCTCTTGCACTGTTAAGCGTATCGGGAACCAGACTTTCAAGGTCTGTCTTCACATGCTGTGTCTTCATCTTTGCTCAAGTCGTAGCAACAGGCTTGCTTGCTCAGAGCTGTTTGTGGTTCTCTCTTCCACAAAGGACAAAACCTTCTTTTCTTGACTGCTAATACCTCTTTGAATGGGTAAGTTTTATCCTATGAGGGGTATTTAGATTTTAGCTCCTTAGCAGAGATCGCTGTGAGTATGGCTTTGATTTCAGTATTTCCAAAACCAAGACTTCTGGACAAATGCCTCTTGTACTTCTACTCATAGACCCAAAATGGGCCAGGGTGTGACACTATAGTGTGCTTGTGGGTTAGAGGAAGACTGGTATATTTTCTGCAGAGGGAAAGTGGGAACAAGCACCAAAACTGTTCCTGTTTGAACTCCTGATATTACCTTCAATGTCTCATCAAGTGTTACATAACCTAAGGTGCCCCACACAGTGCTCTGTTGTAGAGGTTTTTGCTTTGCAGAACATACGTCAGGCATATAGTGTGGGACCTGCAAGATGTGGGAAATTTTTCAAGAGGAAAATTCATTGCGAAACTGGCAAAACTCTGAATGATATGGAAGTAATCAGAAGGTTTTCTGATGCAATCACTTGATAATTGCATACTTTCAGGCTAATAATATATAGTAACAAAGAGCAGGAAACCACTGCATCTGTACATGGAAATGTTGCTTTAAAATGTATATAAGACCCCAGTGCATAAAATGCCCCACAGGATGGGAGGTGGTATGTGGGAACTCTTTTTCTATTTGTTTTGAAATCCACTCTAATAAGGTAGGTGGTCTGAGAAACAATTTACAAAGGACTCTGAAGGTCAAAAGATTCTCGGGAGTTTGGTGTTTTGATGCAAACCTTGAAGAGGAAGCATTTCTATATTAAAGTACCTAAGCATTCACAGAAAAAAGTGCTTCTCAAGACAACAGAAGGTAATACTGTGCACATTAAAATTACAAAAGTCCCATGTTCCCAACAACTAGTACAGACTGTTACGCTTTTGCTACTGAGAGATGGCTGGCTTATTTCAAGTGACTGATTTCGGTATGTTCCAATGGCTGGGACAGGAGCTGGTCTGTGCTTATATAAATCAGAGGACCTACATGGAAGCAGTAACAATATGTAACAATATGTGGCTATTCAAACTTCATTTCTCTGTCTTCATCGGGTATGTTTGGGCCAATAGCGAGAGAATTCATCTTAATAGGCAGCCAGAAAGCAAGTAAGCAAAGAGCTGTGGTGGATAAGAAGCTTCTTAGTACTTTGAGAATGCTTGTCTTGTTTTCATGCTGAACACATGTAGTGTGAACTTCCCTTGGAATCACAAGGAATCTGTATGCTCCTGAAAACATGAAATGAAATGGGCTTAAAGGAGACATCTGAGATCATCAAGTCCAATAGTACCTGTACCCTTACTAAACCATGTCCCTAAGAAACTCATCTACCTGCCTTTTAAACACCTCCAGGGATGGTGACTCAACCACCTCCCTGGGCAGCTGTTCCAATGACTGACAGCCCTTTCAGTGAAGAAATTTTTTCTAACGTCCAGTCTAAACCTCCCCTGGCACAACTTGTGGCCATTTCCTCTCGTCCTATCACCTGTCACTTGTGAGAAGAGATCAGCACTGACCTTGCTGCAACCTCCTTTCAGGCAGTTGTAGACAGCGATGAGGTCTCCCCACTGCCTCCTCTTCTCCAAGCTAAACCACCCCACTTCCCTCAGCCGGTCCTCATAAGACTTGTTTTCCAGCTCCTTCACCACCTTCATCTCCCTTCTCTGGACACGCTCGAACATCTCAATGTCCTTCTTGTTCTGAGTGGCCCAGAACTGAGCACAGTATTCGAGGTGTGGCCTCACCAGTGCTGAGTACAGGGGCACAATCACTCCCCTGGTCCTGCTGGCCACACTGTTTCTGATACAGGCCAAGATGCCATTGGCCTTCTTGGCCACTTGGGCACACTGCTGGCTCATATTCAGCCTGTTGTCAACCAACACCCTCAGGTCCTTCTCCTCCAGGCAGCTCTCCAGCCATTCTTCCCCAAGTCTGTAAAGCTGCACGGGGTTGTTGTATCCAAAGTGCGGTACTCTGCACTTGGTCTTGTTGAAACTCATCCTGTTGGTTTCAGACCATCGATCCAACCTGTCCAGATCCCTCTGCAGAGCCTCCCTTCCTTCAAGCAGATCAACACTTCCACCTGGCTTAGTGTCATCCACAAGCTTACTAAGGGTGCACTTGATCCCTTCATCCAGATCATTGACAAATATATTGAACAGGACTGGACCCAGCACTGAACCCTGCGGAACACCACTCATGTCTGGTTTCCAACTGGATTTAACTCCATTTGCCACAACCCTCTGGGCCCAGCCATCCAGTCAGTTTTTCACCCAGCAGAGGGTGTGTCTTTCCAGGCCAATGGCAGCCAGTGTCTCAAGCAGAATACTGTGAGAAACGGTGTCAAAGGCTTTACTGAAGTCCAAGGGCACCACATCCACAGCCTTTCCCTTGTCCATTAACTGGGTAGCCTTGTCATAGAAGGAGATCGGATTGGTCTGGCAGGACCTGCTTTTCATAAACCTGTGTTGACAGGGCCTGATCACCTGATTATCTTTCATGTGCTGTGTGATTGCATTCAGTATGATCTGCTCCATGACCTTCCCTGGTACCGAGGTCAAGCTGACAGTTCCCCAGATCCTCCCTCCGGCCCTTCTTGTAAATGGGAGTTACATTTGCCTGTCTGCAGTCAAGTGGCACTTCCCAAGTCAGCCAGAACTGTTGATAGATGAGGGAAAGGGGTTTGGAGAGGACCTCTGCCAGCTCCCTCAGTACCCTTGGGTGGATCCCATCTGGCCCCATAGACTTGTGTATGTCTGGTTGGCCAAGGAATTGGCAGACCAGAATGCCAAAGCCATGTGCCATTGCATTGCTCTATATTGCCAAATGGTCTTTCCTGGAATAGGATAGTATACCTCAGAAACGACTTTCCTGTGTGATAGGAGAGCAATGGTGCCGGATATTAGCATTCATTTGTGTCTGTAGCCCTTGCCATCAAGTAGGCTTCGAAGACAACTACTCAAGGACAGGTAACAGAAGAGAATAAGGAGACATGTTGGGTAGGAGAGTGTCTAGAAGCAATGAAGTTGGGTGCTGGCAGACAGTGGGTTTCAGGTAGGGTTTTTAGCAGTTGTTCTGCTCTGTGACTGACAGATTTTGTTAAGAAAGCATCTTGACTTTTGAATTTATCTTCTCTAAAACAAAACAACATATGCTGACCTTCAACATTCAGAAGTCATCTTAATTAACTGTATTGGTGCTTGGCTTGACTTCCAGTGAGCAGTTCACTCTTCGTTTCAGAGCAGGTACGGTCTCTGGAAGAGTCAGGAATTAAGTGAGATCCTTGTTTTTTCAGCTGTGATCTCAGTTGGAGAATCTCATACTTCTATTAAGGTTAAACCAAAGGTGGGCAAAAATAGTTACTCGGGAAGATTGGATAACGGCTAGTGATCTTTAACATGCATTTTTGACACTATATTTAAGATGCTTTTGAACCTAATGGTTTAAACAGCCATATGTTTTGGCCCCTGCTGTGCAAAATCATGTCTGTTTGTGTTGTCGCTAGCACAATCCTTTATTATGACTTCTGATACTCATTAGCGATCTTAGTAAAATATGCAAAAGACAAATTTTTAGATGTGTTTTTTCCTCTCCGCTTTAAGATAAAGGCTAAACTAATGATTTAAATTTAACCTATTTAAAATCACATAAGTTACTCTCCAGACATTCTACATGCCAGCCCACATCCTTCAGAAGTGTAGCTTAAAGTGAGACAGAAGTGATAGTATCCAAAACGATCTTGTGTAGCAGCTACAAAAGAGATGCTGACTGACTCTATAACCTTTAGGGTAAATTCCTTTTTAATAAGAAAAAGCTGTTACAGAAATCTGTACTTTGAATTACTTTTTGCCCTCTGAAGAGCAGATTTTTTCCCCTAAATTGATAAGAAGAAAGACTTCATATTGAGGAAGATATGCATGTTCTGCTTGGCTTTACTTTCTCATTCTCCTCTTAATGTCATTAAACAGTTTTATTCTAAAGCAAGAACAAAATGTTCTCGGTTTTTCTGTGAATGTAAAAGATGTGTTATGTGATGGTGAGGAAGGTGCAGGCTTTATGGAAAGAGATGAAATTTCTATGAGATTGAGGAATATTCTAAATTGCATTAGAGAAGGTCTTTGGAAGAAAATCAATAGGACACTGCTTTATTACTAGCAGTAATTTGGGCGATCTTGTGTTTTTCAGCATTTGCCCATATTTCCTACCAAACTAGGCAAAGAAGAGCCAGGTCTGTCTTAGGGCAGTGTCACTATGTTGATCATGTAAATAGGTTATTTCCAATATTGGATTAAATTCATAGGAGAAATCCACTGGTTTACCCAGCTATACAAACAAATGTGTAAGGAGAGAAGTAATACAAACCAACAATGAATATAAACTTAATCTAGTATTCTCTACACAGCAGCCTTTGTGGACCAGAAAAAAAATCAAAGGAATTGCTAGAAAGAATGACCTGTATGCTGGTTAATAAGAGAACAGACTAAAGCATTATTGATCCAGTAAACTGAAGGCTTTTCAGTTTGCTCTTATCTATCTCTGCTTTGTGCCTCCTCACAGGTTTTCCAAGTGTAAGCACTAGAAAATTTTGAGAGTTTTTTCCTTTTGAATTCTTTCAGAGCACGAATGAACTGTTATATTAAAATGGCCTTTGTCATTCTGAGAAATCTGAAGGTGCAAACTTCTCCCCATCTAGTAATTATATAAGAAAAAGAAAAGAACAGAAATTGTTCATTTAGTTAAAAAGGGTTTAGTTAAACTATGGAAAAATCTTACTTAAACACATCTAGGTTTGTTTATGGTTGATATGAGCTAAACCAGTATGAACTACATTGTACTGCTTTTATTTGGATGAAATTATTTTTCTTCAGCCAAACAAATAATTTAAAAACTGTTTTCCAACTGGTGCATTTGGATGCTGATGATGTACAGTAGCCTGGATTCAACTCTTCCATTGCGGTTTAATGCTGTAGAGACGTAAGTCAAGTAATGAAACTATCTTCATTTTCTCATAATGTTTGAAGTTGAAATATCGAATTGAGTTTTATCTTAAAAAGAAAGGAAAAGAAAACCAACCAACAACAAACCTCCAACTTCACTAAGCCATTTCAAGCTGTGAGAATGTAAGGATTTAGACATATGAACAAAGTACATGTTGTTAATTTCTCCATGGTAGCTATCCATAAACTTACTCTGGCACTTCAAGGTAAAACACTGTTAATGAGCTCCTATTCCTAGACTGTATAGTGAGAGTGTGCAGACTGGTTTCTCCAGTATGAACTGATGGCCTTTCAACTTCATCTATGATCTCTTGTCTTTGTAATGCTATCTCTAATTAACAGTTTTTAAAGTATTTGTGCTTTGAAAATGTGAAACAGATAAAATATCTAGCTGCTCTGAAATTTATGATGGCATCCTGAAGAAACGTTTTCTGCTACTTCTGCTGAAGGTAAGAAATGAGATTTTTCTCATCCTTCCCTTTCTACCTCTGAGCTGTTGGAGATCCTGCAAGGAGTAGGGGAATGGATTTCTGTTTGAATCATAGCAAAAGCCAAATAATTTAGATCTGGTGGCCATCTACAGCAGTCACCAAATTCCAAAAGAAATAAAAACCAGCTACATTGTTAGAATAATCAATGTGCTGGTTTGGGCTGGCATAGAATTCTCTCCATAGCAGCTATTATGGGGCTGTGTTTTGGATTGGTGCTGTGAACAGTGCTGATAACCCAGGGATGTTCCAGTTACTGCTGAGCAGTGCTTACCCAGAGGCAAGGCCTTTTCTGCCTCTCACCCCACCCAGCCAGTGAGCAGGCTGGGGGTGCACGTGAAACTGGTAGGGGACACAGCTGGGACAGCTGCCCCCACCTGACCAAAGGGATATGCGACACCACATGGCATCATGCTCAGTAAAAGCTAGAGAGAGAAGGAAGGAAAGAAAGTGACACATTTGGAGTTTGTCTTCCAAAGTGAGTGTTATGCGTGGTGGAGCCCTGTTTCCTGAGATGGCTGAACACCTGAACACCTGGGAAGCAGTGAATTAATTCCTTGTTTTGCTTTGATTGCATGCATAGATTTTGCTTTACCTATTAAACCATCTTTTTCTCAACCTATGAATTTTCTCACTTGTGCACTTCCGATCCTCTCCCCCCTCCCACTGGGGAGGAGTGAGCAAGCGGCTGTGTGGGGCTGGAGCTCCTGGCTGGGTTAAACCACGACAACCGATGAGGTTTCAATAGACAGATATTTGGACTTATTTTCACTAACAATTGATTTCAGGAAGATTAACATCCTTCCTATAAATTAATCTTAAATCCTATGGATATTGCTGGTAAATGCCTGAATACTTTGAAATCAGTTGTGTTCTTCTTTTCATTTACTTTTTGGTGGAAGTGAGGTGTAATCACATAATTTGCGAAGAGTGTTTATTTTCATCGAAAATGTATTTGCTCTCTTTGGAATTTTGAGGATTTCTCTTCAATTGAGAATTCCTTTGTTCTTACATTATGAGAAGCTCATGACTACTTTCTAGACCATTCACAGTGTTATATATTTTTAAGTTTTCCTTCTGAAAGTAACAGTCATATTTTTTCATATGTATGACAAAATTATTTTCTTTGTTCTCCTCTTTCATCCACTAATTCAGTTATATTCTTATAATTATCATCCACATGCTTTGTCATAATATTCCTTACACATCATTGTTGTTTTTCAACCACAGCTGCTGACAAGCAGAAAACATTTTCTCTGCCATTGCTCTCCGTGATGCCAGCTTTCTCGAGTTGATAATTTGGGTGGTCATTTTCTCCCTTATTTTGCATTCATCAACATGAAGTGTATTTTGCTGTTGCTTTACTAGTTCATTTAGTGTGCTCTGAAGTGTCTCATCGTGTTCTCTGGTCCTGCACACTGTAATAAGTCTCTCATCTGCAACTAATACTACCATTTTTACTTCAACCATTTCCACTTTCTTTCCTGTTCTAGATCATTGGTAAGTATGCTAAAAATGGGAGGTGTAAAGTGTGTGTCATCTGGGCTGGAAAGGTACTGCTGTGCCTCTTCCTAGAGCCAGTGTTTCTTTATGTTGGCATAGTATTATCTATACTAAGTCAAAATTGAAAAACGGACAGAATTCACCATGCACCAAAACTGTTGACTTGTTTCAGGGGTGAAATATGTGGGAGGCCTGAGAAATATGAGAGAGAATAAAGCTGCTAGCTTCCTTCTTCCTGATTCCAAAGCATTAAGTAGGTAACTAAAATTGAAAATTTTAGCCTGGATTATAGTTCTCTATATTTAATTACTGTATTACATAATAATTTTAATAGCTCAGAAAACAGACGAGTGAGAATTGCTTTAAAAAATGTTGGTTAATGAATTTGGAGTTGAGGAATTGCTCTGTTTCCCATGCTTAATTTCCTACATCAATTCAAAACCACCTACTTTTTGACATTTCACGGTCTCTGAAGCAATTAATGGTGATATCCCAAACTACAGTTGCGAATGTAGATGAAGAATAAGCTGCAGGGACAGAACATTTGTGAAGCAGCAGTTAGGATTCTGCTCTGCTGTTGACATTTCTTGTAGTTAAAAAAAAAAAAAAAAGAGATCTTTCAGCACACATGTCTGGAAGTGGGATGTTTTTCTCATTTTCCTGAGTGGCGTCAGTAGCTGTTTCATCGTTTTGTTTGTGTGTTTCATCTCCTTTTTCTACTATTTGATGTAACCAAAAAATATTACTTACAAATAATAGATCAGTCTGCATCCAAGGACAAAGCAGATAAGCACAAATACATAGGTGTATTTGCACTGATTCAAAGCACATCTCTATGCTATATGTGTGTGTTGCTCCATTAACTTTGTAGATTGGAGGCAGGTATCCACATCCAGTAAGTTTCCTTTCAAATGACAGCTGTGAAAAATATTGCTGCTGTTTGTATCATTAATTGGATTATTTTATAGATTTAATCTCTGCTGCAGTTTCCAGAGAAGAAAACTGCTATATAACCTGTGAAGAGGAGAAGGGATCACTAATTTATATTTCCTAAGATCAACTTGTATCTTATAACTCATTTTTTACTATCTGTTCTATTCAGCAATATTGATTTTTCCTGATACTTTTTTCTAGTTTTCATCACTTCCTAGGTTGTTTTTTTACACATTTATTAAAACTTGCAGATTGATTACTTTCCTCAATTTAGTAAATGTCTTTCTTTGATGATTATATAGCTTTGATGGGAAAAAATAAAAAGTCCATGTCTGTAACTAGCTTTATTGGCCATATCAAGATCAAATGATGGATTACTAACAGAATGTGGTTTAGAACTTTTATTATATTAGATCTACTGCTTCAGTCCATGCGTTTTAGAATCAGTTATAAATTCCTACGATACACAAGGTGAAAATATTATCAATTTGTTCCAAAGATCACAATGATATTCAATATTTTAAAAAGTAATTGATTTAATACTGCCTCTGTCAAATTGATCTAGTATATTGAAATTATATTGGTTATGAATTTTTCTTTTTTTTTCGTGTGATATTGTTGACTCTATGTTAGATGTTTCAGGGTAGTTATCAAATAATTGTTTTTTCATGTGGCTGAGTTAAGCTTCATTGTTGAGTCACTTAAAACCCTTTTTCTAATGATCTTCAAGTACAGAAGTTGTCCAACTCCAGTTATATTCACTGATACAATTTCTACTGGAGTTTTTACTGATGATGTTAAGCGAAACTTATCTTAAACTTTGCCTGTTCTACTGCTTTCCTTGATGCCTGATGTTACTTACAGTCCTGATTTTTCTCTGCCATCCTAGCAACTACAGTGAATTACATTGTGCTATGGAGTGACAGCCACCTTCTAGAGGATGATGCAAATGCATGGCTTCCCTTAATATTGCCACAGTCTGTGTAGTTCTTGTAAGTTATTATGTAAATCTTGCATGAATGCTATGAAAGTACAAAATTACTTAAAAAGATCTCTTTTCTATTCTTTATGTGAGTCTTAAGTCTTTGAAATGTTATGTCAGTATAAGTGATATTTTGGATACGTAACCTGAAAGATGTATTAACAGTAGATTACGCTTGGATTACAAATTTGAGTCATCAGGAGAATGATCACATTGTCCAGAGTGGCACAGAGGGAAACTTTGTTAGAAACAAAAGGCAAAGAGCTTGGCCATACATGTTAGACAACACATGCCATAAGATATCAAAAATAGTTTTTTGACCCTGTTATCTTCTTTTATCACTTTGCCCATTGCTTGTATGTAGATAAATATTATTGTAAGGTACCTACTTTGCTCACACATCATCGCAACATCTAGAAAATGCAGCCAAACATGAGTGGAGTTTCTCCTTATTTGTATTTTGTAGCCTTTCTCTTACATTTTTTACTTTGTGATTGTGTACCAGTTCTGCAATGAAAGTGCTGTCTGTGTATAGTGTTTATAATGACAGGGCTGGCATAATTCTCAAATGTCCTGTATTTTACAACTACTTTTAATTTTTTTTACTCACAGGAATTAGTATCTGATTATTTGACTGTTTGAAGTTATTTACACCACACTGAGTCCTGAAAATGAGGTGAGGAGTGCTGCTTTCATTGGGATAATCAATCCTCTGACTTTTTCAGTTGCCAAGATGTGAGATTAACATTTGTGGTCATGAATTGTGGGGCCTGTCTACAGTGTCAGCAAAGATGGTAGTTAAAGCCAGTAGGGATAGCAGTTTTATTACAAAGGAAACTGAGAGCAGGAGCTTACTGATATATGAAACGTGTCAGAGGACAGTGCAGGGATTTACTCTTCTTCCATAGGATTCACTTCTGTGATTTACACAGGGGTTTCCCTCTGCCCTTTTGGAAACTACTGGTGAGAAGAAGGAGTAGAGGTGAGGACAAGTAAGTTGATGAGCTTTCTCTTTCTGTTCCCTGAAGAAGGATGTCAGAAGGGTAGGATTCACTGGGGTGAGGATGGGGCAATCAGAACACAAGAATGGCTGTGCTAAGTCAAGCCAAAATGTATCTAGCCCAGTCTCATTTTTGATAGTGACCAGAAAGGCAATTACAAAATTATCTTCCCTTCGATATAGCTTTCCAGGATTCAGTATGCTGTAGTCTTGAGTCTTTCCAAGTGGAGTTGAATCTGGATTGTTTTGTTCAGTAGACCAAAAATGTATTTCCCCTGCCTTAATTTAATTGCTTTTTGATTCTGTCTTTGTTTTCTACAACATCCTATAACAATGCGGTCTGTAATGTAGTTATACTTTATATGGAATTTAATTTGTAGTGAATGTTCTGCATGTTATTCCTGTTCTGCCTCAGATTTCACATATGTGAGAAAATGAGTATTTGTTCACCATCTCCCTTCCATGAGTGTTTTTGCCTCATATCTAGGATGTATTTTTCCAGAGCTTCTCTCAATATAGACATTATTCATAACTTCCATCCATAGTGTTCCTCTCTTCTGTAACATTTCCAGTTCTGCTACATTCCCTTTGAAATAGGGTGGCCAAAGCTGCCTGCTGTGCTAGAGAACCGGTTGCTTTATGTAGTCAGATGTTGTCACATTGCCCTCTTTTTGTTTCGTTCTCTGTTCCGTTCCTGATAGCACCCTGCATTTAATTTGCCATTTTCACTACTACTTGGCTTTCAACTTACACTGTCAGAGAACTTGAAACAAACCCACAAAATTCTCTTTTCTGATGGGTGTCAGGATTTGCACTCTAAAGCCCACTATGGTGTGTGCCATGTCACAGTTATTCTTTGTAAGTGTTTTACTGTGCATTTATCAAAGTTGAATTTCATCTGCTAGTTTATTTTTCAGTCACTCATTATAGAAATTCTACAGGTTTTCATGGTCAGTTTGGGGCTTAATTATACAGAATAATTTTGTATTGTCAGCAGACTTTGCCAGCTCACTTCCTTTTGCAAAGTATAAGTTCTGGCACAGATACCTGTGAGACTCCACAGACCCTTTCCCTATTATGAAAACTGACCATTCCTACTGTTACTCAGAATTTGTGAGAAAGTTTTTCCTCTTACTTGCTGAAGTCTCAGTTTCTAAGAGGGAGAGATTTTGGGAAAGAATTTTGTAAAAGCTTTTCTTGGAAATTCAGGTAAGCTGTCAGCTAAATCACAGCCATCCCCTTTGTAAGTGAGATGATTTCTTTGAAGACGTCAAAGGTGAGATGAAGTGTTGTTTCTTCCCAAGAGAGTTATATGACTCTTTGTATTAATCTCTATTCTCTATGACTATTAATTCTGGTTTTTTTGTTTTTTTTTTGTTATTCCATTTTGCATAGCATAGAAGTTGAAATTGGAGATGTTCATTTCATGTGTACCCTCTGAAACTTTTGAAAAACTGGTTTCATATGTTTCACCATTAGTTTCATTTGTCAGTTTTCTTATGGTGAAACGAAAATTGGACTTGCTGCTTTGTACATGCTGCTTCGTGTGTGTATGTGATTTCAGCAAGCAGAAGTGACTTGATATGTGTTTCCTGAGCAGCGTATATTCCCATAAGGAACACTTTGGCCACAGGTCACTCTTCTCCCGAGATGCTGTGTGCTCAGAGAGACAATGGTTTTGCCAATGTAAAGCTTTCTGCTCCTTTGTCTGTCTTTACCCACTGTACTGGGGCAGAGTTTGTTGTGCTGCTGATAAAAACTGTGTTATAAATTGTTCAAGGAAGTGTCCTAGTTCAAAATTCCTCCTCCTCTAAATTATTTTTAGCCTAAGTCTATCTCTTTTCTGGTTCATAATGATTAACATCCTGTGCTGTATGACCAAAGATAACAGCTGGGAATGGAGAAAAAGGTAGAGGGTCCATAAAATGCTATTGCTATCCAAGGTCTTGTACTGTCAAGTGACAGCTTGTATGAGCTGCAATCACAAGAAGTGCTTGGTTGGAAGAGGAGCTGATTTATGATAAAAAATAATGATAAACAAGGCTTTTTACACATAACCAAAATACACTACTAAAAGCTATAGTTACTAATAAATGATAGCTACCAATAAATTATATAGTTTAACATTTATTATCTATTTCATTGCAACAATAGACTGAATATTCAGTGTCAGGGTTATAAAAAGTTATGAGTCTCTAAGAAAGCTGTAAAATACTCTGTTGAGCTCTAGTGTCTGGCAAACCACAGAAAATCGTGTTGCTATCAAATCTCTAGGTCAAATTCTAAGGTGATTGTGGGTGTGGTGACTGTTTGCCTTGTTGTCAATAAAACCTTCCTGATAGATGTTGGTCGTTCGAGAGTTGACCACTAAGTTGGCTAAGGATCAATATTGCTTACTTTCAGATTCCCTGGGTTGTGATAGATTTTCCATAGCTACAGTGTAGTATTTGTACAAAGCTAGATACTGTAAAGCTGGTTGTTATTGTGCTGTGCGGGGCCTGAAGTTCAGGCTGCGTAACAATGACCTGCAACACGCAGCCTGCTATAAAACAGGTTTTAGGAGAGTTACCAAATGTGATTGACAACTAAAAGGTAAACACTCCCCAGATACATCATCTCCCCCTACAGTGATAATTCATTAGACTTAAAAGAGAGCAGGTGTTACAAGAAACCACATTAGCTGACTAAAAAGTCTGCAGGTTTGGTGGTGAGCAGCACGCTCCCAAAAGCATGTGGTCTGCTCTGCCTGCAGAGGTAAGTGTTGCTTTGTTATGTCTGCAGTGGTTGGAGTACTTCGTAATGAATCTCCATAAAACTGCTTCTAAGTATCCACTGGGTTTTAAAGTACTATTGTGTTTTCTTATGCTGGTGCTCCATTCAGAGTAGAAAATGAGTTGAAGGAACATAGGATTGGGGTTTAGCTTCAAGTCTGGTTACAGTTGGCTTTAAAATAAAGGGAAGGGTTTGCTTTTAGATACAAAATGAGCACTTGGAGTGGGGCATGATGTGTTGCATCAGCATCTCATTTCATTTATTTATTTATTGTTAATGTCACTGTACTGCGTGGCTATTGGAGAAGGAGGTCCCACCAAGAATGGCTTTGGGAACTGTTGCTGCTACAGAGCTCTTCTGAGCACTGTGGGGTTGGGTGGCCTGGAGGGCCATGGCCAGTGCTCACAGGTGTCTTGGAGGTGAGAAACTGCACCTACTCTCAGGAGGTAGGAGTTGGGAAAGACTGTGATTTAAAGAGAAGCAATGACACCATCCAAGTTTTGAATGCAGATGCTTTCCCTAGCAGGATGCTGGCTTCTGACCTGTCATTCTTATTGCATTCAAGAGCTCTTGTGCATGGTAATTCTGCTTTCAGGTGCACGTTCAGAATAGAAAATAGGTGGCAGAGACGTGAAGGTCACATTTAGCTTCAGAAGGTGCGAAGGAGACAATAAAAGCCGTCTTAGACCTGATAAGAAATTTTGCTTGTTGAGAAGCCTAGGCTCTCAGCACCCCAGCTCAGTGGGGTTCTTGCTCTGCAAGAGAAGCACAAATCCATTAATCAGCAAGTTGGTGCTATCGTGACTCTGCATGAAATACAAGCAGTTAAGTTAGAAACAGTATTTCCTTTCCTTCTTTCTCTTCGATGTCCAACACCACGGTGTCAAGATAGATTGAAAGCTTGAAACCTGGGCTTAAACTATAGGGTTTGGAGGAAGTGAGCTTTTCTCATAAGAATCCTGGTTTCTTTAGAACAAGCACTAGACCAAAGGGTGAGAGAGAGGTGATAAGGAGAGTTTTCATGGTTTCTGCCAGAGTATGCTCATTAATCCCTTCTACTAATATGTTGCTGGAATCCTATTTGTTCTTTGCTGTGTTGTAACAAGACCTCAGTCACTGACTACTTGTTCAAGGCTCATGACAAAGTGGCATTGCTAGTGCTTAAGGGTGACAATTGAAATTTTTGTCATCTACTCCTGCTTAACAGCATTTGTGATTACTGAGATTTGATTATTTCTTCAGTACGCTATCGGTCCTACTAAAAATGGCAAGGTCTGAGTACAGTATTTCTGTAGCATCTGAAAAGCTTTTTCCTTCGCTGTGTAGTGTCATGGGCATGAGCACCATGATAGAGGGGTGCTGTCTTAAGCTGTTTGGTGAAGACCCTTTTTGCTTGGAAAAGGCAATATATTCATACCAGTACACTCTTAACTATTTTATATAGATAATTTAATTTTTATTTCTTACTCAGTTTTATTGATTTGTTTTGGCTTTTTCCTTCTGGACTGTTGTGCAGTTACTCAGGTTTAGAGACTGTTCAGAAACAAATATAACTGTTATTGTATATAAGTCTTTTGGTCTTGTAGTTGAAGACAACTTAAAAATATTCTTCTTGTATAATAGAAAATCTCGTTTATTCATTAACAACTAATGTCATAAAGAAAAGCTGAAAAGTCTTCTAAACACAGCACCACAAATGTTTTCAAAGCTTGTTGGTAAGGTTTGGTGGTTTTCTTGGAGTTTTTTACTGGTTTTGTTTGGTTGGTTTTTTCTTTGAGAGCATCACCAGTGGAAGACAACCATCAGAATCACTGCAACTGTTTTTTAGACAAATCAGAAAAGAAAAAAAGGCGTGATAGGATAACTTATGCCCAGCTCAGTGCTGAAAGCAGGTCTGCTCTAAGGTCAGACCAGGATGCTTAGGACTTTGCCCAATTGTCCCTCTAAGGACAGTGAGTCTGGGCACCCTCTTCTGCAATCTGTAATCCTAAGTGGGGCTGCCGTTGCCATTTTTTATTATAGGACTGCTGTTTAAATTTAGTAGTATTATGCTGCAGTGCATTTGTGAGGTCCGATATGTTTTAATAAAGCTCTGTTAACATCATTCTTTATTATGGTTGGGCAGCACAAGTCCGAATTAAAGAAAGTTTAACATTTTCAATGATGCCAAAAGACGTTTATCAGCCTTTGTGAGCTTTGCATTGCATTTCTAGCCCTTACAGTAATTATGGCAAAGAGATACAATCTTGTATAGTTATGAGCCTTAACTCTACTCTTTTACATAGTTAAATTGAAATGAAGTTTAAGGACTGATACTTTGCAGAGCAGCTGAACAAGATGAAAGTTAATTGATGGTTTTAGATAAACATAAATGCTAAGTGCTAAATAATATAGCTATGTTTAATTTTTGATATTATTTAGACTTGCAGATACAGATGGATCAAAAAAAAAAGAACCCAAGTACTTCCTTGCCTGTAAGAAGCTCCTAGGATTTCTTAATTTGTAAATTTTAGAGAGTATGCTTTATGTGGATTGTTTATTTAAAGTAAACTAAACTAAACCCTTTTAAAGTCCCCTAGAAAATATTACTTCAGAATGCCATTGAAACTGAGTGTAAAAACCAAGAACAAAGAATGGTACGAGGGCTACTGTTCTGTGAGTGAGAATTATAATTGGAAATTAGGAATTTTGGAGTCAATTACAGAAATTATTAATTATAAAAAACAGATAGATATAAAGAGTCTGAATACCTTAAATTTAATTTCCAGTGGATTTTATGCAATTAAAAATGACTGTGGTAAAGTAAATTCTAATGTTTGAATGTAGGTTAGATTACAATGACTTTTTAAAAATGTTATAGAGTTTACTTTTTAATTCTATTTTTCTCCTTATAGCCTCACTTCCAGTCAGAGTTAGGTCTGTGTTTCTTAAGCAGCATATATATATTTAAAATACAAGAATTTAAGCAGAAGTTCGAATTACCAGCAGTTACAATTCCTGAGGCTTTTAATAATTATAACTCCTTATATTTATTATTACCATGAATATGAGTTTTGCTTTTACATATAGCACGGTTTATTATTGAAATGCACATGGTAACATCAAGTTGAAAACTTTAAAGCATGCTGTTCTATGGTGTATTTAATGAGTAGGAGTTATCAAAGAAGTATTGGTCTCAAAATGGTAGAAATCATGTTTTGTGTTGTGTTGTCCTAGTGCACTCCTAACCTCTTGGCCCCATCCGCAGCAGAGTTGGAGGTAGGATGGATCTGCCTAGCAACATTACAAACGTTCACTCTATGCAGATTACTGCGCTGTCTGCTGAGTGTGAAATGCATGAGCGAAAAATTGCAGCCCACCCTGGGTTCTTCTTCCCTGATTTATACTCAGCCAGTCTACAGACTCCTTTTTCATTATTCAGACGTCAAATGCCTTCACTCCTACCTAACTGCTGGTTGAAACACAAAGATTGATTGATGTTTTCTGTGTTAGCCAAACATTACTTTCTTTGAGGAAAGATTTATTCCAAGGTAGTTACTGCAACTCTGAACATGAATATTCCCAGTACCAAGGTTTTACAGTGAAATGCATATATTTTCTTTACATTTAATAGCAAGAACTTTCTGCTCATTGCAAGTGTATAGTGCCCAAGCTAGAGCACAAACATCAACTGCTGCTGCTTGCTGGTGCCACAGCACATTTGCCACATTGCCATCCCTGCCAGTTCTTCTGCAAGTAGAAGTCAGCTTCTGGGTGGTTTCTCTAGTTTTTCTAGTTGGCTTGTTGCTTGTGGAGATGCTAGGCCCCTGCTTATAGAATCTTGTATTTCCTGGCTTCCAGCTGCTGCAGGGCTTTAGAAACCTGGGACAGAAAGTATTTTTTCTACTGGCTTCAGGAAGGAGATTGCTAAATCTGCTTCTCTTTGCATTTTTAATGCTACCAGGGATACCACAAACATTTGTGAGTCTTATCCAAGCCTGCTTCTATCAACATGTGTGTCATTAAGAATCAGGTTTTCCTCACTTTGATTATCTGTGTGATGCCACAGCGTATTTTGTGAGTTGGTAGTTTTCAATAATGTTGGTGGCCAACTACTGTTGGTGTACAAAGCAAAAAGATTTTGATGTCTGAATATTTTATTTACATGAGGAAAATTCTAAACCTTGCTACCTGTGACTGTTAGAAGCTGGTTTATCTTCCTCACTGCTGCAGTGCTTTTGCATCTCTTCCTTTGCCCTTGTCTATCTGTATCTTTGTGTCTTATCTTTTGTGCTATCCCGTTTCCCTTTTAACGTGTAAATGCAACATTAAAATATTGAATGCTATGCATTCTTTTGCTCCTTTTTTCAGACTTTGGTAATTTTTTGATCTCCTGATTCCATCCTTGAGACCTTATTAATTTTTTTCTGTCTGTATGGTTCTTTTTCTTTCCTCTTTTGCATCATTCATGTCATGTCAAATCTCATTCCATAAAGCTGACTGTCCTTGTTATCTCAACCTTTCCTTTCCTCCTTGCTCATATCCCACACAACTACACTGTGCTTGTGTTCTCAGCATGCCACTCCTGCGCTGAACTGTGTTGATGCTGTGCTCCTTCAGCCAGGTGGCTGTGCCTTTGGGGCATGGAGGGAGAGGGAGCAAAGCTCCCAGCAGTGGCTGTGTCTAGTGAATTTGGACAAATTTATCATGTGGTAGTTCTGTCATGGTATGTCACAAGTGTGCAAGAGGAAAGGATAACCATCTGCCTCTTGTCTCAAGTGAGACAGACAATGGTACAGGAGTTTGAGTATAACAACCCTGAGAGAAGGATGCACTTATAGAACCACTGAGGCTGGAAAAGACCTCTAAGATGTAGTCCAACTGCCAGCCCAGTGCCACTGTGCCTACTCAGCCATGTCCCAAAGTGCCATGTGTACACACTTTTTGAACATCTCCAGGGATGATGACTCCGTCACTTTTTTGGGCAGCCATTACAGTACTTCACACCACTCTTTCAGTAAAGATTTTTTTTCCGTTACCCCATCTAAACCTCCCCTGGTCAATAGTTCAGTTTACTTACTGGAGTATTAAAAACATTGGTTTTGGGGGGGGCATTTTTTTTTTGTTCGTGGGGTTTTTTTTGGGGAGGGGGTTGTTTATGTTTTGTTTTGTTTCAAGCACTTAATAACTGGGAGTTGGTTAGACGAAACAAAAAGTGAATTTCAGGTTAGTCTTCCTGACTGTGCAAATGCTTGTCTTTTGATAATTGCAAGACTAAACCCCTAATTTATGCTTGCATGCAAGCTTTGTATTTTTATTTTATCTCTCAAATTTCCTTAGAGCCATCACAATTAAACTGTAAATGAGAATGCATACTAAGAAATTGTCATACATTCAAGTGGCCAAATGCTTTTCCTGTGGCAGAATTAAAATGAAATAGAAATGGCTGGGAACACTTTTTCCTAATAGGAAAGAATTTTGCAAATATGTTTGACAGTGCCTGATTTTTATAGTTTCTTGGACACAAAATACCTCTAGGGTACTGTGTATTGTGAGACTGGTGAGGACTGAATGTTACATTGCCTGAATTCATGTTAATAAACAAAAGCATTGATAATGCAATGAGGATTAATGTTAATTTTGCACTTCTCTATGTAACTAAGAGTAAGCACTTACTAGCATAGGTATAAATCATCTAAGAATGTTTATGAAAAAAGGAAGTGGAGGCAACAAAGCAGTATTGCTGGAATGTGAATGTTCATCACAATGAACATGGGATAAAAGCACACCGATTTGGTTTGAGGAGGATTTTGTGCTGATGTGTCTTGCAAGACTGAGGAGCGTGGTGAGTGCTTGGGTAGGGACACACCTGGAGTTGTGCTTCCTGTTTGGCCTCTTCTCTCGAAGAGGATTTCAAACTCAAATAGTCTGAAGCAATTCTTCTCTCTGAAGAATGCAGTTTATAGCAGACATAATAAAAGTGGTAGAAAACAAATAATGGTTAGTTATGTGGGAAGAGTTAAGGGGGTTAAATTTGCTTAGCGCTTGGTGACAGCTACAGGTTGCTCTTACGCTGCCCCTCCATAGGACAGAGGCAGACCACCTTGGACGTGGGCCTGTCCCGGAAAGGCACAGACTGTTGTGTGGCTGTGAGTAGCTCTTTGGAAGGCTCTTCTTGAAAGCCCCTTGCTGCAGGCAGTGGGCCATCAACCTGCTCTGTTGCCCCCTTTCACCCCATAGATCCCCAGAGGGACATCTGCCCTGACTGCTGCACCTCCTTGATGCATGTGGTAAAATACCTAGGAAATACTATTTTAAAATTGAACTGCCTGTTAGATCTTAAGTAGTTTTATTATTTTTACAAAGTAAGAGAGCCAATCTCTATTATTTACAAATGCTATCGTGGAATCTAGAGAAAGCGAGTTTGTAAACATTATAAGCTGATGACCTCTTTTTTTTTTTTTTCTATGCTGTAAGTGCACCTTGAAATGCCATTACCTGCTCCAGCTGAGAACAAGGTAATTTGTAATGTGGAACAGCTAATTTTTCATTGTGGTTCCACTGGGGCATAATGCAAAACAATCCAATAAAGCTACGCTGGTAGTGCAATAACCTGCATTCAGAGCAGATACGATGTCAGTTGCTGTATTCTGTCACCTTTAGCCAATAATGAAGCTATTTGCAATATCACTGTGGGCTTTTGAATATATTTGAGATATTCTACTTCTTGCAAAGTATAGAAGCCTGTGCAGGATTAAACAATTGAGATTGGACCATTATAACAAAATAAATAAAAATAGAAATTATACTTAGCTGATGTCTTCCCCAAAATCTAGGAGCCTTAATTATGTTAGGGAGCTAATTTGGTGAACCAGATAATGATAAATGCTTTCAGAGTGGCTTTGACAATTTTCTGAGCTCTTTTTTTTTTCTAAATTGTAGTACATATGAAAGAGCTAAGAAATGCCACCTCTTTTAGACTGACTGCATCCTGTTATGTATTGGCTTTGAGAAGAATCCAGCTTAGAACAGCTTCCAATAGGACAGTGAGCTGCTGTATTTCAGAAGTGTCAGTGCACAGCTGCAGAATTAAGCTGCCCAATGAATTTTGTTTTGTTGTCTGGAAGCTCAGTTTTCAGCCTCAGAAAAACTTAACAGTTTAAATATATATATATATATTTAAAATTAAGTCCTAAACTGCTCTGTTTCATCTGTTGCGTCATGTCTCTCTTCCAGGTCACATAAGTAAGAGGCAGCATGCCCTGTGTCCAGCCAGAGTGCTGGTATGGTCATTCTGCTGACATTCCCTTGGAGGGACAATTTTTTATATTTCTTGTTTTACCTCTAATTTTTCTGTAATTTTCTGAAATGTAAAGTCTTCCAGACTACTGTTCTCTTGTCAAATTAAGCTGAAATTGGCCAGAAAATGTGGGAATTACTTGGAGGATAACTGATAGACTCTGTGATTGTATAAGCCTGCTTTTGCATACCCTGTGACTAAAAGTCTACCTTAACCTCCAAGAAAATGAACCTCTTAATTTTGCTACAAAGGTGGTATTCAGAGGTCCCTGTGCATTCGCTCTGCATGTTTGGATTCAGCAATGAAAATATTGCTGTGCACAGCAGTATCTGTATCGTTAATACCGTGGCAATGGATTTTTCTTCTCAACAGAGCACATCTTGCTGTCTTATATTCAATTCCTGGAGGATCCCTGAAAGGCAACTAAAATTTTAAATCTTAAATTGCATCATAATCCCTTCCCTGTGAGACAGTCAGAAAACCTGTTCTGCAAAGCTAGATTCTATCTCCTTTCTGTAGATAACGGGAAAACATAATTTTCCTGTGTAATCGTAATCCTTTTACAAGGCTGTCTGAATTAGCAATTCTGATAATCTCAAGTAGTGTGCTTCTCCAGCCCCTGTATTTACAAACAACTTACTTATTGAAGGCTTGCCTACCTGACTCAAACCCTACCCATCTGTCCTCATAGAGAAAAGGATTACAGACTCTGAAATCTGCTTCTAATATCAATTGTGTTCTTGTATGGAACCGATTACTATTTTCTTGGCTTCAGCTGAGGCTGAATTATTTCTGATATCATTTGATATCAGAAAGGAACTGAAAGCTCTTAAAAATAATAGTAATAAATGTAAATTCTCATTATACGTTGCACTCAAAAAATTTACGTTAGTCATGTAAGTTAGCGTACGTTGAGTGAGAATCTGTCTCATTAATATTAATCTGGACTCTAATGAGAACACTAAGCTACTATATAATGCTAAAAGGGCACAGGTATGACATAGTCTCAGAGAAGGTGGAAGACCTAAATCCCACAGGCTATTAAACTATAAATTGCACTACCTAATTATTAGGCAATTTCTTGTCTGATTACTGAAAGGACTGAGGTTTTAGTGTTTATCTGTGAAAAGTAAATGTCTGCAGAAGACAATTTATCATATGTGGAATGATAGATATATCACTGAATTTCCCTGCAACAGAAAAATATGATGGAGAGGAGTCTGTGATCCCACTGCTTTATTGATGTGCTAATTCATACTCTATGCATAAGAATTCCATGGAAAGTGATATTTTCTTCTTTTTTATTCAGTGGATTCATGATTTCCTGGGCTGCTCTGTTTGTGTCACAGTGATGCTGGGTTGGCAGTGTCAAAACTGCACTGCTTTGGGTTGAAAGCCATTAAAATGAAATGCATCAGCTGCAAGAGCTTTGGTAGAGGGCACCCATGCCAAGGAAATTACAGGAGAAAGTAGATGCTTACATTTGGGGGAAAAAAAGCCTATATTTGCAGTTTGCATAGGGTAAATTAGCTAAAATTTTCTTTTCCAAACAGCTTTTTGGGGGATTTCTGTTTTTCTGTCACCGTGTGTCAAAGTGTTAGGAAAATTAAAACTTTTAAGCTTAGGTGTGTTCTCCACAACTCATACATCAATCAGTTGGTCTGTGATTGACACTCAGTAAATAGCGTTGTTTAGTCTCAGAAAGGAAAATTCAGTTCAGAGTTTCCCAGCTGTGCTCAGTCTTGAAGGAAGAAAAAAGAATGTACAGTTGCTTTCCAGACCAATGTCAATGACAGCAGCCTGGGTGCATGCAGGGAACATATTTAATATGTTTGCGCTCCTAGACTCTGCAGTGATGGATTCCATATAAATAAATAAAGACTCAGGAGATTTAGCAAGGTGCCATAGGAAGGTGATGACAATTTGTCTTTCCTAGAAGCTTTGTGGAAGAAACATCCATGAACTGTATACTAATATGCTGTCCAATTTCCCCCTCAAATGAAATAAAAATTAAAAAAGGGAAAAAAAATTTTTAGGTGTAAATGTTCTTTAATTCTGCCTGCTAGTGTAGCTATAGTGTTAATTGATAGTTCTTAATGAGTCCTCTGGTGGTGCTGCAGAATTGAGGTGGGAATATGCTGTGTATGTTAATCTCACAAGTAAAATGTAATTCTGTTGTCTTGAACAGAAAATTATTTACATAGTGAACTCTACAGATGGCTTGTAAAGGAAAATTACTCTTCCTTCCTGAAAAACCACTTGATAAATCACAGGCATTTCTTTATGCTTACTTCTATCTTTAATGTCTAGAAAATCCAAAAGTTATGCAAATTTGAAGTACTCCAATCACACTAAACACCTGGAAAAACATAATAAGTACTCTTAACAGATTAACTTAATGCACACTTTTTTATTCCTAACATTTGTTGAAAAATTTAAGTCCTAGGCAATGTTTTTTAATTGGAAATGAGAAGTTTTCTGTGTATTATGCAGTTAATGAATCTTTTGTAGTTGATGGAATCAACCTTTTTGAGTGGTTCACTAAATGCAACCTATTAATCTATTGCTTACTACTTTTTTTCAGTAATAGGCAATGATAACACACAAAATCAATCTATAGGTTTTGTGCTACTTAAGACTGGGCTCAAGGTTGATTTACAAGTGGTGAACTGGTTGGCCTTCTGGGTGGGACAAATATCTAGATCCTAGCTTCAGACTGCTAGTGATCACCAGTAATGCTGTGAATGGCCTCAGAGTCAGGAGGTGTTGCCATGTTGCTGTTGGGGACATAGCGCACAGCTGGTACCCACACTGAAAATTCCTGCTGTGATTCTTTATAGGCATGCAGTGTGTTTGACTGCTTGTCCTGAAGAATTTAGTGTAACTCTGCTCTCTTGCTATGCCTCGCTCCAGGGTAGCCAAAAATTAAATGTGCATTTGAAATATTGCAGTTGTGACACTGTTGTGTTTCTGCCTTGAACTCCTCTTGTGTTTCAAGGAAAAAGTGATCCTCACTTGGCTCCCTGTGCTGGAGTTCATTGATACTGTAACACTGCCCTACTTCCACAAAGAGGGTTGTAAAATAATGTCTTAAAATTGTTTCTCTGAGTTGTACTGGACCCAAGGAGTGCAACTGAAGTATAGTGGATCACTAGTTCATCAGGATTTTTTTTATATGTACTGGATTTCTGTAACCTCAAAGAGAACCTGTTATTAGCATGTCAGCTATGGCTACCTCCTCTGTCCATATTTTGCCATAGTTCTTTGGCTGATTTTAGCCACATTTTTAAGCAAGGCAATGTTTTATTTTTTAATCTCTCCATGCTGCTGCTGCCTCCTCCAGGATTGTTTTAAACCCATCAGTGAGTTCTGAATGACTTTGGCAGGAGAATGGAGGTCTCGCAGTTCTCATATTTGCATGAGCTTCTCACTGTAGCGATAGCTTGGTTGGAGTGCCCAGTGAAGGAAAGGCTGTGTTGCAGACTCCATTTAACACCAGATATGCCAGTGAATCCGTGTGAGCAAAGGTCTTGGAGCAAGGCTTTATACTGTCAGCAGACCAGGGAGTGCCTTGGGCATTCCAGCCTCTGAGAGGAGGGACAAACCTCATGGATGGGCCAGCACCTCCTTGTACAGTTCAACCAGTGTGAGCAATAGCTTCATTCACTTGAGTCTTCCTCATGAAATAAAGATCTGCTGCAGATAAACCACTGTTTTTACTGCAGCAGGTCTTTTTTTCATGATGCAATGAATCTTTATTAATGATGTGATAATCTTTATTTCATGATCTGAAACCACTAGTGGTTTAACCAGTGGTCTTGTCCTTAGCTGTTCTGAAGTGGGAGTAAATTGTAGCAGGTCTAGACTTGATAAATTGTACAGTGTGTGTTCCCTGCCTCAGTGATCCCAGCTTGTCCCTTGCTCAGAGGGGCTGTGTGGCTTTGGTGACCTCTGTGAAAACAGCAAATGTAGGCATGTTTTACATCTTGCATTCCTGTTCTTTCATAGCCACTGAAGTCCAACAAAGTTTTAATATCTAAAGGTGCTCTAACACAAACCCAGCACCAAATCTAATTAATACTTGTTGAAATTTATTTATTTTTCTTCAGTAAATGTTTCATCTTAATGACTTTGTAAACAGCTTGCTGTTCACATTTAGAGGGGAAAAAAAGAAGGTAGAATCCTCAAGAGAACAATATCAGATCATTTGTTAGAGAAAAAAAAGCTTTAATGCTTGTTAATTGCATGCTTTAGAGTCTTCTGTTAATAGCATAACTGGTTAAAGACAAGTCTTTCCCTTTTGAAGCACTGTGGGAAAAATTTGATTTTGCTTTCTTTTCTTAAAAATGAAAACCAACCAAACAACTCTCCCCTCCCCTCAGTTTTTCTAAGAACTCGTTAAAAGGTGGTGGATAATGAAACAGTGTTGGAGGTAATGTTAAAATTTGAATATAACAATCCAAACAATGTTGTTCATCTACTTACCTTAGAATACCTTAGAACAGAGCTGACTAAAGGATGTATGAACAGTGAGGCAAAACGTTAATAAAATGTCAGTAGTTTATATCTCATGTTTCAGGTCAAGACACTGTCCATACACATCTGTGATGCTGTGAGCTATGTGGTTTCTTGCAGGGATTTTATTTCAGGGCCCAAGAGCTGGACAGCCAGTGAGTCAGCACTATGTCTGAGCAGCGAGGCCATGCCATGGAGCTGAGCACCTCGGATGTGGCACTGCATTTGCGTCCGGACCCAGGCTGGTGCTACTCACGTAGAATTCTCTACCACTTGTTTTAGTGTAAATGGTTGAAGGAAAAGAACTGTGAGGAATGGCTGACATAGTTGTGCTGCTGTTCAGGAGGACCATGTCAGGATGGCATTAGGAACGGTGTTAGGTACACAGTACCTTCTGTCCAGACATAAAAAAACATCCTACCAGTGAAAGATTTGGTGCAGAATGCTCTTTTTACAGACTTATATCACTGTGCCTACTTCTAAATAAATATTTACCTTACAATGAGGTTCATTTTGAGAGCTGCTAAGCACGTATTGTTTTGCAGGCTATATGCAACATTCAGTAACGGAGAGGAATACAATTTCTAAGTGCTAAAATGCATACCAGCATATAGAAACCAATAACCAGCACAGTATGATTTGAAGAAATGACTTCCCCCTATACAGTGTGTGTTCTTTAAAGAGAGCAACCACTGCTTTCTAGCTCATTGTAATTCACACTGCATCCAGCACTACTGGAAAACTAATGAAAATGCTGGGAGTACAAGGCTTTATTTTACTGTTGAGAATTCTCAGCGGTTAAAATATTATGTTGTGCCTAATTCTTCTGTTATCACATTTTTTTAACAGTGATTTTTGTTTTCAGCCCAGTGATCCATTTCATGTGTTAACCCCCTAACTACTGAATGTACCATGTAGCACAAAGGAGCTTTCGAAGCCAAATGTTTTTACTAGATTAAATAGGAAAAATCTTCTCAATGAGTTAGAAATCTTATATGCGTAGGCTCACAGGCATGGAAATCTAGGAAGCAGTGGCTTTTAAGTCCACCTCCAAGAAGACCAAAGTGCAGAGATAGAAAGAGGTGCTGGTTTTATTTTTTCATCCAAGACTGTGTGATATGAAACAATGCTACTGCTGCCATAGTAAAGTTCACATTGAATTCACTAACAGCCAGTCAACACCACTGCAAATCCCCCCAAACAAACAAACCGGAAGGGTAAACAGTTTTTTTTTCTCCTATTAATAAAGAATTAAAGGAAATTATTGTAGAAAAATATTATTACTAACTGTGAAAAGTCAGGGATTTTTTTGGGGATTTGGGGTATATTGCATTTGATATGATTTCTTTCTAAAAATTGTCATTCATGAAGCACCTTCAGTGTCAGCTGTGTGATATAAAGAGTCGTCTCCTCAGTTAACTGGGGGTGCATTAAAATGCAGAAGATACTATCACTAGAATATTATAAATGGTATCTTTACACATCTGTTTAAGTTTTGGAGGAATTTACTTTCATTCTTGCCTGCTTTTGCTCTGGAGTAATTTATAATGCATCTGAAGAATTGCATTACCTCTCTCTACTGTACCCAACATATGCACTGAGAGACCAGGAAACATCCCCTGTGTCTAATTTTAGGGAGACATCTAGGAGGGTGTGGTAATGCAATAAAGTAAAAGAAAAACCTTTTTGCCTGTATTAGTATTTGTATTTGCATGGTAAAGAGTTCTGTGAAAGGTATGCAGTGGAGTCGGTATGTGAAGTGTTACTACGCTATTAAAAAAACCCCTTAAATAATCCAGAGAACCTGAATTCTTGTGACCAGAGCAGCCAGACACAAAGTGCAGAGGCCTGTCCATGTTAGTCTCTTTCAAACATTACCCTTCTCCAGCACTGGAGGTGAGAGCTGACAGACTTATTACAGGGCCCTTCAAAAGTCCTTTATTTTCTCTTTTTGCGGCACTTGAAAACTTTGACTAACAAGTCAGTGAGCCTAAGCATCCATTGTCACTTGAGATGGTCTTCAGTGTCCCAGCTGGCCTCCAGTTGCTGGTTTCTGCCAGGTCCTGTTTCCGTGTCATGTCTGCCAGCCTCCAAGCTTGTTTTAGATGCACAGAGCGTCTCGTGTGGCTCTCAATTTAGTTAACTAATCTTGCTTCAGGCAACTAATACCCTCAGTAATACAATTTGCTCTTTGAACTTTTCCAGAGAGGCAGGTGTGCTTTGAGGGACTTTATTTTATTTGAAGGACCTTCATGTCTTTATTTTGTGCTGTGGCTTTAGGAGGGAAGTCAAATTGGATAAGTGTTTCTTGCCCACTAAAGGCAGGGATGCTGATGTTGCTCATAAATTTGTCAAGGAATCATTTCCCTTGTAGCTGCATTACACAGAACGGCTCCTCTGGTAGTGCTGAAGACTTGGCTATGTCAGGAGTATAGACTATGACCTTCATTTTGGAGAGCAGGTGATACCTTATGTGCCTAGAACCTGCTCCCTTCATTGTCCCAAATTTCTAGATTGAAAATTGGTGA
Source organism: Dromococcyx pavoninus (assembly GCA_033558185.1). NCBI lineage: Eukaryota > Metazoa > Chordata > Aves > Cuculiformes > Neomorphidae > Dromococcyx > Dromococcyx pavoninus. Next base: position 499,211 of record JAUMJL010000575.1, on the reverse strand, counting down.
CTTATTAACCTTTTAAAAATGAGTACTCCAGCAAACCCCTTCCTAACTTAGGTGTCTGAGAAATCACAGATATTCTGTTTTGACAGTTATGCAGGTATTAAAACCATCTGGTTTTTGACAGAATTAAGTATCTTTAATTAGCAGCAATGAGCCAAAATCCCTGCCTGCAATTGGCCCCAAGACTTTGAATTTGGTTTGATACTTTAAAGAGAACAGACTTTAAAAGTAGATTTCCTGTTTTAGAAGCTAAAAGCAGAAAACCAAGAAGTGGGCCTTGGAGGAGGGAAGCAGCTGAAGGTGCTTGTGGTCCGTGCTGTTTGTCAGAGAGTGCAGTGAGATGAAACACTGGTCAGTGTGGTGCATGGTAATAGCAAAGCCCTGGGAAGCAAACTGCTGCTCCTTGATGTACATATGAAAATGAAGGTTTTGAAAAGTTAACAGATAGACAAAGAACCTCAAATGTAACCTCAGTGGGCCTCTATGTGATATGTGGTCACATTGACAAACTGGGAACAAAACTTTAGGGAGTCTGGAGGGAAATGAGAATAGGCCAGAGAGCACCTTGGCATAAGGAGCCTATGTCTGAGTGAAGAGAAAAGCAGAAACCAAGGTGATCCTAAAGAGGTGGGTGGCATGGCCACAGTGATGGAGCTAGAATTCCTCTATAGCATCATGTAGGAATGGATAGAAGTGAGGAAAAGCTGTGTTTGTTAAAGGCAAAGAATGCGGCTTTTTCATGCAGCCTGAGTTTATACCTAACAAGTGTTTTGTTGGTGAAGTCTGTGCACACAGATAAGGTTTTTGCTGTGAAAGTGTTTGAATATGCTTAAAATCGATCAACCTGAGTATGTTTCCATTTCAGTTCCATTTATTTGGATCATATGTCTGATAAATAACTTTTCCTTTCTTATTTTTTGCCCTCTGATAACTCAGATGTCTCATTTCTCCAGGACCCCATATTCTTCTAAACTCTCTGAAAGCATGTCAGTGTGCTGCAATGTTCAGCTGCTTTTTACAAGCAGTGTCGGTTCTCCACGTGTCCTCCCCCCCATACAAAACCAAGACTTTGGTAGTCAGGTGTGTCCCTAGGGAGGTCTTGTCCAGGTAAAGTGCTCATTAACTGCTGTATACATTAAATAAAGCTTAAAGACTTCATGTAATAGTTAAATTTGAGCAGTAAAATTACACATAGGATTTACTCTTAGTTTTCCAGGTACTCCAGATGATTGCCTGTAATTAATATTTTGTATAGTATAGCAGTCTCATGAGTGTATACATTTAATGTTTCAGCTTTACCACAGTTTTCAATTTTATACGTTCTTTTTCTCCTATCACTTGTTTTCCAGCTATGGAAGGCTTATTTTTAAGTGAGCAGGTACAGTTCTGCTAAAATAAGTGTATTTTTCTAAATGTAGCATACTTGTCCCATTTTAAAATAATTGTATGCTCCAGCATTGAAGCAGACCTGTCTTCTGCAAAACACAGAACAGATTTTGACATGAGTTGTAAGGGGGAGTGTGGTCCCATTTCTTCATCCTGCTGCCTTGTAATCCACTAAGCAGCTTTATTATTTACAGCATTGGCCTGATAAGTTTATACTAGTGAGTTAGGTATTACAAAAACAGTTGATGAAGAAATATCTGTTAGCTAAGTTGTACTGACTTATCACTATTGATTAGCAAGTGCTTAGTGCGAAGTCTATTGACAACTTTTGTGGACAGGCATTTTTAATGGAGTATTTTATTTTATGGCATCCTCTGGCTATAACCTATAAGACAAAACCCCCTGTATTTAAAATAAGGCCATCTATTATTTTTCATTGTCTTTTCTATTATAGCAATTACCTTAGATCATGTAGATGTAGTAGAAACGGTATTTATAGGAGACAGTTTAATCTCTTCTATTAAAAGGAAGGCTTTCTAGATTCTACCTCAATAGAAGGAAAGATTGTTGTTCCTTCAAGGAGATAAAAAAGGGAAAACATGCCCTCAAACAAACCGTACATGTTACATAAAGAACATTGTATCTGATACTTCATTGAGGTAAAATTTGCACCCTTAAGTTCCCTAATACAAATGTAATTTGAGGAGCACCATTAACTTCAGCATTATGTTGGGTTGATACTGGATGAGAGCTGTACACAAAATTTAGCCTTCATATGAGTGGTGATGGAATGTGGAATATGTATATGATCAAAGGGTTCTGTTTATCTTCATGAATCAGATTTTATTTTAAAAATCATGGAATGTCTCTCTATAAATATAGAACCAGTTTGCCCACCGACATAAAGCATTTTCTTTGCTCTTTTTTCCTATTACCTCATTAACTTTTACTAAGAGGCATTGCATGGTGTTGTCTTCTTCACTGTTAAATCTTACTGGATTCAGTCTTCATACACTGTCCTTGTGTTTGGTTAAAAAACCCCCAAATATTTTAAAAAAAGTTAATGTTTCTTTCCTGTGATTACTCGTTAGAGCTGTATTTTGGGTGATAAAAAGCAGAGGAGATGCAGAAGGTTCCTTCATCAGAAGAGAAAAGCAGGAACAAATCTCTTGAGGATTGCCCCCATCTGTAGCTGTTGCAGAGAAAGCTGACCTTGCTAAACACTGGGCATAGGTCAAAGGTTTCTCCCAGCCTAAAAATTGTTAATGGGAATCTGTTTTCCCCTCTAGAGATGGCCAAAGCAGGAGTGATCTGACTGGCCATTAAATGAACATGGCTATAAATGAAGACAGGTATTTAAAGCCTTCTGCTATATAAATTAGAACTGCTGCTTACAGAATCACATTTCCACAGAATATTTTTCTTATTAAAAATGCAAGGAGCCTAAAAGCTGTGCTGACAGACGGTATTTAGAAAGAAGTGTTATGTTCTTAAAAAGGAAAAGAAATGCTCTTTCTTTCAAACGTGCACTTTAGCTTTGCAGTGTCTTTCTGTATTCATTGTGGGAGAAGGTAACTTGTAGCAACTTTTCTCATGAGACAAAAAGAAAAGAATCAGGGTGTGTCTTTTTTTTTTTTAAACTGGTCTGGAGGAAGAATATGCATTGGTGGGAACTTCAGATGATAACAGTAAAAAGTGAGATATCTGTGTCAGTGTTCTGTGTGCACTTACATGAAAGTTTTCTAATGACAATGTAGATCCTGATCATTGAATGAAGGACTTAAATTAAAAAAGGTAATTTTTGCCAGAAAAGTTGGAAGATGAAATGGATTTTTTCTTCTTTGTAAAATGCTGTTGTATCATTAATTCAAAACTTGTATATGATAGATAAGCCCACGTACATTATACAGGAAAAACTTGCTAAAGCTTACCAAAAACTCTGGTAAAGTCTCCATATGGAGAAATGCTACAATAGTAGCTTTCTAAGACCAAAGAGCTTTAGAAGTAAGTATATGTTATCTGTGTCCAAGACCACTGGCAATCAGTAGAGAATTAGATCCCTGTTCTGCAATTTTGTCTTTGATTTTAGAAATGCTGGGATTTGGCAGCAAAATATTTCCATTCAGATCTTTGCATAGTAGGCTAAAGGCTTCTTGTCATCCAGGGAGGTGAAATAGGGGACACCAGAATGTTGGTAGGCCAGCAGTTTTTCCCTTGTCATTCAGTTTCCCTTGTCCTGTGATTCTTCCAGAAATTTCAAGCTGCTTGGCAATGTAATACTGGCATTTATCTGAATGAATTGAGATTTTTTTATTATTATTATTATTTTGCTTTATATGAGTCTTTATATTCTTGTCTCTCTCTGACTTTTTTTTCTTTTTTCTTCAGTGCTTGTAAGCGTAACAACTCCTGGAATATATTTTAGGGATTATGAAATGAAGTCTTTGAAGATTTCTGAGGTTTGAAAAACCCTGAAAAGTCCAGTAGACCACAGGCTTATAAAAAATCGGCTTTAAAATATGATAATACGTGTTTATCCCAAACCTTATTCTTACCTCTCCAGCATTCTCCAAGAGGACTTTCATGGTTGAGTGGCATTATACATTTAAAGTATACAGTGAAATATTTTTGATGATGTGCTGGAGAAGCCCAAGAAGTGAGGGCTGAAGTCACTTCCACGTTTGCCTTGTGTCTGTATATTAAAACAGAGGATAATTATCTTACATAGGTCTGTGTCTTTAGAGAGAGAGAAAGAGAGAGAGAGAGAGAGAACAGTTGCTATGGGGCTGGTGCTTTGTTTTTTCTATGAGGGTGGATGGGCATATGTGAGGTGGGATAAGCTGTTGGTGGAGCCATGGAGGCTTCTGCTCCAGTAAATGAGAGAAGCTGAAACAGCATAATGAGAGGAGAGGGAGGAGGTATCTTGCATCGATATCATGTTTGCAAAACTGTAATATTCCCAAAGTCCACTGCAAATCTGAGATGGAAAAACCCCATAAAATTATTTTAAAATTGGGAAAATAATTTATTTCATGTGATTCAAATAACAACAGGTGTTGTTCTGTTCAGAAATATTTACAGTTTGCCTGATCTCTCTTTCTCTTTTATTCTACTGGTATATATTTTATGGAGATGACACATGGTGTTGGTATTTAATACTGGAGCATGGTGTTGGTCCTGGTTACATGAACAGTCCTCCAGAGATTTGTGGCTCAGCCCTCACCCTTTTCTGGGTCTGCTGTGGAGCATCACATGCTCCAGTTTTCACTGTTTAGCATTGCTGCATTTGGAGAAGGAATACAAAAAGACAAGGAAAGACTGTACTATGCGTAAGATAGTTAATGTCATCGAAGAAGTGCTTGCAACAGTTTCTAAATTTTCTTTTTAGACAGGACTGACTCATGTATTTAATTATTAACTTCTTTAATTATTTATGGATTTGGAAGCAAATGTTCATGTCTCTCTGTAAATGATTCTTCAGGAAATCAAAGACTTCTCCCTGAGGACCTTGAAGCATGGACTATTTTATGGCAGTGCTTTCTTTTTGAAAGCCTGATTTAGATTGTTGTCTTGTTTTATCCCTATTATCACTGTTTTCTTTCATCCTCTGCAGACCAATAAGTCATAATTCTTCATGTATGATTTTATGGGGCCTCTGGTGGTTTGCTTAAGAATTCTGGAAAATTGATAAAGAACTTTGTGAGGCTTTTAGAGGGAGAGAGGGGAAGGCAACAGGTGATTTTGCCAGTGCCAGGCTTGGCTGGATGCTGTATGACTAAGTAAGCTTTTGTATATGTGCTTTGCATTTGCATGGTGGACGTAAATATAAACTTGGTGGTTTTTTTTTTCTTGGTTCTGCCTCAGGCTATCTTGTAGGTGGGACCATAGTGCACTCTTACAGCAGCAGTAACAATGTCAGGATGCAGAATCAGTGTGTGCTAGTAACAGGAGGCAGCCACAGTATGTGGATGGTTTTCTGGTAGCTTGTGTGAAATACTCCATATTTCTTGTCCCAGTTTCAGTGTTGGGGTAACAGACAATTAACAGAGGAATTATTGGTCACTGACCATTGTGCTGTCAACCTAGAGGACATGGAAAGTAAGTCACTTCCTACTTCTCTAGGTGACGTCTTTTTTCGAGAGTACTGATTATGTTTTATTCATTTTTATAGGTAAATACATGTAGGACTTTAAAGGACAGTTATCCTACTCCTCTCTTGAGTAGTATGCTTGTCTTAAAACACATAAATAAACCTCCTTTATTCTTTAAGTTGGTTTGCTTCTTTGGGGTTTTAAAATGTGCAATTTTGTATGTTTAGGTATAGAGAAGTGTATACTTGTAGTGATTGAGGGCCTTTTTGATGGCGCGAAAAGTGTTCATTTTTGCCATCTATTAAAAATGGTATAATTAACATGCAGTGTTGTCTTCTGGTTTTGGTGTTCTGTGTGGTTGTGTGGGCTTTGGGGATTTTACGTCACTGCAATTATTGGCAGGTATTCAAGCCTTAAAACACTTGCTCATCTGTGTAACTTCCAGTGAAAAATTAACCATTTGGAAAGAGTAGCTGTGACATAATGTAAAGTCTGATTTGACAACATGTAAGATAACAGAAGAAACTGAGAGATAACATAATACACAGTCTATCAAGTAAGGTATTCAGAGATCTCTGAATTCATGATTCATGGAAACAGCAAATTCAAGCATCAAGAGCCAAAAAAATCCAGGCAGAATTTGAGGAAAATTCTGGACATCTAAGGAAGATGTAATCAAATGCTTCCTAACAGAAAGAACTGTATAGGGAGAAATGCAAAATCTGGTGGGGTTGGGGTGGGGAAGTAGTATTTGAGAGAAATAGTTTTCTTCTGCAGTTGCGTGTCTGAATGTTACGTTTGCTCTATTCCACTTAGGGTAAACTGAAAAAAAAGAACTTGCCTCTCGTGGGATTGTCAGCGCTGTGGGCAGGATCCACCTGCGCTTGAAGTGGATAGACTAGATGGGAATTCTGTTTTACGGAAGCCAAAACTCTTTTACCATTAATGTTTATTTCCCCCCCCATATTATAACCCAATGTTTCTTCAAGAGCTAAGACCACCACTGGAGAAACTGGTGTGATTAAAGATGGAGCAGCAGGGTAAGGTGTGGCTGACTGCACGTCCCTGCTTGTCTGCCTGCTGCTCATAGCCCAACGCTGCTGGGTGAGTTCAGGGTGTGGGTTCTCTGTATTTGCTTCACAGCGTGGTGACTTAGCCTGACCATGGCACAACAGCTGTACTCAATCCTAGTTGACTTTGCACAGAAGTGGATGACAAAGTGATTGTATGAACTGTGTTTTGTCAAGGCCCTTTTGTTAGCCTTTCTGACTGCTCTATATGCAGCTTTGTTGGCACTAAATATACAGATATGGAGTTTTCTTGACTCATAAAGCTTGAATGGCTTTTGGAGGGAAAAGCTAGACAGGCTGAAAAAGAGATGGAGAGAGATAGACCTCTCCCTATTTCAAAATAGCTAATAACCAACTTGTTATAGCAGAAACATAATTATTTGGAAGATATGGCTGGAAGTCCCACAACTGAATCAAGCAGAGCAGGCCATTGTATTTTTGTCTTTGTAGCCCCAGCTGTATTTCCCAGCTGCAGGTTATGGTGTACTTTGAGGCAGTTGAAAGACCTTTGGCTGCACTGGAGATTCCAGCTGGGTCAAAATTGGTTACTCTTTTGTAAAATATGTTTTCCCAATCAACTCTATGCATCTCTAAAATGAAAGCGTGGGGCTTGAACTGCTGGGGTAAAGGTTGTGTCTGAGATTACTGTATAATCACAGCCTCAGTGTTCGCCCATCTCGCCTCTGTGTCTTGACAGGAAATTTACTGGAAGCATGAGTGATTTTTTTTTTGTCCATTTAGCAAATAACGCAAGATAATTTGGGAAAGCATTTTAGGAAAGGTATCTTCTAGTCTGTTAGTATTAATCAAATCTGTCGTCTAGGACACATGAAACTCATGAGGAATATAAAAAATCCCAAAGAACTCCACTCAATGACCAAAAAGTAGCTTTGTTTACTGATTCGTAAATTTACATATTTTCACTAAACACCAAATCTCTGAGTTTCAAACACGTTTTAATTTTTTTCTTCATTACACTTTTTATGAAGGCTAAACTGCTACATTAAGTAAACAGAGTAAAATGTTAAAAAGAGTAAATGAAGGAGAAATGCATGAATATATCTTACAGATGAGTCACCAGAGCTTTGGTAAGGCAAAAAGACAGAGAAAATATACAGCTCCTCTTGAAAACACCATTACATTCCAGGTGCTTTGATCATTGTGTCAATTCCAATGACAGCTTAAATAGCTCAACTATGTGCAGGATTTTGCAAGAGCAGCAGGTAGTGAATGTCTATTAATTTAAATATTGCTGCCATATTTTCTAATTTCCATGTCCAGGAAGATATGTTGTGGACAATAGAGATTACAGTGGAACAGTAATTATTGGTTACTGGTTCGTTTCTGTTAAGACTGTAGATTTTTTTTTTTCTTTACCGTGTAGTGCATACTAAACTACCTCAGGTGTTGCCCAATTTTGACAGTAAAAGCCAAGCAAATTTGTAATTATCAGTCATTCTGTCATTAAGCAGTAATGATGTTTTACTGAGCAACTTAGACATTCCCTATGTGGCTAAAGGCAGTAGGCATCCTCACAGTGATTATAACTGTGAGAGGCTTAGCCTGATAAGAAATCTGCTTGCATTCACTTAGCAGAAATATTTTGAGAGTATATGGCTGCATTCACTTAATTTATTTCTTGTAAACAAGAGTGATACTTTTTAGAAATTGTGGTTTGTTTCACCATCTATGCAAATTACAGAAAAGGGTTATTTTAAGAAGTGTACAGTAGTGAAGGTATCACTGCAACAATGTAACTGCTGTGTTAATTTTGTTAATTGGATCAGTTATTTAAGAAATGTCAAACATGGTAGTAAACAATGCCATTTTTAAACATTTTTAAAATGTGCAAAAAGAATCAGGTTTTAACAAAATGAGGTACATTCCAATTTATCAGGAGATGACCTAATTAGAGCTGTAATGTCCCACCACCGAAAAGTACCTGCGAGCTTCCTTCCTCTTGTACAAACAAAATCAATGAATCAGTGAAAAGCCTTCCTTTTAGAACAAAGGAGTGATAATGTAATTCCTTGGATGTTGGATTATGTAATGCCAGTGATAAGCCCTAAAGCCAAATAAAGCCCTCTTGTAACATGGTGTTATCACAGTATCACAGTATCATAAGGTTGGAAAGGACTTCCGAGATCATCGAGTCCAACCTATATCCCAACACTAACACTGTCATCTAAACCATGGCACTCAGTGCCTCATCCAGTCTCCCCTTAAACACCTCCAGGGTCGGCGACTCCACCACCTCCCTGGGCAGCGCATTCCAATGGCCAATCACCCTTTCAGTGAAGAACTTTTTCCTAACGTCAAGCCTAAACTTTCCCTGACGAAGCTTGAGTCCATGCCCTCTAGTTCTGTCACTGGTCACCTGAGAGAAGAGACCAACCCCTGCCCGACTACAACCTCCTTTTAGGTAGTTGTAGAGAGCAATGAGGTCTCCCCTGAGCCTCCTCTTCTTCAGATTAAACAGCCCCAACTCCCTCAGTCGCTCCTCGTAGGGCTTGTGCTCCAGCCCCTTCACCATCTTCGTTGCCCTCCTTTGGACACACTCCAGCATCCTGACATCTTTCCCAAACTGGGGGGTCCAGAACTGTACACAGTACTCAAGATGAGGCCTGACGAGTGCTGTGTACGACGGGACGAAAACTTCTCTGCTCCTGCTCACCACGCTATTCCTGATGCAGGCCAGAATGCCGTTGGCCTTCTTGGCCACCTGGGCACTCTGCTGGCTCATGTTGAGCTTCCTGTCAACCAGCACTCCCAGGTCCCTTTCTGCCTGACTACTCTCCAGCCACTCTGTCCCCAGTCTATAGCAATGCATGGGGTTGTTGTGTCCAAAATGAAGTACCCGACATTTGGACTTATTAAACATCATCCCATTAGAATCAGCCCATGTCTCCAGTCTGTCCAGGTCCCTCTGTAGGGCCATCCAACCCTGTAACAGATCAACCCTGGCTCCCAGCTTGGTATCCTCTGCAAACTTGCTGATGATGGACTCAATCCCCTCATCCAGATCATCAATAAAGATATTAAACAGGACTGGACCCAACACCGATCCCTGAGGGACACCACTGGTGACCGGCCACCAACTGGATGAGACACCATTCACCACCATTCTCTGGGCTCGACCATCCAGCCAATTCCTAACCCAGCACAGAGTGCTCCCATCTAAGCCCCGGGCTGCCAGCTTCTCTAGGAGTCTACTGTGGGAGACAGTGTCAAAGGCCTTGCTGAAGTCCAGGTATACCACATCCACAGCCTTCCTCTCATCCACCAGGCGAGTCACATGGTCATAAAAGGAGATTAGGTTGATCAGGCAGGACCTGCCCCTCCTAAACCCGTGCTGGCTGGGCCTGATCTCTTGACCGTTCTGCAGGTGCCGCATGATTGCACCCTGTATTATTTGCTCCATAATTTTACCTGGGACCGAGGTCAGGCTGACGGGTTTGTAATTACCTGGATCATCCTTACGCCCCTTCTTATGGATGGGCGTCACATTGGCCAACTTCCAGTCTTCCAGGACCTCTCCAGTGAGCCAGGACTGCTGAAAGATGATGAAGAGCGGCTTAGCAAGCTCATCTGCCAGCTCTCTCATCACCCTAGGATGGATCCCATCTGGCCCCATAGACTTATGAGGATCCAAGTGGCTCAGAAAGTCTCTAACTTCCTCCTCATGGATTGCAGGAGGGCCATATTTCACCCTGCCCCCATCAACCGCTTCAGAGGACCAACTGTCAAGCGAACAGACATCCTTACTGTTGAAAACTGAGGCAAAGAAGGCATTAAGTACCTCAGCATTCTCTGCATCTTTGGTTACTGTATTTTCCTCCACATCCAATAAGGAGTGGAAGTCCCTGCCGCCCTTCTTTCTACCATTGATATATTTATAAAAGCTCTTCTTATTGTCCTTAACATAAGCGGCCAATTTGAGCTTCGAGCAATGTAACTTTCTAATTTAACTATAAAACTAGGATTTTTTCCTCTGTTATATTTATCTTAAGTCCAGATAAGGTGAGGAAAAAAATGTTCCATTTCATCTCTAGTATAGTACACGTCAGTATATTTCTCTCTCTCTCCTGAGCCTCAGATGGGGACTTCTGCGGGTGATCCCTCTGAGGAGAAATTTCTGTTCAGAAAGGTTAATGGAGAGCCCCATTCACTCATATTTCTTGAGTCTGGTTGGTGCCAGATTTTTCGTTTGACTGGGGGTAAACATGAACCATCTCCAGCCTCTCACTCTACTGCCTTCCAGAAGTGTTGCAGGTGCAGTGGGAAGGCAGGCACTTAGGCAATTTCCTTGTGGGGTGCTGCTCTGGGGTGACAGTGTGCCCAGCCCTCTGCTGATGGGACTTTCCTGTGCCCCAGGAGGCTGCAACACCATTTCTCCATTGTCTTCGCTGTCCAGTTTCCATGTGTCCTCATCGTGAGATGCTGCAGTTGCCTGCATGCACTTCTCCTGCCCATCTGCAGAGGCGTGCAGCTGGCAATGCACAAGCTTTGCATGGGTTCTCAAACACATTTCTGGTGCAGTTAAAGGGTAGACACAAGATACTATGGAATGGTTACAGGAGGAAAGAAAACATTTCTAAGCACTGTGCCATTCCTCTAACTCACCAGTGTCCTGGGACACCATCTGTACCCAGGAAGACAGGTTATCTTCCTCCTCCTAAGGTGCTGAGGAGCACCTTGGATAGGGAGGCATCTGCCCTGCTGCTGTGTTCCAGTCACGGCTGTTGCTCTGCCTCACCTAGAGGTGGTGTTTGCAGGTGCCAGACTGGTGAGTGGGTTACTGAGTGATGAACTTGTGTAATGCCCTGTTTCTCTCAAGATGAGTCAGTCTGAGATGAGAGCATATGCTCCAGGGACGGATGCTTGGCCAGCTTTCCTCCTCAGCCCCTGGCTGCTGGCACACCAAATGATCGTGGGCAGCAAGTACTGTGGTGAAAGCAAGGTGAGGCTGCCACTGTCTGACACCTCTGCAGCAGGAAAGGTGCCATCTGGGGCTGCTGCTCAGTGACAAAATCCAGCAGGTCCAGGGTGAGCACCTGACCCTGTGCTGGGATCACTGAGTTGCTCTGTACTTAAAGCAGAAATGTGGTGGCTTTTCTAGGCTTTGTTCAGCTCTTCTGTAGGGGAGGGATTTTGTTTCCGTCACAACTGGTGTGTTTATAGGTGTTCAGTTACCTGAGATATAGCATTTTGCTAATGTTGATTAAGTCTTGGATTGCCTAGGAGTCAACAGAGAAAAATTTTTAATTTTCATTGTCCTTCAAGAAAAGGTAATAACCATGGCGGGTCATATTTTGGTTGTTGAAGATATTAAGTACAGGGAAAATGAACAGTGTGAAAGTTATTGCGTTAAAAATACTTAATATAAATATTATAATGAAATATAAAAAATAAAAATCCTGTAGAAGTACCTTAGTAGCATAATTCCTGCATTAGTTATTCTGTGGTGGCAAAATAAAATAATGCCATATAGAAAAGATATAGGAGACTCCACAAGGAGTAGGAACAAATACTGTGGAAGTATTGAGATGACTTTTCAGAGGAAATTGTCAGAGAAACTATTGAGAGAGTAAACTAGTTTTCTGAAATTATAATCCAATACACTATCTGGAATGTGCACAGTTCCAGCTGGGCAAGAAGTCTTAGTGGTTTAGTGTGATAAATACTAACTCATTGTAAAATACCATTTTCCTGATGCTGTTAATTTATTTCTTTTTTTGAGGGGGGGGAAAATAGACATCAACATACATAGCTTTATTTCTGAATAAGAGAGTAGTAAGGGTAAAGAATAAATGAAAATATTTTCAATACCTTAAATTGCTGAAAATTCACCATTTGCCAGAAACACTAATTGGTGTCTTAACTACATTACACTACATGAACTGCATTAGTTTAAATGTTGGACACGAAATGAATATTTTCATGTATATATTTTAACTGAAGTTGATGAAATTTGTTCAGCTGTGTGATGCCTATAAAATGCCTTTTGCAAAATCTATTATTTTCAGTATATTTATAATCCAGCATGTATCAGAGGGCCTGGATCAAGTCTTTAAAAACAAATATATTAAGTTTAAAATAACATTAAGTGAGTAATAATGTGTTTTGCATGTCCTGGTTTTTGGATACATTTCAGCCCCAAGTTAGCTACCTTTGTAAAGGCAATTCTTTTTTCTCATGTGTTAACAAAATGGGAAAACCTCTGTCTTTTTGAGTTAAAGAAAGCTTCAGCAACCAAATGTGAGTATGTTACTGTGCACAAATCTTTATGCCGTATACAATTTGTTTTTCATTAGTACACTGGGCATATAAGGTCAAACTATTGTCTCTAATAAGGCAAGACACTTATTGACAGTTACAGGTGCTTTGCTTGTGGACCCTCTAAAAAGTTTGTTTTTGATCTATATATTAATATCTTTTTAAACTTAGTGTGTCCCTTTAACAAATGATTTTTGGAAAGAACAGCTGCTGGCTTCTCCTCCCATGCATACCTTGAAGCGATCTTGAAGTTTTGTGTGTGGCTTGGTTTCTTGCTGCCAAGTCATAGTGGAGAAGGGGAGCTCCTGTTGCCCTCCTGTGCTGACCCAGGGTTGTGAGCACCTATGCAGCACAGCGTGGTTATGAGGGTGGTGGCATCACATTCGTCTGCTGTATAAAAACAAGTTCCAGGCACACCCAAATCCCTTTTAGTGGATGCTTTTACTCCTCAATGTTATTAAAGCAAAACACCGAACAGAATGAATCCCATCTTGGTTCTGCCTAATCTTCCTGTTCCTGTGCCCGTCGAGGTCTGCTCCTCACCCATTCCCTCCACATTTGTCCCACCCTGCTGAGCACTCCCCAGGGCTCTGAGGTCTTGTGCCCTTCCTGGATGAGAAACACTAGAGGATTGCCTAATCCTTTGCTTCTGAGCTCATGAAAGGGCAGGCAGCCCATCTTGCCTCCATTTGCTGTTTGAGGGAGCTGAGGAGGGAGATGGGGATGCTAAATATGGCCCATCTCATGCAGGAGGTCACGTGAAATACAGAGCAAGGTGCAAAATGGCAAGCTGACTGTCATAAAACTGTCAAGTCTATAAGCATGGCAAGTTAGGATTGCAATTGCGGGTTTTTTACTGAGCAGCTCTGAAGTAGGCTGAGGTGAGTGGGTGAGTGAATGTCTTTTCTTAGCTCAGCCAAATCTCAGTTGGTACCAACACACAGTTGATTTCCAGGGGCTGGGCTGAATTAAGCTGAGGTAGAATCAGGATACATGATAGATGGAGAAGAGGAGAATGGAAAAAAAAAAGAGATTTTGAAAGAACCATTCAGACAATCAGATTTGAATGTCTGAGTTGTGGAGTTGCTACTTTGTTCGATGTTGGCTTTCCTTGTGGTGCAACAGGTCCTGCGTATCTTTGAAGTTGGTTTGGAAGGAAAACTGTAGCTTATTTTGATTTTTTTCCTTTAAGAACAAAACAGTAATAAAAATATAAAATAACAAAATTATACCTATTCTCTTTCTAATACTTTGCTTCACTCTTCGGTAGTTTGATTGTGGTCCAATGAGATTAGGGATTAGTTTGTCTCATACCTTTTTTTATACTACCTCTTGAACTGCTTAAGCACTTTGATTGTGGACAAAGACTACAAGGTGCTAGATAATATACAAATTAAAAAATAAAGTAAAATAATAAAAATAATCTGTTCCTTGCAGTCAAGCAGTTCAGCCCCATGTCTCATTTACATCAAACAAGCTCTTAGAATATTAATATTGTTAGTAACAGTTTTTTAATTGCCTACTAATTTTTGGAGATGTATAAATGCCAGGAGAGATGCAGGTGAGGAAAAATAGATAATAAGCCATCAGAAAATATTTAATTACAATACAAAATTGAGATAGCAAGCCTTTTTTTCTGTGTGCAGGGAGGAATGGAATTGGTAGCAGCAGCGATAATTCATGATAGGTCAAGTCATATATGAAGAAAAAGCTTTCATTTGTAAACATTGTCAAGCCCAGGGGGAAGTAATTACTGATGAGAAACAACTTTCTTTCATGTCAATCTCATCATGAATTGTTTTTTGTTTTTAAATAAGAGTTACTTTTTTTTCCTGTTTTCCCCAGGAAGCAACAAAAGTGAGATGCAATGTAATGCAGATTGAAGAGGAAATTCAGCTGTCAGCTTCATGAACAAACTAGTTGTCATTAAATAGACTTAGGTTTCTCAATTTATTTCTTGCAAAAGGGAAGCGCTAGTATTTGTTTCTGAATGCAGGTCTGAGTACAGCTATTTGGTGTTACTAGACTCGTAAAAGCCTTCAGAAGCCATGTTGTCACCAAGGCATCCTTCGAGGTGGGACTTTGTCCCATTTTCTCTTGCTGTGCAAATGTATAGTAGTTTGCCATTGGTGTGTATCAGTCTCATATATGACCTGTCTCCAACCATCCCATCTGTGACAGCTGACTATTTTGGAGGAGTAAAACACGACACCTTTTTGTCCTTACTCTTCTGCTCATGGGGTGAAGCCTCAGCACTTGAGGGACATACTCCAAATCACAGCCCTGACTCAGGGGAGGGGACGGAATCTGATAGGGCTGACTACAAAGACAAGTAAATCTTTGCTAACTTTTTGGGACATGTATAACTTGTAGAGTTCTCTTGCTGGTTTGCGTCCCATGGAAGTGCTTCTGCTAGTCTTTTACATTAGTTTAAAGAAGAAAAAGCATCTCTTCAAGATATCAGTGCTATCTTGTGCCTTTACCATAGTGAATTTATTACTGGTTTTTTTATCTCAGTAGAAGGCTCTACACCAGTTCTGAGCTTTTATGTCTCTCATGTTTATGCACATGTCTTTGTAAAAGAACTACAGAATTAAGACAAATTTAGCTTCTGTCGGGCTGTTCTGTGCAAAATTATCTTGAGCATTTTGAAAAACATGCTAGAACACAATTCATTCTCATTTATGGAATAGCTTGTAGATAAAGATGTGGGTCCAGTAGGCAAAATTAGGAGGACCTCATTACTAGGAATGTGAAGAAATAGCCAAACCATTTAGTGTGCAACCACTTGTTTAAAACCACTTTGTTACCTTGTGACTTCAAGAGGCTAATGACACGTTAGTTAAGAAAAAATAATAAAATAATCCGTGGTAAATCACAGACCAGCATTTCAGAGGAGGTGGATAGGAGCTTTGATAGAGTGTGAAATTATGGGCATGTGGCCTATAATTCATTGGAATTTATAGGCCATATGGAAGAAGAGCCAACACAACATTTGTAAAGGAAAGTTGTGTTTCAGAAATTGTGGAATTTCCTGATCAGCTCAGCAAGTGTGTGGACCAGAGAAATCTCTCATTAAAGGCACTCAAAGAAAATGAATTCCCATAGAGTAAGAGAATAAATCCACTGACTGAAAGATAAAAAGCAAAGGTAGACAAGTTAGCTTGGTTGAAGGAGGGAGGGCATCAGTGAAGACCAACATGAGTGCATGCAGCACAATGTATTCATAAATGATACAGGAAAGAGCTCACATAGTGTGGTGCTTAATGGTGGATCAAATTCAGCGTAGAGAAATTTTAAATGATTCACAAGGAAAGAGAAAAAAATCAAAACTTCTAAATGAGAAGTAAAAATTATTGGAAAAGGAATGGAAAGCAGAGCTGGGAACACCAGTGCCTTTGTGTAGGTCAGTGATGCTCTTGCATTTGGACCCTTTTTCTGTCTACATTAATAAAGGCGTGGTAGATCTGAATTAAGTACCTACAAGAAGAAATGAAATTATGGAGCAGTTTTCATTCTAGAGAATCACCACCTTAAGATGCTCCAGGTTGGAAATATTAACTGTGAAGAAATCTATCTTTAAGTTGGCTTTTGTCAGTGATTATCACAGATGTTTTTCCCGTATTGAAAATATGGTAATTTAATGTACCTCTCTAAACAAACAAGCAAACAAGTTCCCAGCTCTAAAGAATTTAGATTTTAAAGTAAATTTTGAAGAGAGTTGTGCTATTACTAAACAATCTTCCATCAGACTTCTGTGATTTGTATTTCTTGTTTATGAATGTGTCTATTAGCTGTTGTTCTCCTAGAATATGCCCTAGTTGTTCTGCTGAGGAAGCACTTTTATAGTGTATATTTTAAGAGGATGAAAACTGCTATAAGAGTCACTGCATGGCTCAAGCCTCCAGTAGTTTTTGGAAGAATCAAAAGTTCATCTTGCATCCTACAGCATTGCTGGTTTTGTCAGACTACCTGACCTCAGATAATGTGCTATTTGTGTATAAATTCACCCTTTAAGCAGAGAGAAGCACAGCAGGAAAATCCAGGAGCTGCTTTTGCTAGAGTTGCATTTGATCTTGGACGGCACGGAGCACAGAGCACTGAGATGCAGAGAGAAGGGGAGATGTGGATGTGGAGGCTTCTGCCAAGCAAAGGACTTCAACTTCCTTGCTTTTGGTAGTTATGGGCTAAACAAACACCAATCTCCCATAATGGTACAGGCAGACCATTTTAAGCACATCTGGGTTTTACCAGCCTGTTTGATCCTTCCTGCTACCACAGATAGTTGTTTTTGTGATGAGGAGAGTGGGGGACTTTTAACGTTCACCAGTAATTTCCAGCCTGTTTGATTAGGGATCTTCAGTAAAAGCTTTTTAAAAAATTTTGTTCCTGTTTCAGAATGGTTGGAAGTGGAACTTGCTAAAACCTAATGAATAGGTTCTACCAGCTCTCTTTACTCTATATTTGATTGATTTGTTCCATTGCTTGTGTAGCCTGCTTAATATCTCAGATACAAATTTCTTTTTTGTGTGTTGACATACACTCTGCAGGGCATCATCTGGTATTTGGCTACTAGACAGGTGATAAATGAACATTGTAATGTCAGGCATACCGAAAATCATTGCTGTTAATGTGCAAAGAAATAACAGTTCTGTAACCTCTCTTAAGGAAAAGCATCTCAGTAACTACACAAATCGAAACCATCACGATTTGGTATTGCCTTGTGAAATTTGCATTCAGAATGATAATTCAGGCTAATGGCTTCCGACTCCCATGGGGCAGCTGAAATAGATTCTGAAATGGAGAAGAAAAGGGTATAGTAAATAAATGCAATAAGCTGTCAAAGGATATTTCTACATCAAACAAGTCTCTGAACCTTTTTGTGCTTCATAATCTGACCTTTCTGGCTGCACCATTTTTTGACTGAAGCAGATCATGAAATGAAAAACATTACCTACGAAGTAATAGTAATAATAAAGCATTTATATAGCCACTAGAAAATAAGTTGTTGGAATATTGTAGAGGCATTTCTATTAATTTACAGTAGATCGGTGAGGGTAAAACATCCTTTGATTGCAGTTGCTAGGCAACCCTTCTCTGAGCAGATGTAGGTACCATTGTTGTTTGTTTAACATCAGCCATACTGGAGTCTGTCAACAAAATATGCTACAGCAGCAGCAGGGAACAGCAAAGAAGAACAATTTTAGCATCACAGTGCTAAAGTATTTTCTCTTGCATCCTTCAGGCATGAATAATACAAATGAAGTTGCATGGACGAGACTTCACACATTAGAGAAAATAACTTTGTGTTAACTGTATGCATTTTTTCACCTGTTGTTGATAAAATGCTTTGTGTAGAAAAATCCCATTATTCCCATTCTGCAGATATGGAAACGGGGCACGAAAAGGTTAGACTTTCCTAAGTAAATCTGCTGTAGCTGCTTGTTAGGCAGTGACAGGGCTGAAAGCAGAGACTAGGTCTTTTTGGTCCCATGATCAGTGGAGTATGTACCATTTGCAAGACATATTGGTCCTCTGGGTGTTACAGTCCAAAAAGCTATGTAGGCTGATATTGTGGCACTTCTTTTACAGGAAACATAATTCCTATTCACAGGAATATCATTGCTTAGAAAGAAAAAAAATAGAGTTTTTAGAGAAATGATCTATGCTTCTGTATAAACAGTGGTGTAACATATGTTTTTGTCATTTATACTCCCAGAATGTTATTACTTATGTTATTTACTTTTACAATTAAAAATTAAGTATATTTCATTTCAGACAAAGACTGAGAGATCAGTCTGTTTGGGTAATTCCTTTGAAAATTCATGTCCTTTGCGTTAAATTGTGGTGG
The DNA here is from genome assembly GCA_033558185.1 of Dromococcyx pavoninus. NCBI lineage: Eukaryota > Metazoa > Chordata > Aves > Cuculiformes > Neomorphidae > Dromococcyx > Dromococcyx pavoninus. Next base: position 480,540 of record JAUMJL010000575.1, on the reverse strand, counting down.
TTTCCTTCCAGAAGACCTCAGAAGGCCAAATATATGAAATAGCACTTGTTTCAGAAGATCTTTGACATTAGGAGTGATGAAAATAGCATGACATTTTTTTGCTCCTTTGTCATGTAGCATCTGATGTGATGGCTTCTAGCATGAGGAAGTAGATGAAGCAAAGAAAGGGGTCCAACTTCACACCCAATTTTTAGATTAAAAATAATTATGTATGTAATTTAGAGAATTTGAGGTAAAAAAAGGGGGAAACAGTGCACCCATTTTTTAAAAAGGCTAGAGAGGAGGACCCTGGGAACTACCAAGCTGTCAGCCTTATCTCAGTGCCAGGGAAGACTGTGGAACAGATTCTCCTAGGAGCCGTGCTAAGGTCCATGGAGGACAGTGAGGTGATTTGAGACAGCCAGCATGGCTTCACCAAGGGCAAGTCCCGCTTGACCAACCTGGTGGCCTTCAGTGAAGGAGTGACTATGTCAGTGGACAAAGGAAGAGCTATGGGCGTCATTTATCTGGATTTCTGTAAGGCCTTTGATGTGGTTCCCTGTGACAACATTCTTTCTGTAATAAGTTCAAGAGATATGGATTTGAAGGGTGGATTCTTTGGGGGCTCAGGAATTGGTTGGATGGTTGCATCCAGAGGGTGTCGTTTAATGGCTTGATGTCCACATGGAGACTGGTGACAAGTGATATCACTCCGGTTGTTGGGACCAGTGCTGTTTAATAACTTCATCAGTGACACAGACAGCAGGATTGAGTGTGTCCTTAGTACCTTCAATGACACAGACAGTGGGACTGAGTGCACCCTCAGCAAGTCTGCAGATGACACCAAGCTGAGTGGTGTGGCTGACATGCCTGAGGGATGGGATGCTGTCCAGAAGGACCTGCACAAGTCTGAGAAGTGGGCCTGAGTGACCCTCATGAGATTTAACAAGGCCAAGGGCAAGGTCCTGCACCTGGGTTGGGACAATGGCTGGTATTGATACAGCCTTGAGGAGTGAAGGAATTGAGAGCAGCCCTGCAGAGAAGGACTTGGGGATACTGGTGGATGGAAACCTGGATATGAGCCAGCAATGTGTGCTCACAGCCCAGATGGCCAACCGCATCCTGGGCCGCACCAAAAGAAGCATGGTCAGCAGGTTAAGGAAGATGATTCTGGCCCTCTACCCTGCTCTGGTGAGACCCCACCTGGAGTATTGCGTGCAGTTCTGGAGTCCTCTTCTCTGGAAAGAGGTGGACCTGTTGAAGTGGGTCCAGAGGAGGATCACAAAAATGATCAGAGGGGTATTAAAAAGCTGAGAGAGTTGGTGTTATTTGGCCTGGAGAAGAGAAGGCTCTAGGGAGACTTTACTGTGGCCTTTCAGTACTTAAAGGGGCCTATAAGAATGATGGGGACAGAATTTTTAGCAGGGGTTGTTGCAATAGGACAAGGGATAATGATTTTAAACTCAAAGAAGAGGGTGGTGAGACACTGGAACGGGTTGCCTAGAAATGTGGTAGATGCCCCATCCCTAGGAACATTCAAGGTCAAACTGGATGGGGCTCTGAGCAGCCTAATCTAGTTGAAGATGTCCCTGCCAACTGAAAGCCTAGATAACCTTTAAAGGTCTCTTCTAACCCAAACCATTCTATGATTAAATAAATGTATTTGTTGCTGAGTACAAGGTAAGTAGATCTTTGATAATCTTCAAGTTGTTTTTGTTTTGTTTCACAGTTGTAAGCAGGCTTTTTTTTTTATCAAACTTCTGAATAGAGGAAGGAGGATCTGCCTTTTTCTGTGGGGATTTTGGAGACGGGAAGTTCCCCTCTACTGCTCTCCCTGCAGCTTCAAAGAAATAATGATCTCTTCAGAAGAAATTAATCTGGATCTGCTGCTTTGGGTTAATAGTCCACAACACAGCATGCATGCAGCTGTGGCTGCTGGCAGGAAAGCTGGGGTGTCCCAGGAGTGACATTTCCAGGGCATCTTTAGTTACTCTGAGAAGTGTGTATTTCCGCAGCCGGAGAGGGATCAGGAGGACTGAGTGCTTGGGGAGAGCTGGGAGCAGGAGTCCCCAAAGACCCATAGATATTCTGGTTTTGTTTTCCTAATTAATCACTGTATGGCAAACTTATTCCCAACTTCACTATCATTTGAGCAATTCTATGTAATATAGCTGAGGGTCCACCATGTGATTGATGTTCTCAGTCACATATAGGCAAGTTTTACAGTGAGAACTCCACGGTTGCGGACAGCCCCATAAACTGGTCTGAGCTCCTGCGTTTGTGAAAGTAGTGGGGAGTTTTCAGGACTGAAGTCCAGTAGGCAGAGAAAACACAATGCTAAGATTTGTTATACAAAATGGCTGGCTTAGAGTTTCATGATGTTTCTGAACATTCTGATGCAAGCATGTGCAGGTTTGCTTTTATTTTTAAGGTAGTAGTAATGCAAGCTGTAAACAAAATGTCTTTGCCTGGGAATTCAGATATTTCAAAGTGGAAGTTTTGTCTGGTGATGGGTATTTTTAAAGCTTATACAGCTCCAGAGGAATGGATTTGACCTCTTAAATAAGTTTACACAATAATACCATCTATATACTCAGAAGAGAAATGCATGTGCTAAGAAGGAATGATGTTTCAGTACAGCTGCAGTGTTGCAAATAGAAAATGTAGTTTTCTAAGGACTTACATAAGAGACAATGCATGCTGATTATTAACTTACCCACCAAGTCATTATTATGCTTTCATCAGATCTAGCAATGCAGATGTCTTACAAAAATAAATATACAAATATTTATTAAGCTGGTCTTTCAATGTATTTCTGTTAATAACAATCTCGACCTCATTGTTTATCCCTTAAAGAGTTCGTTATTTTCTGTTGTGTAACATATTATCTGTCTTTTCTTTGTTTCCAGTTAAGCACTTCGTTGGGCAGGATTTAAATGTTGTACTAATCAGCAATAAGAATTAGTTAACATTCTCTCCAATGAAATTGACTTACATTACTTTTATGTTGTACATTTACTTCTTTTTCCTCCCCAGAAGAACTGTCTCTGAGGTAGGACAGAGAAATTACTGTGTATTTAAAAAAAAAATTAAAATACATGTTTGTGTTTATGAACTAAATTGTAATTGAATATATTTCAATCTTGAAGTTTAAGGGACTAACTCCATTATGTCTGAGAGGACCTTTCAGAGCTTGTTTTTCATCATCCCAACTATTAAAACCTCATGAAATGAACAGATATAGTGCTCTCAAGAAAACCAGCAGCTCTGAAACATGCTTTAATGTAGTGTTGATATGATATAAAAGAAATGCTTGTACTTGTACTTTCTTGGTATGAATGGCAATAGTGTCATTTTCATGGCTCAGTGCAGTGCTTGATCTCAAGGTGTATAGTCACCTTTCCTTCATACATGTACTTTACATTAATAATAATGAGAATTACATATGGGTTATGGCCAGGATATTTTGAAAAAGACATTCAGTAAGTTTTAAGCTGAATTCTTACTTACTGTTTCAAGTGTGTTGAAAGGTACAGATTACTTCAACCATGAGAAAAGAAAGGAATTGTGGAGAAATGGGCTGGTTTCAGTGCTATATTTCAGTTGAGAATCTGTTAATATATTAAAAAAACAAAAGCTAATCTTTCCCAGTCTGTAAAAGTCATTACCATTTGACAGCTGTTGGAGGGCTTGCACGAAATATATTAGAGGACTCGGTTCATTTTCTAGTGCAGTTTATAGTTTAAAACACCACTAGCATCACAGAAATAATGGTGTTACAGCTCTCTTCTTGGGTTTGGAGCAGAAGATCTACTTGGTTATGGGTATGAAGAGTTAAGTTGGATACTTTTACTAAAGCAGGTATGTCTTTTGTCTAGTAAGCAACATACATGATATTCTGATGTTTGAAGAAAGTGAAAAAGTGCTGAGGCAGAAATGATAATCATACAGTTCAAAACACAGCTCAGGGACAGGGGACTATGGTTTACTACTAATAATAGAAGGACATGGTACTTAAGTTTTAGACATCAGCTGCTGTGCTAATGTGCTATTTCAAGTGGCAAAATTTGGTTCATATTTTTTTTCCTGCCAGTTCAAGGCAAAAATGACTTTCTAGTCATGTATTTCAACATGCTGTTTATTTTCAGGACAAGTCAATCTGTGTGCCTACCCTCGCTGTTCAATTGCAGTTCCTTCTCCTGGAGCTGTAAATCACTTTCTTTACCTTGTGCTGCAATTTGTGCAATTGTACAGCCCAGTCTGCTCCCCATATAACAACCAGCACAACTAAGAAGAGGCAACAGGAAATAGCAGTAGGCAGCTCTCTTCAGAGAGGTACGGAGGAACCTATTTGCTGACCTGACCTTCTCTCTAGAGAAGTGTGCTGCTTACGGAAGACTTGTATCAGGGATATCACTGAGAGACTACCAAGCCTCATACAGTGCACTGACTATTACCTGCTGTTTTATGAGGGCACCAGTGATACAGCCAGGAGCAGTCTGTGGAGTATCAGGAAAGATTAGAGCCCTGGGAGTGGCAGTAAAGGACTCTGGAGCACAGGCATGTTTTTCATCAATCTGCTCAGTCAGAGAGAAGGGGTTTGAAAGGGCCAGTTGAATCTGGCGAATCAACAGATGGCTGCAGGACTGGTGCCACAGCCAGAGGTTGGGGTACTTAGATTATGGGACGTGCTTTGAGAAACCTAGTCTGCTGGGGGCTTGTGGGATCCATCTGTCAGTGAAGAGGAAGAGCATCTTTGGTCATAGGCTCACCAAGCTGGTGAAAATTGTTTTAAACTAAAGTTGCAAAGGAAAGGGAACCTAAATCCATCCCACACCTACCTGTTTGATGCCAGTGCTAGGAATAAATGCCCAGAGCCTGGAGAAGGATCACAGGTCAGCAGGAAGCACCTGAAGAGCAGCACAAAGGAATTTCAGCCACTCCAGTGAGTAAGTCAGCTTCATCGGGGCCCAGCTTAAATGCCTCTATGCAAACATATGTAGCACAGGAAATAAACAGGAAGAGTTAAAGATGTGTACGTACTTGCAGGGCTATGATCTTATTTGCATTGCAGAGACATGGTGGGATGGCTTCTATGAGTGGAGTATTTTGATGGAGGATGTCTTTAGAAAGGGCAGGCAGGGATGACAAGGAGTGAGTATCGCACTCAATGGTCAGCTGGAGTTCATAAAGCTCTATCTGAAGATTAATGAGCCAACTGAGAGCTTCTGTGTCAGGATTAAAGGGAAGGTGACATTATAGTGGGGGTCAGCTGCAGGCCACCAGACCAGGAAGACCAAGCAGATGAGGCCCTCTGTAGACAGACAGTCACAGCCTCGCATTCACAGCCTCTAACCCTCATGGGGGACTTCAGCCACCCTGATATCTCTTGGAGGGGCAACACAGCAGGGCATAAGCCATCTTGGGAAAAAAGAGAGTAATACATGAATTCTATACACATCCTATTGTCTAGTGGAAATAGAGGAGGACAGGAGCACATTCATGCAGGACAAGAATGAAAATGCACAGTCTGAGATACAGGCAAAAGGCAAGTGCTTGGTTATATGACTATAACACGCACAATCACTGCAGTTGACATAATTCAAAAGCTAGAAGGGAAACTTAATTTAGAAGGAACAAATTTTAGAAGTCTGTTTTAGGAAAAAATTCTCTTGGTTGGCCTAAGGCCTGGTCAGATAAACGTCCTTGCAGTGGCATGCTTGTGTGAGGGAGGCTGCCATTCCCACGCTAAGCAGGCACTGTTACTGGAGAGGAAACAAAAATTATAGGAAAGAGCAACTGGAGACAATTGCATCTGAACCTGGATCTGCTGCAGACTGAGTGTATTTGCTGGCCACAACCAGAGGGTGAAAGCTGAGTATTTCATGTATAAGCTTGATATTACAATGATCTTTGAGCAGACTTCTGTACGGTTGGGTCCTGCTGTGAACTGCTCTGCCTGAAAGTGCAAAAGTCCAGAGAGCTGGAAACTAAGACTTGCTTTTATGATTTTGGGAGATAAAGAGTTCTGTCATGTTTAGGCATGTGAGTAGAAATACAAGTGAGGTGACCTAGCAGATGCAGATACCCTCAGTGATACCACTGAATATCAGTATATTAGCTCCTGAAACTATAATTTTGATTTTTTTTTTTTAGAAAATTTACATGGTATACTTGGCTGCAGTCAAATTTTAGTACCAAGCTGTTTTACCCTCTGAGGTGACCAGAATCTTATGATGAACTTTGTGGTTAAAATGAATTTTAATTTCTCTGTAGACTAGCATAAAACTCAGTATCTTGTTTCTATAGGGCTAGTCTACAAACTAGTCAACACCACTTGCAGAGGAGCAATGATGTTCTCCATATGGAGCAATTTAGAATATATAGTGGTTATTCAAGGTTGAGAAACAGGCAGCTAATCATGTTGCCAACTGTTCTTTCTCACTTTCTAGTGACAAGGTTTTAGAAAGCTCGTGGACTCCTGGAGTACAGGTGGTTTGGTCGTGGTTGATAATGGCTAATGCTCCTTCTAACTCTTTTTAGTGTCACTGACTAAATATATTTTGTCAAGAAAACATCTGTTAACTTTGTGCTTTGCTTACTTTTTAAAAATGTACTAAATACAAAATCTTGATTTGACACCTGTTATCTATTGTTTGTCAGAGGGAATGACATATTTACTCACTTAAGAAATGTTAAAGTAAGGATTCAGTGCAGCCAGGACTTAAATTGAGTTTGAGTATTACAGAGGATAAAAATCTAGTAAGAGAATTGAGTATTGATTTTTCCTAATCTGTTTTGTATTTATGTCAACAGACTGCATGCAATATAATACGTATACCAAAAACCTTCTTTTCCTTATAAACTTTCTTATAATTATATACATATGCACAAAATATACAACTTCTCTCACTTTAAAATATTTTGCATTAAATCCTCATTTAATTTTACTTGGAAAACCATGAAGAGTTCCCTTGAAATTGTTATGATTGTTGTTAGCATCACCAGACTCGAAAATCACGTCTTTGGTTTTGCTGAGTCTTTTACTTCAGTCATATTCTTTTGGCTTAAAGTCTGATCTTAGCTTCTGCTTTTATTTATGTTTGATTTGCTTTCTTCATGCTGCGTCTGGAGGGGTATATCCCTCTGCAAATTATCTGAGTTTGCTAATGCTGAGATTTATAGACATCTTATTTGCAGCAAAATAACAGAAATCAATAGGAAATTGCTCTTTTACCTGCCCTTAAAAGTATTTCAAAAATACCTGTAAAGCAGCTAAACAGAAGGCATCTGTTTGGGTCAGCAGCTAATACATTTTTATATTCCCAATACATAGTCTTGCTATAACCGAAACTGTAGTCATGGGTAACACTGCCTTTTGGGGAAATTCATTTAGAAAACAATTATTTTGAATTTTTTTTTAAATTATGATGGAACCTATCAGCTGTAGTCGGGTTAAGTGCTCTGCTGTGCTTGTTGCACTCAGTGGCTCATGGGGCCAACTTAGGCTTTAAATAATTTTAAAGCCACTTGTGTTTGATCTTGAGCTTGACAAAAGCTAGTGGAAGGTTTGCAAGATTAAGCCAGTGTATTGAGAACAGTAAGTCATCAGATCTTTGCAGAGGTTTAATAATAGTGGGTCAGTGTGGGGAAAGCTAAAGAGATACTCCAGAGACTGCTCTTCCTGAAATTTTCCAAATAAAGAACCTAAGCTGAGAACAAGCTTCTAGTTTGAGGAAGTTTGGATTTGCCTTTAAATTTGCAACACAAGTTTATCTTCAATATTTTATGACATTACTTCATTGTACTAAACACATGAGAGGAACAGAGATACTTGCAGCTGGGTATGATTAACATATATTTATGCTGCTAATTTAACACTATGCAAATCATATTCTTTCCCAGTTAGCTCATTGAGCACTGGATGTGAGGTGTCTCTCAGCAGAGTGAGAGTCCCTTTTCTGTAATTGTTTCATGCTTTTCACTTGCAGAAATTAAATTTGCTCTGTCTTGTCACACTTTCTACCATGTTTCCTTTAATCTTGTAGTTACTTGGAAGGAAAGCTTCTAAATGAGAAATGCAAACCGAACTGGTAATTGTTTTTGATTCTGTGAAGGGTTCAGATTTATTGCCTCCCCCCAAAGGCTTGGGGAATTTGATTTTGGGCCAGACTTTCAAAAGTTTTTTTTTTTTTCTGTTTTTGTTTACAATGAGCTGAAGATAGTGGGGGTTATTTTGATCCCATATAGGTTCAAATCAAGAAAAAATTTGAAGTTTGGTCAGGGTTTAAACTAGTGCAACTCTGATGACACTCAAACTCCTGTTGTTTCTGTAAGTAGTGTGTGATGATCTTATGCTGGTGGACCTGTGGCCCGAATGGCTGTGACCAGAGCCACCTCCTGCGGATCACTGCATCTCCCTTGCCACATGCTGAAAAGGAAATACCATTTCATTTTCAGCATGTAACTATGTACACACTGACTTTCCAAATGGCTAAAAGGAGCTGAAGCCGCTGCTGAGGCAATGCTGACATTTTTCCTTTTGTTCTATTCAAAATGGACAAAACAGTGCAGTGACTTCTGTGGAGCAGCTCATTACGAATTACCACCATCAGGGCTACCATTATAGCCCTGTTCACAGCCCGACCAGCACAATGGGCAAAATCACAGGTTTCCCTGATGGATTGTACCAGTCCATGCTCACAGAAAGGCTCAGGAGCTAAGGCATAGCAGTGCTTTGCAGGAGGGGAATAAAAGCACTTTGCAGTTGTTAACACAAAACAAAATAACAATCCTTTCAGTTTAATAGCAAAAAAACCCAGGAAAAAAATGGCCCCACATTGAGCCCAGATGTGATTTGTCTGCTGTTGGGATGCTAGGGGAGTGCAGGGGGGGCAGGCATTGTCTTTCTGCCAAGCCCTTGACTGTGGCAGTTGCTCCGTCTTCTTGGCCTTTGTCAGTCAGAAATGAAGCCCCACAGGGGATTGTGCGAGGTCCGTATGGTTATACCACAGTTCTTGGCTAAAGATATGTTTGTTGGGAGTATATTTACTTTAGTTCATTTAGTTGAGCTCACTTGTTACTGCTGCTGTCAACAGGTGGTACTCAGGTGGAGGCTATCCATGGTTTACCTGGTTGTGAGTGTACAAAGACAGCACGGTGATAGTGGTATGCTTCTTAGTGTCATCAGCTTGTGGAGAGAGGAGACCCCACAATCGTCAGGAGAGTGGCATGTAGTCTTTGATTTTGAGTAACGCCTTCATGGTCAAACGTAGCATAGTAAACTAGGTGTGTATCTTCACCTGTGGCAGGATTTTTAGTGCTGTAACTGTAAACATGGGGAACTTTGCTGCTAAAAAGCAGTTTTGCTTTTGAAGTTTTTTTTACCTATAAACCAGCTTCAGTACCTTTTGGACACCTTTGAAAATGCATTTTTAGGAGCTACCGCTGCAATTTAAACACTAGCATGACACTGTTTGTGCTCACCTTTACCTGCTTTCAAGAAGTTATTAGATGTATGTCAGCTGCTACTATTGCTTTTAAGGGCCCACATGTTTGCCTAGTGGAAATGTTTTCCGTTTTTCAACCAGTTTTCAGTGAATCTGGCCAGCTTCCTTGACCTGAATGTATTACTTCTGTGCTTTCTCTGTTAATGAAATTAATTCAGTATGCTTTCAATGGTGGCATTTTTACTTGTGTGCGGGAGGCAAACGGCTGCAAAGTCAGTTGATCTTTGCATGTCCTGTGAGCAAGTGTGACATGACTAGGAGGCAGCAGTTGTGGACACAACACTGTTTAGTGAAGCACTCTGGGGCCCCGGGATGTGAAAGGCAGTGTAAGAATGTAAAATATTATAATTACTCAAGTAGAATCATTGCCAAAAGTCTCTTATTGTTCTTGTATGCAGGAACATATTCTCCTCTCTTAATTTAAAAAGTAATTCAGATAGCTTAGTGACGGCTTATAGGCTCAGTGAGGGACAGCCTGAGCTAAGAGGGGTGGTAGAAGCACCTTTTGTTGGTTCTTGTGAAAAAAGCCTGAACCCAGGAATCAGAGGCTTCTTGAAGTATTGGGGGAGCGTTGTGTGGCTTTGCAGAATTTTTCCCATATTTATTGAGAACACTTTACTAAATCTGGCCTTGCTGTGCAGTGTGTGCTCATTGCAAAGTGCTGCTGACTAACTTGTTGTTTTTGTGGGAATTTTTAGAACCATGAAACAAGAGTCTATGTAGCTAGATGTCAATCCAAAATGCAGGTAGATCCGCTTCAACCCGTGCAGAGAAGCAAGAGTGAGCTGTGAATGCTAAAGTCAACCTTAAGTATGAAAAAGTCATGAGGCTTGCTTCAGAAATGTAGGTTGAAATAACTTTCCCTCAAATTTGGGGTTAATTTCATTTTTAGCTTTTGGTTATTTTGTAATTTTGTATTGTTCTTAGCAGCTGTGAATTCTTATTGACCCAACTCTGTTCTCAGCCTTTTCTCTTTATCCAGCATTGATGCTTACAGGTAGCAAAGCCTGTATCTTATCAGTCCTTTTTCATGGGCTACAGGTCTTTGCCTGGCTTTAAAAGTGGTTTGTAGGAAGCTGAAGTGTGGGTATCCCTGTTCTCCTACTAGTCCACCACCCACGGTTGAATTGAGGAAGAGCACTTGTGGTAATTTATTGGTATCGTCCACTTATATATTAATCTGTAGTCAAATTCTGGTCAGAATTAACGCACTGTACTGAGATTTGGCTGTAGACCTGGGAAGAATAATAAAGCTATGGAGGAAGCACCTCTACAGGCTGCATTATTTTGCTATTGTTAAGTACTAAATCGTATATGGGTGAGGTAAAATGTGTGGAATTCTTCTTAAATTTACAGCATATTAGTTTAAAAACCCAGTTTTAGCTTCTATTTTGTAGAGATGAGACCAAAGGAGGACCAGGGAATGAAAAAAAAGAGTAAAATGACATGCATCTTTCTTTCAGTGTTATCTAAATCCTGCCAAGGTCAGCGGGCCATAACAGCTGGTATTACTGTACCTTGCCTGGAATGGCTAAATATATACTGTTCATATGCCATTTGTTTAGTTGTTCAGTGGTACAATGACCAAAATGAAAAGACATTTACACCAACATTGTGTGAAATAGACTGCGGGAAATCCAGAGCACTTCCTAAATGTCTTCTCCTTATGCTGATAAATTATTGTCCTGGATGGTTGTAGCCAGCCTTTTGGAAGATTGCATGCTCAGGGTTTTAGATAGTGAACGTTCAGCAGACACTACACAAACACATTGCATATTTGCTTTCCCACAAGTGTTGTACTAAGTCCACATTTCTAGAAAGCTGAGTATCAACAAGAAACCATATTTTTCAAAAAAACTGGTTACTTGGAATGAATTATTTTGCTGCCTAAAATGAAAGGAAGGAAGAATTTCCTTCTTGACAGTGTCTGCAGAGCATGGGAAAAATCTGGCCAGGGTAGATAGTGATGGATAGCTGCCTTGATCTTTGGTTGCTCATTTAAAATCTGAGCACTCGGAGAGAGTTTAAGTCTTTTCAGGAGCAACGACCTCCTAACATGAGCTCTTACACATACAGTGAAGGGAATCTGGCATGTGTGGAAAAACAATGCAAACCTCATGAAAAACAATGCAAACCCGATATTTTTAAGGCTGTGGAAGGCAGCGTGTATTCTTTGTATTGTTTTGACAGATTAGAGATTGTCTTTCTAGAAATATATTCAGCAAAAGCACTTCTCCTCTGAAAAACTGGAGATTTTGTGCAAAACACTGTTAAGAGACTGTATCATTCAGAAGTGTAATCAAAATGCCAAAGTTAAGTTTATGTGTTGCATCTTAGTTCTGAGCAGTGCTTTTAAGACCTGCACCCAGGAATGAAGGAGTCGACAGTCACAGCTGTGACATTATCTCAACTTTGCCTGAGTTATGTCAAAGCCATTTGGCATTTGACACTGGATTATTTGTTCTAATCTTCCAGTTCAGACAGATGTAACAGCAAGGCAGCAGAGGTCATCGGCACTAATGAAGGCATCCCCTTTCTTTTCACAAAGCTTCCCAGAAGCTTTCTGTATATACTGAGCAAAGGGATGGCAATAGAAAGTCCTGGAACCATGCATAAAACATGCTTTTAGCGGGAGGAAGAACTGTTCAGGAGTTAGGAGGAAGCACCCTCTTCACTTCCAAATCCTCGCCCTTGCCCAGATGCTTGCATATGACTGCTTTTTAACACAAGGTTTGTAAGTTTTCACTTTGACTTAGGACAGCTGTTCTGCACTCTTCAGTAAGATTGTGCTAATGAAGCACTACTGTGAGACTTTGAGCAGAGTTGGGAGGTGTCTGTGGACATTTGTGCCGCTTCCATCCTCCCCACTGCACGCAGGCTCTGGAATGCAGCAGTGTCATGGCCTGAAGAGTTACCTTGTCTGCAGGTGTATAGAGATGGCAACAGTGGGTTCCTAGGCTTCAATTACACATGGAAGCTTTTATCCTCTAAATTTCTTTATTACAGATTACCACAATTACTACCAAAAGTCATTACTGGCAGCTAATCTACCACAAAAATCACTGCTAGCAAGTATAGCTAAGATTAGTAAGCATTAAGATTAATAAAGCAAATATTTCAAGCTATAACAAATTACTATCAGGAATCAGTGATATAGTATCAATCAATAATATAGCAACAATCAATGTTATAGTACTAACCAGGTAGGTATATATTATTATATGTTGCTACAATGACTTCACATTAGTCAAGTAAGGTTATCAAGAATGTATCAGCTGATGTATTTATGATCAGTTGGATTCATATGGATACGTGATACCAGTATAAAGTGAATTAGGTTTAGGAAGGGGCCAAACCATCCCAGAGGGGAGGGCAAACCAAACTGACCAAAATCAGGCATACAGGGGCACGAATAAAGTAGCAGAATCTCACTTCAAAATGATGTTTGTCTAGTGTCTACAGTCAGCCAGGTGTCCCTGGCGAGAGTCCCAGAGCTTGTAGAAAGCTTGGGCAAAATTCAGCCTGAACAGGAAAAGGAAAAGTATGAGAAGTTCTGGAGAGAGCTTCTTTCTCCCTTCGCTAGACTGTTTTTCACCTTTTCAGGGAAGTTGCCATTGCAATTCCTTGGTTTTGTGCTTACTGATGTTATCTGAGGATGTCTCCAGTTTCTAGGTACCCAGCTGTACTCCAAGGAGGCCAGCTGCACTTTTCAAGGATGTTTTCTAGGCTCCCAGGCATTTTCTCTGTCAGTATTCTTCAGCAGACGTTTTTTGTTCAATAGTCTTCCCCTTTTAACCAGACTACCTTTATGGCTGCTCACATCAGGCAGGCAAAAGAGCATCTCTCCCTCCTTGTGTCATCCTCTACCCCCTCCTTGGCACCGCAAATGTGGTGGGTGTGGAGTGGCAGCAGCTTTTTATCCTTTACAGTCTTAAGGCGTGCTCCCCAGTATTCTGATTGTGTAAGGGCTTCCCGTGAGAGATCGCTCTGTATTGAGAGACTTTTAATTAGCCAGTCTCACTTTTTCCCCCAGGCAAACTGGTCTTTCTTTGGCCTTTGTGCTGGGGTATTTCCACGGAAGGGAAAACAACTAAGCGTTTATTTCACACAAGTTCTTTTGCAGCATCTTGCCTGATTTAAGACAATAAATATTATTTCTGGAATTAGTAAGAATATCCACTTGCTGATAATGGCAATTGCATGAAATCTGCAAACAGATAATGTGTTTAAAGTGGTTTTCTGTTTGTTCGGTTTGATCATGACTAAGTTCTTAGTAACTTCTAGTAAAGGTAAGCATGTGCTGGAAGTCCCATTTTTTTCATGAAAACGATAATCTTTGATAATTGATGTCAATAATTTATTTTTCTGTTTTATGCTGACATTAGAACTTGCAGACAGAGAGTTAAAGTTCATAATTTACAAGTGCCAGAGGCACTGATGGGCTATGATGAGAAGCCTTTTAATGACTCTGGTAGGCTTGATATTAAGCAAAGCCACTGGACATGCCACATGAGTATTCATTTTAATGGCATATATTGGTAGGCAACGAATTGCAGCTTGCACAATTTTGATGTCTCCTAAGAATTAAATGAACATATGTTGAATGATGGGCATTTTAAAGAAGCTCCAGATAGTTTTATTACACTGAGCTGGCAGTGATAGAATTAAATAATAACAAGGAGAAAAAGAAAAGCTTTCCTTATATGTGCAGACTGAAACTATAATTACGTTGATATCACATGTATAGGATATGTAGGAAGGGACTGCCCGTACCATCTGAAATTGCAGCTGTTAAAATCAGCACAAAGGCATTAATCCTGTTGCTGACTACATCTGCTCTTGGTAAAGGGGGTGCATCTTGCCTTCGAGGACAGTTACCTGTCTAGAAAAGGCTTTTTCCCAATTGTTATGCAGACCCACGTGTCATACCATTACCACTGACTGCAAGCTCTAGATAAGAACTAATTGACTAGCAATTCCTTATTTGCATTACATTTTTGATTCCCAGAAATCAATGAGTATCCTGAAAGTCATGACATTGTAGAGGTCAGTGTGCACATATACACCCCAGGAAGCCTCAGCATTTGATTAGCTGAAATGGTAGCAAGGTTCTTGGACACTTTTTGTTTAATGTGCAACACAGCCAGATGAGGTAGATCTGACTGGAAAGTGTTTGCCTGCAGTCTGTTTTTATGTCACATAAAACCGGAGGCAGTGCACCTGGGTATCAGTAAAACTTGTACTGCTGACATCAGATAGCAATCTTGGAGTTTCTGGTGAACTGTCAAGATGCTGAGGAAGCCAACTTAATTATTTCTGACATTGTTCTATCCTGGCTAAAGATTGTAGGATTTTCAGGGTAAACCTGGGAATGTACTTTACTGACGGAGATGCTCTAATACCAAAAACATGTATGCCAAAAGCCTGAGGAATAGCTTTTTGTTCCTCCAGAACAGCAACCCTTCTTTCATACTAAGTAGAATTTTTAATATGGCAATTAATCTAGATTTTCAGGTTCTGCAATGCAGTGTGCAGTATTCTGTGTGAGTAATGAATGCTTTGGAAAAAAAAACATTCTGTAACAAACTTAAAATCTAGAGGTGTCAATTAAACACAATATGCTGTACATACTTCATCATAAATGGTTTTCATACCCCCCAAAAAGGTTTCTCCGTGCAGCTCGTTTTCATTAACAAGTGTTGTGAGGAAAAGGTCAGTAGTCATTGTTCATACAGTGTCTCTAAATTGTCCATTAGAGTACTTGTTAACATGCCATATTTTTTCAAGACAGAAGGCTATTTGTTTATCTGCCTTGAGTGAAGAAAACAATATAGAGAAAACGATAGTAAGATTTTTGTAAATGTTCTTGTATGGTATCATGGAGCAGGATTTTAAGAAAAGAAAGGAAAAGAAGCTCCCAGAAGAATCTGATTTCTAAAAACCCCCAAAAAACAACCCCAAACTACCAGCCATTTGATATGGAGTAATACTTAGCGTTTAGCAGTATGCATTAAAAGGGGAGGAAACTGTGAAATGCTTTACAGCCTCCAAATAAATGGCTAATGTGCACACTAGGACAAATCTCCTTGCATCTTAGGATTTTCATGTATTACATTAATATGACTAGAAGTTATATGTTTATTTACTATTTAAGATTTTCTGCCTTAGGGAATGAAAGATTTCCATTTTAGTACAGCAAAAATTTCCTCAAAAGTGTTATAATTCCACTTACTAATTAGGAAGATCTTTTTAATACTGTGGACTGAAAAGAGACCAAAATGTTTTTGATCTAATCCACTAGCTGTTATGCAACTTGTATATTACGACAAATAAATAGCCTTTATTTATCTCTAGTCATTCATGGATTTAATGCACAAATATGAGTGCTCTCACCTACCTCTAGTTTACTGTATATGCATGTAGAAAAGAATGTTATATGTGTTTTGACTTCTGCATGTCCATTAAGTATGGACGTCTTCTGAATTGAGCTACTGATTTTCCTCATCTCTTCATTAAAAAAAAGAGAATGTAACACTGTGTGGGTTCTGATGGTTTTTTTTCAAATATTGAATACTGATTTTTCATTTTAGTGTTTTTAAAATTAATTTTGAACAAGCAGGATTTTCCCTATTTTGAACAATAAAACCCCAAAATCTGTAAATTCATTTTATAGAAGGCATTCTCTCACTGCTAGGAATACTTTATAAAATGGTGTTTTAAGGGAATCAGTAAGAGGACGTAAATTGGTATTTGTATATACAATATAATGGCAGCCAAAGGTAATGATTTATTTTATAGTTTCTCCTGTGTCAAGGCAGTGGTATGTGTTATTTTTGTTCATTGCAAACAGAAAGCCTGCTTCCTAGGACAGAAATTCTTTTGAAGTTGCTATATGTTAGAGAAAATGTCGTGATACTGAACCTCTGCAGAGCTGAGGCTGTTGGTGCTGCATGGTTCAGGCTGAGCTCTCCTGGGGGCTTCCTCCCTCCCTCCAGCATTGAAACAGAGCTCCTGTATCTGGATGCCATTTAGCTGAAGAGCTGCATCATTAAAAAGAAGCGTTCTTCAGAGCCTGTTGGTTTCTTTCAAGGCACACACTTCAATCTGTGTTGTTACCTGTGACCATGGGGAGAAAGAGAAAGGGAGGCCACTGTCTCGGTGCTACTGTCTTACAGTGTTCTCTTCCCAGGACTTTGCTGCCTAGTACTGTTTCAAGGTACCTTGGACGTTCCACTCATTGGTGAAGATGTTCAGCAGTGTAAGACAGGAGAGTAAATGTTTCAATGTTAGCTATTGATTTGTGTTCGTCTCCTTTTGAAAAAGCTTCATTTGGGAAAATTTGGAGGAGGGAGTGCAACTGCTCCTGTGGGCAGTGGGCTGAGTGCTTCAAAGGGAGCATCTATTAGCAGAGGGAAGAGGACACCTGAGCTGCCTCACAAAGCCGAATGGGACAGGTGTTAACCTGACCTTTAGTATTTCGCTCTCAGCTTTCTTGGTTTGTTTCTCTGTTGTTCCTGGTATACTGCTACGAAGAGTTGCAGTAGTACTTTGCAGTGTTTGCATAGTAGAAACCAAGCACCCCTCTCCCCTTCAGTAATATTATGTCACCTCATATATAGCAGTTCAATAAAGCAAATGTTTTGCCTTACCCTCTGAGGTGCTGAGGATCTCTTCTGCTTGGTGACTTCTCTAAGAGACAGGGTTGGTCAAACGTTTTGAGGGACCAAAGCAACACTCTTGTGCAACAACATAGTAAATCAACTCTATGTGTGGGTACTGCATTTTCCTCCTACCCTTCAGAGATTTCATGTGGGTTTTAGAGTGCCTGCTCAGAAAACAATGTGATCAGTCCAAATGTTTTAAAAAAGTGATGGTCTCTTTCATTTTGTGGTAATTTTATGTTACATATTTTGATAATAGCGTTTTAGAAACAAAAGGATTTGATTCTGCAAACCTTTACTCTTTCATTCAGTGCTGTTAATTTAAAGGGATTTTTCTCCTATTCCAACTATATTAAAGATAAAATTGAAGAGGTGTATTTGACTACTGTTCATAAATGTACTGCAATCTACAGTGCTTCTTACTGAACAGAATTTGAATTCAAAATGTCCTAGAAGATTAGTATTGGAGTCATGTAATATCTTATCTCAAATATCCTTTTCTTTAATATGGGAGCTGGTTTCAACTCTTGTAATACTTAAAACTTCTGCCTTGTAAATAATGTATATGTGCTATGCCCCTATTCGGTATTCAGTCTATTGTTTTCTATTATCTTTCTTATTTATCCAGTCTTTCTGCTGTAAAATGAAGATGATTTTGGACATATTCCCCCAGGACAGGAAAACTGTTAGTAAAATTCAGTCATCTCTTCTACAAAAATTTGAATATAATTTGAATACATTAGAATTAATCATAAAATGTAGCATTTTCTGCAGAAAGGTGTTAATAGGCATTTTGCAGCAAGTATTTTGTGTGTCCTAGTAGATTGCTGCTATCTTTCAACAGTCATAAAGAAAACTTTAAAAATTACTTTCAAAAGTCATTTTACTCTCTATTAGAATAGTAGTATAACTAAAGTTTTACTTGTTGCAAACACAATTCTTGATATCATTTTGCAAGTAAATGCACTGTCTCCAGTGTTACAGCATTCAGTGAGAAATTAAGTCCTGGGGACTGCAAGGAGACAGCTTCAGTTTATGGTGGTTTCCAATGTACTGCTGGGTCTTAAAACTCAACATTACACCTGCCAGTTTCTCTGTTCTCAAAGGGATGAAGTGAGGGGTGTTGTGCATCCCATGGCTATGTAGGGTGTTCTATAGGCAGTTTTCTCAAAACTGTAAAATTTTTGAATTATGGAGATCCTCCGCTGATGCTCAGGCTGGCATTCCATGGGTGTCCGAGTATACCTTGTGCAGCTTTTTTAAATACAGGCAACACAAAATTGTGAGTAAAAAGTACTTATCTGCATGATGATTGATAGAGCAGGCATCTAAATTTGCACTATAAAACTGTCAATAAGAATAGAAGTTGAGTCAAGCTGGTTTATACACCACCAACAACCTCCCCCCCCCCCCCCCCCAAATTAGAACAGAATGCATCCCTTTTCATTGGGCTCCACACTGCCCCAGATGTAGGAATACAGAATAGTAAAGCCATAGAAGTGGAGCAACATGACTGAAACAAGGCTAGGTACAAGAGGTATAAGAGTATTTTCCTGAACAAAATAGCGATAATGACAGGTTCTTATAATGCATTATTCACAATTCAGAAGACAACTTTGTAAATATTTTTAGTGTACAGCATGCAAATAAATCAGAGTAAAATAATTCTCAGGCCGTATGCTATCAAAGTATAACACTATGTAAGAGGATTTAAAGATCCTCTATTACTTTATCATTTCATAAACACGGGTTTTCATTGAATATGAGATGGATGCACAGTAAAGGCAAGTAATGTGGGCAGTACCAACGTGATACATTCTGCAGCAGTAAATTACCCAGACTGTTGAATTTGTCTAGCTGTGTTGAACACTTACAGCTATGGCAGTATTATATATCTCTTATCAGAGGTGGATTTCGACCAAGTTTCCACCAGTTACAATTTATTATGTCAAAGAATGATTACTTTTAAACTCAGCTAATTAATTACTGGTTTACTATTTGGCAATCATGTTACTTTGCAGCAGGGTCTAAATACAAGTTATTTATGAGGATGGTTCAGGCGTTGGAAGTGATTGGTTTCCATCAGCTCTGAGCTATTCATCTTTGTGGATCAGCACCCGCATACATGTAAGAAGAAGAAAGAAAAGCAAAGCTGTGACAAAAAAATAGCTTCACGAAGAAGTCCTCCTCCCATCATGATGCAATAGTAGCAGCAATTGCATCAGACACGACAAAATATCAACATTCAGATTTTTAGAGTGAAACCTCCTGTTTTACAACCACAGTTCCTTTCAGCAGGAGCGTGCATGTGCATGCACACCTTCCTTCCTGTATATAGCTAAACCCACCAACAGGTTAATAATCAACACATACAGTGCCATGACTTGATTCTGCCTTAATGTAATGAAATGAGTGTAATCACAATTAAGTGACAGCAGAGTCTGACCCATCATTTGTACAGTATTGTTATGTGTAATGTAAGGTGGGAACAAAAGACTATCCTTCAAGAGAGTGTTGGGTTTCACATGAGAGATGCAGGAGGCAGCTGGAGAGCTGTAAGTGGGCACGCAGGCATCTTCCAGCTGGCATGAGGGGGTGATCCGGTGTGCGTTGCTCCTTGGTTTTGTCACAAGCAGTGTCTTGTTCAAATAAGCTTTCAAAGACTAGAAATTTGGTGTGTGTTTCTGACTTCTGAACACCTTCTTTCTTTTTCATCACCTTCTTTCAGAGGCAAGCCATAATTAAGCTAAAAATAAAGTTACTGCTGATTTTATCTTCTGCTGTGTCTCAGGTGTTAGACTATCACTTTTTTGAAGGAAACCCAAATACAGGAAATTTGTGTTTTCTGTTGACATTATGTTTACTGAAGACTCTGAATTAACATATTTCTTGAGTATTGTAAATTGCATTCCATGTCTAGCCATGTGTAATTGGGAAATTTCCATGAGTTGCATGAATATTTCATGGATTTTTATTAGACTTAATGGAAAAAATTGAGGGAAATTTTATATATAGATTGAGATCCAGAATCTTATAAAAATGTAAATGCATTATAAAGAAGTAAAAGCCAATAATGTCTACCAAAGATCTATTAAAATGTTATTTTCTACTTAATGTTAATTGGGGTCAAATTCAAACAGTTAGTAATTCTGGATTGTTTTTTGTCTTATGGAAGCTTATTTTGGGTGGACTGAATTACTCTTGGGACAGGAGTGTCTGTCAAAGGAGAGCTCTGGGTGATATTTCTAGATTAAGTGCTTCAGTTGCGTTCCAAAATCCAAGTGGAGATGAATCTGTCCTCTGTCTCATCTTTTAGCCCCCATATCCTGGGCTGCAACAAAACAAGTGTGACCAGCAGGTCGAGGAAGGAGATTCTCACCCCCCACTGTGCTCTCATGAGACCTCACCTGAAGTACTGTGTTCAGTTCTGGAATCCTCAGCGCAGGAAAGACATTGATTTGTTAGAGTGAGTCCAGAGGAGGGCCATGAAGATCATCAGAGGGCTGGAGCACCTCCCATATGAGGACAGGCTGAGAGTTGGGGTTGTTTAGCTTAGAGAAGAGAAGTCTCTGGGAAGACCTTATAGCCTTCCAGTATTTAAAGGGGGGCCTTATAGGAAAGCTGGGGAAGGACACTTTATCATAAACTGTAGTGATAGGGTTGAGGGGTAAGGGTTCTGAATTTTTTTACTGTGAGGGTGGTGAGGCACTGACACAGATTGCCCAGGGAAGTTGTGTATTCCCCATTCCTAGAGGTGTTCAAGGCCAGGTTGGATGGGGCTTTAAGCAGCCTGGTCCAGTGGAAAGCGTCCCTGCCCATGGCAGGGGACTTGGAACTAGGTGATCTTTAATGTCCCTTTCAACCCAAAACCATTCTATGACTTCCTTTTATTCTTGTTGCATGTCTGGCTGCAAGTATATGTTTTAAAATACGGTGAGAGAGGAGGGATGAAACTGATTTTTATCCACAGGCTGTAGTCACATATCATAGATCAAGGTTATAAAAGCCTGCAGTATGGCAGTAAGCATGTGCTGCTGACTGTTACAGCTACTGTAGGTGCTCTTCCTATGAGGGAAACTATCAGACTTGATCCTTCAGTCTAAAAGATGTCTTCTGTATATGTCACTGTGCTCACACATCATACAATGCCCCTTCCTTAGATTGAGCATACCATCCTCACTTAGATCCCTATATTTATAAAATCAAACACAAGATCAGAGTGATGGGATCTGCATTTACATAGTCTAGGTTTTGTTTGTAAATAGTAAAATGTAAGATGAATGTGGCCAAAGAGACAACTTTGACTGTTCTCAACAGCTAAGCACCTCTTGGCCCCACTCTTGTTCAGCTGCCAAGCAAATGGCACAGAGCATTGTAATTTCCAGTCGGCCCATGCCATGTCCACTTTCTTACATTGCACTCCCTTGGTGCTGGAGAATGGAAATAAAAAATGTTGCCATTTAGGCCAGGAGGTTTGGTTTTTGCATGCAACCTAGTTTGTACCAGACACAGACCATTCCTGGGTTACACCGTGTTCCTTCTATCCACCTCCAGGTATCCTTTCCCAAGACCAAAGAGCAGCATAGAAAGTATACTCATCTCTTCTTCTTACCCTGTAGAAGAGGTAAGGCCCAGCATGCCAGTGTTCAGTGATGCTTGAAAGAACGCAACTGTCTGAAGGTACTGCATGCATCTCCAGTGTCAACACATTTCACTGTTACAAACAAAACCGAAGTCTAACTATAAAATCCCATGATATTTTTAAGCATTAACAAAGCCTTTTTCTTTGCTCTTATTAAAGAAAGCATAAAGTAAAAGAAAAGGAAATTCCAAAATAAAATGCTCTTTTGCTGTTGGAGAATTCATAGCAAGATCTCTGTGAACCTGATGAGTTAGTAGAGTGTGGGGTTTTCATTATAGAAATAATTTAATTTGAAAGTTTCAACTTGAGGTGTAGATACAGATGCCTTAAATCACAGAAGTTAAAGACAGAGAAGACTTTACAATATTTAAATTTCTGCATGTAAAATTGTGCCATTGTTGCTTGTAAATATGCTAAAAGCCTCCTGTAGTGTCTTGTAAATATGCTAAGCACCCCCTGTAGTTAGTTCCCCCACTACCATTATAAATGAGAACAAAGAAAATGTACTTTTTACATTACAGCCTCTTTTCCCAGGTGTAAATCTCCTGTTTTGTTTGGCATTAGCAGCTCTGTTTGTTGACTGACAGGTTTCAGAGTGTGGTGTAATTGTGAGCCGTGCTCATGGTCACTGTGCTTTAGAGGCAGCAGGGAATGGTACTGTATGTTATTTTTTCAAAGAAAGGGCATTACAGTGCTAACATCTAATAAATCCTGAAAGCTTTTCTCTTCCCTCCCTGCTTCTGTCCTCTCTTGGTATCTTTCAAATTACTGTAAAGGCACAGTTTCCTTTACATTAAAACATCACAGTCTGAGCTGCTGTAGTTATAATTGTCTTAGAACTCCCATTATAGACATGAGTTTCTATGTGCTATTCAAAGAAGTGGTGTAGGTCGACCTGACAACCTGTCTATCAAATACTGTTCTGTGCTTCCTAATATTCATTCCAGGAGCAGTGTCAGTCATAGGCAAAAGTCACATGAAACATTTGCACGAGCTGAAGTCCAAGCAGTGTCGTGAGGGGCTGCCCGTGGCACGGGGAGCATTTCTGCAGGGGCTGCCATGTGGAGTGTTGAGACTGCTGCTTTGCTGTGCCTGCATCCACTCTGCCTCGTGGTCTGGCCAAGAGAGTCCTCTCCTGGGTGCAGCCTTGGCAACACGGGCACGCTCTGCTCAGGATACTCTTTTTACACAGACTGTTCTGGGTGAAAGCTGGGACAACCATCACAAGTCCTGACACAGCTCCTTACTTTATGAAGTGAGTTTGTGATCCAGCAGCACAGACCTCATTCTGATCTCTTTCCCAGAAGGAACTATTGCACAGAGGTTCAGGCCCACAGTGATGATGTTGGTTTTGCTCTTCATATTTCACCAGTATCTTGGCGGGGGCAGCCTAACAAGTGTTTAGGGGCAGTTTGGGGATGAGGAAGAAGAAAATATGTTTGTATTAAAAGTCTGGTTTTTCCTCTAAATTGCAGAAGCCAGCTGTAAGTTACATGGTTAAAAAATACTAATTCAGAAATCATTTATGGTGTGCTAAAACTGGAATATCCCTATTAAGTAATGTACTGTGATCAGTAGAGTTTATCTGAAATGATGCCAGCTTAATGAAGAAGGATGTTGTTTGGTCATTGTTGTGTGTTGAGTCTTTGATCATCTTAATTTTCTTCTACAAAGGACTGCTGGGGCTGTCGACATGCCATTTTCTGATATTATCTTGACTGCCATCTCTATGTTGAAATTGTTGAGAATTTATTGTTATGGCCAAAATTTATTATTTTATTTTCTTGTATGGAAAATATAAGGTTCTTTGTCTCTGGGCAGACCACACTGCTACAGTCTTACTGTCCTGTAGTTTCTGCTAAGATGGGATCATATTTCTCTTATTACATTCTTTAATAGGTATACAATACTTTGCATGCATATTTAAATACTTTTTTTCTGCTATTTATTTATGCACTGTTTTTCTGCTTTCAGCACAAGCCAGTATAATTGCCTTTTGGTACTTTGAGGTGAATAATGATTTACATACAAGACCAAAAAAAAGAGATATTCATACAATCATAGAATGGTTTGGATTGAAAGGGATTTTAAAGATCATCCAGTTCCAACCCCCCTGCCATGGGCAGGGACACCTCCCACCAGACCTGACTGCTCAAGGCCCCATCCAACCTTGAATACTTCCAGGGAGGGGGAATCTACAGCTTCCCTGGGCAACCTGTACCAGGACTTCACCACCCTCAGCATGAAGAATTTCTTCCTGAAGTCTAATCTAAAATCTTCCCCCTTCCAATTTAAAGCCATTTGCCCTCATCCTATCACTGCTTGCCCTTGTAAAAAGTCCCTCCCCAGCTTTCTTTCAGGATCCCTTCAGGTACAGGAAGGCTGCTATAAGGTCTTCTTGAAGCTGCTGCTTCTCCAGGCTCAATAACCCCAGCTCTCTCAGTCTACTCTCATAGCAGAGGTGCTTCAGCCCTCTGATCATCTTTGTGGCCTCTGCTGGACCCATTCCAACAGTTCCACACCCTTTTTACATTGGGGATTCCAGAACTAGACACACAGCACGCCAGGTGGGGGTCTTACGAGAGTGGAGTAGAGGGGGAGAATCACCTCCCTCAACCTGCTGGCCACGCTGCTTTTGATGCAGCCCAGGACAGGGTATTGAGCATAAGTAACTTCTAAGTGTGTCCTAGCATCCTCGTGTTTATTACATGGTCAAGAGAGATTGCTGTCTAGTTTGAGAACAACTCTTTGCAGAAAACAGATTGCAAGAAGTGCAACATTTACTAGAGAGGTTTAAAAAGCCCGGTTCTATATTGCGCAAGGCACAAAGAACTGTGAAATATGTGGTAGAACATAATGCAGAGTGATTTTTCAGTACCAAAGGTGCTGACACATACTAAAAATCATACTTACAAACAAAGACCTGAATGTTAAATGTATGTGTAAAAGATCAATAAAATTATGAATAGACTGAAAATATTCAAATAAAACTCTTAGTAGACTGAAAATATTCAGAAATATATTTTAAGGGCTTAAGAGACTTGTAGTATTATGTCTTTCTGCATCCATTTTTGTGTGTCACTTGGGACTTTATTTTGTTATACAGTATTGTGTACCATCAGTTTTTTAGAAAGTAGTTCTATAGTGAGGTGTCAGCAGAAGTGAGCTAGGTTTATTACACTTCTGTAACTAAATAATAATAACTTGCTGCAGTACATTATTTCACCATGGGTTGCGCTGGTTATTGTCTAATGCTGTCTACTCGTACTTCTTCCTGCTTTTATTTAATGTTTCTATTAAATATTCTATTTAACGTTTAGTGCAGTAAGTTGGGTGGGTTTTATAAAGTCAGATACTGTTTTCTCTCTAAACCCTTAAACTTAGCACCAGAAAGGAGTCAGTGTTGCAAACCTGAGGTTTTTGATAGTTCATCTTATTTGGTCTGGATTTTTGTTATATCTGTAATTCAGTTTGCCTTCTGAACTCATCTGGTGTTCTTCGGAGGTCCCAACTAATTTTATTGATTTTGTTTCCTTTATTAATAGAAAAACCAACAAGAAGGTAAAACTTGGAGAAATTATGAATTTTTTATTGAAGAATGGCTGCTTTTTGGTTTTCTTTCAGGACTAGTTAGAGCAAATCCTTTGACTCCCCAAAATGTATTCAAGAATTGCTCTACTAATTTCTGAACAGATTCTTCTACAGCTCTTCCTGTGGTTTTCTTATTTCAGTGGAAGTCGTTTGAATAACAAAAGCATATGAGGTCTGACACAAAAAAAAAGACCCCAAGACTGCGCCTGTAAGTCTTTTTATTTAACAAATTAAAAAAAATCAGCTACAATCACCTTCAACACTTGAGTTGACACACAGCTGCATATGAGGCTGCTGACGCTCAAAACAATTCCACAGATCATTTTCTGAAAGGCTGTTGAGGATCTCTGTCATTTTTGTTTTCTCATCTTCTACCAACAAAAAATGAATTTGTTTGAGCACTGACTTGATCTTTAGGAAGATAGAGCCAGGTCTGGTGAAAAATGTGGGTGCTCAAGCACGGTAATGTTATTAGCCAAAAACTGCTTCACAGGCAAAGTGGTGTAGGCTGGTGGATTGCCTTGATGTTAACTCACTGTTCACTCACGCACACCAACACCTTTCAAACAACGGTAAGAACACATCTATATTTGAACATGTGTCCACTCATACTGAGTAAAGCAATTGAGTTGAGCCTTATCTCACTGTGACAGGTTAGAACATGTTCTGTAACCAGCTCTTTGTGTCTCCCTTCCTGCTCTTGGCTCCTGAGCTACAGGGTTAATTTCGGGTTTTTTGAGTCAGGCCTTTTTTCATATGAATTTTGTTTCCCCAAAGAGGTTGAATGTTGCAATTGAACACTACTAGTTTTTTTAAAATAATGTTAGGTTTATAATCCAAGCTTTTTGAAATTTGAGATATTTAAGTTTGTATGCTTTTCCACATATGAGTATAAATACCCATTCTTAGCACACGCTTGAGCAATGTGTCAGGAAAAAAAAAGATGAAATATAAGAAAAATAATGAAGGATGTTCCTTCCTTTTAGTGGATAATTTCTGTTCATCCTGTTGTGGCCTTCAGGGTTATCACTGATGCTTCCCGAAAACTTTGCCATTGCATGATAGTCTGAAAGACGTGAATTATAAGAAAAGAATTGGAAAGACTTCGAAATTTCTTGGTCCAACCAATGTCTAAAGATACTTTTTGGTATCCTCAAAGATTAACTTTGCTACTAATTGTTTATAATATGTGTTATATATTAATGAATCTGCATTTTTCTTTGGGGATATTTTTACAGGTTATTAGTAAGTGTCTCAGTTTTAACTGATTGACTAGTACCTCAGTGATGGATAATTTGTTTGTGTATAGTCGAAATTGCTAATCTGTGCAGCTGTCTACTGTAAAACCCTTTCTTCCCGAACTTTGTATTTCCACTCAGTCTTGTGAATCCATCCACATGCCTTTTTCCTTCCTTTTTTCTGAGTTTCTTCATATTAATGTCAATCCCTGTTGCAATACCTTCCATTACTGCTCTGAAGTGCATCAGCGTGCTATTTTACTTATAACTTTTCCTGGTGTCTTGGCACAGATCTGTTCAACTGACAGTGCTGGTGAAAAGCATTTTAAAACAACTTGTCAGCCTACCCAGTGACTACTGGCAGCCACTCTGCCATTTCTTTCTTCCAGTTATTAAATGTAAATTTTCAACCATGTACATTTTCTACCATCAGAAAGCTTATAACTCTGTGACCCAGCAATATTGCTTTATATACCTGGGGGGATAAGGAGCCAGGAGATACTTTTTTTGTCAATGATTTTATCTTTTCGACTTCCATCTTCCTCTCTTTCCTTCCTTGCAAGGATCATACCAGCATTTATAACCTTCTTTAGTCCTAGGAGAACAAAATGTCTTGTTCAGTTCACCCTTAGTTATTAAAAGCTGCTTTTGAAAGTTCCCTGTCATCCCCAAAGGGGAAATGCGTTTTCCTGTTGCATGTACTTGTTTGGGGTCAGTCTTGTCCAAATAATTAGGGACCAGGAGTGGGGTCTTCCTTGTCACTTTGTTTTTGGGAGGCTTGTCTGTGCTTGCTGAGCCTAATCTTGCTGATATTGCTGCATTTGGGAGACATCCTCTTCAGGGCAGTATTATTGTGTAGGAACTTTCCCCACTGGGCCTTGAGGACATTCCTTATTCTCCTGTACCCAGAGAACTGGGCAGCAGGCTTTGAGGTCTGAGGGTGGACAATGAGTATAGAGCATAAGGTCTCTTGGCTCCTCCAGTATCTGAAGATGCTTTCTGTTATCCTCAAAGAGAAATATTGCTACTAATTTTTTTTATGCTAAATAGTTCCCAAAGGGTATTATCTGAATACAAAAACACCTCACTGAAATATTTTCATATAATTGTATTATATGGTATATATTTCCAAACCCAAAAAAGATAGTGGGCAAGTTGAAGCTGAACAGCTCCTTTCCCCTCCCTTTTTCTCAACCAATTTTCTACTTAAAGGCTTTTAATAAATCTTTTATAAACTGTACCTCTCAGTTAATTCAGAATAATTAAAAACTATTTTTTTTTTGTCTTAACTGTTGGATATCAGTTCTGGCCTGCTGATATGATGACAGAAAATGTGATATAAAGATTTTAATTGACACCCTGTGCTGGATCACTACACCTGGTAGCTGGCAGGGGCAACCTGTCCTGGCAATATTCCTGCTGGTTTGCCAAGTCCCTCAGGGGTCCTGCAGAAACCACAGTAGCTCTGCCTGCCAAGTTTTTTGCATGTGTATCAGCTTATAAGCTGGCAGGATACTGAAGTCTGATTCTTTTTTTTTTTTTTTGCCTCCCCTCACAGATTTTTAATGTAGGTTTCTTTACTTCATATGTCTCTGCATCCATGGAAGGAAAAAAACATTAAATAATTTCTCCTTCACTGCTTTTACTTTATTTTCTAATTAGTGGTACTGTGCCCAGGCCCTGAACCTTTTAAAAGTTATATGCACTGCTTCAGATCTTGCTTGCGCTGAGGCTTTGTGGTCTTGATTTAATATTTCTCCACCATTTCTCTGTGGTTTCTCCCTCCCCGGGAGTTCCACCAAAATAAGATTTAGATGTGAAATGGATCATTTCCTTACCCTCCATTCATTCACTTTGGCTACTTTCTTGTGCAGTTTTTCTGTTGATGAAACAGATGCTGCTTTTAACTAAAATATTCATCAGGGTATGTGTGGTTGCAGAATTCACAAGTCAGCCTTCTTCTTACCATTTGGGCAGGGTCCCTGATCAGACCAGGCACAGCCAGACCCTGGAGACAAGACAAGGGTGGCCATGGGTGGGCACCGTGGCCTGTGGGTAGCACCTGCCTGACAGGCAAATATGCCAAAGTTTTCTTGAGGTGTGGGATCACTTGTAATCTTACTGCTCCAGTCTTCTCATTTGTAAAATGGGAATAATAAGCTTCCTCATAAGGTTAGTGTTTGAGAAACTTTGAAAACTTCTATAGGAATTGTTCATGTCACATAAGAAAAAAATGAATGGAGCCTAATTAAAAAGTAAGTGTTGTGCTGCATACTTTTCATTTTGTAAGCAAAGCTAGTACAGGCAGACCATTAGAAAGGTTGTCTTGCTTGTAGCCTTTTTTTATTTCTTTGATTTTGTAATTATCTTTTCATTTTTTCTAGGTAAAGCCATCTTTAAATTTATGTCTCATTTGCCAAATGAAATATTGATGCTATTCCCTAGACCTTTGAACTCATATGATGTCTCAGTAACACAGTTCTGGTTTACAAAGCAATAGGCAGAGACTGTAGCATTTGGCTACAAAAATCGGACCAGATTTTCAGCTGATGATTTCAAGTATGTTTTTACTAAAATCAATTAGTTTTTCCCTGTTACATCATTCCTCAATATCACTGTAAGATTATTAATAATGTGTGATTATGATCTGTCTGTGAAAAAGTAGATAAAGAAAAGATCCAGAAGCAGAAAATGAAAATTTGTGGATAACACAAAAGATAAAACAACAAGTGGTTGAAGGAACTATTAGATTTTGAGAGGTATCATGTAAATAGAAATGTGATACAAGTATATAAAAAACTAGAAATGCAGAATAAGAAAATGCAACATGTGTCATGCAAATATGTCTCATAGAAATATTTCCTTGGAATATAAAGAAAATGTTTACAAAACAGTCTTTAAAAGACACAAATGCTGCGTTGCAAAACACACAATTTTCTCATGATATGCACTGGAGTGTATTTAAGTTCAAATAAATTAAGTGTGTATTTATAGATCTATATTACAGAACATATGCCCTTGTGCTTCCCGCACATTGAACTTTGTGTAAACACACTATGAAATCCGGTGGGAGTACTGAGGACAAATACTGTCAGCACACATAAAAATATCAAGAAGGAGGTGCCCTTGTACTTATAATAAAGAAAATTTTGAGTTAAGGAATAAATTCTGTCTTTTTGACTTTGTAGGTTTTGGACCTTTGTACCATGGATCTGATTCTGACCTGCGGCAGGAGAGTTCAGTGTGTGTGAAGGAGATTTGATGGCTTTTGATGGGCTGGACTCATGCCAGGCCTCCGTGCATTGCCTGATGATTTCTTGTGAAATGCGTTGAAGTATTCCCTATTTTAACTTGGGAGAAATATTTTGTTTGCAAAACACGTAGCTGCATATTCACCTATACTTCCCAAGCATGTGAATGCATGGGGTGAGATGGATGATAGTAATTTTTGCAGCTTAAGTTGCCACTTTGTCACGAGGAAGCAAATAGGATCCATACAATGTATGTGTTATTGCAGAGTATGTTCCTCGTGTAGCAGTCAACTACAGTTAAAGCCCATCAAATCTCCTTTATGACTTCTCATATCTCAAGACTCTATTTGTGTCAGATTTAGGGTGTGTAATTCACTAGTGCCTGCATTCAAAGCAACATTTTCCAGACAGGAGACCAGCTGCTTGCTGCCATGCTAGAATGGAAATTCAGGCAGATAACATCTGTGTAAGCAGGAAAAACTTGAATTCCTAGTGGTAAAAGTGATGTCTGATTCAAGAAAGGGTTTTTCTGTAACAATTCTTACTTAGTAAGAATTACTGGAATTTGCTGTTCTTTAGTCTCACTAGGTCAGACAAAATGCTTTGTTTTAGTGTGATTCATATTAGGAAACCCTCCAAGTTTAGACATAAAAGGGCAAACAAAATATATACACTGATTAAAGAACATAGTTCTTTATAAGTTGAAGGACCTTGTGCATCCTAATACCCTTTATACCCTATTTCTCATAACAAAACAGATAGGGGCACTACTGCAATGTTTTAAAAATAGCAAAAATTATTAAAGATTGCCTGAAATAGTAACTTGAAATTTTGGTACTAAAAGCACTTGGAAGCAGCTGCTATTTCCTTGTGTTGAGAAAACAGAGATATTCATTTTTGGTAAAATAAATTATAATATTTGTACATTCTCTGAGTTTCGGAAATCTTTTCCATTTTGTACCCTGTATTGTTTGTTTGGGATTTCTGCTAGGAAGATCAGTCTTTTAAAGAAACGATCATTTCGATAATGATAATTTCTTAGGTCTCTACAGTTGTGCTTTGGTTCTCATACTCTGTGCTTCTTTTCCATAGTTTGATGAAGATGTTGAATGCTCAGGTGAGTGTAAGCTGTTCAGTGTGTCTTGCATCACCTCTGGGTACAACAATATGAATGCCATGCAGTTTTCACAACATGTTCATTTTCAGAACATGTACGCAAAGTTCTGTAAGTAATTAGGTGCCATTATTGTATATTACAATATGCTGATACATTTGAAAAAAGGTTGCTATAACAATGGGATTTTTAGAAATGAGGCAGACTTGAAACACAAGTGACAGCTTTAATCTAGCCTAGTTTTGCAGTCATGGCACCAACATGGCCCCAGAAATGCCCTTTGGGAGTCACTGCTTGCGTGCCACAGCAACATGGTCTGTTTGCTACTTTGGACTGTTGTATCTTAATTTGTATAGTCATGTAGGAAGATGTATGAGTTTCTTAGGGATATGGTTTAGTAGGGAGACAGGCATGGTTGGACTCGATGATCTCAGAGGTTTCTTCCAACCTTATGATTCTATGATCAATAGTATTTGTTGGAGGTAGGGTTGCAGCTTAGATTATTTTCTCCTTTGGAGAGGTCTTCTCTGCTGCTATTACTGAAGAACGTTGTTAATAGAAGTTGTTAATAGAAAATCCAGTCTCTTTTGTGTAAGCTTGTTATATACGTCTGTCGCTTGCTTGCATCATCACATCATCTTTTAGAATATTGTCATTAATTTTCAAAGTATCTGAAAAAACCAATAAACTACCTTAATTCCTCTCCTTCCCCCTCCACACTCTCACACACCATTCAGCCTTGCAGCTGCACGGCGCCAGCATTGTGTGGTTTTGGGCTGCGTGTACAGTGCAGACAGGTCAGGAATGTGAGACAGAACACTGGCACCAGTTTCTGAGAAATCATGAAACAGCTAGGGATTTTTTAGCTGAAAAGAGAGTAGAGGTGAGGTGTTGTGATGGTCTGTGTTTGAAAGATTAATGCTCAGGAAATGCAGGGGGAGGAAAATGAAAGGGGTCGGAGGAGGGTGAGGGGAGCCTTTGGGTATACTTAGACTATCAAACTACAGACAGCTTGGTCAAAAACATGATGTACTCTAGCAAGTGGTAATAAAACACAGAGAAAAAACACAATAAAATGTTTCTACATTTGAAGAAAGCATCTTTGCTGCTCACCTAAACTTAAGTTTAATTTTGTGTTTAATATTGAAAGAAATTATGCATCATGTGACAACAGGACTTTTTAGATGCCTCTGGCAGTTTGCATGCTAAATCACACCTTAATCAGTGCTAATTCATTCAGATAACTTTGTAGGCATGGAACTCCTGTAATGACATCACATACTTTTCTGGAGGGCCACGCTCCTAGTATAGAGAAGGAGGGCATTAAGCTAATTTTGAATGTTTCTAATTTGGCATTTCAGTAGTAGTTGCGAGGTAACTCTGAAGGGCAGATGGGTAAAGGTGTCTGCCAAAACACATGGGTCAGAGTGGGGGAACAGCTTTCAAGTTGTTCTACACTAGAGAAACTATAGCTTCTTGTCTTGAAATTTTAATTCTCTCAGAAAACAAGCTGCATCTGGGAACTTGTTCCCACGTCCAAATGAAGAAAATACGCATTATATTTCAGGTTGGACTCCTTTCTAATAACCATTCACACAGTATGGAAACAACTGAGGTGGGCACTGTTGGAGATTGTCACTAGTTCTGAGAGTAGAGATGAATCATTAAATTCATGGGAACTTTCAGTGTTGTCTTTCATGCATGCATACTCTTAGCAGCTGAAGAGGTGCCACCCTGTTAAATGAATTTATTCCTAACAGGTGATATCTGATCATAAGATGAGCAATGGCAGTATATTTCATTGTCAATCTCTTTTCTTAATTGTGGTTTTTGCTTTTTTAAACAAATGATAGCAAGTTTAGTTTGTACTAAGTTTGTTTATTTCTTTTTAATGCACATTTTTGAATATACTGAAAATCTGTGGGTAATCAAGGAATTTTTAAATTTAAATTGTAAGCAGTACTTCAGACCCATTAGTTTTGATAGGCACACCTACAGTCTTGTAATTTTTAGGAGTAATTTAAATCAGCAGATAGCCTTCTGCTTTTTTAGGTTCTCTATGAAGCACATATTTGAAATGCCTCAGAACAAAAGGTTTCTGTAACAAATTTTTGAAATGTAGAAGTGCTTTAAAATATCTATCAGGTCACAAATAGGAACTCATGGCATTCTAACCTGCTTGTTGCTTTGAAGGTCAACCGCAATTTCAATACAAAAGTGTCAATATCCGCGCTTGCCAGAGAGTCGATTTGTGACTTACCCAGAACACAACTGGGCATGTAAATGGGGTTGCCCATGACTGCTGAAATCCTGCCCAGGTTAAAGCACATCACTCATACAAAATGCATGGCAAGCTCAGCCAGACGTGTATCCAACAGGAGAGGGGAGGTGGTGGCTACTGTACATGGACATCCCCGTGCCATGTCCCCCCTGTGATGCCAGGACATGACAAGCAGAATGGCCCTTCTGGCTAGATTGCATCGAGTTGCCTCAGCCCCTTGCTTGGTTAAAAATCTGCTGTTACAAAAAAACGGCAGAAAAGCTGCAGTCATGGGTTAAGGGAGCAGGTTCAGCTTTGCTGATGGAAGTAAAAGATTTGGTTTACTCATCAGTCAGCAGATCTGACTGAGTACAGGGAGGAAGCAGATTTGCTTCCAGATTTTTAGTGTTTTATTCTATTTTATTTTAATTTTTTTACGGTTGGTTTTTACTCCGGTACTGTACAAGGGGGCCTATTGGAAAGGGGGGAGAGGTTCTTTATCAAGGAGTACAATGATAGAATGAGGGGTAAGGGTTTTGAGCTGAAAAAGGGGAGATTTAGATTAGATATTAGGAAGAAATGCTTTTCTATGAGGGTGGTGAGGCACTGGAACAGGTTGCCTAGGGAAGTCATGGATGCCCTATCCCTGGAAGTGTTTAAGGTCAGGTTGAATGAGGCTTTAAGTAACCTGATCTAGTGGGAGGTGTTCCTGCCCATGGCAGGGGGTATGGAACTAGGTGATCATTAAGGTCCGAATCAAACCATGCTATGATTCTATATTTAAATAGGGCTTAGAACATTATTTCTAGTGCACATGGAGTGAACATAACCCAGGCAAAGCCATGTTTTTACCATGGGAAGTGTCGCACTGTCATAGTGAATTTTTTGTTGCAGCGGCTGATGTCTTGTATTTTGATGAGGGAGAGGGGCACAATTATTTCAGTTCTGTGAAATCTCTTTGGGGATCGTTAACATGTTAACCTATTCAGTTTTTAGTGCAGATAGAACATTAATGAATACTGGAAAGAGAACATGGTCTGTTTCAATTTTAAGTATTTTACCAAAACAGTAATCAAACTTTTGTCAACCTGTCAGATGCATTTTCTTGATTACACAATAAAGCTCAATTAGCTTGTGAACTGCTTCAGGGCCTGGATGTAACTTGTCATCAAGTGGAGATCTTTCCATTTATTGATTTACTTTTTCCCTTCCACAAAAACTGGCCAAATAAAAAGTTTTCTTCAGTCCCTGCTCACCAGTCTGGTGTTTTCAGCAAGTGTCAGTCAGCTGCAATAAAATGCCATTTTTGCCAATTCTGTGTTTATTGAGATATCTTAGATATTTAGTGCCCAGTCTTGTGGACCTGTGTCGTGGATGAGTGCTGTGGGACACACACGCAAGAGCTGTGAGAGAAATGCGTGTAGCTGATCCCTGCACAGTACATAGAGCTAAGGATCATCTTCTGCCCACTGACAGAGAAGTTCAGCTATCTTTATTTATGTTTCTTGCTTGATGCAAATTTTTGGCCTTTAATGATTCCGAGGACAAGTTGAAAATGTTGTCCAAGTGAACCATTATGAATCAATAGCCAAATAACTGGAATCTCAGCTTTGTTACTCATAGAAAAATCATTGCAATTTTTAATAGCTTTCTTCATTGTTTACTTTTCAGGAAAATGGCAAAAATTTGTGATTTTTTTTTTTTTGTTTTAATTGCTTTAGCATAGTGTTACTGCAACTGCCGTTTCTTTACAACCTTTTGGGAAGCAGGCAAATTAGGTCATGGTCTGTCATCAAAAGTGCAGACTCAGACATACAACAGCTGAGAAGTCCTGCACTGGGGCAGTCCTACTGATGCTGTCTGCTCTTTGAAACAAATCCAGGATGTTTTCTGGAGACTTTCTCAGAATTTGCCAAAAAACTCCAGTGGCAAGATTGCTCCCAGTACAGCTTCCAGCCAGGCCAGGTTAAAGCAAAGCTGTGTAATGCCCCAGTCCTCTTGGATTTTGAAGCAAGAAATGTGTTGAAGGCTGGGGAATTAGGCAGCTAATAAACATTAAGCAGTTTAAATAGAAATGGGGTGCAGAAGATTTTGAGACTGTGTTCTGCACCTTGACTGTTTTGCTGTGTTAGGAATTAATGAGTGCATTGCCATTCTTCAGTGAGCCCCAGCTAATAACTCTGTGAGCTTAAATACCTTCAAGGTCATTTTTTTTTTCCATTCTAAATCAGGCCAATTTTGTAAATGTCAAGCAGTCTGGGACTAAGGAATGACTCATTTTGTGTCATTTTATATCTTGTGGTAACTATGATTATGTCTTTCCTGGCTGTGATCAGTGAGAAAACTTGAAAAACAGTGCTTCCTTCAGTTTAGGCAAGGTAGTACCAAGGTTTCTACAGCCAGAATGCTATTAGGACCCCATAAAACTTAAAGATGCACAGTGTAGTGAAAAAGATGTAAAAGCTCAAAATGAAACAGGATACTTCAGTTGCATATTGGAAGTGAGAGATGCAGCTGGCCTTTTTCACTTGTTATCCAGGAGTTTTGTGATGCAGAGTTTTTTTTGGGCATCCTGTACACAGTGCCTGCGGTTGCCTTTGCAGGATGCATGTGCAAAATTTAGTTGAAACTGCAAAGACACATGTGATGTACTGCAGGGGCATTATGTTCTGAAAAAGCATGACCAAGAGACAACTACAGCAGCTAAAACAGTGCCTATGGCAGAGAGAGAACACAATATGCAGTTTAAACATTGGTAGTAATCATGTTAAAAAACTGAAAACCTGCAAGCCATCATAGACTCCTGTCTATAGCTTGGATGAGGAAATGGAAGAAATTATTCCAGAGAAGTTTTGTGGAGCACGCTGCATGGTTTGGCTTTAGTGCTACAAACGGCTTAAACGTTGTTACCAAAATTAGTTCTCATAGTGTGGTTTGGACTTTTTGTTGGGTGAAAAGGGAAGAGATGGGGAAGAAAAAAAAGGCCATGTGCGTGTACAGCACTGTTTGAGGTTGGTGGGCAAAGGGAGATTTATGGAATAGGTCTCCCTGGTTAGAAGAAATGCTCCCTGCCTGTGGTCTCCAAGAATGGCTATCAACATAGGGAGGTTTTCAAGAATTATATTGGGAATGCACTGGCTGGAAAGATGGTTAAGGAATTTTAAATTTACTATTACTACGTGTAACAAAGGAGCTCATATTTGCAGACTAAATCAGACTAAAACTGATGGTGTGGTACCTGCAATATCTTCAAAAGCAAATTGAGGCGGACTTCCACACTAATTCTTCTAATCAGAGTTACAGCTGATGCTTTCAGGATCCAGAAATATTGTTCTGCAGCATTCCCCAAAGTGGGGACAGAACAGTGTCCCGTACAAATTATGCCCCTGTCTCACCCTAATCTTACAGCAGAAGAGAAAGAGTCAGTAAAAAGACATAACCAAAACCAGCTAACAAACCAAGACAACTAACATTTTAACATTAGAGCAGTTAATGGATACCAAGCTCATGATCTAGCTTTGAGATTCTGCCTCCAGTTCAAAGTTGTGCTGATGTCTTTGTCATGTC
This sequence comes from Dromococcyx pavoninus, assembly GCA_033558185.1. Classification (NCBI taxonomy): domain Eukaryota; kingdom Metazoa; phylum Chordata; class Aves; order Cuculiformes; family Neomorphidae; genus Dromococcyx; species Dromococcyx pavoninus. The sequence continues at coordinate 443,728 of JAUMJL010000575.1, read as the reverse complement.
TCTGTTTTGTATGCTCATTCTTATACCAAGTCCAAGTTTGGGGATTTTAGACTGACTGAATAACTAATGAACCATGCTCATGTTCAGAGTCTGACATTGCTGATGAGCAGTCAATAAATGATTTTTCACTTCCTTCAGAGCATATGATGCCTACTGATATCCCTTAAGCAATAAGCGGAGTTATTTATTACACATGGTTTATAAGGCATTTTCATGATGTTCTGTTTTATATTTCCTTTTACTCTGTTAAATCAAAGTTTTAAGCTATTTTCTTTTCAGACAGGTGACGTGAATCAGTAAGTAAAGGTACAGATACAGACAGTTTCACAGCCCATGAAAACATCAATCCAGGGTATCAATGGCAAATCTGATTTGTAAGTTTGACATATGTTGCAAAATAGTTAAAGTTCCTAGGAACAGTTGCATACTCTTGGAAGTTTCTTGTTGAAAAATAACATTTGCCTGTGTTGCAAGTGAGTGTCAGCAGCGGCTGTTCAAAACATGGTCAAATATGAGGACTGGAATTTGAATTTTGTTTTCACTTTGAGTTTTCTCTTCATTATCCGTCAGCACTGCAGTTCTCATGACTTTCTCCCTTCTGTTTTCTGAAAGACTCCTGTTCCTTTGATGGCTGCATAATTCCTGCCTCTGCTTTGGTAATATCATTTTGGTTGAAGGCCTGCTCAAACTGTTTGTGGCTTTGCCGCTAATGCATGAAGTAGTTATTAAATCCATGATACTCTAGTACAGGTTTTCTTCCCTGTTCCTGCTGAATATTTTTGTGCACATATTCAGGCAGTGCTAAAGACCCACTATAAATTTCTCTGCAGTTCCTGTGAAGAGGCTTGGTGCTTCTAAAGTGAATGCTGCCTAGTGCGCCTGAGTCCTCCCTCAGTGGCCTGGTGCTGCCAGGGCTCCCTTTGAGCTCGCTACTGGGCATGATCTCTGGGGCACAGAACTTCATTAACTTACATTTTCATCTCTCCAATTGTTGCCAAATAGGTGATTAATCAATATGCCTATAGTAACTTCTGAATCTTTTTATTGTGCGTTAACACAGAAAAAGCTAATTAGGAGTTCAATAGAGTGTAAAATTATTTGAAATTGTTTCCTCAAAAGTGCATTATTCCAAAATATTTACTCAATTAGAGTCTTGTGCAGTTTTGAGTGTCCTAAAGAAGTGCATTATTTAAAAGTCATGTGTCTAGAATCCGGTAACAGCTCAAGGACCTGCTATAAATTCTCTTAATGTAATCAAGAGCATGGGATTAGGCAGCTTTCCCAGCTGCAGGCTGGTGATGCTTGCACTAAAAGGACAGGTGATCCCAAACCAGGTGATATTCTGATTTCCAGAAGTAGGGAAAAAAAACTTCTTGAAGAGGTTTTCATTCTGAGTATTTCAAACCTTTTTTTAACACTTCACAGTTCAGTTTCTTCTTTTTTTTTTTTTTAATTTGGTCTTTTTTTCTTTCTTTCTGTGAAAATCTGTTGCTTCTTCAGAGTCTTTTACAGTTTGCTATGATGGCTGTGGCTTGATGCCAGCCGGGTACACAACTTGACTTGAGACAAGGCTGGCAGATAGCTGGCAACTACAAATACCTGCAAAACAGAAACAGGCAACCTTGCTGCCAGCTGTATTGGTCTGATAGAATGCTGTCTCTGGTTATATGTATAGGAGGGAATGAATTAAGAAAACTGGGGTTTTGTTTGTTTGTTTAAGCCAACTGAGCTAAAGAATCAGAGTTTTTGACAGCTTATATAAAATTTAGGAAGGATACACACTATGCCTCATGCTTCACTCTTCAAGAGATGGAAGATCTGTCACTTACTTTGTAGTGGTCTTTACAAAAACAAGGTTGTTATTTATGTTTTGAGAACAAAATAATTTATGTGTTTATGCTCCATAATATAGAAGTTGTTGCATAATAATAAAGAAAATTTACTCATCAAAAGGCAGGGAGTAGTTTAACATAAATATGCATTAAATATAAATAAACACTAATAAATAATACACTAAAACACTTATAACTGTATAATGGCATATATTAAGAAAAATGTTTCCTATGTGCTCGAAGAAACGGGGAATTCAGTTGCACTCAAGTAGATTGTTTTAAAAAATGAAAACCAAGTTTCTTTATCATTAAACTATGTTTAAAAACCAGTTACAAATTTTCAAACGGTCTGCCCAGGCTGGGAGATGCTGTCTCATCATCTAGTTGTCTACTTCCTACTACACTAAAATCTGATTAAAGGAGCATCTCCCGTTGTCTGGTAGAAGTGAGTCTAGCCTATTACCCGAGCTGGTTTTATTGACAGAAAATAGCTCTACTGCTACTTTTGTCGCTCTTGTTTGTTTTGCTTTGTTTTATCTGCAAGGATTATTTACAGGAAAGCACACAAAGGTTCCTACATATAGCCACATAGTGTAATATAGAGATTGTCAGGAGATTCAGGGTAATAATAAGGAAAATCCATGGGCAGAAATCTTTAGTGATGGTTCCTGTACAAGGTAGATGCAGTTCTGAAGCAGAAGCCTCAATTCATATGTGTGTATAAAGATTTTAGAGAAATAACATGATAAGCGTAAGCATATGAGACAATCTTCAGTTGCTGTAGGAGTGTGTCTCACGAAGAGACCACAGTTTCTGATGATTATGTGTCTGTCGGTGCCAGTACCACAACCAGGATGCTTTAGAATGTTTTGAAAACTAAACTCCAAGGACTTCTGAGTTTACTACCTGTAGTCTGGGTTTGGATTGGTCCAGCGTTTGGATTAAGGTCTGTCTCTTGAACTTGCCAGCCCAAACATTTTTGTAGTCAGAAATACAGAACCAACATGGAATTAGGAGTGTTTAAGTTTAACTGTTATCTGATTGCCACTGCAGGTCTCTCTCAAAGTACTATAAGAGGTGTTTTTCCCTGTAGATACCAGTACAGGAATTGGCCACATAAGGCAATGCTCTCTGTCTCAAAGCAGTGAGGTAAAGTAATTTTCTGTCTAAAAATCTCCTCTTTCACCCTGAGGTATTACAGTTTTGCTTACTCAGAAACTGCCATTACTGCTTGAACGAACAGAATTGTAATCCTCTGAGGTGCTGGTGTCTGATGGGCCAGGAAGGCAATGAAAACTCCAATCAGTATGGGAATGAAAGCTCCCAGGTAGGGCTACCTGGTAACTTAGCAGCAGTGTGAGCAACACTGATTTTTATTGCACCACAGAGCCCTACTGGGCTGAATGAGTAGCATGAGTGTCCAAGGGAACAATGATCTTTGCCGGATAGCTCGCATGTGCTATCCCCTCTGTGAGGAATCGTGGGAGACCTCAGTCAGCAGCAGCCATGAAATACCACAAGCCAGAAGAGAGAGAATACAACAGGCAGAACAAAAATATTAACAAGCAGTGTCTCTTACCTCTATCTTCCTTTCCTTCTGTGAGGAAAAAACAAATGCCCCCAAGCCCTTTGTTGTTCTGCCTGTGTAATTTCTGTTCCTCTGCCGTGGTGGTGCAGCTGGGCAAGAAGTGGGAGTTACAGGTAAGCCTGTTTCCACTCACTCTCCAGAAGATTTAACTTTTCAGGTTAGTTTGAGGTCTGCAATTTAAAAGTAATCCTGTAAGACAATAATACTGAAAGGAAGGGTGCCATGGTGTGCTGAGCTGCAGAGAGCCACCCTGCACAGTGGCACTGATGCACACACGGACCCAAGAGGCATCTGTCCTCCCTGGCACTGGGAGGATCAAAGCTGTATTCTGGCAGTTGTTTCCATGCCTTGCTTGCCTTGTGTTGATAATTTTCAAATGATGATATCAGAACAAGTACCACTTTTCCTAGACTATTTTGCTGTTCTCAGAGCAGGTGATGTATGGTAGAGGAACACGTCTTCTCTGGTGAAATGCAGCCTGTTGTTAATGAAAGGCCAGAACTGACTCTTCCTCCTCAGCCAAGGCCTCCCTGTCAGCCCTGTGAAGCCCACCAGCAGCAGGCTCCAGAAATATGGAGTCTGCTGTGTGGTGTCTGAACTTGCATTTGGTTATTGACTTCAGGATCCACTATGAATCTAGAGAAGGCCATTTTCTGACATTTTCAGGACAGAAAAAACAACTGAGTAAAGCTGAAGGTCCCTGTTAGTTACCTTGGAGGAAGGTGACCTAAAACCTGTGTATTTCCCCTTGGTGCTAAAACTGGTGGATGATTCCTTCTCAGAGGCAGAGCTCAGCGCACTAGTGGATCCATATGTTTTGGTTTGCTTTATTTTAAAAGCCCACTTTATTTTACACCAGCTGTGAATACGAAGTAAAGGGATAATCTCTCTCTACTCCCCTTTCATATAAAGAAATTACCATCATTCAAGATGAGACTCTCCACTTGGGAATCCTTACAGAGAGTTCCTTATGGAATCTGGATTTTCTAATTCGTCCAAGGATTATACACACTTTGTCAGCTTTCACTGAGCTCTTTTTGTTTTTGGTATAAACATAAAATTCCCATTCAAGAGAAAAGAAACCACTTTAGATGTGTCTATCCAGAGCAAAATCTAGTTTTAGTATGTGGTGTACTTTAACCCTTTAAAGGTATAAACTGTCTTTTTATCAGAGGGAGCTGCTTTATTTTAGCTAAACCAGACAAGTGTATTTCTTCCATTCTGTTTTAGCAGCACAAGGTTTTGAAAATGCTTTATGTTGCTTGCAAGATAGGAGACAGCTAAAAACAGCCTGTGCTACGAATCTTGTTGGAAGAGGTGTTCATAGGAGCAAGTGAGGCATGGATATCTTCCCCCCCCCGCAGCCTTAAATCTGCCAACAGTGCTGGCATGGAAGGACTTTTCCTTGTTGCTTTTGTGAAGGAGAAGATGGTGCTTTTTACCCATTCTACTAGAATCTTTAAAATACTCAGTTGGCAATTCCTATTATAGTCGCCTGTTTGGACCAGGCAAATTGCCGAATAAAAGGTTTGTAAATTATCTGCTTTATATTTGTGCTGTCCTCAAAGGACTGAAATTTGCTTTGGGGAAAAGCAAAGGACCAAGTAATAACATTTTCTTTTTTAAAGCACTGCCAGAAACTTAATTTCAGAAAGCTTTTTATTATTAAATTTCCCAGCCTTCCTTTCAAGCACTTTATTAGGAACATGGCTCATTTATCTGGGAGGGGGAGGAAAACATTGAAGAAGGGGGAGATGAAGGTGAAAAGCAAGCTCATTAATTCATATTGTGATCTAACTGTAGTATTCATGTTGGCAACAATTTCAGTTTTCTAATGTGCAGTCATTGTGAAATATGTTTTTAACTCAAAAACCTTAAAATGTGGGGAAATTTTTTCTCTTAACTTTCTTTGGAGCTCATTTATATTGTAATTTTTAAGGCCTTTGGGATATTTAAGTGGTTCTCCTAGAGCAGGTGAAAAAGACCTTTGCTGCTTTTATCAGAGAGAAGAGAATCAATCAAATCTTTGCTTTTTTTCAATTACATACTAGATGCAGCTTTGAACACTAGGCTTGAGTCTGATGCTGTTAGAAAAGTGAAAGGAAGTGAAGATAATAGATACAGTGTCAGGAGGAATTGATCCTGGTCTTTTGGTTCATTTACATGCAAGGCTTAGCAGATAGCACCTAACATATAAGAAGGGACCATTTGTTTTCAGTCTGCAAAATAAAGTTGTCCCGGTAACAGAAGAGGTCAGTGGCTGCTATAACAATTTATATAATAAATGCATAAATTTTCTTGAAGATAGAAGTGCTGTGAGACCGCTTAAAGAAAACTTAGGTGTGGGGACAACCCAAAGTCTAATTTTATCAGTAACACCTGAGAGATGACTGGAAAATGGAATTTCTGTTCCCCAGGATAGCTGGACGTTTTGAAATTTTCTGTCATTCTAACTCGGGGCAGTGTGGCAAAATTCGCATACTATTATATTCTGGTTTAGGAGCATAGAAACAACTAGGTTTAGTATTGTCCAAAGAAATTAGAATGCTCTTGCTTTTTCTATTTAAATGTTTACCAAACCTGATCTGATTAAATTAAAATTTTCAACAGCAAATAGCTCCCTCTCAAAATGCCTTTGCTATTTGATTATCTAGGGACTGAGGACATCCGTCTGAGGGAAGGCCTTAATTTTCTGCCCATTTAATTTAACTATTTTTCTACTTATTCTACTAACTTTCCAAGCTGGAGCTCTGAGCTGTCAGCTGTCCTTTTCCAGCATCTGTTTCTATAGTGCCTGGGTCTTGTCAAAGAAAACATGGAGTAAATTTCCACTTTCCTTGGCACCATTGATAAGGTGTTTCTAGCTTCCTGAAAGCACTTTCAGGCATGGGCAGACCACTGAGGAGCTGTGTATGGTTCTGGTGCTTTTAGAACTGGAGATCAGGAATTTTCTTCTCTTCTCCTCTATTTTCTTCACTTGCCTTAATTCTTTCATCAAAAAACTTGCCGCTGCCTTATTTACACAATCTGTCAAGCCTTCTTTTCCTATCACTGACTTTGTCTTTCACAGGGTTGAGGGTTTTTTAACACCCTGTTTTTTCTTTTTTCTCTCTGACTGTGAACCATAATCTTCAGCAGTTTCTGTGGTACAAGGCTAAGGACATGCTTGCTCTTCAAAAAGTGGTCTTGTTCAATGTTTCTGCAATGGCATCTCGGTAGAGGGAGCAGTGCAAGTGATGTATTTCTTCCAGGTGGCACATTGCGTTATTTGTAGGCTGGAGAAGTGTAACAGACAGCACAGATTTGAAGGAATACAGCATGTTGTTCTAGAAATTTTAAAAGTAATAGGTCAACCAAGAGGAGGCAGTTGGAGCGAGACAGAATGGGCACATCCTACTTTTCTGTGTTGCAGAGAGCTTGTGTGGGGCACTGCAAGAGACTTGCTATAAGACCTACCTTCGTGTGTTTGAGATATGCATCTCAAATGTCTGTATGAAAAGCAAAAAAAGCTATTGGCACTTTTGCAATGGAGAAAGAAATGGAGAAAGAAATGGAGAGCAAAAAAACTGTTCAGAAATGCTGTTGGATAGCAATCTGGTGCTAATATGTAGCATATAGGTAGTAGTTTTCCTACTTTAAATCTGGTTGTGTTTCATCAAGTTTAGTCCTTTCACCTTCATCTTTCTTTGGACTTTTTACAACCCAGTAACGTGATGGACCTCTGATGGGCAGACAATTGCAGAACTTTGCTGCTAGGCATGACTTTTCTTATTTTCTTTGAAAATTTATACCTGTGTGTCTTTTAGCTTAAAGCCCCCTTTGGACTGTTTAGTTTGCCTGGCAAATGACCAGGCAGGTATACTGTCCTTCCTGTCCTGGTCTTGCTAGGGTAAAAGATGGGGATGTTTAGTCCTGTTGCATCAAAATGCTTTGATAAAAATGTTTTATCAATGTCTTGATAATTCTGAAGTTTTGTTCTGGGCCTGTTCTGTTTGGAAGGGCTCTTTCTGGTCACCATGGTATGTAGTATTTCAAAGGAGGAACTTTCACAGTGATGAAAAGGAGGAACTTTCACATGGCTGACAATTTGCAGACATCTCATATTCTACAAATATACTTCTCCCTATACAGCTCCTCCAGCTGACAACCTTGTAGTTTATAGCAGAAACTCGTGTTATTAGTTCCAAAGCTTCTGACATTGCACGCTGCTGTTAAATTTCATCCCATTTTCATTACCCCTCCAGTTAATCTAGCTCTTGCTATGTGAGCTCCCAATCTTTCTTCTATTGACAAGGCTTCCAGACATGTAGGTCTCAGGAAATGTATTTCTTTGCTTTTATGTTTTTGTGCCAGTCATTAATACTAGTATTAAGGGAGATTGCTCCCAACACCAGACTTCGAGAGGTTCCATTATTAACCTGCCTGAGGTTTAATGGTTTCCCTCCTGCTGCAGGCCATATGCTCCTTTAAAAGGCTGTAGCTGAGAAGCAGAGAGGAAACCTGCCCTGTGCCCTCCTTTCAGTGGATGCCTTTGGGGAGCAGGGCATGCTGCCCTTTCCTCAAGCACCACCGAGGAAGCCAGCTGAGGAGAGGCTGGTGGAGCAGAGCTGATGAGTGCACACAATAAACACTGCCTCTTGCAGCCAAACCACTGCCGGGAGGGGCAGAGAGACACAGCCAACCGTTCAGGATGGCAGACAGAGATATATGAAAGTGCATCAAGAAAGACTTTGTAGAATTTGCTTTGATGCAGGAAATGAGCAAGTATTGCTAAGCAAGAGCCCATCTGGAGAAAGGACCCGTCCTGCAAGGGCACAGAGACTGAGGGAGTTATTTGCAGTCCCCTTTGCTTTCACAGTTTCATTCAGCAGAGCTGAGGATGTGTATTTCTTCTGTTTATATTGTTTACTGCTCTAGCTTGCATACAAATAAACTGACTTTTGGAGATGTTGGGATGCTCACTTTAGGCAATAGATCTTGGCAATTCCTCCTAAAACCTTGCGTTTATTTGGGGTCTGCTACAGCTATGAAAGAACTAAAAAATTAAAAGAAAAACTGAAAGCAGAGAAATAGTCTTCCGTTCACCAGGCAGTACAATGTAAGGCCTTGTGTCAAATCTGACTGAAGGTATTTTAACAACACAGGACTTACGTAGCCTTGCAGTGCCAAATGTCCTAGTTTAGTGGCCTGAATTTGTTAATTTATCGATGTTAACACACATTTTGTCTTTTGGAAGAAATTAATTGCTCAGGATAACAACATCCACTGATTATATCAATTTCTGACTTAGTTTCAATGGTCAGAAATTATGTAGAGAGACAATATGCTAAACACCACCTTTTATGGGCAATAATTGTTATGATTAGTGTATTTTCTTTTGTCATGAACATGTAAAAGTTGAGACTCCATACTGATGCCTGAGCTGATGCTTAACCGCTTTGCATGTTCACAGCCTTGTACAAACATTAATGAACCAATGTAAACAGTCATTTTCATAATGTGGCTTAATATAATAAGGCATTGTGAACTTTGCTTTGCCTCTGTGTGCTCAAGGGATTGTAATTTGTACCCTTTTGCATGTGCAATGAAGGCTATACCGATCATCTACCCTCTCCCATTCATCCTTTTCCCTGTGCAGTTCCCACCAAAGGGAGGAGCAGCTTTCATTTCAGAGAAGGCTCCAGATAGCTCAGGCTGTAATTTGTCTGGCTGTCTTCCAACTTTGTAGATGGTGCCAGTTTGCTCCAGGCCTCCTCTGTGCTGTATCATTGCAAATCCCAGGGTTTGTTTTTTTTTTTTTTTTTAGGGATGTCAGTTTCCCCACATCTGGAACTACCACTGGCAAGGATAAAAGCCCACCTGCATCTCTAAAGTGCATGGCTGCTACATTGCCTTACACACTTGTCAGCAGGAAAACACTGCCTGTCTTATTCTTATTTCAGTTTTTAAATGCTAATTATCCTTTTGCTTCAAGTTTGAAGTAAGTGCTTCTATTTTGGCAGCATGATTTCAAATAGCTGTATTTCGGATATTGAGGAGTGTGAGCTCTCAGGACTTGCAAGAGCCAGGAGCAAGTAAAATTAACAGACAGGTCAAGTAAAGTACTGAAAGGTTAGAGTCAGTTTAGGATTACAGCAGAAAGCATAATATGAGGACCAGCTATGCCAGCTGTTGGAAGTGTACCTGGGGACAGCTGGGAGAAGATACCAGCAGATGTTTTGCCTCCTACCAGCCGGTACTAACTGGGATATTCACGACACCTGTTATAAACTGAAGTAGTCTTTATTGGAGGTGTCTCTGTATGATACCCATCTGCACGGAGGGGATGGCCTTTGTAGCCAAATTTACCATAGCCTGCGAAACCATAGGATTCATTGACTCCCTAGCAAGACCAGGCTCCTTTGCCTTTAGGAATGGGTAGCTTCTTGGCCTTCAAGGTTAAGGTGAAAGGGGGGTTAGTCAGTTAATTTTATTATGCTGTTGGTGGACAGCAGACTTCCACACTGGCTAAAATGTGATAAATTGAGCAGAAATAACTCAAGCCTCTATCCTGCAATTTTTTGTTGGGAGACATGCACCTGACAGCATTTGCAGCTTAAAGTTTTAGATCCTCAGTGCTTCTAAAAAGCAAACAGGAGTTGAATTATTTACGTAATTCAGTGCAGATGTCTGGCTTTCATCATTCATCACTGCTCAGCAAACACCTGTGTTCATACATTGCATCATAAACATTGCAAGATGAATATGTAGTTTTATATTTCTTGAGTATGACTGATTCACAGCACACAATGGCATGCACAATGGCCATGCCGCATTCCTTGTTAAATATATATTGGAGAAGAATGGCTGGAGCCAGTTATTCCTCTATAGAAGAGATTTCTTAATAGCCCATGTAACATCAGGGGATTGTGTTCTTTTCGACTGGACTTAGGTGTGCCGGTATGATGTCTGGGAAGAGCCTACCTTTAATGCTACTTATATTAAATGATCAGATGGACTGTAAGCCTGTAATTTGTTTTATCTTCTAACTTTGAAAGCATAAACTTTAAGGAGTCTCATTCACGCCAATAGCTACAAAGATGAGCTCAAGAGCTGAATATGGGGCTGGTCTAGAATTCCATAGGTCAGAGGTGCAAAACCTGTAGAAAAAAAATGAATTCTTCTTTTCTTGCTTGAGAGGAAAAGTGGAAGACTCCAGATCTACATGGTTGAACGACCACCTCCAAAACACACCTTAAAAAGCTGACAAAAATCCTACAGCAAATAAAAACCACAGCTTTGTTGTCATCACAGTCTGGAAAGACAAGGATAAAATGAAATCACCACACTGGTTTAAATCCTGCAAAATAACTGCAAAGAGTATCTTATTTATAATGATAACAACAGTTCAGCCAGAAGAAAGTGACTGGTCAGATCACTAGAACAAAAAAAACCCCACTAAAATAATTTAGGATGAAAGGAACCTCCAGGGGGTCTTTAGTATGACCCCCCCCCCCCCGTTCAAAGCAGGTCTAGTTGGATCAAGTTGCTCAGGGCTATGTACAGTCAAGTTTGAATACCTCCAAGTAGGGAGATCTATAACTGTTTCAGTATTTAACCAACTTGTTGAAAAAAACAAATCCTTTTATCTAATGGGAATTTCCCACCTTCCAACTTCCATCTTGTCCTACTGCTGCGTAACTCCAAGAAGAGTCTGGCTCCAGCTTCTCTATATCCTCCATTCGAGTAGCCCAGCAAAGGAAATGAGATCAGCCTGAATTGCAGTGTCTGGGGACAGATAACAGGAACTGTTTAAGGAGTGGGAGTCACCAACTTTAGTGATTTCTACAGTCTGGAAATGACTGACCACTACATATTATTCTGTTCTGCTTGGTCATATATCATGAATCACCACCACCAACCACTATTGAGATGCTGCCAAAAAAGGCAAATGCACTCTTGAAACTTATCAGCTCAGGAATTTCCAGGGATGGTTTTTAAATGTAGCTGAAGTCCTGTTAGAGATAGATGAAATGAAAATGGAGCAGGTACAAAGCAGGGCTATGAAAGTGATTGATTATGGGGAATAGGGAGGAGTAAGATTTTGATTTGTTCAGACAAGTCAAATGAAGAATTTGAAATGCACCTTACTGCTCTCTGTAAGTTCATTAGCACTAGTAGGTATAAATGGGAAGGGATAGATAAAGACTTAATTAGAAAAAGATTTTAAATATGAAAGCAGTGAGACCTTGGAGCAGCCTTTAAAAGAGCAATTGTAAAGACTTTGACATGGGGGTCTGCAGGTGTAGACTTTTGCTGAATGTGCTGTTTGTTTTTTCAGGGTAGACATTGTGTTCAGGAGGAATTTGCCTGGCATTTCAGTACACATGGTAGCGTTATGATTGCTCTTATCATGATCCCTAGCACGTGGATGTGCAGTGTGTGTGCAGTTTGCTTGGCAAATCCCAAGTGCTCCCCAGAGCCTGCACCTTGTGTGCATGTGGTAAGATTTGACACATCATGGAAAGGTCAGGTTTATTGTGTGTGACAACCCTCAGTGCAGTGAAGCTATGGTTGGACCGGGGGCTTTGCTGATGTGTCAGCCAGCTGGGCATGAGCTTTGCATCTGCATTTTTGCTGAGGAAAGGAAGATAAAAATACATCATAGAAAGAAACATTTGGGAAAGAGATTGGATTGTGTGTTCTCAGTGTATACCCTGGGTCCCAGTGTGTACCCTGTCCCCAGGTCTGTCTTATCCTTGAGCAGTCACAGTATTTTTCCTCAACTAAATAGAAATAACCGTTGTCTTAGAATGCTGACTGTATTTTTTTTTCAGTTTTGTGTTTATTTAGCGTAATTATGGGCCCTTTACAAGCAATTTAAGCTGAATCACGAAACTGAAAGTTGAGTGCTTGTTGATCCAGTTAAGAAGTTTTGTTAAGTTTTGTTTTGGGCAGCCTGGTTCTGAAGCAAACTAAATTAAAGTGAATTCCAGATGGGATCCAGTTCTAGTATTTGTGATTCTAAAGTCATGGTTTGAAGTTTTCAATTCCAGTGTTTCTGTATTATATGTTTAATTTTAAAAGTGTTATGTATTTTGTCACCACAAGTAGGATAGAGCAATGTGAGGGTGTTGAAACAGGAAGATATTTCAGTGTAAAATAATAAGTTAGTGTTGACTGTGTTGGGAGTAACAATGAGGGCGCTTAAACAGAATACAGAAATAGTAATAAACAAATCAATGAGAGCAATGAGTGACATGGGAATTCAAATTAAGGAAAACCATGGAAATATTGAAAGATATTTAAGAGGGGTTTTTTTTGCAACAGAGAAGTATTAAGGAGGTTATCAGTAGAATAGTTTCTTTTCCAGTATTTAAAAATGAAGAGCAGATGGTAGAAAATAACAGTGCTGGTGAGAGAGGAAGGAACAATGGTTTGGAAAGGCATATGCTGCTTATAAAGAAGCAGCAACTGTCTACTCAAAGAGGGAATGTCTGACAGATAATCAACTGATGTTTGCATCAAGGTCAGTCACTGACAGTGACTGCCATGTCTCTAAGTTTTTTAGATAAAAAAATCTTTGAACTAGATTGATCCGTAGGAGTATTTACACTGAATTAATGGAACTGCAGACTGGGTTGTATGAGCTCCCGTTGTTTTCATTTAGATAAGGTTTTGCCTAGCAAAGCTCAGCATCATTGTATTTTGTGTCATTGGAAGTTCTTTTTAATGTTCAAAGCTAAACGTGGTGGTGTATCTGCTGCGTTTCAAATGTCACCTTTTAGCACAAGCACAGACTTTGCACCCTGCTGGCCTCTGAGCTTCTGCAATTAGTTGTTGGGATTAATGACTCTTTATCCAAAACATAGGCCGGATAAATCCATACGAATTTGCCAGCTTCCAGAACAAAACTTTCATCATTTTCTTGTAATGTAATTGTGCGTTTGATCCCAGCTATTATTGCAACTGTTTCTAAGTAAGTGTTTGTGCTGGTAACATGAAAAGTGTTTGATGTTTGGAGAAAGGAGTGTTTTCAAAAATGAAATCTGAAGCTGTTGCATGGCTGTATTATGAAAAGCTGTAAGCAAGGTGATCAACCATGCTGCAACTTTCATATACCTGCTTTCATGCCGACACCGATGACTTTCAACATGAAGAAGGAGAACTTGTTCATAGGGAAGAGATGTACATTTTTTAAGGCTAATCAACTGAGTTGGAAATAATTGTTGCAGTACACATGAGAATTTACCCAGATTAAGAGAGACCTGTAACAGGAAAAAAAAGCAAACCTTCTGGTCAGTAACTTTTATTTGTGTGTCCTAAACTTAGATGTTGCCAAGTATATCAGTTATAGCATATAGGGGAGGAGTTTGTGAAGCAGAAATACAATATCCTATCAGAAAAATAGCATATACACATTACAGAAATAAACAGAATTTAACCTTAAAGTATTTGTATCTGTTGTCTAAAGGTATACGTACTCCTATCCGGGCATATAGCTGGAAGGAACCAGCTCATGAGATCTCTACTGGTCTCAAAGGAGAGTGTTAATTTTAATAAGAGCGTTTTTTAAATAAGCTTATACGTTGCAGACTTTTGGGGGATTGCAGTGGAAGACAGCGGGAATTCTGAAGGACAGTTACAGGGATAATTCTTACCCTTTATAGGAAAAGCTTTTCTACAGGTGTACGTTATTGTGCAAACTGTAATGTCTTTTCCTTTTTATCTCAGTGGACCTTGACATCGTTAATGTGATTAACTTGATATATAAAGACCTGGAAGCTGGAGACTCCTTTGTGAGTTTAGAAATCTGTGGCAGTGTGGGTTTCCCATACTTGTTCAAAATGTAGGGAAACACTCTCATTTCTTGCAGGTGACAAATGAATTATAGCCTGTTGACTGAAAGCACGTCTTTGCAACTTGTAATCTGATTCAGCTATAGCAGATGTTTATATGACACGCTAGCCATTTGATGAATTAATGACTTCAAAAAGCAAACCAAGAAAGAACACTTAGAATCTCTGTGTTGTTTCCCTTCTTTCTAAACCCAGTAAAAATATAACTTTTGCTGATTTCCTGAGGTTGGCAAAGGCTTTTCAACAGCTTTCTATAAATCATTGAGAGTATTATATTTCTGATTCCTGGAGGGAAATGTACATGGTAGGATTGAAGCCAGTCATTTGAGTGATCCTCAGGGGCATGGCATCAAATTGCAGTGTTGTTATAGGCCGTTATACAGCCTTATTATTGTTGTTATATGAAGGCAACAACTGTTGCATAAATGGAATTCTTGGATGAAGAAATTCTTGAGGACAAATCCTGGCTGTGTTTCTGTGGCCAGTGTGAAGCAGCACTCTTCCAGGGTGCAGGAGGGAAAAACAGGGCATGAGGTGTTGTGAAAAGGCAAGTTTGAGAAGGTTGTGAAGCCAAATCAAGTCTACTTGATTGTTTGTGCTGATGGAGAACTGCCAGTCAGCTATCTGTTGGAGAAGACATGTAAGATTTGAAGAGTCTTGGTTCTTCCTTAAAGTGGTTTATCTTGGGGCAGAATTATTTACAAATAGCATGTAAGTAATGGCCCTGTGCAAACAACAGAGCTGGATCTTCTGGAAAATTACAGCTATTTCCAAAGTTCACTTTAATTGGAGAAGCTTTTCTTAGCAGCTTTCATTTCTTAGCAGCTTTCATTTCCCTCAAATTTTTTGAGTTTCCTGAAGACTCAGCAGTGCTTATCACTCCATGTGACAAGGACTGCAGACCAGTGTGTCTGTGCCACCCAGAGCCTTCACTGACACTTGTGAGCACTCTTCTGGGCTTCTCCAGAGGTGCACTCGTGCAGGAGTGGGCACCCCCATCATGTTGTGCCCCTGAGGCTATGGTACTGCGAAGCCTTGGGAAGCCGGTTGTCCAGGTTTGTTGCTGAAGGCAGAGTTTATCCCAGAGGAGTGAAGCTGAGCTCCTCAGGGCACATTTCTGTTTCTCATGGTAAGATGTGTTTCTGAATGTGTTTTAATGTCTAATGAGGGATTTAGATTGAGGGGAGCAAAAAGAATGACGGTAATGGTTTTAAAAGGATACAAAGGCCACATTTTTTAGCAAAGCATTTGGTTTGCTTTACATTAAATGTGCCCTCAAGTTCCATATTTATTTTTAATATGTTACACCTACAGCTTCTCTTCCTCCACAGTAATTTTCCCTTATTGAATAACATCCATGCAGCTTTCCTTGTCCCAAACAGAGCTGTCAGTCTTAAAGATTAAATTGTTATCCTTTCCCCAGCCCCAGCTGTCCTTAGGTTCCTTCAAGTTCTTGTCAGTGCAAAGTATACTGCTCTTATACCCATATATTTTAAAATCTATACTGGCTTTATTTGATAGTACCCAGTCTATCACAGTGGTCAAAATTGTTTCTGGCATCCATGGAGATAATTACAGTGTGTCATAATGTTGTGAGTAGTGCATATTGCATTAATCTCTTTACATCACCAGGGGAATTCTGGATATGAAAATTGTTTGGTTTATAGTCAGAAATCTAAAGATTTTTATTCTATACCTTTTCTCATGACTGATTAACAAGCTGGGCTTAAATGAACATATCTATGAGCTTTTTCTGGATTTATTTAGACTACACATGAGACCTGTTTCAAATTTTAAGCTGAAATGAAATGCATTTAAAAAGAATTCTGGCATAATCAATGGCAAAGCTATCAGGGGGAATGTCTTGCCATTTTTAAGGCTGCACTACTGATTCTGTCTTCATCCCTGTGATTTTTCTTTATTATGTTTCTTCCCAAAATATACCTCTTATTTTTGACATTTTTCTGGTTGAGATTTACTTTCAAGTAGAATCAAAATGACACCATTGACATGGAGGATTGTAATAGAGGATATTTCTGAAGTGTGTTCTGTTCCACTTGTCAGTCTTCTCTGTTATGGAAGCTGCCAGGACCTCAATATGAATGCAGGATGGGTTTATGCATTTAGGATTTGGACATTTTTTGCATGTAAAAATGTGAGTTTGCTACATTTAGGGACTGTATTGAAAAGTTTTGTGGCATTTTCATATATATTTTATGATTTAAGAGGTTAATAACACAATATTTGGTATAACAGTGGCAAAGATTCTGCATGCCAAAGACTATTCATACAGGTTCCTGTGTAGTTTGGGTTTAGATGAACAATGTGTTAACTCCATTAACCTCAATAATTTGTATCTCTAAGTACCAAAATAATAGTGAGTCTGCTGCAAAACATGTGGTGTCTGTAGTACATATTTAGAGCTTTGTAATTATAAGATCACACCAATGAAACATGGATTGCCTCTTTATTTAACTCCTTGCTTGATATTTCTATTTCAAAGAACACTAAAATCAAAAATTTAACTATTTCTATGAAAATGCGCTGCCGGTATAGGAAGCTGGACTAGATGACATCCAGAGGCTCCTTCTGACCAACATTTCTATCCTTGTTTGATTTACATCACTACAGTTAATGATTTAAAGCCTTGCGAATTTGTCACCTTTGGTAGGAAGAAAGATAGTAACAGATGCTACATTTGTAGTTTTCAGAAGAAAAAAGTTTTGAAAGAAAAATGGGGCCAAGATGTGGAAATGTGGGGTGCAGTAGTAAGTGCTCTTATCCAACTTTCAGTGAGCATGTATAGCACCATAGCAGAGTTTGCTACTAGAATTTGTTTTGAAATTTTGTATAATGTAAACAATATTGATTCATGATTCCTGTGAAGTTAGTCCATAAAATGAATATGCTAGAGATGAGAACTTGTAAAAGTGCTTGTATTCCATGATTTTAGATGAGACAAAAGCAATTCTGAGTAAACAGGTAAGTAAACAGGTCTTTGTGCAAGTCCTCAGCAGTCTGACCGTCACCTTGGGATCAATGAAGTTCAAGTCATAAGGTGTTTTTGCTAACACTGAGCTTTCCAAAGACCATCACAGTATCCTACCTGGAGTTTTTAATTTATATTTCTTTTTTGCTAAGTCTTTGTTTTGCTCCATTCTTCCATCTAACTGTGGTGTTTAAAATAGAAATGATTAACCACCAAGCCATCTAAATTATATTCACTCTCCTATGCAGTTTATTGTGCAGTTTAATAACTCTGTTTGTTTTGTTTTGCAGGTAAGTAGTTCTAGCACCTGTTAGTCAACAATTTACAGTAAGTATATTTTGTACTTAGCAACAAATTGAGTTAAACTCATCATTTGTTCTTAAAAAGGAATATAGGAGCTAGGAAGTTAGTTATACAATAAAATTTATTTCAGATGCTCGTTTGTGCCCAGAATCCTTGCAGATGTTATAGGTTTACAAAGTCTTTCCTCAAAGTATTATTAATCTGTTGCAGGAAGAAATAAATATAAATACTCAAGGCAGTATTTCAAGGAAGTTGAGCAACCAATGCTTACTTTAAACAAGATAAACAAATAAGGCTTGCTTTTTTCTCTCAGCTCCTTTGGGATACAGTAATCTTGGAAGTTGTAACTAAATGAAAATCTCACACGCAAAAGTAGTACGGAAACCTTAGTGTCCCTTTGACATTTTTTGCTACAGGATATTTTTTACTCTTCTGCTTATCCTGTCTTTGGCTTGGTGAAGATATTATTAGTGCTTAATTCTTATCTATCTAGTTATTTGATAGATCTCAAGTGTGCTTCCTTAAAGACACCAATGGCATCATCCTTATTGTTCAGATGGGAAAAGATTGTGGTGAAGAGACCATACTCTCAGAATACAGTGAAGAAATGTGTCTTGAGTCACTATTATGAGGCTCAGCATCCTCTGTGGGAGAACAGGTGGTCAAATACAAATCCAGTTTTTATAACTCCTTCTATTAGTTTGAAGTCTTAATATGGTATTTACCAAGCAAATTTTAAAATCTGATAGTCCATTTTTAGCTTTTTTTTTACTTCCCAGCCTCTCCAGAGGCAGCTAGTGTACTGTGAAAGGTGTTACAGCTTTGCATTCCAGTGTTTGGAATTTAATAAGTGTACATGGCACATTTTTTCTTGTGGTGAGACTGATAGATACTCAGCACTTGACACAGATGCTGTTTGAACATTTGATCCTTTTAGAAAGACTGTTTCTCTTCCTCATAGTTTTAACTTTGTAGAAGATCTATTGTTATTGCTATATTGCTGGACTGCATACAAGTCTTAACTTCTCTTTTTTTTTCTTTTTTCTTTTTTTTTTTACATTTTCTCCTTTCTTCTCTTTATAGGCCCTGGTTTTTGTCCTAGAGCATTTTTATTTTGAATTCGTATTGTTCTCTTCATTTGATCATGCAACTCGTTCGTCCTTAGTCACAGAGGATTTTCTTTCATCCTTACCATACCTTGACAACACCTGTAAGTTTATGATCTAGTCTATATTTATTTTAAACTCTAGTCCTTCGCATGTGTTTATTATCCCAGTGCCTTAATTAGCTGATTTTCTTTGAATGTATTTTCTCATTTCTCATGGCTTCTTCTCCAGAGGTTTCCATTACTTGTGCTGCCTGCTTTCTGTCATTTTTTATAAAATGTTTTGCCAGAGGATTATTACTCGACGTCAACTATCATTTTCTTCCCAAAGATTGTCCTAATACGTATTTGTGCATGCATATGCAAAAGTGAGGTAGATGCAAAGTTGTATTTAAGTACAGGCTGACAGAGAGATAAGATGTGTCTGCTAAGTTTGTCCAAAACCAAATTCTGACATGGAGTTACATATTCTATGCAGATGTCAACTCTGAATTCCTTCTGCACTTTAAAACATGATTATCACCTGGCATTCTCATTTTATCAGCTGTGTGCTCAGCTGGTTACATTGCCGTGTTTCCATAATTTAATATTTTGAGAGCAGGTTACAGGGCTTGTGTGGCCAAAGGAGGATGAATTGATTGCTTTTCATTTTATTTTTTCTCTCTATTCAGGAGTGGGAAGATGGGTCTTGGACTTAGAGCTTTTCCTGGCAGAGACTTAACTCATGGTCAATCTGTAGGGGAGGGTTCCAAGATTTCCTAACCCTAGTGCCTCTTGTTAGGTGTGGAGTGGAGAAACTCTAGATGGATTTACTGACCATGCATGCTGTGGCTAATATCAGTTCAAAGCACTAGTGGTCTTTTTGACTGAAAAGGCTGCCTCTGAACAGCAGAGGTAAAAAACCTAACCCTGGTGCTAATTGACTCAGATAAAAAAACTTTCAGAATGTTTTCCTTACACTGAACATTCTTCAAAGAATATCTTTCCACCTTCCAGCAGAAGCAGAGTATATCATATAAGCAGGTCATACTGCAAATAAAAATCTTAGGATATTATAGTCTCAGAATTTTTAGCATGCATTTCTGTATATTGTTTCTGAGGCACTGTTTTCAGAAAGGTTGTAGCAATAAGGAGATATAAGAATGGTTCAATTCAAATTCTGTTCCACTGGAATTAGTAACATGGGAGACTTTTTTGGTGTAAGCAGACAAAAATATAGGATAAAATATTGTTCTTATTATCCTTTTTATAATATTACTTCTTTTATCTTATAATATTATTCTTATTATCCATATTAAAAAACAACCATTGTGCCTCTATAATTACAAAGAGTTTTATAGTTAATGTAAGGACTGAAATGTATCACAAATTTGTGTATGAAAAATGCAATGCATGTCTTCAAAACAATATCACTTATTCCTGAAGCGCTGAATACATTTAGTGCAATTTTTCTAACGGACTTACCATTTAGGCTGAGATAAAATCTGTGTTTTAAGATTTTCATTATGTAAGAGATTTCTTGTGTCCTGAACTATGTTTATTGTTACTGCTACAAATGGTCTCAGCCAAGGCAGTGCCTCACATGCGTGAAAGGTCCTGGAAAAGTGACCAGTGAATACACCTATTTAGTTTACGAATATATTTCTAGTGGCAGTTTTTTTCAACCTGGGAGTTTCTGTACTGAAGCAGTTGAAAATTAATTAATTCTTCAGAGAACCTAATAAAGATTTATTCTTTCTAAAAGTGTTTTTTACTTCCTGTTCTGGATGAACCTATTAATTAAAGACAGCCTTAACAGGAAAATAAACCTTTATTGTTGGCTGTTTGGGATGGGCATTGTTATAGGCCTGCCCCCAATATGCTTTCTGGCTCTGCAACAGTGTGAGAAGGGAAAGTCTGTCCTTAATCCCACAGGCAGCAAGGAGGAGCCATGATCGCCTGTCCTTTTGCTGTAACCTTGCATTCACTGTTTACCTTTGCTGGTTCTCTCGAGTACTTGTTTTGCTGCTGTTCTCTATATTCTGAAACAATATAAATTCTTGTCAGAAATCTGAGTTTACATTTTCCCAAGAGTATTTTCAGGTTTATAACAAGCTGTGTAAAATACTGAACATCAATGGCAATAACGGTCCTGTTTCCTTTGTCTCAGTAGTTGTATAGTACCTCCTTTTTTTTAATAGGCAGTCAAGATTAGAAACCCTATTTGCTTTAGATGGCAGAGATTTACTCTCATATAGCACCAAAAACCAAAAGCAGGTTGTGTCAATAGAAATAATTACACTGGATCTAGTGCATCCCATTTCGTGTCTTATCTAAGTAAAGCAGCTAGATTATGTATTTATTAAAATAATAAAATAGGCATTCATCTCTGCGTGACTCCATTTTAACATGCAACTGTCACGTTCAGTATTTTATAACTCTTTCATTCCTGTAATTTAATCAGTGAAGGAAAGAATAAAAACATTGGCTGGCTGAGAGATGTATCTGTGACTTTCTGAGTTAGCCTGATATATTTATGTCTTATGATTCTTTTGAAAAGTTTTTGCTAGCTGCCTTGTTGGAATATGTAAGGTGAAAATTCAGGTGCTATCTTGTAAGTGTGAAAGGTGTGCTCTCACTCTCACTAGGCTTTCTAAAAAGCTTGGGAAAAGGGATGAGAGCAAAAGGGACATTTTATATAGCAAGAGGACTATGCAGTAATTTCTTCCATCCAAAAATTTAAAATCTCACTTTCATATCAGAGGATAACCATTTGGGAGTTTGTTCATGTAAAAAATTGAAGGGATTGATTGAAGATTTTGTAGTTCAGTAGTTGTTAGTTACCTGTTTTCAGGTACTAACCTTTCAACATTATTTTGGTTGCTTCCTACAGTTTCTTTAGCATCCTTTGAAACAAACCCCATTTGAACATGTTTAAAGGTTTAAACTTGTGGGTGAGGAGATATACATGGGTTGGTTTCCTGAGAGTGAACAGTTTGATGTTGACCTCCAGGCTGGAGGAGTGTGCACTATTTATAGAACAGCACAAGTGGCAGTTTCTCTGCACTGTTTTGTCAGTGTGCTTCAGGAGGAAGATCTGAGGGACCACATCTGCATTACGACATGTCCCTCTTTTCTTGCATCCTTTTTCCTGTCTGCAGGCCATTTTGACAATGTTGCAAATTAACACTAACTTCAGTGGTGACTTTGATCTTGGGTACTGGTCTATAGGCTGACTTGATATGGCCAATGAGCAGTCAGGTCCTGCTAAATCGTAGTGGTGATCAAAATGGTTTGTTGAGCCGAATTCTTACTAATAGCTGATGGAGGGTTTTCTGTTCCCTGTTATGATTTTTTGAAGGTTTCATTTTTTTCTAGGTGCTTTGTAATGTTTTCAAAGTAACAACAATTTTGCTAACTTGACTTTGAAGTTGAAAATGACGTTACAAACTAGAACCGACTTATGTGATGTCTGTGCCCCACTTAGAGCAAGAGGGTTGGCTGGACCCTGGCTCTGCTACTGCTCACGTCGTCTCGTTTGCATCCGGAGTGCCCTGTAATACGCGAGAGCAGGACCTTGTCCGTCAGCCTAACAGCACAGGCTTGTTGTGAGGAGTGATGCTGGTTTCCCTGGTATTCTGGCTGTGCCTGAGATCCCATGGCCTGTACTCCAGGCCTGTGAGTAACTAATATGTGCAATTTGGCGTGCTTAGCGACGATGAAAATTACAGAAGAGGGGATAAGCTGGTTGCAGTGGAGGTGCACCTGCTGAGATAGTAAGCTGTGGTTAAACTAAGGCTCAAAATCATTTAGTTTTTTGTGGAAGGAAACAATTCAGCTTATATGTGCTTAAAGTCCTGGGGGGGGGTTAGTCACTGTCTTTTGAAGCTACAATAAAAAAATACAAAACCTATTCTGGTGATGAGTTTCCATGTGGTTATTACTGAGATATGCTTAATGGACTACAAAAAAATCGGACTGTCTCAACAGCTCATCTATATTCATGTTTTAGTTCAGACCAGGAGTGCTTTTCTGAAGTGAATTTCCCGGACAGTCTCCTTCAGTTGGTTTTGGTTGAGCAGCAGTCCTTAAGTATATGAACATGATGTCTTTTTGATGATAATAAAGTCGAGGATGCATGCTTGGAGTCCTGAACGCACTCCCAGGTGAAAGTGAGCTTCAGACCAAGGCACCCAAGCAGAGCAAGCCTGCAGTTTAAACAAACAGAAAAATCTGAAATATGTAAGTAGGGGTAATAGTTCCTCAGTGCTAAATATTGCTCTACGGACCTGTTGCTGAATGCCTGTAATACCTGTTAGCATATACCTAGCGAGTGCACCCGTGTGCCTTCTGTGTGCTTACTGTCTCATGAAGTAAAAACATTTTAGACTTTCAGACTGTATACTAACACGGTTCCTGCTTAAAATCTTATGCTTTTTGTAGTGCTTAGCACTGATTAAATACCACAGACACATGCATCGTTTTGCAGGTTGAGATTACAAGTGTTAATAAGTGAGAAGTGACAAAGCTGAAAATTATGAAATGGTTGTTTTCATCCAGTTTTCAAATGCATTCATACATATTTAACATTTCCTCCTTTGAAAAATTCTGTTCTTGATTCTGTCTACAAAAATGAGTCAGGATCCTTGCTTTAATGTTAGAGATGCATGAACTTCTTCCTTCAGATGTTGAGTGAGGCCCACGTATTAACTACTCTGGAGAGCTGTGTAGTGACATGCTGTGCTTTTTCCACAGAATGAGTCCAAAGCACAAATGGGGTCAATGGCTGACAAATAAACCTTTGCTCCCCTAATCTCACAGATGGTCATTGCTATTCAAAAAAATCAGAGTGGCAAGTTGAGTTGGGTCATTGTTGCTGTGTCTTAGTTGTTTGAATACTTAGGAGAATGAAATAACGCTGCTGTGGGTTTTGGCA
The DNA here is from genome assembly GCA_033558185.1 of Dromococcyx pavoninus. Taxonomy (NCBI): domain Eukaryota; kingdom Metazoa; phylum Chordata; class Aves; order Cuculiformes; family Neomorphidae; genus Dromococcyx; species Dromococcyx pavoninus. The sequence goes on along the minus strand of JAUMJL010000575.1, from coordinate 420,158 downwards.
CTATCCTGTTCCAGACACTGCACAAAGCTTCAGCTCCTTTCCACACACCCACTGAGCACGTCTGAGTAACAGCTTAATGATTCAGCTCGTGCAATTTCTGAATGAAGTTCAGTGTCAGTGAAGGCTGAGGGAAGATATCATGAAGTTGCCAGTGCGACAAGTGTAAGCTAGTGTGGCGGTGTTAGGGAGGTTGCTGGTGAGTGAGAGAGAAAAAACGACTGGAAAAAAAAAAGGATAAAAAGCAGAGTACATGAGTGCACTGTGAAAAAACATTCATAGTTCATAACAGTGCTCTGGGACATAGGATGGATTCTGCATGGTGCTGCTCTGGGAGCTGTCAGCGCTCTAGTGGTCTCCTCAGATGGCATAGTGCCTGATCTGGGATGGGGAGGAGGAAGACTGAGGTGGACTCCTCCAGTGTCTCCAGATGCTACTGAAAGTTATGTGCTGTCATGCAAAGTTGGTTTGTTATCTATCTCTCTGCTTTGAACTGTTTATATGAACTACCATGGTGTCCAAATTTTGTTGAGTGGCAATATTGTCAGTAAGTTGTCCCTCATCATTTTGTAAGCATTATAATTTCATTTAATGGTCTTTGATAGGTCTCATTATCTAATTTATTTTAAATGGTTTGTGTCAGTTCAATAACTACTGGTTCTGATTTAAAAAGCATTTTCACAGGTGCTTTACTACATTTGTATTCAAGAGGCATATTCTCCTTTTGAACCCATTGGATCTAATCACATGCATATATCATATGGATGTGCAGTTACTTTCAGAAGCAGATGTTTCCACCCACATACTGATGGATTTCTGTAAGACGGAGAAGAGACTTTTCTATCAGAGAAATACATTGTCATTGTCAGATTCTTGTAGCTCTCTTCCGTCTTCCCTAAGCTTTAAGTTTTGTTTCAAAATGTGCAAATGACTTCCAGGTGGGGTGAGAGATGAAACGTCTCCAGAAAAACACTCTACATCAGGAACACGATCCAAGGATTTCCTTCTGTCAAAACTGCTGGAAACCAGACAGCACGTGTGTCGCTTGCCAGAGAAGCCTCAGGCTCTAGTTCACTGTGTTCCTGGTAAACTGCAGACTCAGACTATATTCTTGGCTTGGTGATGGGATGTACATTCGTTACCAGATCCCCGTTCAGACCTTCAGACTGGCTATTTTCTAAACTTCAGAGAGAGTTCGGACTGTGTTAGGATGGATGTGTGGAGGGTGAAGGTGAAGGAAGGATGTAGGGAAGATGGCTTTATAGGATCTTCTGATAGACCCACCAGCCACTTTTGCTGTCCGAGTGTCCATTTTCTTGGTCTTGTTTCTGAGCTGCAGTCTCCCTCATGTCCAGCAGATGGTAATGATGTCTTAAAAATGATGCTTTATCCCTATTTTGATCGGAGGAAATATTGGATCCACAATCATGATGTGCCAGGCTTGCATGGATTTTATACCACCAATTCATTTTTACAACTATTTATTTATTTAAAAAAATTCTTTTAAGTTCTTGTAAGTTAAAAAGCTACTGTGATAGCAAAGGCTTGGTCTGTATTGCTTACTTATAATATTTTGGCTTAGATTTTGTTAATTACTTTCACAGATGTCACTGATTCTGCATTATCTGTAAGAACCTTTATGAAATACTGTGATAAAAGAGGACAGGCTACATGATTTAATGGCCCCTTTCAGACCTGAAGTTTTATGAATCTCCCTTCTATGGTATATTGAAAACATAACTAGGACTTCCTATGTTACAAAGGAAGAAAGGGAGATTTTTTTGAACTAAAACTTCCAAATCAATTTCTCTTGTCTCCACAGGGTCAGTTGCTTTTGGTAACTGGAATAAGTATTTTAATTTTGTATAATAACTTGCTAGGGACAAATGCTACCTTCTTACGTGGCACACTACTACCTTACTGAGACCATGTGAAAACTGGGCTACATTTGGCAAGGCTTGTCTATAAAACGTGGTCTCTATTCTTTAGACAGACTAACCAGTAGAAACACAAAATAAAAATAGACTTAATAAATAGATAATTAGCATTGAATAGGGTGAGAACAATTTTTAAAGATGAAAGTATTGTTCCCTGTTTTTTCTGTCCATCTGTTTGTTTATGCTTTTCTATACATTCTATCAGCATAACTCCTAAGCAAGTAATTTGATAGAAAACTAGCATTATAAGTTTGCTGGATTCTGATACCTGATTTAGTGGTTATGCAAGACACCTATATATATGCACTGTTACAAAGATAACTATTTTTGACTCTATTAACTGAATTTTTTTCACTGCTTTTGAAGTTGTTTTTTGTAATGCTGCTCTTTTAAAGCTATTCTGAAGGGAGGTCCAGTCACCATTAATTCCTGTGTAAATTAAGCATAATCACTCAGAAAAGAGACCCTTTATTTACTGAGTTTAAAGCTCATTATACGATTTTGTAGGGGGAAAATTACCATGCCTGTAAATTAGCTGCATTTCCTAATGAAATAAGTTGGCAATTTTTTTTTTACCTCCTTTGATAGGAATAAGAATTACAGTGGCACTGGAAAGTAAAATCATGCTACTCCTACTGGCATTTTTCCCAGTTCTAGAAGTAATTATAACTGTGAACACATTTTGATTCAGATTCATTTCAACATGTAACAAAAGCATCTTTTGTCATGGTGTTTTTTCAGCTCCTCTTTTCCACCTCTTTTTATTAGAGCCTAAAGCCGGCTCCACCAGCCTTACTCGTGGCTTATGATGACATAAATTCTCTGGGGGCATGTGGCTTTCTCAAGCAATAAAGCATCATTACACTACTTATTCTTGAGGACACACTATTTCGCGTGTGAGTCATGTTTGGAGGGATGAAAGAGTAGAAATTACCATGTTCATTTTCCACAAAAATGAGGCTTGCATCCTCTCATCAGGTTTGCAAAGGCAAGCATATTTACCATAGGTGCCTGTGCTTTTCTAGTTTTATCTGGACATACAGTTGTAGATGGCAGCAAATAGATGGCATTTTAAGTGCTTTGGCTGCAGCTACCAGCAACAGGAGTACTAAAAGACAAAGTAATTGGTCTTGAGCAGACTGTCCTCTTCTGACTAGCAGCACCCTCACGTGCACATTAACAAGGCTAGCTGGTGCACATAGCTCTGCAATGCTTCCACAGCCGTCTGCTAAGTCAGGTATCAAGACTGCGCTTCAGCAGCTAAAAGCAGAGATACCTGAAATATTCCTGAACCTGGTTACATTTTATAATATGGATATTAATTATATGTACGCCTTGAGTGTGGTTGTATAAATACATTTGAGGCATATGGATTGGTATCCTCAAAGTTTCTTTGTTTCTGTTCCTGCTTTGGTTAGTTTTCATCTGTGTATAAAAAAGGTTTGCAAATAGTTTGGTTTTGGAAAATAGCATTAAGACAGACCATAAAGGAGTATTCAGAAAGTCAACTCAGTGTGTGGGTGACTTTCTTCGTTTCTTCGCACAATAATTGTGTTTGTTCTACGGTAACAGCAAGATGCAGTGTTCCTTGAAGTCTTTTGCAGTGTATTTAAATTAGTGAAAGATGAAATTTTTTTTGTTACATTTTATCAATATGAAACTTAAGTGTGAATGATACTGCTTCAATAGTTAGGAGCTGGTATGAAATTCTGCTGACCAGTGTTTTTGGGTCAGGCTGCTGCAGAAGGTCAATAAGACTGGTTTCAAACTCGGTCATGGTCCAACATAGAAAAGCAAAGCTATTTCTCAAATACCAATTGCATTGATTTCTGTGTAGAGTCCCATTTGAAAAAAGTGCTGTCTGTTCTTGTCAAATCAGGATGAAAAACTGTATTTCTATTTTGGATAGTATCAGAATGTAACTTCCCAAGGTTAGTGTCTGTCGGTCTGAATTTTCAGTGCTGTAGTGTTTGTACACTACCACTGATTTTCAGTGCTCAATGGTAGATGCTCAGTACTTCCTGAAGGAAATGTATTTCTGCTTAGCATTTTCACCATCTGAATATGGACCTCTGAGGTAGCCTCAGTACTAACATTCATTGTCTTTGGAAATGTAGTGAAAATAAAATAATATTAATTTCATAAGGCAAACATTTCTGAAAAAAATAAGATTGAAACATTCATTTTCTATGAAATTGAAGGTTTTTGGTTGGATTTCATACCCAACGTATTTTGTTTTTTATAAGTTAAAAAAAGAAATAAGGTTTGATTTTTGCACAGAATCAACAATTGATGTTAAAACTACAGGATGGAGGGAAGAAAAAAGAAAAATAAGCAAATTAGAGGTGAAGGGCAAATTACTCCATCTCTACTCTGATAATTATAGAGAAAAAATTAATAGTTGTCATGAAGTATTTTAAATATGAGCTTCTCATTAGGTTCTTTGAGAGTGTAATTAATCATTTGCAGCCACATATGTTCTTTGTGTAGTGGTGCACAGTACTAGCATTTCATTAAAAATCAGTTCAATAGTAATGGGTCACTCAAGCTGTCATTTTCTCTGGAGAAGTTTGGGAAGCTGAATGTGTGCTTCTTCATCTTGTTTGCTGTGCCAGCACATTGAGTTAGGTAGGAGGGAGTTGTGCAAGCCAAGCACCCAAGGGCTGCATTTCAAGACACACACTGTGTCCCCCTGCCCAGACTGGGTGCAAACACTGTTGTGAGCCCTGGGAGTGGAGCGATGGGAGAAGGGCAGTGTGCTTGCAAACACGCAGCATGGGCAGGGTGCCAGCAAGCCCCTTGGTAAGAGTCTTCCAGGCTGTTCCAAGCTCCTGCAGGGACCCAGCCTTCCGCTTTGGCCGCACGGGGGGGACAGTGTTCCCAGCAGGTGCCACTGCTGCTGGCGTATCTGTCCCTGGCAGCAGTGGTACACTATGTGCATGCTGACAGCTGAGTGATCTCCATGTGTCAGTACAAGGTATATTTGTGGTTTTCATCTGTTACTGGATGTGCTGGTGGTCCTGTGGTCATGGGGAGATGGGAGAGACACCACCGGAGCTGTTTGGGAAGGTTTACTTGTTCTTATTATGTGGCTGGATGCCAAATAAAGCAAAGTTTTTAGGCCAGAACACTGTTAGGCCACGAAATTTACATACTGCTAGCATTGGCTGTGCTGCAAAATTAACATGGTCTTGCCTCTTCCAAAATTCTGTAATGTATAAAATAAATAGTATAAAGTAAAGTATAAAATAAAAAAACTATGAATCATAGTCAAATTCCTACCAAAAGGATATCCCACTGTTCTGTAAAAATATTTCAGTAGTAACATAAAATAAATGCAAGAAATATATTACCCTAATTGGAGATTTTTTGCTGAACAACTTTTTTTTAGCAAAAGTCATGGGTTACATTGCTCCTGTGCTGCCCTAGTGGCCTAGCTAGTTTGCACTGAGAGTGAAGTTAAGAGAAATAGAAGTAGACAATGCATTGGAGATGCTCTGATTGTGATTTAATTTCATTAATCTCAAGAAACGAGATAAGCTCAGGGGGCCAAATTTCACCTGATACATTTCATGGTAATTCCAGGGGATAAGGTGAAATATAAGCAAGCACAAGAAGGTGCCCGCCAGGATCTGGGAACTGAAAAATATTTCAGCAATGCATGGTGGTCTAGGTATTACTCATTTCCAGAGTGAGTCCTCACAGAACATTGGGAACTGCTTCACAAGTTTATCTTTGTGTCCTCTTGGGGTGCAAAATGGCCTCTTACAAAGTGTGCAGTAAATGGAACACATTTTCCCATGCAGCTGAAGGAACCCAGCGCCCTGCTGTACTTGTCACTGTCCATCTCACTGGTGCTACATGAAAACACATTAGATCCTGGAGTCATGTTTGGACTAAATGAAAACCAACATATGCTGTGTAGCCACACCCTATTATTTTATATTTTATGTTGAGAAGAATCTTTTGTAATTAGCTTCTTGTTGAAGTACAAACATGGGAGACAGAGTGGTTTTGATAGGGAGGGAACGTGTCAGTAGCTGATCAAGGATTTTTTTTTTAGTCTTAAATATGATTTAATACTCTGTGAAAAGAATTAAGAATCCCATTTTACACTGAAGCATGCTGTTAATGTGCATATAAAAACCTCAGCAGTTTTATTGACAGTTATAAATTCACAGCTGCTGTTGGTGAATTTTTTTTAAAAGACTGCTTCCCTTTCCCGAATTCTTTGCAGACCATTGTCATAGTTTGCTATTAGCTAAGGCAGAACCTTATTTAGTAGAAATGCATAGGACTTCAATTTCACTGTATACCCCAGGAAAAAAGAAAATCAATGCGAAGCCCAGACTGAGTCTGCTGATGCCAGCGATGGCTATCTGTAGAATACAGAAAGAAAAAGAGACTCAGATTAGTTATTTCTTACACTTTGGATGTTAAAAATGACAGAAAGGGGCTACTGCTGGTGAAAGTTGTTATGGCTGTTATTGTCTGTTCAAATTTGGAGTTAATCCTAGAGACTGTCACTGTGTGTATCAAATATTTTAAGGAGTTAGTATTAATTTCTTTCTAAATTAATTGGTGGAAGGATGAGTATTGAGACCAGTTTCACATTTGCATTGCATATCCATCGTGTATGTGAGCAGATGATTGCAGTGTACCCAGGGATAGACATGTATGTATATATAAATATCTGTATGTATAACTATATCTGACCATCTAGTCTATTTATGTATAAGAATGTGGGTCTGAATGACTCCTTAAATCATGGATGAATATTCACAATTCTTCTTATGATATTTAAACAATATCTGATCATCCAGAATATAAAGGGGTGAAGATAATTTTTATTTTCAAACAAGAAGTTTTTAAAAAAATCGAACACAGCTTGCAGAGCTCAGGACCATTAAATCTTCACAGGCAGGGCCCCTGTGTTGTTCGCTGTGAACATAACTACAGCTATGGAAGCAGTGACCTGAAGAGTAAGAATGCTATCTGGCCACAGAAATCCAGTGAAAGACATTGAAGTGAAGGTGATGCTATTAATTTTTGATGAAGGTGCAGCTTCTGTTAAATTGGCTGTGTCTGAGAGGTATCCTTACAAATTATGTGCTTTAGCCTTCTTAAAAAACAAGGAACAGATTTTGTGAATTTTTTAAAAACCTGAAAGCTGTTGTTTCATTTCAGACTTGATTTCTTTTTGTATAACACTTCCCATGATTTTTTTTATGGAAATGTCTTTGAAATGTCTAAAATTTGCATGTTGTCTAAAAATAGTCTTCTTAGGAAGAAATCATGCCTGATGATGAATGAAAATCTTCATTAAACATTAAGGAAAAAATATGGAACCTCTGAGAAAATGTAAAGGTACGGTTGTTGTAATTCTGCTTTTGAAAATAGCCTTCTTTAATTATTTTTTTTCTAACCCCACTGAAGTTTCTATTCTGGCTTGAGGAAGATGGCTTTAACTGGTCTTTTCTTGACAGTATGAAGATAGTCTTTGTGAGGATACAACAAGAGGAAGCTGGAGCTTCCCAGTTATTTCTACCAACTGTTCTTTTTAACACAGTAATCTCACAGACTTTTCTAATGTTATTTCCAGTGGTCATATTTGATACTGTTTGTGGGATCAGAGTTTCCAAGTCTCGTATGCTAACTTTTCTGAATAATTTTGTTTATAATCGTTACGTTTTAATTCTGAAGCATTACCTACAGCTACCAGTAACTCGTTAAAGTAACTGAATTCAAGAATTAATTCCAGGGGAATTTTGAGCTATTCCTTGCCCAAACTGATTCTGTGGTTAAAAAAAGGTCTTGAGTTTTTGGAGATATCTATTTAGCATACTTAAGCAGCAAATTTTCCTGAATTTCCTAATATGCCTAAATATGCATAACTTGGCTTGGGAACCCAGCTCTGACTTGGAGCTCAGGAGATATTGGTTCTGGGCTGTCCTGATGATTTTGCTATCCGACCCTGCTTCATTCACCTGATCTCTTTTATACCCCAGGGTGTCTTTAAAATGTGTGTGTATTGTTGTTTGTTCCCTATGAAGTACTTTCCCCTCAAGATGCTGTATTTTGCTGTAGTACTTCAGATTTTAAGATAAATCTAGGATATTATATTCTTCAGAAAACAGTGTGTGAGATTTTTTCCAAACTATTTCTCATTTTAACTTCCTCCAATACTCATGTTTCTTTTTAAAAATGAAAGATCTGATTTTTGAAGGAAATTCATTTTTAAGCTTCTTTTAGAAAGGTTATTTTCCTTGCAATTTTTTTCTCTTTTAGAACTATCTTAGAGGTGCTAAGACATTTTCTTATTCTTTCAAAAATATAGCACCTGTATGAAATGAACTCCATGATAAGCCAGACCATTACTTCATTATTAAATAGAAAGGATATGTGTGATAAAAGAAAAAAATGCAAAGACCTATGTCACAAGCTATGTAAGGTATTTTTCTGTTCCTAATAAGCTGTGGTCCTTTCCCAAAGATGACTGTTGAATTCTAAGTGAGCTACCCTTAATTTAAATATAGTGATTTAAATTTAAATAACAAACATATTTTCTAATTTTAATAATGATTCAGGCTTATAATTGGAGTTGCTTCTTTTTTGGTGAACTAATTAGATCTAATCTCACTTTCTATCTCCATTGTCTTTAATCATGTTTATCTGGCCAGATAGCATTCTTAGTTCAGTTCTTTAACTTCCCGACTGTAATTGTGTTTATGTATTGTAGGCATTTATGGTAATGCTTGCTTGTTTGCATGAGCCTCAACATTTCCCTGTAACCTTCCAAACGGGTTTTTATTCCCATGGTGATTGTAAGATAGTTGAGGAAACAGCTGCAATAATGCGAGCAGCGGTTTTAAGGTACTGCACATGAGAATGAAATGCATCATGTCCTTCACAAGCCGCTGTCTCGGATTTGATCTTTAGGAAAGACTTGTTTCATGCATCTGTTTTCTTCCTCTATTCCTGATAGTTTGATATGGCATTTATAGGATTACTGTCTCACTTCTCTACCTGTTTAGTGAAAATGAGTCCATCCCTGACGGATGGGTTATGAGCACATCTGCATCAGCCAGGAGATGAATCACGCCTTAGTCTGCAGATCAGAGGCAGCTCCCAACAAATCTTCCATCCCTATTTTGATGAAGTGGAAAGAAAGAAATGGATATTTCAGGAAATTAATGGCTTAATGCATTTTTCGCCCCTACCCAGGCTGCAGGGCCTCTCCAGATTGCTGTGGATGTGAGCCCACCCCACACTTTTCCTCTGCTCTATATTTTGCCCCAGAGCATTTAAGTTTCTCTTCCTGAGGGGATCCCCATTCACACAACTTCCAAGGAGCTGACATTTTCTCTGCATCTGAACAAAGCCTTGGAACCCTAGAAAATACTAGGCACCTTTCTGAGTATTTTAAAATAGTGTGATTTGTGCCAACCACCTGATGGCCCTCAAGCCTCATCTTTTGCAATGCTCAGTTACTTATCTAGACCCATTTTTATTAATACCGTAAATTAACCATTTTTAAAAGACAGTCATCAAATGGGACTATTGCTGTGAGGTTCGATGATTTCAAAGGACAGTCTGTCAAGGAGCTAAAGAGCAAAAAACTTCTTTCCCCCATTTCATTTTTCCCTCATTCACATTCTTATCGATCTGTAATGTTCACAAAGCTTCTAAACCCAGTGAATCAGCAGTTTATGTTTTTTGATTCTTTATTTCAGACACTGTGATAGTTACCACAGGGAGGAGATTTGAGTTGAGCTTTTAAAATGAGTTTTAGAACTCAGTCACCTTCTTTTGTAACACATTTAAAAGTCATGTGCCTTGAAACTTCTCTGCTATCAAAAGAACATTGCCTTTCATTGCTTCTTGTTGTCTCCAAGCAAAAATGCTAACTGAGCAATATTTCAAGAATTTATAGTCAAATGTTAAACTGCTTTAATAGTTTTCTGTTAATAACTTTAGCTAGATAGTAGCAGTTTAATTTAAATTAAGCATTATTCTTAAATCCTACCTCCCAAAAGATTTTAGGATGTGCTTTGCATCTGAAGTGAGATGTTTATTTTGATCTCAAGGCACTGTTTTTGTGCCTACTGATATTTGTTTGTATTAGATCAAGTTAGATCAACTAAGTTCAAAATGGCAAGGAAGTATTTGAAGTGGCTAAAGGATAAACATTTGTGTGTTGCTGCTGCAGAGAGATTTTCTTTGCTAATGTCGCTGGTTCCTTTCACTAATTAAGGATCAGAACAAAGCATCTGCATCAAAGCTTATTATTCAAACTTCTTTTTACTGATGGCAATACACTTGCTGAATTTGCAGGCAAGCACCTTTTCGTAGTTACAGCAGGATAAAGTGCGTCTGCCTGTTGAAAAGAATCCAGGACATCCTCAGTCTTTCAGCTTTGCTCTGCAGGGTGGTTTTGTTGCTGCTGTTGTTGCTGCTGGTTTTGGTTTCCCTTTTTTCCTGTGCTGCAATGATTTCTAAATAAGTACTGGTTGAATTCTTCTTTTGTTATTTCCCACTTCAAAGTTAAGGTGCTGATCTAGTGAAGAGTTATAAACATTTTTTTCCTGGAAAACTTCAATTAGGATATCCTCACTTTGCCTAATTGTAGTACCTGAGAGCAGGATTGCTGGTAACATTGGGGCACCTCAGAAGAGCCCTGATAGACCGTGCGGTGTGTAATGTCCGAAGTACCAAGGTTGCAGCTTTAAACAGTACCTTATGCTTATTTGCAAACCATATCAGGCTGTTAACCAGAAGCAGGCTAATGAGGCAGTGGTGTCTTCACTTCTGGAGAAATGCATGAGGAGACATTCAGGGAGGAAAGGGCAAGGCTGGGGAGCAGACATCCTTGGGGGCTGGGCAGCAGGGCACCAGCAGCGAGGTGCTAATTGCCAGGAGCTCAGCAGTGCTGGTATGAGAGCTCGTTTCCAGCCTCCTCCCAGCTCAGTGAGGACTTCAGTGAAGTCATTATGTGTTAAGGTTACTTGGTGACTGGCTTTCTGCTGCTTTTCCCCAAGTTTCTCCTTTTCATCTTTACAAAGCCCCCACAAAAATACTCTGTAACTGCCACATATGCTCTGTTTTAGAGATGAAGGCTGCCATTTATGTATCTTTTTAATATTGACACACATCATTACCTGGTTAGAGATTTAAGAAAGAAGCTATCTTTTAAGAAAGAAACTTTGTCAGTGATGACAACATTTTAATTTCATTGAACAAGGTGGTATTTAGTGTCTTATATTTCCCAGATGATATGCCCTCTTTTTTGTATGTAACAGTTTGGTGCAAATTCACCAGTACATATGAACAAATGCAGGGATTACGATGAGAATTATGAATTACTTATAATTTAAGAGCTGATGCTGCCCAGCAATATCATTTTCCAGTGTTATTGCAAATTTCCCTTGGTTGTGCTTAATGTTCAGCTTGCCATACCAGTGAATGTATAACAATATAGCTCTTCTAGAAAATCAAAATCTTTGTGCAGGTATAGTAACAAAACTTAATTAAACAAAAAAGAAAAGAATCAACGTTGTGTCATAGGTCTGGCAAATGATCTCCAAATTAGTCAGATGCACATACAATCATGTTCAAGAACAGCTTTTGCTCAAAGAAGTACTGAAGTGTTGGTTTCTCTGAATGCATATATTTCATTGAAATATCTGGTAGAAATAAAGAAAAAATAATCAATGTTTACAATATCTGTTCACTAAAAATAGCAGATAAGAACGAATCATAAAAACAGTGGTTTTGAAGGTCCTTCAGAGAGTACCTAGTCCAAGGTTCTGCTTAAAAGAGTGCTGTTGCAACACAGGACCAGGTTAGACATTGTTTTGTCTGGATGACCCTTTCTACAGACAGAAACTCCTAATTTATTTGGTAATCTATTCTGGAGGTGCTAGGGAAAACATTTTCCTACTGTCCAACCTGAAGCTGCAACATGTGATTGGTGTCCTTGTTGTGCTCTCTGGTGCTACCTGGAGCAGTTTGGTGATTGCTTCCTAATAATTGCCCCTCAAATAATTGTAATCGGTTATTAAATCACCTTGTGGGCTCCTCTTCACCAGCCTTACCATGCCCAGCTCCCTCAGGCTCTCTGCCTATAAGGAATGTAAGTTAGGTACCTTACCTTGGTTGGACCCATCCTGCTTTCTCTACATCCCTCTAGAACTGAAGGTCTCCTCACCATTTTCTTCTCTTGGCCTGCTGCCACAGTGCTCCTAATGCAGGTCATTATGCGATTTGTTTTGTTCATAGTGAAGGCTCACTCTTGCAGCCTAGAGTCTACTGCAGTGTCACGGGCAGTTTCTTAAGGGTTCCTGCTTGGTAATGTATTTCCCAGCCTGTATCAATGTATGGGGTTATTCCAGTATGGTTGCTGCATTTTTCTCTTTTGAAGGTTACAACAGTTCTGTTGGTCTGTCCTCAAATTTATTGAAGTCCTTCTGGACTGAGACTCTGGCATTCACCATGTCAGCGACCGTCTCTAGTTCAGTGCCATCTGAAAATTTGCTGAGTCTATTAACCTCCTATCTGAGTGGAGGTCATTCTATAAAAGCCTACTTTCTATAAAGCCCGTCCTGTAGTTTTTATTTTGTTAGCCTCCCAAGATTCTCAGCAATGCTTTTAGGAGGAAAAACTTCCATTATATGTAACATTATACTCCTACTTTTCTAAAGAGAAGGAAGGACTCAATTAATAGTAAAGCAGGATCTGGTATTTTGTTTCTTATGCAGAGATGATGTAGATATATTGAGGTTAATGTGTGAAATTTTATAATCCTTTTCCTTTTTTTTTCCAAGCACAGTTTTCTATTGTCTTCAGTTCACTGGCTAATATGAACACTCTACTGTCTCTAGGTTTAGATATAATTTATTGTGGTTTTGAACAAGAAATGTTTTTCTTGTGGCAAAGCAATGTGATGTATGTTAAGAAACTATTTTCAGGTTAGACTCTTAACTCACTTTTTGGGGAGAAATGCCAGCATCACATTTGGCCTTCTAAAATCTTTATGGGACCTCTTGACTAGTTTTCACGTACATTCACAAGTTCATATTACTTCAGGTACTATTTGACAATTTTAGTCTGAGTAAGGGACACTGGCTGAATTTCTGTACCATGTTAAAAATGTGGTATAGTAGAATTTTGTACCAGGGCCAGGGAATGTATCTTTGTTTTTTTCTTTTATTGGAGATATTGTTTATCTGACATTCTAGCCCCAAGCCAGACATGCACTTATTAAACTCTTCGTATTTGCAAATTTTAATTTAAGTCAGGGAAGAAAACCCTGGCAAAACATAAAAAGCTGCTTTAATCTAATGTATTTGTTATTATGGTATGTTTTTTTGTTGTTTAACTTTCATTATTCGAACCCATTAACTAAATGACCAAGTGGTTCCAGCTCTCAGTTTATGAGCTGGATGATGGATGCTGCATTATTATAGCCATTATTCTGAAATAGATTTTTATTTTCTTCAAGTTAAGAACTGATGCTTTGTAACAGAAAAATGCTTGTTTTACATCATAAGTGTGTTAATGGAGCTGGAGGGAAGAAGAATGTCTACAGAAATTGAAGGGAGGACCTTTGAGGCTTTTGGTAGGAGCTCATGGAACTGAGCTCAGTGACAGCCTCATGTTCACTGTTTCCAGTGATTGCTGAACCCACCTGGGCAGCTGAGGAAGTTTTTGGTCTCATGTGGAAGACGTGTCTTTGACACAGGTTATCACCCGAGTCTGGTAAACTTGACTAAAGAAAGCTCCTGTGCAGGGGTGGATTTTGCAATGTGAGTCTGCTTTTACTTCGCTTAAAGATCATGGTCTTCCTTCAACTTTATCGTAAGAATGAACAAATCTGGTTCAGTTTACCCTTAAATTAATCTAGATTTCCTCATGTATTCAACATGCACATTACCATGAATACAAGGCTAAGTAAGGAAAGCATTTATCAAAGACTCTCTAAGTACAGCATACTGTGTAAGCAATTGCTTGCTGCCAGTATGTCAAGGCACAATAATGGAGACTGTGCATAAGTGTCTACAGTAATGTTAAAGAAATGAAAATTACAACCCAGTTTACCTACTAGAACTAAAAATTCATGATTGGTCCTACAGGAAACTGGATTATAATTTATGCCTGCATGATTTAAATACTCAGTGTGGTTGCTGTCCAGTGATTTATGCATTTTGTTTGTGTGTTTTGTTAAAGAAAAACTTAATGTGGGAATTTTATTGTGGTGGAAGACTGCAAGTTGAACCGGATGGCACTAATTATCCTTGAGAGAGTCTGATTTCCTTGTACACAGCAAAGCTATAAAAACCTAAGCTACCCAAAGAATGTACTGTGTCTTTGCTGGCTACTGAAATCAATAGAAACAACCGTTATTGTGTTAGCTTAGATTGGACATTGGTTTTTCCCAGAACATGTAACCTGCCACCCTTGCTTTAAAGAAGGAAGTAGAATGAGTTGGTATCTGATCTAAAAAACAGCATTTGATTTAGATACTTTCTTGCAGTGATCCCTTCACCTGCACATTCTTAGAGCTACACAAAATTGTTGAGAAAATAGCAGAAAACGGGCCCTGATAGTAAAAATTTTTGACAGCAAAGCTTCAAATGAGGAGAAGGGGAGAAAGCAGGAAGAGCTGTGATAACAGGAAACTATTTGCTCTGTTAACCTCGCATGGTCAACAAGGTAGATGGCTGCAGCTCAGCCTTCCCACATCTGAAAGCCTTTGTGGACAATGGGTGCTGCCTTGAGTGTTAGGGAGACAATAGCGGTGGCTTCCCTTTCCATGCATGGGCAGCTAAAGGGTTCTTCTGACCAGTCAGCTGGCTGCTGACTGCTTGCTGGCAATCTGTGATGGGCTGTTTCATACTTGCAGCCTTGGAAGCTGCTGGCAGTGTCACAGCATTTCCTTTCTATTTTAATATATTGAAAGGACTTACTTTGTGGATTTGCTAGTTAGACTGATATTGTTAAATTGCAAACATGTATAGTTACATGTTGTTAATATTATGTTTGAGTTTGGTAACTTCTATTTTGTTTCATGCATTTCTAATTCATCATAGGCAAACTACATTTAGCTAAAAGTTTGTTGATGCCCTCCAAACCAAAATTGCAGAACAAACCAGCTTCTTTTGCATATTCATCTCATGTTCCAAATACCAATATTTTCAAACACAAGCCACTCATGGTAAGCCTCTGAAAATAGCTGTTTAGAACATAAGCCACATTTTTTAAGTAAAAAGCAAATCTGTTCTCTGTTACAGAGTCTCCACTAAAGATCAGTGACTTGTTAACTCTATAAGAATGCAAGTGGGACAAGTAATTAGTCTTTAAAAACACCCAGCTTGATACCTCATGGAAAACATTGAGATACCTTAGAGGGAACCATTTCTTTTGGATAAATACATACATACCCATCACAAGGTCAGATCCTACCCTCTGATTTTCCAATCCCACTAAACCACTGAACTGTTGTCAACAATATTGACAACATTGTTTCTAAACATACCAGAATGAAGCTTCCCTTTAAAGTACCCTTTCATTATAACCCGAAGCGTAAGTAAGTTTAATTTTATTCTTATTTACGCCTGTATAGTCTCACAGGCAACACTAGAAAAATGTATACCCTTGTGTTGAGGGGGAGGAAAAGGCTTTTTTTCATTGAGCAGTTCTGGGCATTCCCCCCAAAATTAAAAAGTCATCTTTTACTCTCTCAAAAGATCTCTTATTTGGTGATGGACTGCCAAAATTATTCTCCAGTATATGTGGAGAAGAACATAAGTTTAAATAGCGTACTATATAAATTGCATATTTTGGGCCTCTTTAGGCAAAACCTTTAGCTTGGAAGTTGTAGATTACTCCTTTCCATTGTCTCTGGTTATGGAAAAAAGCTACAGATGATGTGCTGAGCAGGAGCTGACATTCACCGTGTTGTAGAAACATAAGCAGATTTACCTGGAATTTATACAGAGGAATTAGTCAAACCTTTGCAATGAAGTTTTGTGTCCAGGGGCTGTTTCACTCTCCATTGGTCAGTGGAGTGATTGGCAGCAGATGACCACATCCTTCACAGTGCTGGTGAGGACCAAGTCATCCATATCCCTTTGAGACTGATTCCTTCTCTCAGGGTTACATCTGTCTTATGAGCTTCTATCTGTATATACTGTACAGTTCCCACTATGACTGAGAAGCACCTTGCTTCTGCATTGACTATTTTTTGAGGATGTTAAAAGTCCTTGAAGTTGAAATGTTAGAACTACCACTGGAAGTTTTGTCTGCTGGTGACTTTGGTCAGTGACAATAGCCTTAAAGCTGTCTTGAGCTGGTGGAAACAAGTTCTCCTGAAATTAAAAAATAAATGCAGTTGCACTTCTTTTTTTTCCATCCATATGGATTAGACCTCATTAATATTTTTGTTGATGTGTTGCTGTGCATTTACCTTGGCAGTCCAAGCATGATGGGACTGTAACCCAGCTTGGATGTGTTAGCCACAAGACCTTCAGGGGCATACCTGATCCTCTGAGATTTCTAGGTTTGCTAGAAAATCTCCTTCTGGGTAAATGTGTCTTTCCTAGGGATTACGCTGATCTCCACTATAGTTCTGCCAACAGCCCTGCAGCAGGACACTGCAGTGATTCTTGTCACAGCCACAAGGATCCTTGTCACAGCCAGCACTGCTGTGATAGTGCTGCAAAATAACCACAGCAGCCACAGTATCTGCGAGCTCCATCTGGGCCAAGCCTGCATGTGGACTCAAGCTCTGCATCCTGCTTGTGACTATGCAGTAGCATGTGGTTTAAAGTCAGCAATGCAGACCCAAAGAGGTGTGCTCACCACCTGCCACATCACCACATTAGTTTGAACGTAACACCAGGCACTGAGACTCAGATCAGCCCCTTGGTGGGAGACTAAAGGCTTTCCTCAGAGGAGCTCTGCCTCCATGAACAGTGAGGGGTCTGACCTGTGAGGAAAGGTTTAAAGACCTAAAGATGCAGAGCTTGTTTCAGCGATTACTGAGGGGCATGATAGCAGCATAATGGATTTGAGGTGTGGGAAAAATTTGCCCTGCTCTTCTTTTGCTGCATGTATAGACTATTTCTAAATATGAAGATAGCCCTAACTTACCTGTGATGTTACCAGAGCACCTCTGTGCTTTTTAATGATACTTCTTTGACAACTTCTTGTGCTTCGTACCTTCCCAACCTACTTGTGGCTCTGGCAAGGTAAAGGGATATTAAGGGACAGCTAATAATCTTCCTAATGTTATGCAGGTTTACTGTTTTCAGTTCGGAATCCAGATCCTGAGTTTTTCAAATTTGAGAAACTAAAGAAAACAAAATAAGTTAAAACACATTTATGAATGCACATGCCTGACACTGCTTGAGGTTTACAGTTTGCATCTTCCTGCTGGCACAGGGGTGATTATAAAGACCATTAAAAGGCACTTCAAGGTATATTAAAATCTTATGACTTTATGTCATGCATCACTATTCCTAGATGAAGCTGTAAAAAGTATTACTAAGTACAAAAGGCAGTCCGTTTCTAATGTCATTGGTAGTCATTTGCTTTACGGACAGGTACTCTCCTATAAGGCAAGTTTTATTAACCTCAAAATTAAATGTCCTTAATGTATGTCTGCACTGGATAGTTAAAGGGGTTTTGCAGCTAAGCATATTTGCCTGGTGATGTCCTGCTTTTATCCATGCTTCCCTCAGCATTGTGAGCAGTGCTTCACATTGGAATAATACTCTTGAGTATTAGCAGCTGTTGTGTAGCAGCCACATTAGCCACAGGTTTCACTGCTTGGAAATTAACAATAAAAAGCCATATCTTCATGATAACAGTTGCTCAAGTTGCTTCTTTATATGACTGGGAAAGATCTTTCTGTTTGATTCTGAGATAGTATTTCTGTATCTCTTTGCCAAGAGAGATTCAATGTACTTTCATTTCCCCCTTGGAAATGGAAGTGATGTAATTTTAAAAAATTATACAGAATACTAGCAATACATATACGTATTGTTATACTACTGTAATTATTATAGAGAAGTGAATCCATTTTTTCCCCCCTGTGTATGCTGGAGTCTTATTTATGTGAGAATTGTTCTGATTCCTCTTCAAAAGGATATTTTCAGTTTGAACTTCCTTTTTTTCCTTATGTGAGGACTAATTCCACCGGTACTGCTGTTGTATATTCAAGAAGCTCTGAATTAATCCTCTGTTCCTTGGCAACAACTTCCCTCTTTTTTCCTTATCTTTCTGATGTGCTATGAGAGTTTGATCTCAGGCACCATTAGTAGAGAATAGGATAACGATTGCATCAGTTGATTAGAGGCATCTAATGTATTTGCTGGACATCAGTTGCTGCTCAGTAATGGTAATAATGGAGGCAATACTTCATGAGTCTGTAAAAGACAAGTATTGCAGTTCACCAAGAAGCTAGAAACCTGGCATTTTTCTTAAAAGCATGTAGACAAGTTTCTCATGTCCGTGTTGCAGTG
This sequence comes from Dromococcyx pavoninus, assembly GCA_033558185.1. Lineage (NCBI taxonomy): Eukaryota > Metazoa > Chordata > Aves > Cuculiformes > Neomorphidae > Dromococcyx > Dromococcyx pavoninus. The sequence goes on along the minus strand of JAUMJL010000575.1, from coordinate 401,701 downwards.
TGAAGGGCCCCATGTGGAAAGGTAGCCTGTCTTCTGGTTTAAGTTTACCCACGTGTTTGGTGTAATTTACACAACTTCCAGGGTGTAGTTGCCCTTTGGATTCTCTGTGGGTGATTACATTGTCTCTGACTCAAGCTGGGAATCTCTTTGCTCAGGCTGCATTTGTCTTACTTTGCCAGTGACTTGAGCTGGTGACTGCTGCTATGTATAATACTTAAGAATAATATAGTACTTAGGGTAATTGGATCACTGTGTTAGTGTAGGAAGTTCAGTATATTGTGGTTTCAAACTTCTTTACAGCTCTGCTGGGATTTTTTTAATATTATTTGCTGCTTTTTTCCTGTGGAGTTATATTAATTAACAAATTCAATTTCTTTAAAAATATTTTTAAGTTTTATGATGATTCTTCATTTTCTTGCGTCTATTTGGTTCTTGTTAGAACCATTTTCAAATAACAACAACATAATTTAGTGAAGGAAATCAGCTCAGATGGACTATGAAAGCTTTATTAAAAGGGCTGCTGTCTGCATGTAGTGATGTTTAATCATTGCCTTTATTTTCTGCAGTCCTTTTCTATTCAGTGTATTTTAGAGGTTTTAATTATATTTAAAGAAAGAAAAAGATATGCTCTTTTCTTCTTTCTCTTCTGTTTTCCTAAGATAATTTCATTTGAATTTGGCACTGAAATCTCCCTTTTACTGTTTTCAAGTTGGTTTTAGACTCCTCCAGAGTCATTGAATTTATATCACATTCACAATTTGTAGATCTAGAAAAAAATTGGCTTAAACCTTGATGCTGTTAAATTCAATAGACATTTTGCCATTACATTAATAATGCTGGGATTTACACATTCACTTTTTGGTAGGTTAGTAAGGTCATGACAATGCAGGATTTTTACTGAAAATTCTGTACTGTTTAGAGATTTTTATTAGTACCTGCTTGTGATTACTCAAAACAGACTTTTTAGCCATAGTTAGTGTATGGATTATTAGCAAATAAAATTACTTCATTTAACAAATTAGGAAATTCAAATTCTGTTAGATATGATGTAGTTTTAAAATGTATTTTTGATCCCTGTCATCTCCTACAAGTAGTTTTTATAATGTATGTAGAACATTAGTAGAAAGAGACTAAATTAGGACTTTTCTGTTAACTGTATTAAGATCTGTCTTTTCTCTCTTTTGTTTCATCTGAAGATTAAATTTTAGTTTCAGTTATGATTTTACTGAGAGCTCCATATGTTATTAAATAAATAGTATAGATATTTTATTTTGTTTCAGAAATTAGAATATTAAACTAAATTCCTCTAGAAGACATCTAAATCCAAACAACATTTTGTTCTACAGTATACTAGATCTCAACAGCATCAGCATTCACGATGGCCTTTTGTTCATCCATGACCTAGCAAACTGCAAATAACAAATCACTACACTGAGCTGCAAATGGCAATTAAATGATCACATCCCCAAAACATTTATTATTTAATTCCTACTATTTAGATTATCCTGAGTGACGCCAGACAATTGATAAATATCACATTCCTCAGAAAGAGTTTGCAGAGTTAAGTTAGATTTCTTAAATTGCTGAACTGATTCCTTCTTGCAGGCAAGGTTGGTTATTTATATGTCGGGGCAACATTGCATATGTTGGTGAGAGCAGAAGCAAAGGAGTTTCACAGTTTATGCTTCTTGATGGTTCATCCTTCTTAACATAAAAGCAATGTTTTGTTGCTGTTTTTTATGAATAATTTTCAAGAAGAAAATTTTTAGGACAGATGAAGAGGGAGATATGTTATCAGCAAATGTCAATGTATATGGGTCTTGAATTGTTTTGTTTGCCTCTATCTAACTCCCATTCATTGTGTCTGTCAGCACTTGTTCTTTAGAGTTACACAAGTTCAAGACTCACTGGAAATACTAGTGTTGTGTTTCCAGGTATCTCTTTGAGATGAAAACTAGTGAGTTTTAAGATTTGACCATATACATTTCAAGATAAATTATTGGAAATTGCCAATAGCTGAAACAAACTTGCAACCTTTTCTTCTATGAGTAATCTGCACCTGTAGAAGTGTCCTTATCAACTTCAGTCAGGTAAGGCTCACAGGGTTATTCCATATTTGTTAGAAGGCTTTGTGTATAAGGTCAGGCTGTTTGCTGTTCCTGAAGAGTATGCAGTGCAGCTGAGAGGTTAGGAGTGTGAAGATGACTGTAATCCTTACCCTGTCCAATGTCATGTTTTATATTGGCTCAGTGAGGGTGAAGAGATTAACAGAGATTCCAGATTTAAAGCATTTTTCCTATTCAGATGCTCTTTCTGCAGGTTCTGGGTGTTGCCATTGGAGCTTTTGAGGCAGTGAAGCTTTACTCATCCAGCAGTGGTTGCATCTGTGTACTGAAACATCCTTTACATCAGAGCAGTAGCAAAAGGTTACCTGACTTCACTGATTTGTCAGGTCCAAGACTTGTATAGTGCATACTAGGTGGCTGCTAAAAAAAATTAAAAAACAGGGTGTGTCAGGAGTGGAATGGGTTTTAAAGATGCTGAGATAGATTGCAAATAACATATTGTGCAAATGCATCGCTACCTTCACAGTGTAAAATTTGCAAGATCAAAATAAAAGCCAAGGTTTGTTAGGAAACCAGGAGGCTGATTATTGCTCTGCTTCTTTTATGAGCATTTATGCTTATATCTGGCAGTCACTAGTGGCTCTGGCAAGTTCTGAACTGAATCAGTGATTGCTTATTTGCCCCTTATAGTTAATTCAAATTCAGATAGCATAGTATTTTTTTTTCATTTTCATGCATCTGTTTTTTTTTTAATTTGACACTTAAAAGAATTAGAATTGATTCTGCTGTGAAGAGGTGCAACATTATTAGCAGCCACTGATGGTACTTAAAAAAAAAAAGTTGTCAATATCATTTGTAACTCTTAATTGGGTCTAATAAGAGAATGGAATTCCCCTTCTTGCAAAATTCAACCTTGGTATTCTTTATCCATGTTAAAATGTTATGGAAAAGACATTCTAAAATTTATAAACTCGAGAACCGGTATGAAAATGTCATTCCCATAGGGTCTGTACTACGTTGAGCCTCATAACAAAACCGATTCCACTGAACATTTTGCTATTTAGTTCCTCTATTACCATATTACTGGGCTCAATAGATTAAATCATAGGAATGGCACCTCAGGCTCTGAGGGACGGTGTACTGGTGAGAGCCCCTGGTCTGCCACTTCAGTGCACTCCAAGTGGCAGCCAGAATTCAAAGGTTATTGGTGGGTTACAAACCACTGCTAGTAGACAGTCAGGACTTGAGCCTATTCCACGTAGGAAAGGGATGGAAACAACAGCCCAACTGAAGTGCATTTACACTAATATACGCAGTATGCAACAAACAAGGGGAGCTGGAAGCCATTGCTATGCTAGAAAACTATGATGTACTTGCCATCACGGAAACATGGTGGGATGATTCGCACAACTGGAGTGCTGCCATGGGTGGCTATAAACTCTTCAGGTGGGACAGGCTAGGAAAGAGAGGCGGTGTGGTTGCCCTCTATGTAAGAAAAAGTTTTGATAGGGTTGAGTGCTTGTGGGTTAAAATCAGTGGAACCCACAGTAAGTCAGATATAGTGGTGGGAGTCTGTTATTGGCTGCCCAGCCAGGACAAGGAAACCAATGAGCTCTTCTACGAGCAACTGGGAGAAGTCTTGCAATTGCTGGCCCTCTTTCTTTACCAAAAGGGTGGTCAGGCACTGGAATGTCTGCCCAGGGAGGTGGTTGAGTCACCATCCCTGGATGTGTTTAAAAAATGGGTAGATGAGTTTTTGAAGGACATGGTTCAGCAAAAGATGGGTACAGTTGGACTTGATGATCTCCACGGTCTTTTCCAACTGGAAGATTCTGTGATTCTGTAATGCAAGCTGTACTGTGTGTTTCATTTTGTGCAGACAAATATGTGCCAGTGTGTTGTACTGCTACAGATGTGAAAATTGTTGAATTTATACATACATTTGACAGAGTCAATCAGAAAATCATAGAATACTTCAGGATAGAAGGAGACATCTGGTTCAGAGATCATCTGATCCTACCCCCTCTCGAAGCAGGGCCAGGGAGATCAGGTTTGCGAGGGACTTGCCCAGGTGAGATATCTTTACTGATGAAGGTTCCACCTTTGTGTTAATTGTGATTTGGAAATAACATTCAGCTTGTTTATTTGAACCCATTAACGTGCCGAGGCAAAGTCAGGTTTCCTTCAATAACATTGTTCCAGAGTAATTTAATAATTCCAATACCCTTGTCTAAAATAAATAAATAAAAGTTAAAGAGTGATTTTTCAAAGAGTTGCATGAAACTGTGTAATTATACAGCCTATAACATACTCCTTTCCCTGTCACACCCTGAGTGAACAGGCTGTGAAAAACCAAAGGACACATAGGCTGAAGGGAAAAAATATTTTCCTTTTGGCTTTTACCCTGGTTGAGAGGAGGTAGAAAATAGTTCAGTCACTTCTGGTATGTTTTTTGGTTCGTGTTAGGGACGGTACCTCTACAGTCCAATTAATTTAATTTTATCTGCTCAAGATAGGTTCATTACTAGGCTATGTCAAAAGTAACATTCCCATATGTTTGGCTACGGCCTGAACTTTTGGAGCTGGTCAGTAATCTTGTCACATGTGGGCTTTTCTTTTTTCTTTTCTTAATGGACCTCAGTGTGATGTTTTCCCAGTCGCTTCGAGTTAGCACATAATACTCTACTCTCCCTGTTCCTGGTATGTAGGTGTGGAGCCAGAACTTCATGCTACTTTCACATTCAAGGGATTAACAAAGCAGAGCACTGCTTACTATTTTTCTGGCATAAAGGAGGAGCTTAAAATGAGCAGAAATTTTAACTGAACCTGTATTAGGTTTCTGTATGCATTTTTCATCACCTGAAAAAATTGTCTTCACAAACCAACTTTTTAATGAGAAAGCTTCTTGTGTTGCTGGTAGCAATGAGTGTCTAACTACCTATAGCAATTCTTGTTAGTTCATTAAAAGGCTGGCCTTCCTAATTACATTTGCATGTCTTTCCATAATTTGTACAGACCTCGGTAATTAAATAGGCGATGGTCTGTCAGCAGAATTGCGAAAGACATTGATCCTTAAATATGCAACACGTCTGGCAGTATTTACATTTATACAGTAGTATGTTGCCTTTCTTACTTGCTTTTTAACTGAATATTAGATGTTGTTGCTCATATTATCTTCACAAATTGTCTATCACAGAATGGATGAAGACACAGTGGAACAGATACAGGCAATCTGTCCTCTTGCTCCCTGGTCATTCCAAAGATGGATCTTGTTTCTGTTTTAGTTATTTGGAAGTGTCAGTGTTTTTATGTAACTAACCAGTAATTTTAAAACCTGAAAATGTTATTTTTTGCTGTTTGATAGCCAGTTCTCTTTGTGATGGCCAAAAGATGGTGAATAAAATACATATTAGGTACCTGCAGTGTTATCTCTAAAGGTGCAGAGGTGAACCTGGGGAATTGGTGCTCACCCTCTGAAGGTCAGAGCACAGATTGAGTTGCAGGACTTGAAGTGCTCAGGGCTTACAGTGCTGCTCTAAGTACATTTGCCTGGTTTTTATTTGTTCTTTCCTTCTGACAGAAAAACAAGCCATTCTCATATATTTTCTTTCATTTTTTTTTTACCTGGTCTTCAATTTTAGTGTAATTTTACATCTTCTTTAGTACTCGTGAGTTAAATGCTTTATGTCTGTATTTCATGTGGAAATGCCTCCAAAGGCATTCCTTTAAATGTAACAATTTCAGTGCATTGCTCTCTGAATAATTTAGAGAAAAACTATCCACACTAGATGAAACTTGTGCACACTTACCAGTGCAGTGACTTGCTTTTTGATCATCTGAAAAGCCTCCAGACTCTCACCTGTGAGTTATGCAGTCATTAGTGTTCAATTTCTAGCAGCCTTCCCAGGTCTACATGTGCCATCTGCTCTAGGCTCACCAGCTCCTCCATTTGTCTTCCCTCAGAGCTACACAGGGTGTTTTTCTTTCTAAATCATTTGGGTTGCCACATTTAAGACTGTGCTTGGAAATCAATGTCACAGCCTTAGATCTGCAACATTATCTTCTGAAAAATTTAAAAAATATACCATTTTAGCACTCTGTTGTGTATTCTGTCCTCAGAACAACGGAGCTAAACTGGAACAGGGAGAAATGGAAATGACTGCCATGTTTTGAGTTAGTTTGTCCCTGCTGGGATGTCTTTGACACAAGGTCGTGTGAAGGTAGTGCCAAGTGGTGCAGGACTGCACTTTGCTGAGGTCAGAACACAATCCGAAAGAGTGATTTCTGACCCCCTGCCTGAACAAAGTGATTTCATCTGGGCTTTATACTATTGGAATTGCCTCTGTGTGGTTTGGCAACTATTTGCAGCATCCTTTTTAAGTTATTTCAGTTTGTGCACTTGTTGTGAATAAAAATAAACCAGGAGAAAATAAGGAAGAGTATCTTCTTTTTCAGAAAAACTTGGCCAGTTCCTCCAAATTGCTCCTCTTTTGCAAAGGGGCAATGGTATGTTGTAAATAACAAACAATAGTGATAAAACAGCTAAGAAAACTTAGGTAAGAACCATATATTAAGGTGAGAGTTTTCATAGCATGCAAAACCATGTACTTTATAATTCCAACTATTCAATTTTTTAAATCACATTTCATTAAAAGTTGATTTTTTTCTGATGAAGAATTTATCTGCTATGTTACACATATCGGTCTATTTTCTTAGCTTGAGTGTTGCACTGAGTTTCATGTCAGATTGTTATGCAGTGACATTGTTTGAAAAAAAGCATAAATATTATTGGCTGTTAACTGTACTTAGCAAAGGTCTTTTGCATCTCTCTGACAGACTTTATGATTTTTTTAGGCTTGCATTCTTTTTTGCTCTTACGTTTATTGAAGTGACAATGTAATTGATATAGTTATGCGTTTATCTGGTCGGGAGCTCCTTTATTCCAGCATCCTCAGAGGTTACCAGCATTGCTCGTAGCACAGCAGAAGGAAATTCAGCCTTTATTTTCTGTACCATATTGATAAATGAACGGCAGAACCTGCCAACCAGCTAATGTTCCATGGTATACAGACTGTTATGTTAGGTGTAAAGACCTGGTTTGGCAGGATTTTTGAGTATAAATCCAGTGACTTGTAAGCAGATGATACACAAATATATAGCCTGCCTCAGTATTTTCCCCAGTGTTCACATGAAAGTGACAATAGAGTTCTTGCTCTTCGGATCTTTTATGACTTTACCTACCTTCTTGCTGTCAAAATATGGGTGTTAGGGATTCAGATTGGATACCTGTGTGATGAGAGAGTGGAAAGGATTGCTCCTCAAATGATGCCGGGACGGTATGCAGTGGAGATAACTCTTGTTAGAGGATTGGGTTAAAGCTGGAAACGAGCTCAAAACCATTAGCTTATAAAAACATGTTTTGCTGCTTGCATGAAGTTTTTTTTTAACCTTGTGACTTGTCATTGTGCTTCAGATATAATTCTTATCAAAATTTTAGGAATTATTGTTACCTAGGCTACCCTGGCCCCCGTTAGTGTCAGGCCTACAATACACACAGTCCTTGAATGAGATGCCTAGAGCCACTCAAAGTTATCCTTTTAGAAATGGCACTGATATTAAATAGATAATATTAAAGGTAAAAATGTCTGCATTTCCTAGCATTTTTCCCCTATGACTACCAAGAGGAAGAAACTTTTATTTCAGCTTTCTTAGTGCTGTAAGTGTTGGCTAAGGTGCATTTAGCTTCTTGACTGAGTCATGATAGATAAAGATTAGAACTGTATAAATTAAATACTAGGCACATGATTAATGTCCAGGAATCAGAAAGGCTTTTTATCCTAACTAGTGAGAACGGTGAAAAACGTGACGTTTCTACATCAAATTGACTTAAATAAGAATGAATTTTTGAAACTTACCCCACATTCAATAATCTTTCTCTTTTTCTTTTCTCCTTGTTTGGTGAGACTTGCTTTATTTTACCAGGGATCAGCTCAGTAATGCTGGTGCAGTATTCCCTATGGAAGCTCCAGCACTGATGTCCATTGTTCAGTGACATTGTGTGTCCCATGTGGTCAGTCCCACCAAGTATGTTATTGTAGCAATTGCACTAAGCTAAACTAAACTAAGGCATTTCAAATACTTGATCTGAAGGGCACAGTTGATTCATGTGGGAGCTTTTCAAAGCAAAAATGGTAGTAATGTGTCCAAATTCTGTTTTCCTTCTGTGGGAACAAGACAGTGAAAGGACTCTGTGTCTTTGGAAATGTTCTTTTAGTTTCCATTTTATTTTTATTTTGATTGCTTAAATATTGCCTATGAAATATTTGACAGGTATAGTCCTGGATTGAATTATGAATAAGATGAGATAACAAGCATTGTTATGTTTCTTTTTGTCATTTGATACCCCTAGCAGGATTTTTAAAAAATATGTTTACAAATACTTCTTGGAGTTTTGTGACATCATCACATCTGTAGATTTATTGGTCTGACGCAAATTATGATCTAATTCTGCTAAAATGTTTAGAAAGCCAAAAACATTAAAACCATTGTGTATTCTCTCCATCTGCTATATGACTGAATACATTCCAGTATTTTATTTACATTATGGACTTTGTTTTGAATTATGTTATTTTGCTGCTCATGTGAAGGTTTTATGAAACTTTCTTCTGGTATATCACTATTGGGAACATCTGGTCCTCCCTTCATTAAGCACCTGATATTTTTGGGAAACTTTTTATTCATTTAAGAGTAGTATTTCTGTTGTTTGACATAATTTTAGTGTCGTGTCATTTGTAGTTAATTGCCCATACAAATAAATAAAAATGACAGGAAACTTGAGATGAGATAAAGTTAGTGGACTGAATTAATCCCTGTTGGAACTCCATTGACCTATATACAGGTATATTATAGGTCAATATAGCCCTCTATTTTTCTTCATGCCTGCATGTAACAAATGATTTCTTTACATGCCAGATATTTACTGCCTTAAGTTTCTCCTATGAGCTCCAATAGGAACAACTTGAAGTTCCTAGGATTTCATTTTATGAATAGTTCCTTAAGACTGTTGTAGGAGTAGTCCCTAAAGATTATTATTTGACAGTTGTTTTCAAAACGCTAAACAGATAAGTGTAGGAAAACACCTCTACTATGCAGTCAAGCATTTTGTGAAATAGGTATAGTTTGTACTCCTATTTCATCACAGAGATTGCTTTAGACTGCTCCCAGCACCAGTATGATGTGTCTCAGAGAAGACATGCTTCCTGTCTAATCAGAATATTAACAGAAATGATGAGGAATCTGGGGTTTCATGGATTCATATAGGGGCAGAAGGGATTTTTTTTCTCTTTAGTGTAAAAGAAGTCATCCACAGATTCTGTTGAAAAGATTTAGTTTGAAAACTGACATGGAGATATTGCCCTCAAACATAAACAAATGACTTCAGAATGACTGCAGTAAATGCAATTATGCTTCAACACACAATAATCTTCAATGAGATATTTTATTGAATGTTAATAACTTTGGGGAGTACATTGCTTTCTACTTAGGTCTTTCAAGTAAGCATTCCTTTGCAGCATGGTGCTTGCAATATAAAGAAGGTGGAGTGTGTACCAAGGGAAGTTTCTGAGGGCTTAAAACCATTTGAAATTTATTAATTTTCTGAATTTGGGTTAACATGGTTCCATGAATAGGCACAAGGCCTGGAGAGTGGGATTAGGAAGGTTTCCAGAGGCTCTGAACTTATGTCAAGCAAAACTGTCATGCCAAGCAGCTAAATCGACTGAATAGGGAAAAGCCTTGAAAGTGCTTTATCAGTGCATAATGTTTGTAAATTTTATTCAATTAATATACAGCTGCAGGGCTCATGAGGTTGAAATTAAAGTTTTGGAAAGTTTTGATAAGGAAGCAGCCAAAAACAAACAAAAAAGTTTGATTAGCTCTGGATGTTTTTAAATAAGTTGGCAGGGGAACAGAATTTCAAGCAAGTGTTACAGAAGAAGATGCATCTAGTCTGTCTTAGGAGTTATTGTAATCGCCTGGACAGGCAGCAGAATGCCTGCTAGCACCACACGTGAAGTGCTTACAGGTGTGCTTGCCATTGCTTTCCCTTCTGTGAAAAGGTGCCTCAAAGAAAAACAGTGCCTCAAAGAATATTCACATCCCAAAGAAAAGCCTCTGGAAGCTAGTATTATAAAAAATACTTAACAGATAAACCGTTTGCTTAAAAATACTGTTATTTGTACGACAAGATTTAATGAGGATTACTTCAGACAATAAACAATAATGAAAAAGAGGATGTACCAGACGACAGCCAGGATGCTAAAATACTGACCTTACACAAAATATCAATGCCTCTGTTGTTTGAAGGTGACCCGCTCTTAAATGGAAGCTAGCCATGCCACTGCTTATTTCTTTTATTTTTTTCCTTGAGTGAATCAGCTTCCCTAAGAGCTCTTTGGATATATCTTGGGAAGATCAGAGGTGAGGATGCTGTGCTGTATCTCTGCTTCTTGTAGGTGAGTTTGAAGAAGTGAGTTGCCCACTGATATCTTGGGTTTGTTCCTCATGTGCGACCAGAATATACAGGACTTTTGGAACAAACCTTAAGCTGAACCCTCCTTCCCATATGCAACATGAGTAACTGAGGCAGCAATTTCTATTCCTTTTAGTCATGTATATTCATTATTGCATGTTTACATTAGTGAAAAGAGCAGTATTTTTGTTGTTTTCTTACATGCATTGTTTTTTTTTTTAGACTTGAGTTCCCATTTCTCAGTATTGTTTCTTCAAATAAGATTAACAAAGTGGATTATCCAGACAGCTTTTCTTCTTCCAGTCATTGTGGAGTTTATATTTTATTGGGAACCTTCTGCCAGTGTATCTACAATGAAAAAGGAAATTCCATTAAAATCGAATTTTCACACGGGAACCTCTCCACTTTTGCTGAAGTATTTTGACTTTGGGAAAGTCTAAACAAAATACTTCCATTTCAGTCAGGTTGCTTTAAAAGCAAACATCTCAGTTTGTTAACAGCATCTTTTAAGGGGGTGAGTGGTGTGAGTTTGAGGCATTTCAGTCACATCAAAGTTGTGACAGATGCACATAGACAGTGCTGATCTGTCTAGATAGGGGAGCTTTAATTCAGTTAGAAGCTCAGCCTACATGTATGCAAAACATAAACTGCTTTTTTCTGGGAACAGAACAGAGTTTTGAGGGAAGAAATGCAGCATCATCCTTGCTTGAGTCTCTGCTGTGTCTGTCCTTGAAGTCCTGTAATTTTGAGAAAGACTTCAGGGCAACAGGAAGTTGCTGAAAGTGGTGGTGGTGGTACCACCTTTTCCACTTGAGGGTAGGGCTTCCTGTGTGCCCTGGGGAAACTGCTGTCCCACCACCACTTTTGCCAGGGATTCACTGGGCTAGTAGAACTTTCCACCAAAGTAACTCAGATCCGAGGGCCAGTGAACTGGTTTCAGAACTTGTATTAGTTTCTGAAATTATGGTAACTGTATCATATTAGGATTTTTCCTAAGCTGTTGGTCTGGAAGAACTTAAAGGCTTTGTAAGTGTAAATCATACCACGCGCTATTGTTATTTGACTTTGAACTCATTGTTCATGGTTGGATACTAAAATGTTTCACAATCTTATTTCCATAAGTGTTTGAAGAGAAGTAAGTCTTCCTTTATTGAGTAACGTTTCCATAAACAATTCTGCTGACATTTTTAGGATTGGAGAAAAAAAATAGAGAAAACCAGCTTTCAGTGAGGCTTCCTTCTGATCTTAGAAAGATACTGGGACTGAATGCCCAGACTTTCTGGTGAGGTTTGCATGCCTTCCAGTGTATCATTTACACTGGGACAGCTGGTGACAGGCATCTGTGTTTATACTGGGAAGTTGTCTCAAATGACATTTTTTTGAGGTTATACTGAAATTCCCTGTATTTTTCCCATGTCTTGTACCTAAGGTTATGATTGTAAAACGCGGTAGATGGATGAATGTTCACTTGTACTCAACCATATAATTTATTTAGATTTCAGGTTTCATGAGTAGTTCTTAAAATTTAAAAAATACTGAAAAAACCTTAGAAGACTGCTTCTGATGGGTTTGTTTGTTTAGTTGGTTTGATTTTAATATACAATAGAAATAATTCCCCCAGAAGGAAGTACGTAGTTTATGATCTTCACTATAGATGGAGTTTTGGCTGCATTTTTAGAAACATACTCTCAACTTTATAGAAATTAGCAATGTTTTTTTATTCCAGTCTGCTTCAGTAGTACAGAAAAGATAGAAGTTCATTATCTTAATGGTTTGGCATGACCATTTTTGGTTTTATGTGCTATTTTGAGATCAGTTTATAGAAGAAACCCTGCAATATTCCAGACGTTATACTGGAAATGTTATGAGATGAAAAATTTTCTTAGTTGCACAGCACACCTGCTTTCTGATAGCAGTTGTAATTTGTTTGTATGTGATCTATGCACTTCATCCATTTTTAAATCTACTGCCTTATACCTGTATACTATTAGTTTCTGTTTCTGGGGAATAAAACTAAAAACTGCTTCTTTAAATTCTAATCTAGAGACTTGGAAGGCATTTCTGAACTATTAATTTGATTGTCTGTCTATAGTGTTCTGTATTGCTTAAAAAATAACAGCTGAGAGGAGAGGGAGTACTATTCTTCACAATTTATCTTGAAATATGAGTCCCAGTAAACTTTATTTCAATTGGAAGAGAGTGATCATATTGCTCAGGGCTCCCAAGCTCTCTCAGTTTTAGGGGCAGCAGTACTTTTAGACATACTTTTCATTTAAACTTGTAAGTCTAAGAAATACAGATATGTTCAAACAGGTACTGTCTCTTTACGATTGCGTTTGGTCTGCCTTTATCCTTTTGTTATACAGGTACTGCAGTTCCCTGTAAGCTCTGCACTACTCTTAGGACTGCTTTTGACCCGAATCTGATCCTCAGACCACCCAGGTACCTGGGGGATGTCAAAAAGCTACAGTCTAGCCATTCATTCCAGCCCACCGTTCGTGTTCATGTACGCTGCTTGTTAATGCTGGCCAGTGCCACTTTCACTGACAGGATGCTTGGAAGCACTAGTGACCATCAGAGGTGTGGTGTGAAAATGGTTAATTTATAAGAAGATAATAGAGGTGGTCATCGGGCACAGATGCTGCTGACGTATTCCTTTAGGCATAAGGGCTGCAAGGATCTTATTTCATGGGGACTGATTTTCAAAACACACTTGCTCATTGAGGAGGTTCTCAACCAGGCTTCCCATTTAAGAAATGTCCATTTTGGGGGGGAAAACACAAACGTAACAAAATAAGCAGCCAGGCTGATGTTGTTTTAGGAAACTGGTTTATTGGTTAAAAATCGCAGTTAATATTCTAAATGCAGTAAAACTGTGCTGGGCCAAAAGCAATATTTGAGAAAACTATTCTTTCTGAGGATGAATGACACATGGGGTTGAGGTATGATGCTTGTACCTGGTTGACTTATAGCTAAGATGTCACTCTATTTTGTAGATTCTGTTTAAAGCATATTGAGTTTTTAATGAGATTTCAGGAAGTTATTGTGTTTTGCAGCCATCCTTTTAATTTTGTTTGATTTTGTAATCTAATATGTGCTTACAAAAAATAGCCATCCACAGGTGGCAGATAATGTGAGGGAGATAAAATTGCCTGAAAACTTTCTTCTAGAGAAATTTAACTCTGATTTCAAGGAAGTCTGAATGAAAACAAGATAAGTCATGGTCGAGGGGGGGGTTATGAGTACAGAGATCTTCCTGCTATGGGGGCACTTGACAAGAACCAGAGAAGGCAAGCGAAGAACCAAACATATGGCAAGATTGTTTATATTTCTGTGACAGCTTCTCTCCTCTGCCTGTGCAGAAATCTCTGAATTTTCAGTCTTTATTCTTCTCTGTGATTTTATGTAGCTTAATCCAGGATTGCTTATGGCATTTTACTGTCTCTTTATAGTGCAAATGTGCAAATGTTTTAGTTTCTGTTTTTTATGAGACAAGTTTCCTGTACTGAATTATTTTCTTACCTCTTTGCAGTCTTTCCCCTGCCTCAGGTGGGAACTAAGGAAACAGATATATTATATGTACTTTTCATGTCTGCCTGAAGTATTTTTCTGTTGCATTGCAAAGAAACTCTGGAGTAGTCTTGGAGTAGTAGTTTTCATCTTGTAGTAGTTTATCATCAAAAGAGGAAAGCAAAGAATAACAAAAGCTTTATTCTTAACTTTATTCTGTAAGTAATCTAGATTTGACGGCATCTCTCTCAACATTACTAGTTGCTTCATAGCTAGAATAAATTCTTTTTCAAAATACATCTTCTCTGCGTGCTATGGAATCACTTACACTACCACCTCAGAAATATTAGCGAAACCCTTGTCCCTGAAAAGCAGCTCGAAGTAAGAGTTGTGTTTGTAGTGCAATAGTGACAAGAATTTATCTGACAAGTGCAGAATTTATCTGCGTTCAGTCTATCACAGAGGACTTTCAGTTCATTGTAGGAGGGAGAAAAGTGCACAATCTTTGGTGGCTCTTCCTATTACTAGCGATCTGTGAAGTATATTAATTAAAATGATGAATTAGATCCCTTTCCATTTAACGTGATTAAAGAAAAAAAGGTCTATCAAGACCAGAGAATGAAACATATAGTTCTTCACAAAGCAATGTGTGCACGTGATAGCTCATCAGACACCAGGCTACACCACAAAGATGCTTGCAACATGCTGTTTGCAATGTATTCCTCAGGGGGATCATGCATGATGTGGGAGACATGTGCTGTACTTCGTGCTATTGCTTTGGGTAACTGGATCACACGTAGAAGGCATAGTAATGGGCATGCCAGAAAGCAAACTAGATCAGCATTCAAGAGGTTAATTAGAATAGGAAAGAGCAATTAAAGGGACGTGAGGAAGTCTTCATAAATCTGTAATTGAGTGCTCTTAATTAAATGATCTCATTAAACAAGGCAGAGGATTTTCTGTTGTTGTTGAAATTCTGAATCTTCCATTAAGATTGTCTAATCAGCTTTCTGAAAGAAGAGTTATTATAATACCAGAATTTTTGAAAGCTTTTGTTGTTCTCAGGATACGGCTAGGTATGTTTTATGTGGATGTGTTTTCCTTGGCCTCAAAATGGGGAAATAGAAGTGATAACATTGCTTGGGTATGAATGTCACAAGTCTATTATCTTCATTTGCCCAACCTATGAGACAAATGAAGATTTAGCTCTCAGTTTCAGTAATTGTATCATTGTATTATGTATATTGTGTGGTAATGTGCCTACACGTGCAGAATATGAATCAATACTTCAACAGCAAGTAACAGATGGATGACTTCTGTGGGAGAACTTGGTTGTCCATTTATTGATTGCAATTAGTGGTTTACGTTAGCAGAGACATGCCGTAACTACTGGTGCCAAAACAAACACCGGTTTGAATGATAGTCCAGTGAGAACAAGTTCTTGCTCGTTTACCTGGTAAACTAGACTCCCTCTTTGGTTGAACTTAAATGAGGTGCAGGTACTCAGAGAGAAAAAGGAAGGGAAAATGATTAACATTCTGTTTGTGTTGATATCAAATACCTTAAATATTGTGAAGAATTAAATTATTTAAATCACAGTATCACACAGTATCACGAGGTTAGAAAAGACCTCCGAGATCATCTAGTCTAACCTTATGACCCAACACTAGCACCCACTCGCCATTTAAACCATGGCACTAAGCGCCTCAACCAATCTGTTTTTAAACACCTCCAGGGACGATGACTCCACCACCTCCCTGGGCAGTGCATTCCATTGGCAAATCACCCTTTCAGCCTAAACCTCCCCTGACGAAGTTTGAGACCATGTCCTCTTGTTCTGTCACTGATCGCCTGAGAGAAGAGACCAACGCCTGCCTGCCTACAACCTCCTTTTAGGTAGTTATAGAGAGCAATAAGGTCTCCCCAGAGCCTCCTCTTCTCCAGGCTAAATAACCCCAGCTCCCTCGGTCGCTCCTCATAGGGCTTGTGCTCCAGTCCCTTCACCATCTTCATTGCTGTCCTCTGGACATACTCCAGCATCTCAACATCTCTCTTAAACTGAGGGGCCTAGAACTGGACACAGTACTCAAGGTGCGGCCTGACCAGTGCTGGGTATAAGGGGATGATCACAACAAATAAAGCACATGAAAGAAAAAATTAATTTAAAAGGAGGCATGGTGGAATGCTGCTGATTTAAAACAAACCAAACAAGAAGTAATAGCTTTGCCTAATGCAATGCCGTTCGTATTCCTGCTGTTTATCATTCTGTCAATGTTTTTTGTCGTTTTTCATTTCTGTCTCTGGATGAAAGACCCAGAAAACTGCAGGTGCACATGTTGAGAGAGAATATCAAAACTCAGTGTGCACAAAATATTACTGGCATAGAAAGTAAGCAAAATAAAATCAGAAGGAAAAACTTCATATCTTTTACTTCCCTTCCTATGGCCTTGGGTGCTGCGTGCTGTAGCAGTAAATGCCCACATAGTGATTAGATTACAAATGAGTTTTGAAGTTATTGGTGTCCATCCAAAATCTTTTAAAGTGGGTTACATGTGTGAGTGTGTGACACACATCTCATGAATACATTTATGGTGTCATTTTGGCTCACTCTGTTTTGCACCATGACCCCAGCTCTCTGATTGTCCGGTGTCAGTTGTCTTCTGGCCTCCTCATGTCACAAAACCAACTTGTTCCCCCTTAAAGGAAATGCTGGCAGCTGGACATAGACATATTGACATAGTTTCCACATATCCACTGGGGTCTGCTTTCTACAAAGCAGTGTAAATACAACCAACCTGGAACAGCAGGGATGCAAGCCAATATATGCCATTTGCTGCCAATTTTAGTTCTATATTGCAAAAGCAGTCTAAGGCATCCACAGTGTACCCTCACTGTAAACAGCATTGCTCTGATGAGACATAGTAATAAAGTCCATTTTTCTTAAATGACCCTTGAGTGAAGTACTAATTAACTCTAAGGATTCAGGAATCCACGTTATGTAGCTTGTGTTTTCTATTACCAACATATGTAATGTATTGAAAATAACAGTGGGTGAACCACGGGAGAAGAGAGAGATACAGTACATTTTAAAAGTGACAGGGAAGGTTGTGGTTTTTAGTTTCAAATAACTGCTAGACATAAATAAGGAAGGACCCTGCAGGAAATGTATCTTTTCTCCTCCTGTCAGTAGGAGAGCTTGAGAGTGCCTTGCCTGTGTTTGCTTTTGCTTTTAGCTCCTAAAGTCCAGCAGACACCATTACCCCATCCTAGCAGCTACACTGGTTGCATTTGTAACCTCGGAGTTTTGGGAATATGGGAACTTAAAGGGGAAAAGAAGTGGCCCAGAAGTATAGCAAATGTTTTCTTTCCTATTTTAGCATTTATACCCATTATCTATTTTATTTAAGTAAATTACTGAAGAAGCTGTGTATATAGAAACTTGTCCAGACCAGCCACATATACTAGAAAGCAGTTGTGGCAAATTCAAACAAAATGCATAACACATCACTTCTTCTTATCCCTTCCTGTGGATTTGACTATTGTTTTTTAGGGTTGGATCCTGTAGTTCCTGTAGGGTTTAGGAAGATCCCAAAGACCTTGGAACTGCTGGTACCTTGTTTTGGTTCCCTTCCAGGTAGGGGGAGCACTAGACATCCACCTGCCATGTGTGATACTGTGCATTTCTTATCATGCATAGAGATAACGAGAACCACTGCCCCTGACAGGCTGCCTTTTGGTGGGGGGTGAGGGGGAAGGGGGACAGGGACACACCAGCATTTTTTTCTACAAAGTTGTGTCAGGAAGCTCAAAGAGAATGCGATCCTTTGTAACATTCAACATATGGGGAAGATACCTGGAATTCAGCCTGATGTATAGGTCACATCTGTGAGCGGCAAAAACCTAAGGCCAGACTCTGTGGTTTGCCTCATGACTATTTTATATTTTGAATTGTGTTCATAGCTGGCTGAATTTGATTTAGAAATGTAATTGACATTGCATGTACTTTGGCCCTTTTACTTCCACTGAGGAGGAAAGAAACAGCCACTCCATCCTTAAATAGGAGAGCCAGAGGCATGCAGTGCATAAAAATTGGATGATTGTAATAAATAAAACGGTACTTTTTTTTCTAAATGCCCTTGCCAGATACTCTTTCCTGTTACTTTGTAAGCTAATTAGCATCTTGAGATAGTGATTTCATTTCATGGTGATAACAGTACTTAATTTGTGCTGTTAATTATTTCCCATCAACTTTCCCATCTTTCAATGGACATTGTATGTATCTATGTATTACCGAATAGAAGAAAACCCTTCTAGGTGAAGTGGTGAAAAAAACGTAGCTTGACTTCTTTTGATTTTTTTTTTTTCAGAGAATGAGACTGGATTGTGACACATTTCATTTAAAGTGTAAGTGATAATTCAAACTGATTGTAAATTCTAGCAAAATCATAATGGCAGTATGCAACTTGGAGAAATGCTTCCAAATAAATTTCTGGAATCTTTCTAGATGCAATCAAAACATTTTAAAACATTAAAATATTGGCACAGATAAAGAATATTTATTTAATCACTAGCCAGAAAAACAATTCTAAAATAATGACATCTTTATAATATGACCTCCAATATGACCTCCTTAATGATATCCAATGGAAATAATTGAGGAGACAGCATAACGCAGCTAAGCAATGAATTCTCTGAAATATATGAAGGTCTAAAAGCTGATGAGATGGCAACCTGGATAAAACCACTGTATATACACAACTTGACCATGGAGCACAGACAACAATTTCTTTAATTGTAAGTTTTGATTTGGTGGGACTCATACCTTATTTGTGCTTTTGCTTTCTGGTGGATGCATATGTAACACTTTGTGAATATCCCTGTGTCACTCATTTGCTGATGGAAAGTGAGGAGTTGGGTATATCTGCATAACGGAGGAAGACTGCCAAAGTGATTTTTGTTAGTGGGATCATTACAAACCTAAAAGAGGCACCCACTGAAGTTTTACCAGGATAGTCACTGAAGTCTGTTTATTTTGGGTTGTGTAGTTGTAGAATTTAGTCAGCAGCACTCAGAGGAGGGGAGCCAGCTCTTGTGCTTTCTTCTCGCTGTATTTGCAAAATTGTCATCCAGCTCCAAACCTGAGGTGATGCCCATTTCTGTGAAGGGTGAAGAATCCTGTCTATAGTTAGTACTTGTTCAGCTTGTAAACAAGCTCCCTCCTAAAGGACAAAACCATATTAGACACCAGAAGACTACAGGTGTGGATGTGTCCGCCCTCTCCTTGCCTCCTATTTGTGCAAGTGCACAGGGAGCGTCACCCAGGAGCGTGCTTTCTGTGTGTGCTAAGGTGAGGAGAGGTCATTCATCCTTGGTCTGCCGTTTTGAACGCTACCACAAGAGCTCACAGCATGTTGCGATACCTGTTCAGACACGTGAAAGCTCTTCTCTAGATTTCAGATGGCTCTGAACCAGAACCTTAGAACACAGGGTGCTTGTTTTTTACAGGTGCATTTAGTATTGCTACCATCTGCTTCTAATTTTCGCTAACCCAATGAACGATATATGTAACGAGAATGTCTGTGTGCATTGCAAATACCGATGTTAAATAACTAACAGCACAGCTTTCAAAACTGGCAAAAAGCCGAGACAGGGTCCATCAATGGGAGCAGATTTTGCCTTCATGATTGATGTGAGAATGGAGTAGAGGTGACCACCAACAACCTCTGTGTACTTGTGCTACAGCTGTTGTATTAGAGCAAGGCAAGCTGTTCCTAACCTTCTCTGAATCTGGCTCTGAGAAGGAGATTGTGATTGTGACAGCAAGGGTGCCACTGCCTTGATAGGTGCCAGAAGTCTCTGAAAGAGCTGCCTGAGTCCTGCTGAGGCCCTGTGGCTGGTGGAGTTCATGACATATGTTCTGGGGGAAGGTGCCTCAGGAATCCCACAGGAAACAAAGTTGGGATGAGTGGTTGATTTAGGTTGTTTTGCTATTAGTCATCTAATTCAGCCAAGACTAGTTGAAGTAAGAGAACCAAGTTAGACTTCAGCATTATTTATCCCACTTAGGCATGTTAAAACTATTGAATGTTGGCAAAGGATACATGATGGAATTTGCAGGCGGTAAATTCAAAGAAGCCGGTTCTCTGTGTCATGTGTTGTTAAACAGTGGAAATTGTTGCCACAGGACATTGTGTACATTGAAAGGTTACACATATTCTTGAGAGTATTCTCTTGAGAATTAATAAATGCATGAAAGCATGCTTGGCATAAGAAAAGCTCTGGCTGTAAATGTTTTGAGAATAGGAGAGAACTTGGAGGACAAGTAGTTTGTCTCTTCCATGCTCATTCCCAAGGCTTTCACTTAGCCACATTCCTCGTGCCTCCATTCTTGTGGTTTTGTCCAATGCTTTTCTACTGGATTGCTCACAAAATTTCGTTCATATTTGCTTGCAGTGTTGTGTATCTATGTATCCAATGGTTTCTAGCCCTGAGCAGATAGCTGGGTTTTATTTGTTTGTTTTTAAGTAGGGTAATTTCAGAAAGTCATTTCCAGATAAACTTGCAGAAACTGAAAAGTTTAGGAGATCTACCATCAGCAAATTTTCTAAAAGAAATAATAAATATTAGGAGAATATGAAAGCACCATATTTTTTAGGTGCCTGTTGGAGGAGGAAAGTTGGGACAGAGAGGGCTCAAGGACTCTCAAAACTCCTTTCCTTCCACAAATGCTTTTATGCAATTCTTGCTTTTATACTTGCCACAATTTTACACCGCTCTAGTAATGATTGTCACTCCAGTCATTTCTTTTATTTGAGTAACTTGCTTATTCATAATACATTTGGATCATAACAAATGAGTAATTATTTTTTTTAAAACCCCTCACATTTTAAAAATAGATGTAAATCTATCCTAGCAAAAATCTCTAAACTTGGATTAGTCCTTATTATATGTTTAGGTTGGTGAGTTAAACTGACAACCAGACTGATTCATTTTACATTTGGTTCTGACACAGTAAAGTAAAATGAATAGCACCGTAGATTAAAATGTTCTACAGCTAGAGGTAGAACCAAGATCTTCAGTGAAATCCTTTATAATATTGGACAACAAACCACAACAATAATTACTGTGTCAGGCCCATGGAAGTGTGTATGAATTATAACATATCTTTGAAAAGATAACTGGCTTTGATTTAAAGGCATCAGGCAACGGTAAAGCCTCTGCATTTCAGTGTCGTGTTGCCGCAATTAAACTTCTAGCCTGAAGTTGGTTAGCTTCAACTTCCACTGATGTGAATTATTATGAATTTGTCAGAGGAAAAAAGCAAAGAATATATTCCACACTGAGATTATGCACTAACTGCCTCCTTGTCATACCTTAAATAAACTAAACAGTTTATTTGAAGTAGATGCTTCCAACATGAGTAGCTGGATTAAGATCATTGAAGCTTACTGTGCAGAAAAGATACACACCAGCAAAACTTGAAAATATCACTATGAAATGTGTATAACTTGAGTCCCATTTTGCTAGATATTTCCATGGAT
Source organism: Dromococcyx pavoninus (assembly GCA_033558185.1). Taxonomy (NCBI): domain Eukaryota; kingdom Metazoa; phylum Chordata; class Aves; order Cuculiformes; family Neomorphidae; genus Dromococcyx; species Dromococcyx pavoninus. The sequence continues at coordinate 380,054 of JAUMJL010000575.1, read as the reverse complement.
AAAGAATGTCCTCAAAATTTCAAGTGTGAATTAATGGTGCCCAAGACCTGTAGAGAGAGAAGGAACATCCCAAAACAATAGTTTTCTTGTCGATTTTCTGATGCTGGAGCTACCAGCAGCTGTTTTCAGCAAAGCAGGTGTTGGTCACACTGTGGAACTCGGTATTTTGCCACTATGAAACTGTGAAACTCAAAGACATGTAAAGATTTTCTCCCTGAATGTTGACCGAAGTTGATGCTGCTCTCTGCTGAACTTCTGTGTGATCTGCTTATTTTTCAGTTTCCTGGCTGGTCTAATTTGTTTTGCAGTGCTCACCCAGACCTAATCAACTGTGCAGCTGAGTAGAAAATTTACCAACATAGCTTTTGCCATCTATATGCCTAATAGTTATAACCATCCAGAAGCAAATTAAGAAAGTTGCCTCACAGACTTTATCCATGTCAGGACTGACAAATGCTGTCCTGTTTCTGCAACAACTGTGATTTTCCCTTATGCAAGTTGAATCCTACTTTTTTTCCACTGTGTATTTCTCATGTGAGGTGGACGATACACCCTCTGTGGTCCCAGTTGGTTTGAGGGAGGATGAGTAGTTGTCTCTGTATCTTGCAGGAACTTTTAGTGGATGGATTTGTGTACCTGTGCTTTTGGGCAGTATCACATCCCTACCGCTGGTCGCATGGAAGGGAAGAAGTGGCTCTTCAGTGTTAATTCATCTGGGTAGGCTGTCACTGCAAACCTCTTCAGCAGAAGTCAGCATCTGCTTGTGCCTTCATCTATATTTTCTTGCAGTGGTATCCTAATTTTCCTGTGCAACATGTAGGATAATGCATGTGCATTATGGTGAAATGCATCTGATGAAATCAGGTGTCTACTGATAATGCTGCAGTGACAGTAAAGTCTGTAACTGAAGTAGATTGTACTCTGTTTTATCTGCACTTGCTTGGATCAGCTGTAAGTTTGTGAAAGATCTTTGTTTATTGTATTTCTAAATGATATAATTAATTTATATATACTCAGTGGAGTCTTGATTTGTATAAATGTTTATGCCACAGGCAGTGTTAAGTATCTTGCATGCAGATGTATCCGTGCTCTTTGTGGTGTTCATTTCTCCATGTAGCCCACTCAAGGCTGGGTCTCAGCAAAGGAAATGCTGAAAAAGCAACAACAGTGTTTGAACTGATTATCTTTAGATTTACATTTCTGCATCTGGTTTGTGTGGCACACTGAAGAAAACAGATCAAAGCGACAGATTCTATAATTTCATTACCTTTGTATTCCACAAATTCTGTTTATGCCTGTTCTCAATAGAATAGCACTGGGACCAAAACAGAGATGTGAAAAATCTTTGAAGTTTGGAACATATGGGAGGAAGAACAGTCCTGTGACAGTAGACTTTGCTTGAAAGCTAAACTGGTAGTTTAATATACAGACTGCATTATGGAAACCATTTGTGTTTAAAAGCATTGACAAAGTATCAGTTCTTAAACAAAAAACAAACTTTGTCTTAGATTTTCACAAACTCTTTCTTTTGTTGGCAGTGAATGAGCATGGAGTCTCCACTGAAGACCACAGTGTTTCCCAAGTCTAATTGAATTGTTTTGTTTATCTGGGTGGGAAGGAGAGGGGTAAAGGATCTTTGCAGAATCACTTCTTCATAATAAAAAAAGGAGTTTTTCTACCCTGATTAATGCAAATCAACACATATTGCTTGATGGGCCTGTTTTTCCCAGAGGAAGAAAGCAAAGGGTAGTATTGAAAGCTGTGAGGACCCCACTTCCATCCAAATATCCAGAAAGATTTTAATATAACTATTTTTATCCCATAACCGTCTTTTCATTTTCCTTAGTGCTTTGCATGCTGTCTAGTTATTAGCAGCAACTTTCATATAAAGCAGATGAGAAATGTTGCCAGGCCAGAATCTAAACTTTGGGTTACATCCTTTTGATCATGTTTAAATGACATATAAAGAAGATGGCTTCCAGTTCAGGTACATAATTTCACGTCTATCTGAGATAAAAATTGTTTATTTTATTGAGCAAAGCACAGTGGAGTACTCAATGTGATGAGGAATTCTGCAAGGAGTTTGGGGTGCTTTTAGTTCTCCTTGAAACTGGGAATGAGCATTAAAGATCTTGTTTTCAACTGAGTTTGGATTTTCTTGGAAGATCAGATCCTTAAATATTTAGTGGGATTGTTATTCCCAAATGTTTGAAATTTTTACTTTGGTTTCTCTGCAAAACAAGTTAAATGTAATTAATAAAATAATATATTAGTTTATATGTAAATATTGAAGTGTGTATTTGTAGCTTAAAAGTGCAGATTTCTATTTTAAAATTCCTGAATGCATGGTACTTTTTGAGTGTTTCTTCTGAATAATTTTCCAGATTAAGTGTTGAGCAAATTGTAAAACATAAATGTAACTTTAGTTTGGATAGGAATAGGTGAATGAGCTACAAAAAATGAACACAAGACAGTTTGCCACTTCTAATATCCTTCAAAATTAACTCTTCATAGATCAATATTTTGTCTGATGCAAGATGCGTGATGCAGTTGTGATTTATGCGTCCAGTTTCACTGAATCTGAATAGCCTACATTCATTTTTAAAGCTCAGAGAAAATGACTGAAAATGAACAATGAATTAAAAGCATTTGAAAATGACCCTTCACTAGTTAGTAGTAAGTCCTCTGTTTGATTCAGGGTAAAAATTCATATCCAAATCTCTCTGAGTCATTGCAGTGAGAGCCAGTATATCCAGGAAAATCCTGAAAAGTTTGATTTTGAGCAGTGTTGGTCAGAATGTAATTTTTCATGCATGTTGCCTTTAAATTTAGGAAAAAAATAAACAGTTTTGAAAATTTTAAAGCTGAAAATAGATACAACATGGTAAATGTGACCCTTATTCTGATCCTCTTTCAAATTACATTAAAGTTGACTTTAATACCAGTGCTTTGCCTGGTGGTATGTTTTGAAAAGAACAGTTTATGGCCAATATGTTTTCCAATTTTGGTGTTTCTGAACATAGTTGTATGTATATTGCCATAAGGAAATTAGATGTTATATACTTTCAAATAAGGAAACTAAATTTTATGTTGTCTTCTGAATTGTGGAAGATTCCGTCTACATGTGCCGTTTGAAAATCTAGTTCAGTTGAGTATTATCTCTGCAAAAATAAATAGTCAGAGAATCAAATTGTGATTCCCTTACGATTCAGAGTCCCCAGGCCTCAACCTCTTTCCTTTTAGAGGATATTATCACGTCTAGAGCAGGCAGTTCATCTCTCTTCATGACACTGGATCACCTCAGTGGATATGGAAGCAAAGCAGGGGTGGTCGTAAAGTATCCAAAACACTCATGAAAATATCTCTGCTTTTAACCAGAGGCTTCATCTGGAAACACAGGAGACTTCTCTTGTACCTTTGTCTGTGGAAAAGTGGAGTCCAACCCCAATGCCTATGGGATAACAATGCCATTGTATCTTTGTGGAGGGTCAGCCAGGTGCAGTCAGTACTTGCATCCTATTTTGAAGAGCTAAGTGGGATTAAAATTTTACTGTATTTCCTATACCTTGTGTTCTGCCTTCACAAGGCAAATAAAGATTTAGTCATTGTTCCTTGTTTTGCTTGAGTAAGACTGCATCAGACCCCTTCTTCCTTTATTCTTTTCCACTCATACCTCATATTCCACCTACATAAGAAGTAGAGTACTGCTGACCCACGTGGGGTTGCTGTGAAGGTCAGTGCTTTGCAAGACTGTGGTGCCTGCAGATAGCACAGTGACATAAGCCAAGAAAGTAACGAATGGAATCTTTTATTACTTGAGTGTTGGTGTCCATTCCTTGTGATTCCCTACAAGTATTTTAGTATTTTCGCTGTACACATCTTGCCTGACTTCATGTGTTCTGTATGCTTCCTCCTGAAGACTGCATGCTTGTAAGCAAGCAGCTGGTAACATTGCTGCTTGTTACCAGGGCACTGCCTCTTCAAACACAAATGCTGTTAAGTTTAGCATCACAGCATCAACTTCCTTTCCTGGCTCTTTGGAAATTTATAAAATGCAGGAATCCACCTTACTGGTGTAAATAAATGTACACTGACACTGTTGTTATGTCATCAAATGTGTTTTTGAGCTCAATAGCATATGTGAATGCATGTCAATATATACATAATAGTCCTAATTTTTACTGGTATATGTACACATAAATGTCTGATAGTGCAGACCACTACATATATACCATAAAGTTCTGTACATTTCGCCTACACAGCAAAAAAAATGTTCATGTGAAGATTTTTTTCCCCCCAGATGCTCCAACTTTACTTTTTAAATTCTGGGTTTATATCTGAGCTTTTTGTTATAATTTAATTTTGATATCCTGGGACACTCCACTGCGGTGAGATTTTTGTGTCTGGTATATGACATTTCTATGCATGATTCTCAGTTTCAGGTAGAACTGGCTAAATGTATGCATTTTGGAGGTTAGGAGACTATTTAAAGAGTTTTAAGACCTCTGGATTTTTAGTTTTAGCAGCAATTTTGTCCTCTGATGGACTAACCTGAATGAAGGAAAACGGAGATGAGAGGATAAACCTGAAGGAGCTCTTCATGAATGCTTATCTTGGGATGATTCTCCATAAGCTCCATCTATACTCAGTGGAGGAGAAGGCGTTTGACGTCCAGAGAAGGACTCAGAGCAGTTAAATCGCGCTTCAGTCGTGGATGTTTATCTCTCTCCATGTTCATGATTAAATTAACCTTGATGATGGACTAATCCAAGAACTGAGTTTCAGTCATTAGGAAAGCTGATACACAAATGGTATCTCTATATCTTGGGCAGCTTTCCCTAAAGATGCACAAATTAAGCAGCATTCTGAAGTTTTTTGTAGGTCATTTTGCATTAGGGTTGTGTATTTCAGAGAGGACTTTGATCCATGCTGCCATAGACAGTCCCGTTTAACGAACACACGGAAAAAGAGAAATAAGTGTTAAAAGAGTAGGAAGAAGGAAGGAAAAGAAAGAAATCTGTCCTGAGCCACTTATTTTCTGATGCGAGACCTTCAATTTGTATCTTTTTCCCATTAAAATAGATGTGCATATAATTTTAATTTACTGAATGAAAATAGAAAAGTGGCAAAAAGAAATTGATAGCTGGAGGAAATGTTTGTGGTAGGAAAACTCTCTAACCCTCACAGCTGGAAAATCTTCAGGTGGCAGCTGCCCAGTATCTGAATATATTGACCTTGTTTGGCATTGGGGATTACAAAAGAGTTTGTAGGAGACCAGAGCTGGAGTAAAGGCTGCTAAGGGAATGTTAAATAGAAAAAGTTAAACTTGTGCAATGTTAGGATTGCAAACAGGAAAACAAATTGGGAAATTCAGAACAAACTCACCATAATATACATATTATACATTAATTCCATGATTGGGTATTTCTGGCTTTTTTTCTGCCTATATGTTGTATTACTAAAGAAAAGACTATTTTTTTCTTATTATTTGAGTTGGTGATTCAATGCGGAAGAAATATATCTATATCTATATTTTCTTTTTTCTTTATGTGAAGGTTTCTTTGTTACGTGAAACATTGTAGGAAAATGAGAATGTGACTGACTCAAAATAGTCTGTTTCATATCAGTTTAGAAATATGAAGCTTGTGTTCTCTTGCTTGATATGATGTTATGACATTCTCTCTGGTAGAGAGCAATTTTCGTAACACAGTGTGACATTGAGATGTTGGAATGCGTTCAGAGAAGGGTGACAAGGCTGGTGAAGGGTCTGGAGAACAAGTCCTATGAGGAACAGCTGAGGGAACTGGGGTTCTTTAGTTTGGAGAAGAGGAGGCTGAGGGGGGACCTCATCACTGTCTATGGCTGCCTGAAAGGGGGCTGTGGGAGAGTGAGTGTTGATCTCCTCTCACACGTGACAGGTGAAATGGCCATAAGTTGTGCCAGGGGAGGTTCAGACTGGATATTAGGAAGAATTTCTTTACCAAAAGGGTGTTCAGGCACTGGAACAGCTGCCCGGGGAGGTGGTTGAGTCACCATCCCTGGAGGTGTTTAAAAAATGGGTAGATGAGTTTTTAATGGACATGATTCAGCAGAAGATGGGTATGGTTGGACTCGATGATCTTCAAGGCTTTTCCAACCGGAAGATTCTATGATACCTTTCCAAGGGTGTTATGGGAACCACACAGCTAGAATGCTCTCTGGAGGCTCTGTGATGTAGGAAATGTGCAGACTTACTGGGAAGACCAGCTCTTTCAGAAAGATGAGAATGCCATATTCTCAGACTGTCACTGCTATAAAGCTGGGGCATCACAACAGGAAAGGGCAGGTTGATACTTGTGCAGTGTTCTAGGTATTAGTTAATGGGAAGATTGTGTGAACTCTTGCAACTTTAATATAATATGTAAACTAGCGAACATGAGAGCTTGTGAAATGAAGACAGGTTGAAAGAGCACTGCCAGTCTTCTCCGAGAATGCTGATGTGCTGGGTTGCCTCCTACAACAGCTAAAACTGTCTGCCTGAGCATCATATTACTTTCTTATCCTCAAAGAGGCAGGATAACAGGGAAAGTTAACACTTAGACTTGAGATAAAATATTTCAAATTGGTTAAAGAAATGTTAACTGTTATTGCTTTGGGAGGTCCAATTACTAGGGTTTAATTAGGAGTGCTCACATTAAGCACTTGTCACTAGGCATTTAAAAGTACTTTGGAGATTGTATGATACAAAAGTATCAGCAATATTTTTAATCAAAGGAGGGAAATATCTCTCCTGCTCTTTTGCTCTGTGTGTGTGTATGTATAGGAGGACGCTTGCAATTCAGTGGCCTTAAGACTTGATCAGGCAGGTGCAGAACACTGATGCTGTTCCAGCTGAGCCCTGAGTTTTTGTTGAGATTATAGCAAGAGCATCAGCATTGCAGAATAATGATTGGGGGTTCTCTGTTGTTGGTGTTAAATGTCTGAGAGTATTATTTAAAGCTAAATTTTGCTATACTAGCGTAGCCAGTACATACTGCTGGAAATGGTACAGGGAGCTACATGCTGTTCACGGTCTTTATGCAAAATCCCATGCAGATCATGTGAACCTGATCCATTGGCTCTGATAAAGAATGAGAACAGTGGAATTTAACATCTGACATGCCTCTCTTCTACCACAAAATAGCTATATTCTCCCAGTTCCACAATATTCTCATGACTGAGTACCCTTTTTAAGCAATGACTTCATATATTTTGATTAAAAACTAGGACAGGAAATGAGGTGCAAGACACAGACCTCAGCTCTCACTTTGAGATGAATGTTTCTTTTTGAAGAAAGGACTGCTTTCTCATTTAAAATATTATTCCAGGACAAGTGATTCAGAAGGAGTAACTATACGAGCAGATTTAGTTAATCAAATGCAATTCTCTTCCTCCTTCCCTCAAAAAAGTTGCTGATGCTGATGAAGAGGTCCAAAAAAAAATGCAGAAATATCTTTAACTTTTTTTAACATCAGTTCAACCCGTACCATTCATTTCTCATAATAGTTCTTAAGACCATAGCAAGTAATCAAACAAATACTTAGAGATATTAAAATTGCTTTCAATGTACATTTAATGGTAATACATTGAAAAAAATAACTTGTTTAAGGGATTAACAGTATTTAGTCTTTGCAACAATCATGTATTGGATAGTAGCAGTCAAAATACTGGATGCTTCTGGATGGACACTCAGAAAATATCTTAAGCTTTAATTTTTACATTCTAATTAATTCTGCAGTAGTATCTAAAAGCCTTGAATTTGTAGTAGTGCCAACCTGTGTTAGAGCTTCCCAAACACGTTATGTGGGATTGTCTCTGCTTGGAAGATACCATGGAAACAACCAAGACAAATAATGGAGAAAAAAAGAAAGAGAGAGAGGTGCAGGAGGGTGAAGAAACTTGCTGAAGGTAATCTAAGAACAGAGGTAATGTTGGGAAATGAATCCAAATTTTTTAACTGTTATTCAGTGCTCAGTGCATTGCCATCTGCTCTCATTGCCCCTATTTCTTTGCTTCTGGAAGTTCGGTGTTTATTATAAGAATTTTGATGTTGGTTTAAGGTAAAATGAAGAACTTAGGGTCTAATTTTAAAAAGCTTTAAAATAATTTTATGGTTTCACTGTGGGCAGCTCAAAACTTAAGACTGGCATTGCAATTCAGCTGAGGTGCTAACCTTTCAGTTTAGCCCATGATAATTTCATCAAAAGTGTATTACCTCAATATATATTAGGATCTGACAGAGACAGCTGCATATAAAAAGCATCATTACAGTCAGTGGAAAAAATTTTTCTTAAATTTCCCCAAATTCTACAACTACGTAGTTGTTTGAAGCCAATAGATACTGTTTGTGCCTTTTTGGTGAGTATATGTAAGTTCTTACTGATCAGACCATTGACTTTTTTTTTTAATCATGTCCAGTGCATCATAAAAGGAATAGATGCATTTATTCCTTTTTTTTTTGCTGTGTGAATATTATCTGCAAAGATTCTGTTTTCTTTTTTTTTTCACTTTGATTTGACGTAATTAAATGAATGATTCTAAGGAATTTATGTAGTCCATGCCTCACTTCCAGTTGTTCTCATTCAAAACCAGGTCTGCTTTTCTTTCCAATCAGCACATGTTACATCAAACTACCCAGATTCTTCAGAATCAGAATGTTCATGCAAATGATAATGTGTACATTTCATTTTTTCTACTCTTGGAAACATTTTTTTGTTTTTGTATGGTAATTTATGTAGTTTAAAAATAAAATTATTCTGGCTTTATAGCATAACAGATAGACAAAATAAAAAGCTGAAATGAAAACGTCACTATTACTAAAAATTAATCTATGAAAAATTATGTTTAAGTCTCCAATCTGTCTTAATTGCTTAAGAAAATAAAATGAAAAGATTGTAAAAGAAATACTTCAGAATATTTTATGTTTAGAATAGCCCAGTTTTCACATGCCAGTGCTTACAAGTGATGGTTTTAGAATTTGTCTGCAGTGAATAACATCTTAGAAATTCAAATGTGTGCTGCATTTCCTAGAATATTTGCAGATAGATATATATTTGCACTTAGGATATATCAGTAAAGCTTAAAATTTTAACTACATATTTAACACTAGTTCTATCTTTATTTAGTCTTCTCAATTTTAGGAAAGAAACGTTTCTAGTCTGTAATGGATTTTTTCATGTAAAGGAGACCAGAATGTGAATTATTAGGTTGTTCTCCTTAGAGTTTGGTACTTCTGGTGTTTGGCTTCCTTAATGTTGGCTAAAATAAATCCTTAAATCTGTGTTTCTTAGACATTTAGCTGCTTGTGCTTATTATTAGAAGTCACTAAAGACGCAGCACTGTGGCTTTTATTGTCACTGTTAGAAGTCAGATTATGGGGTGGCTGTTGACAATCACGAGGTTCACAAGCTGTTTCCATCAGTTCCTTGAAACACATGTGCAGAAAAAGATTAAATAAAGAATTATGAATGATGATGGATCTGTGCCCACTTTGCCAAACCAAGATATACACTCTGTATCACAGAACATCTTGCTGCAGCCAGTGTGGGCCTCTCTGGGATACAAGGTGACTTATACATTGCAAAGGTTTCCCACAGGAAACAGCAGGCATGAACTGGGTTATAGAGGATGGTGGACTTAACACAAAGTGCGTATGGCTTCTGAAATCTGCACTGAAAAGGTATGACAGTAGCAAGTCTCATTTTCTCTTCTGCTGTTCTCCATTGTCCAGCCAAAGTCTATTCCTGCAGCCTCGCAAGTCTTCATTAAGTTTGGATGCTAATGAAAGCTAAGTGTAGGTTGGATTCCAGCATACACCTATAATATCAATATACCTAAATAATCTTTGTTTAATAACTTATTTAAAATGGTCTTCTCTTACTTGATATTACAAATATTTGAAAGATTGGAATTATCTGCATTCTTAATTATCTTTTGAAATAATGACCTACAACTCTGTCTGACCTTATTTTCCCAAACCTAAACAACAGAACTTTTAAAAAAACCCCAACTATTGTGCTGGTATTATTCATGCAGTATTTCAGAATCAGCTTACAGAATGACTCCTATCTCTATAATATTATAGTTGCTAGCATACTACTCTTGAAAATGCAGCATAAAATTACATGGTAAGTGCTGGTTTAATTTTTTTTGTTGTTATTTCTGAATATGTGAGCCTGTAGTTGAAAGATGTTATGGTTAATCTCTGAACTTAATCCTTTGAAGGAATGAAAAGTAGAAGGGTCCCAGCATTATTTTGATTGCTTATGCCAGATGACAATTGTTTGAGTGGTCCTGCGCAGAAACAGGCAGCCAGATACTTTTCAGATCTTCCTTTTCTAACAAACTTCAGTGGACAGTAAATAAATTTCTTTGAAGTAGCTTCTCATTTTGCTTATCAAAACATTCAGCAGAATAAAAGCATAGTCTTGGAAAATCTGTACCTTCTTTAAATGCTAGATCAGGTGCAACATTAGTGAAATTTTTTATTTAAAGAAATAAATGCTGTGTTTAAACAAATACTATGTTTTCTGGCAAGAAATTTTGTACAGGGCCTTCTCTTACAGTATTTTTCACAACAAATTCCAGCTGTGGAATTCTTCTGCTAGTCCCTCCCTTGTTCCTCTTCTCTCCTTCCACCTCCCACAATAATGAAATAGCATGCACTACTAAAGTTAGATAAAGGCTTCTAAATATTGATCTTTAGTACCTGAAAAGAAGAGCTTATAATGGATTAAGTGCCATACTGTCATCAGGTATCTGGCACTGTATTTACCCAAACTCACTTGAGATGTTATTCATATTTGTTTGAAACACTTGTCTAATCTCTCTGAATTTGGAATCCTATGCTTTTCTTTGGCAATTTAGGATTTGGAGGAAATGTTTTGTTTCCAGTATATTGTGCTATTTGTAATAAGACTTGTTCTTTCACTTAGGATCTCAGGTTTGTTTCTCATATTGTTGTGATATTTTGATGTATCATTTATTGTTCTTCAAAATGGATCAGCTGAATTTGCTCCAGATAAATCTTCTCTCAGCTTCAACTGGGAAAAGAGAGCATGTTGGATGGATCATGAATTAGCAGCATTGTTCCTCCTTGGGCTCTTCCAAAGAGCTAGACAGAGTCTTGAACACTATCTAGTCAAAAGGATATATTGTCTTTTGGGAACAGTATATCTTTGTTACATACAAGATGAAGTATTTATTCAATGCTCTTTGAGTGGTGTTTTATGGTGTATCTTCCTCCATTTTTTTCTTTCTGAAACCTCATCTCAATTATGGTGCATGATCTGAGACTGCAGAATTACATGTTCACATGTTCACACTGGGGTCACGGAGATCTCGTGTCGGTTGGAAGTCATCAGAGTATGTTACTTTCTGATGAAGAAGACCCTGGTTGAGGTTGTCTGATGTCTTTCATCTGTATTTCTAGCTTTGATCCCCTTATGTCTCGCAGCCAGACTGTAAATACTATAAAACCATCTTGTCATCTGTGAAACGTCTGATGTAACATTTTTGACAATTTCATAGTCTGTAGCTTGCAAACAGGCAATGAAAAGTAAGAAACAAGACAATATTATGATTACCAAGTGCTCAGAAGTCTTGGTTTTCTTTCCAGTGATTGAATTACTGATCCAACTGGTTCATGTATGTGCTTGTGTTTGCATCTTGGACATATACATTTATGCATTGAGGTTCAGGTATGTTTTTTATTACTTCCATAGTATCACGTAATTTGGACTCTCCACCCTGTGTGGTTTACGTGATAGTGAGATCATTGAAGTTTATTCCTATTTTGTTTATTGTTTGTGTTACACTTTGTTCTGCACAACCCTTCAGAGGGCCATTCACGTTTATATATCTACAACAGATGTGTCAAGCAAGCCATTGTTTTCCTCAAAAAAGCCTGCCACAGTAAATTTCTTACTTTGTAAAGAAATGTGCTCAAATGACAGATTGGACCTCCCCACTTGCCTAAAGGCCAGTAAGCAGGCTTGTGGTTTCTTCCTCTTAGAGTGTCCGGGTAGTTGGCTAGTCACAGTTTTGCCATGTGTGTCACTCTTGGTGTTTTAGGGGCAATGGTGCACTTGGCAGGGGCTGTGCTTCGGTTTTTGCTTACGTCGTGGCTTTGTGAATGCCCCTGACTGTAGTCATGGGATCCTGGCTGGAGCTGTTCGCAGAATGACTATATTCAGACAGCCAAAGGAGAAGTGTAGGATACCTGCACGTACCTCTTCCATCTTAAAATGTGCCATTATGTGTGTACATTTGCAACCTTTCGCACTGTTACAGTTGCCTTGTTGAAGACTTTGATCTCATTTCTGAATTCTCCGGCTGAGAGGAAGGACCCCCGTCTGCCCTTGTCTCACCCTGTGAAGGGAGGGTGTCTCAGCATGCCCTCTCTATCTACTGCTAGGATAGGATTTCTCCAGGTACCAGCACTACCTATACCTTGCATGCGAGTTACACAGGGCATCATATTTCAAAAGAACAGTTAAGGGTTAGCAGCATATCTTTTTTTTCTGGCACTTATCTTTACTCTTACAGTCCCACCATGATTCTTTCTGGCCTTGAGCCTTTGTGTGGATACGAACTCAGCAGCTTGAGTTGATGGTCCTCCTGTAAAATCTCCTAAAGTAGGAGTGTGTTTAGAGAAGAAATTGGCCAACTATAGATGACATACGTAGGAGTAATTCCACTTAATTTCAGAAAGTAAAATCTTTGTCCTGTGTGTTACCAAATATTCCACAGAAATGTAAAGAATAATTTAATTAGCAAGTACTACCAGCCCAGCTGAAATCTAAAACAGTGAAGCTCTGATGTGGTGTTTCATAACGTGGTGTCGTAGTTCTCATAACTGTTTCCTTACCTGCGCATGCACACAAGCACACTTTAAATTGCCTGGCATAGCATACTTATGCAGCAAATATCTTTCTGCAGGACTACTACAGTAGTATCCACTCCCCAAACTTCCTACCAGATAGTGGGCTGTTTGCAACCTTTGCTAAGCATAACAGAGTTTGGGGAAGGAATGTGCAGGCCATGTGGCTTTCTGTCAATCAATATACTTTGATCATTTTTGGAACATTTTTTATATATAGCCCAATTCCTAAAATCCTGGTTGTTTTTTTTTTGTTTACCCTGTTGTAGAAGTTTGTTATGAACATATGCTTTTTGATTCAGATAGAATAATATTTAATTCCGATGTTTCCATGTTGGATCCTATTGCCTCAGGAGCTCCTGGCTCATCTCTGTAAGAATTTAGATGTGGTGCAGTGTAGCTGGCATGTTTCAGAGTGTGCCCTCACTAGTAGCCCGTCCCTCTAACCTTGATATGTCATCCCACAACTTGTCACATGCAAGCCTGGTGTTATCCTTCTCTCTCTTGTTGCATTCAGTGAAGGCGTGGCAACCTGGTTCAGGTTTGGCTTAGTGACCAAACTCTGGTCGCTCGGTCCACCTGCATACAGACACCAATGTGGTGGATGGCAAAATGGCCATTTATTGATAGATAACACAGGTTTATATAGCCGAGGTTTACAACGTCACTTCTGCCTGCTTACATCATGAGCTAAACCTATTGGCTACTGGTTACATCATGGACTAATACCTTATTGGCTACTGGGGAGAGGGGCCCTTATCTTTCCGTACAACACGATATCTTCCGGCCGCCAGACCCTAGCTACCAAGACTCTCATCAAGTTTAGTTTAAAGGTTTGTCAATGAGCCCTGCTAGTTCATGAGCAAAGACTCCCTTCCCCATTTAAGAAAGGTGAATCCCATCTGCTACCAGCAAACTTGGTACCGTGTAGGCCATCTCATTATTAAAAGCCTCAAATTGTGGCAATGACACCAACTGCAGAGCCATGTATTAGTAGGCTGGGTCCATCTGTTTCTTCCAGTGTTGCTGCTTACCAATGGAAGGAGAGAGGAGAAAATAACCTGTGCCCTAGATTCCCTTACCAATTTTCTTAAGCCCCTTAAGTCTTTTTGGTCACCCTTGGACTGTGTGTTGCAGCTTTATCACCACTCACAGGGAAGAACAGTAATGAGTAATAGTCTGAGGCCTGTACCGGGTGAGGAAGTTTCCTAGTGATGCCCTTAACTTGGGCCTCAAGGAGGCAGCAGACCTCTAAAAATGCAGTCTATCAAGCATATTGGACCATCTGTTCCCCTCAGAAGGGATTCATCTACAACTATAAGTCATCTTTTCTTCCTCCTGGAAGTGGTTGCGATACAGGTGGTAGTCCTTTCTGACCCTGGCACCACCTCTGGTGTAGATGGACTTCCATCCACATCATCCATTGATCTGCATACCCTGAAGGAAATTCAAAATTGGCAGGAAACTACTCTCCTTGTCACAAAGCATGTATGTAGTCCTGTGCCTGAAATTATTCATGCAGCCACATTTTGCAAAGAACTGTGCCATTGGCCTCCAGTTTTTTCTCTCCTGGTACTGATTTTTTTTTTCTAAGCCAAGATTCAGGTTTTTGTTGGTAAACTTCTATGTTTGTCATTGTGTATTTCCTTATACTTCTTTTCTGAAAACATCTTATAGGCTCATGTGATCCATTTTTCATTTTTCTCTTAGAGTAAGTTTTAGTGACATCAAAATAGGTTGGCTTCCGTCTTTCCAGGTGACCATTTTACATCAAGGTATCTTTCCAAAGGACTCAGCATAGCACACCATAGATGTCTAGGAACTCAGTCAGTGTTAGTCATGCAGTGCTGTGTTGATATGAACTCCTAAATGCAGGGGAAAATATTTAACCATGAAGGGAAGGAACTTGTTAAAGGGAAAGTTTTGCAAACATAAACGAAACATAATTTTTGAGCTTTTATTTTGAGATCCATTGGAGTGCTGTGTGGAGCAAGTAAAACTCAATGTGGAAAAACCGCTCTTGACAGCTCAGCGTGAGAATGAGAATCCCAGTAACCAGGCACGCCCTTCCTGTGTGCCTGTTATTGGGGTTTTAATTGCATTCAGTTTAAAGTTAATCAGAGCTTGCTAATAGATTTAGAAAAAATAATTATGGAAAAGGGTGCCCAGTCTAGAGTCAAAAGTTCATTGGTTTTGAGAGGATTGTAAAACTGTTCCAGAGGAGGCCTTGAATTCTTGAGTGGATTGCTATTTATCTATCGTCACGCACATGCTAAATAATGATATTAAATAAATTACTCTCCTGTTGTGTTTTATAACAAAGCAGAGCCTTCCAGCTATATAAACAACACCTTATTTTTCCAGCATTATGGAATAAAACAGGGAGAGGTGGCCTTGTGAGCTGACTATTTGAAGTTCATGACTGAACAGTAATTTCCAAAGCTAAGCCTAACTGAGGTGATAAGTTATGGCTTTTGCTATATTCACTCATGCAAATTAAGGCAACTTTTGAAGAACCTGTACACATTAAATTTCATATTTGGTAAACCTTATATGTTTCCCATCATGTTGGATGGAGCTGCCAGTGTTTTAAAAAAGCAATTTATTTTGCCATCTTTGAAGTAGCTAATGCATTAGTAACCCTGCCACCTTTGAAATTAAACAGGGTTTTGTCTGCTGTTTAAGCAGGCTGAAGTGTCTTCTATTTTTAAAGCTCATATGAGTATTGGAAATGTCTTCAGCTCTCCTGCAAATGGGTTTTGTTTAGTGATTGCTGTTGTCTCTAAATGGGTCTTGGCATTTTTAGTTTGTGGTGAGGCAATTATTTTTCCTAATTGAATTTACAGGGGAATGACTTGGGACGGAGAGCGAACAACATCACATAGTCATGGGCACATTTATGATTGAGAAGGTCATCCAAAATATAGGATATCAGCTTTTGTAATTCAGCTTATAAATACCTGAATTTACAAGTAGTTTTGTTCCAAAGGCTTTGTTGCTTCCGCCATGTAAAAGTGAAATATTCAGTTTACATGTGTAAAGCTTGCAAAAGAAGTGTCCTAAGTGATGTTTGCCAAAGTGCATTTTTTTGGATACACTGCTCCTTATCATTAACTGCTAAAGTAACAGATTTGTGGGTGCAAACACTAGAAGTATGGATATGCTGTCAGATCCTTCTGGTTACCTGAGCTTTTTCACCACAAAATCAGCGCAATGGATAGAAAGATGTCTTTGAACCAGGCCTGCAGGTCTCAGGTGCTTACAACAACATAGATATTCATGCACGCTAGTAATATAGATATGTCCCAGTCTTTTCCATTCCAGTCCCTCAGTGACTACAGATAGAAGTAGTTTAAAAAGTATGTTATTGTAACTCCTTTGATGTAGATCATCACCAGACAGCATTAAATAAATTTCAGGATAAATCAACCATTTAATTCCTTCAAAGAGTGTGCAAAACCATACTGATTTCTGCTGAATTTTGTTGATAGAAAAAAATAAGGAAAGAAGGAAGCTTACTAGTTACACAGCAATGGAGCAGCGAGAAAGCAAAGCTTTGAGAGAGGATGATGTTAACAAGAAAGCTCAACTAGATTTTAGAGAGCGCTCACTCAATAAGTTGAGATAGTCTTGTTCAGTGCACGTCTGTCAGCAGGAAAGGAAACCAAACTAGGTTGTCTCGAGACTAGCAGAATAAGCAATATTTGATAATAACGGATAAGTACGGATAACATTAGTAACTTGATATTGATGTGGTTAATCTCGTATGGAAAATCTCATTGATAGTTTTGGCGAATGCGCCACAAAATCAGCTGCCCAGGGAACAAGGGAAGCACAGCTCTGTTTACTTCAGTGTGTGCAAGAGCCCCGAGACATCAAAAAATCCAATTACTGAAAGGTAGTACAGAGCTAGATAGCAGGTATTCACTAAAATAGCATGTGCTTGACAAAGGACTTCGGTAATTTCCCTGTACAGTGCCTGGATTTGTACTGTAGTATACGCCTCAGTGAATTTCCTAAAACTGCAAAGCAATCTGATCAACTC
This sequence comes from Dromococcyx pavoninus, assembly GCA_033558185.1. Taxonomy (NCBI): domain Eukaryota; kingdom Metazoa; phylum Chordata; class Aves; order Cuculiformes; family Neomorphidae; genus Dromococcyx; species Dromococcyx pavoninus. The sequence continues at coordinate 363,111 of JAUMJL010000575.1, read as the reverse complement.
TTTTGGGGAGTTTCTAAGTGTCACAGATTGTAAGGTTCTGATTCTCAGAAGCTGCCAGGAAGGAACATGAAAGAGAAACTCACAGAATCTCTTTAAAATATGCCAAACAAATCAAGCGAGGACAAAAATCAGGTGTCGGAAGGTGCTTTTATTTTTGTGAACAGGCAAAAATGAATTTTTGCTGTAAGCAAAATGATGCTTTGCCATCACTTAGCACCATTAATGCTGCACTGACATTCCATGAACAAACTCTCTTTGTCAGTGTATTTCTGTTAATTTGACAGCCTCCACTAACATTCAGATCCCTCTTGTGATGTTAGCATGTCCTGGGCTGAAGAGAATAGAGTGTGTAATCATGGTTTATATTTAAAATAATATTCTTCTTCAGAAAATTGAAAAAAACCCTATGCATGGTTTTAGCTCTCTACTACCTAGGTGATGGGAAATGGAATAAATACAAATAGAAACTGGTCAGCATCCTTGCAGTGCTGAGGCACAATGTTTGGTCCTCGGAGGACAGCTTTACGTTGACTGTAGTGCCCTATGAAAGGAACAGCATTGCTGCAGATTAAGCCGCCATGCACAGTCACGTGAAGAGTGCCTACGCCTGTGGCACAGTGTATCTACCACCTACCTGGAGATGTTGGTGAACCCCCAAATTCTTGGTGAGATGAACATATGTGTTTAACAGCTGCTTTAAAAATATCAGTCCTTTGAAAATAGTGGGGCTAAAGAAGTGGACAAGTCATTGTGCTATTAAGTAAAGCATTACTATCAGATTTTTTTTGTCTTCCAATAATTGTGGTCTTTCTCTTCTGTTTGATTTCCACATTCTCATGAAAATGAAGTTCAGATGTGCACAGAAATACTGCTTTGCATTTTGTATTCTTTCCAGTGTACATTTCATCTACACATCACGGAGCAGAAAATGAGAGGCTTGCACTACCCCAATTCTCAGAGGGGATCATTAGGATTCCCCACTGTTGTCTAATCATGTGCTATCCTATTGATGTGTAGTCAATTGATAGGGTAATTTTGTTTTGTGCAGTAGATTTTGCTCGAGTACAGCAGTGTGTTAGTTTTAGTTACGAGAAACTGGTATGGATTTTAAGCTCTTAAACAAACAACAGATCTTTCTGTGCTTCACAAAATATAAGCACAAATTATAGAGGGATTAAGCAATGAGAAAAGGAATGTTTAAAAGATACGTATTTGGAGATGGGTTTTTGTGTGGAGGAAGTTTACCAGATGCATGCCAAATTAGCCTAGTTTTTAATTTTTATAATGCTGGAAGGAGTTTACAATGCGGCTGCTGGTCCATTAGAGGGGCTGCCTTACAGCTAGAGTGTGTCTATTGTAACACTTTGGACTTGCAAGAGCTGAAGTTCCTGCTGTGAGTGGGAGACCTGCAAGACCTGAGCACGACCAGTGAGACCTAATGAGTGGCGTGGAAGGAAGAAAGTGTCTTCAACCTCTTTCTTTATTGGATAATACTTTATGCTCTGAGCTGTAACCATTAACCCATTGAGGGTGAAGGGAATAAGAAGCCATGCTGGTTACCCAGGGCTTTTTTAGTCTTGGTAATACTGTGGAGGTTTCTCTGCAGTCTAAGGGAATGCAGCATGCTGCAGTCTAATTTTCAGGTATTTGTTAGGAAAAGAATCCCTCAGCACCAAGGCGGTTATCGTGAGCCCCGAAATGCCTCATGGGCATAGGCCATGATCTCTGTCCTAAGCAGCCAGTGGGGTCATCTGCTGGAGCACACATCAGGGTGTCTGGCTAGGCTTGGCTTTTGCTTTCTTGCCACGTCCATGGGGTGTGGCTGATATGTTCTGAAACTAGTGATATTATGCTGAATTAAATTAAACCAGCAACCTTCACAAGGATGTGGGAATGTCTCTCCAGTGCTGCAGGACAGTATTGATTAGCCCCAGTCTGAATCTAAGAGTTGCAGCACTGGAAAGGTTAATATTATTTTGTGGCAGCACGTATGTTTCACAAACTGCTGTTTTGAAGGTCAGCCATTTGTGCATTACTGCTTTTGCCAGTTTTCCTGTCTGCCTTCAGCTCACAGCCAGGCTGGCCATGGCTATTTCCTAATAGTAATTTCTGAGATTGTGTTTGAGGTGCAATCACGAAGAAGGGCAGATTATCAGTGATAGCTGATGGGGTTGTTCAGCTGAGACATTAGCTAGGGATAGGAGAAAAGTGAAAAGATAATGCATTCGCTTGCCTACCTGATAATGATGTGGCAGTTTCTGCTTGTGTGCATAAAACTCCAGTAAGTCAGCATGTTGAGAACCACTAATAGGAAGGTTATAAAGCCTGCAAAGTTATTCCAGCTTCTGTTTTATACAAATGTGTCACAGTATTAAATTATGAAATTTGCTTTTGTCAGGTTTTGCTTCCTCTTATTTTGAAGTACTTTGTATACTCACATGTTCTATTACAAAACTTCATTTTCAGTGACCCATAAATTTTCTTTTAATGTGCAGCAGTTTCTCAGACAAGGGAGGCACAAGTTTTTTTTATTTTTCAATTGTTTCAGCAAAAGCACGTAAGTGTATGATGGTGGATTTTATATACACAAGTGCATCAGAAAATTACCAGAATCAAGACTTAAATAAAAACTGTGTAACACATAAATCCTTCATTTTATCATTTCTCCTACTTTCCTTTCTAGTTTACCTTTTTTTCACTTTTCCCCAGTCTTTTTTTTAAAGATTGGGAAATTCATATTAAAATAAGTGTGTGAGCACAGTCTGATCCTTACTACCTATATAAAATCATCATCACTTCCAGATGCATGTTTCTTTCAGTCTACTGATCCTACTGATCGAAAAAAGAGTTTTGGTAGAGACTGGGAGGAACTATAAAGGTCCAGTAAGATTAAGAGAGTTTGGAATTTTTTTTTATGAGTGTAATAAATAATTGTCAAAAAAAGTTTGTTAGAAACTGAAACCAAATCCTCAATTTAGCCATTAAACTTCACTTCAGAATTCTTCAGTGAGGTTATTTTAACACCATGGGGTTAAAATGTAGTGAATTTTACTGTAACATCACTAATTGTTAAACATGGAGGTAAAAGCAGAATATTCATGCTTTATTGAGAAGGTAGCAGAGCAACACGACATTTTTTAGATATTATTTCATATTTTTATTCCTTGATAGAGCTCCATGAGGGGATGTGGCATTACCATCTCACTTTGTGTTAGAAAATGTAGGCATATATGCCAAATAGAAAAGGTTCTTCAGTGTTCATTTCGGCATTTTCAAGACATCCCCTAAGTCTCTTTTCCATTCAGAACTCTCTTATTGCCTGCAGATAGCTTTGCTAATACTTGGTGAGTCGTCATCTGATTTCTGAATCTAAGAAACATAAATGTCAATTTAATGTGAATGGGGCTCTTCCCACCAAGAGAACTTTGAAGTTTGCAGATTTTTCACATTGGACATGTTTTATCCTCGCAAAATAGCTTTGCATATTATAAGGATGAGGTATGCAGTCTATTACTACCTCTTAACAGATAGCAAGACCAACCAGTTAACAGGAATGGGTTTGATGTAGTCAGCATGGTAATTACTGCTTTCTCCATTTGTGAATTCCAGTTTGTTCTTCAAATATGAAATACTAAAATCAACAACAGTCTAGCATTTAACATTTTCATATTACCATCTTCACTGTAGCAGATATGTTTTTTACGTCATATTTTACATGACTAGTTGCAAACAAGAGTTTGTTTTTGGTATAAGAACAGCTGGTAACAGCAGATTGGGAGTGCAGGAGAGCAGAGATTAATTGCCCAGGCCTATCAGTTGCACACCAGAGGGATATAAGAATTAAAATGTCACTGTTTGAGGGTGAAGGGGGGAGGGGTGGGTGATCGTTGTGATTTTGCCTTACTTCAGGTGACAAAATATTCCTGACATCAACATTAAGAAAGACACTTGTATAATGTTACCTGTGAATTGCTTGGGGACTTCCTTGTGTTGAAAGCCTTTCAATATATCATCAGCTGAAATTCTCATCAGACTCATAGGGGAATTGCAGTGTTGTTGATACAAACTCACCAATACTCAGCATTTCATAATATGGACAAGGAAGTGGAAATCTCAGTGGTAGACTCATACTGCAGGAAAGTAACTGAAGAGTGCCAAGCCCACCACACTCCAAAGGTAAAGGTTTTAAGTTCAGCTTTTATACACCCTGCTGCAGAAGTTTGAGGTTGCAGTAAGTGGCCATCTGCTGACAGGAAAATTACAAATTAAAGTGTGAAGTGTTGGGCTTCGCATAATTTTATATCAGATACCCATATCTGTAATTTAAGATCTTACTATGCTGGGAAATAAAATAAAACAAAAAGACCCCAGGATAAACTCCAGCCTTTTCAAACTAACTGTTGCCTAGGCTAAATGAATTGCATATTGTATATGTAGAATTAAATATTTAAAAATAATTAAAAAGCAGCAATTCTTTTTATTTCACTGCTAAATGTTACAGTCAAGATTTGTTCCTTCTGTAAGTAAAATTACAAATATATAAACTCATGCCAGAATGTGTGTTCTGTTTGATCTATATATGCACTAGAAGCACAGGGATCAGCTAGGCTAGGTATCACCTATCTATTCTATGCATATCATTGAATATTCCTTGTAGATGATAGCTGTTTGTCTGACGTTATTGACTTGAGTGTTAATTCCATTGGAAACCTTATACCTTGCATCACCTTATCTAAGTGTGATCATTGACATGATTTAAAAGGTTCTCTTGAATTTCACCAACTGATGGAGCCATTCAGCTGCTAAAGGAAAAACTCCTAGCAGTTAATTACACAGCTAGCTATAATATTAAAAGTGAGGGAAGTGTCTTGGTGCCTGTTCTCTTTCATACTCTGTAATACCAACAGTAATTATAAAATAAAGTAGGATATCTGCTGGCCAAAATAAACCATCCTTGTGATTATCTTTTTTTAATGAAACTTAGTAGAATAAGTTTTTGAAGTTATTGAAAAAGCTGATGTGGCTGAAAGACTGGTTCAAAGAAATAGCTGATTTTTTTCAGTGGCAGGAAAAACTTCCAGACATCACTAGTTACCTCCTTGATGAGGGCAGTGCTTTTGATTCCCACACAGTAGAAGGAGATAGAATCATGTCTAGGATTTATAAAAGGGCGCCCAGAGTACATATGTCAGTAGATTGGATTGGATTCAATATCCCAGAAAAGTATTGGTCAAAGGTCTGCTGCTCTCCAAAGACCAGAACAATTTAATTAGAGGCGAATCTGCCCTTTGCCCAGATTGAGGTGAACGCTGAGGTCACAACTGCTTGTACATAAACAGCCCAGGAGGAGCGAGGAAGAGGGGCAGTCACGAGTGACTTGCCTCAGGTCAGAGTATGATGAAACTTTAGCACGGTGTGTCTGCTTCTTCTCAAAATGTCAGTCAATAGACCTGCCCCTTCCAGGGGACTGTTCCGTGAGTCACAACAAGCTTCTCTAGGGGTGGTGCTCAAGCTGGAGAGGTGTCCTGAAATACAACTGTGGATAAATAACCCAATGTAGTAAATTTATGCTTATAATGCAATTCTGAAAATCAAAGCAGGATAAAAACACAAACTCATATAAAGACTTGGGGGTATCAGTGTATTGCCAGTTTCTCTGTTGCATCCTAAAATATATGTAACAGTAAAAATTCTCCAGATGTCAGTAGAGATTTCTGCATGAGCAAGGACTGCAAGATACAGTTCTATTAATTTCTACACCTTTTGAGGTGTATCGCTGCTTCGTTCTGTGGGGATTTGTACCAATGGTACCTCTCCATAAGCCAGCTGAAGTATATAACCTAAAGAATTTATGTTGGTTGTAAAATTTCTCGACTGAAATGGAGTGTTTCCTGCGAATTACTAGTGTAAGCCTTCCTAATTCTCTTGTCTTACATTATGTGTCCTAAATTCATGGCATTGAGTTCTGTCTCAGGTCGTATATAAGAAAGTAAAACAATAATTGCAAGAAAGCATTTCTTTCCACTGGCTTTTCCATATATCCACTTCTTATTTTTGCTTCATTTACAGCATAAGATTTCAGGGCATGAAGCCAAAGTGGACCTTTGCATTAGCTAGTCTCACTTATATACAGCAATTCTTTAATTATCACTTAGCTTCCTCTTTATTGTGCTCCTTAGTTTATAATGATTGCTTTCAATAAGACAGCTAAACTCTCTACGAATGTGCTGGGAGATAAAAACCCCGCCTGTTCATTTGTTTGCAGCTTCTCATCTTTGCCGTTAAAAATGCATATCATGTAGGAATCTGCATGTACCTCATTTTGGCTTCTGGCTGCCTGATCTTCCTGCCTATCAAGAGTGTGAAGCCATACAAGAACTTTGGCTACAGAGAGGAAAAACTGTAAACATGATTTGAATGCTAATTGTTCTTTAGTTTTTTTAAGACATCTTGCTATAGGCCTTACTAGTCTTTTATGTTGTTGCCTTTTAGTGCTGGTATTACAGAGAGAATGAAATCATAATTTCCCTTCTGCTGGGGGCAAATATGGTTTATTTTTCTTATTAATATTGGAGTATCTTAACAGGAATTAAGACTCTCTGCTTTAAAGACACATGCATTTAATAACAGGGATTTGATGTGTTCTGATCTCGGTGCCCATGTGTAGTCTCCTACAGATCAGAAGCAGAGCACAGCTGCAGATGTTTGTGCACGTGTAGTGCCTTCCAGGGCCACTGCCTAACTGCATACATTTTACATGCTTTCCTTCTGATATGGATCTAAAGCTGCCACTAGCAGTGTGTGAGCAGAAAAAAATGAAAAGGAAAGGAAGGAATGTTTCCAATAAAAGTCTGCCTCCCTTGTACAAGAGTAAGTGACAGTAAGCATTCCAGCTTTGAGGGCTTTCAGTTGGCATTGTATGCAAAAATATTTCAAAGTGAGGAGAAAAAGACAAATGTAAAGAGGGGGGCAAAAGGACAGCGGCATCACTAGTCTTCATTTGTATTTTCAGCCAAGACTGTGAAGAGGGAAGTGATGACAACTGCAGAGTTTTATGTGTGTAAGAGCAAAGTTTCTCACATATGTTCACGTCCATATCACAGTTTGGGGTGCTTCGTAACGGATGCTTGGACTCCAGCCAGTAGGGAGGCAAGGCCAACCGTAGAGTTCAGGTCTGGATCCGAAGTATTGCATGTTTGGGAATAGTTAGCCCTCTTGTTTGAGGTTTTACTCATCTTAACTATGCATAAAAATAAGTAAGAAGCTTGAACAAAGATGATTTTCACATTGCGGGCATATACAAGCCCCTTAGCAGTTTTGATTAACCAGGGGATTTTAGAATGGGTTTATTTTATTTTATTTTATTTTATTTTATTTTATTTTATTTTATTTTATTTTATTTTATTTTATTTTATTTTATTTTATTTTATTTTATTTTATTTTATTTTTATTTTATTTTATTTTATCAAATTTACTTTATACATGATACTTTGTCGTTTGTATGGTGTTTCAATCTCAAATGAGCCTGAAATCAGGTTTGATGTAAATGCCACGAGCCTCTGTGATAGATCTTGTGCTTTAGGGAGCACCCCGTTATCTGAAGGAGAAAGTGAGCTCCTGTCCTACTCTTTAAGATGCTCTTCAGTCCTACTAAGGGGAGAAGAGACTTGCTGGGAACCGCTGTACTGGCAGTGATGCAGCAGCCACTGGCCAGTGTCACCAAACTGGGAACCTGCTGTGGGCTGAAGTGGCTGCACTGAGATGCAGCTTGTTGTAAGAAACCACTGCTTTTTGCTAACCAGCCCTCCTTTCTGCCTGGGTGATCTTATTGCAACCCCATTTCTGGGGACTCTGCTGCTATAAGCATAAATATAGACATCCTATGCTTATTTTCCTGACCTAATTGCATGAGATAGAGTATGCAGAAGATGATGGTGACCGTGTAATTTATTTGAACTTGAGGGGAATGGCTTTGGTTGCTGGAGTTGGTGTGACAGTGGCCTAGGAACTTCTCCCTTTCCTCTTGCACTTCCATTGTGGCAGGAGTTGCTTAATTCATGGACGTGCTTGAGAGACCCTGCTTCTTGTAAGAGACCCACTTTTTCTAGAGCTTCACTGCCTGAAATCCTAGAAGGCAGTTCCTCTACATACTGGAGTTCTGCCCGATTTGGGATTCAAAGCATGTCTAGCAGCTGCTTTGGAATGAGACAGACTGGAACTATGTCAATCACTTTTCATTTGATTCCATTTGAGTCACAGCTAAAACCACCACCAATCTATTTAAACTATCCTGCATGCGTTGGTCAGACTCTGAAATTTGCATTTATTATTAATGCTATAGCTACAGTGTTTCATGACATATTACATAGAATGCACTGATTTTGAAGATATACTGTGCTTTGTTTTTTTGTTTTTGTAACAAAAGAAAGTAGTGGCTCTTTGTAAAAACTCAGTAAGTAACTCAGGGAGACTCCTAAATGGCAAATGTCTGTCTTGAAAACAAGACTGTACCATGCTCCCTTATGTAAACTATAGGTTTTTTCCCTGGTCATTCAAAAGTAACACATCTAGGCAGTCCTCATGCTCCTTCTAATTATACTAACTACTGATTTTGGATTAATGTAATTCATTCCAATATAGACTATTCATGTTAAGATGCAGTTGGCATCAAAATGATCCTATCTTATGACTACTACTGTATATGATATAATTTAATTAAGGAGTAATCCCTTTCAAAATTAGTCATTAGCATTAGGCAGCAATTTTATAAGTTTACTTGGAAAGGTTAATGCTATAGCTATGGTAAGCCATAACTAATTTCATGGGGAGTTATTGCTGTTAAAAAGTAGAATCAATTTGTAATAGCAATACTTAATTTTTTAAAAAGGCTATGAGTTGGTTGAGTGCACTCAGATTACTTTACAATGGGTATTTTTCTGGCAGATGAATAATTCTCTGCTAGTCAATTCAGTTTTGAGTTCTCAGATTTAGCACTTCAGTTATGCATTCTTTGTTTTATTAATTGTTTGGTTATATTTGACTATGCTGAACTATACATGCATGCATAATATATGACATATTATTCACGAAATTTTCCAATGTGACAAGGTCTGGTTACTCATGAGGAATACAGTACCTGTCACGTAATAAATAAGGTGACTTAATGTAAGCTTGTTCTGAGTTCTTAAACATAATTATCTGAATTGTTGAAAGGAAAGAAGTGTTGAGATTACTCTGATGCACCATGCAGTAATTCGAGGAAAGAATTTCTTATGCATCAGGTAAAACTCTTCTAAATACATTTGTGACAGGAACAAATGAGATAAATGGAAATATTCGCTATTTAATAGCAATACTAAATCTGGCTGAGATTGTCATGCCAACTCTTGCTCTTACAAATTAGCAGTTCATTCTTTCTGGGCCATATTATCTGCTGCTGTAAATTTCTGAAACACTGTTAACTTCAGTAGAACTGGATTGAATTACATAGGCATAAAATTCAGTTATGAAGAAGGCTTTATTGCTGCTCTGCAGAGCTGAAGTTCTTGCAGGATAGGCCCTGTAACAGTAGGAAACACGACTGATGAATTCCATGAGATGAAGTATGCTGGAAAGCCTGGTTTCATGTATCCTCTTGTCATCAGGTGCAATAAGCTCAGCTCCTTCTTAGTGCCTTCAGGTGCAAATACTCTACTATGGAAGTCAAAAGAGAACATAATGTTTTGATTTGAATCAAACGAACCAAAAACATTTCAATTTGCTGAATTGCAGAGAAACTGAGGTCTGTGTGGCTGATGTGTGCTGCCCTTGTGTCTTGTTGGAGCTGTGTGCAGGAGTTTTATTCCCTCATCTTTCACTCCTCCTGTGCTGTCTGCTCCCAGGTTCTCCTGGCGCACTGAGCTATTTGTGAATTTGTCAAGGCAGTGAGAGTCTGACCACAGACTTTGTAGATGACAGAAGGTGGGGTGACAGTCATTGAAACTCCCCTCAGATTTCAGTGCTTGAGGATGGGAAGTTATACACTGAATTTGAGTTATTCCGCTTGAAAAGCAGTGTTAAATAGGGGCTCAGGGAAATATATTCCAGTGCTGATGTTAAATGTTTCGAGGCTTTAATGTGAAAACACTTTTCTTTGAATTGAAAGTACCAGAAAAGAACACCAAAATTTTCAATTTAAAAAATAATCAGAACATTTAATTCTGTAAAGCATCTTGGTGCTTTACAGAAAACTGTATTTTTCTTAGGGTACATGACGATGCGTTGGTCTTGTTTTTACATGCTGAAATATTTTTCAGTGATTTCCTGCATGGTGTACGGCTTCTGTATGCACAGAAGGAGAAATAATTTTAGCAGATAAATTTTTCCACTTACAGAATTCCATAAAATGCATACCAGCCTTCTTTGAACTTGCAGTAAAACTTAAAATTATTTTTTGAATTTTCAAATATTTTGTTAAATCCTCCTCCTTGTTGCTTTTTTTTTGCTTCTAAAGCCTGTATTAACGTTTCTACTTTAGAACTTTTACCAATTGTTTAAATTCTAATAAAATAATGAGATAGTTTAGCCTTTAAATAGAAAGCAGAAATTAATAGAAAAGATTGATTTTAAGTGAAATCACAGTAACCATTAGTGCAGTAATCAATTACAGTTTGTTTCTGGTTGAATATTTTTCACCTGCAGTGAAGTCAGTAAATTCACAGAAGAAAACCAGACCAAATAGAAAGAACTTCAGCCAACCTGTCAGGACAATATTTCTCCAAAGTCACAGTTTTTGTAAGGCTCATATGCTCTGAAGAATTACTCCAGCTCATTAAAACGGAGCAAACACAATGTAACAGTTCTTTCCTGGATTTCCTGTTCCTTTCCTTGCAAATCTTATATTTTTACCAAGAGGAATGCACTACTGAAAGTAGTACATTTGTGGAGCAAGTTCTCCAACAGACAAAGATTTAAACAGGTAATCATTATGTGATGTTAATTTTGGTTCCCCTTCTGAATTCTTGTGTTTAAAGACACTCTGACAACCTTGAAAGCTATATGTAAACTCTTGCAGCTGAGATTCATGTGCAGTTATGAATATCAGAAGTTAGTTTTCAATAACTTCAACAGTAATATGATGTCTTGAAATGCTACTGATGTATACTCTTACATTTGTTGTGTTCTCTTCTTCTTATAAGAATTAGAACCTTCTTTCATTTATTACACGTGCAAACTACTGACCATCTAGTTCATTTCCTAGCGTGTAAAGCTGCAGTTGATTTGCAGCATCTAGTTTTGCCTACCTGGTGCAATACAAAAAGATACCTGACTTCCCAAAATATTTCTTATATGCAAAGGGAATTATGGGATACTCTAAGAGAGTGAATTCCGTGGCTTTTTATAATCTTATCACGTGCTTCGTTACAGAATTACAGAGAATAATAACACTTCCTAGGCAGAAGCAGGTTAAAACTGTAGAGCAGTGAACCACAATTCAGTACAAAAAAATCTGCATGAAATTTGATTGCAAACTTAAATAGGAAAATCTCTGTTGACTCTACTGGCATGGTGCATTTCAGGAGAAAGAGAACTCTAAAGAGTCAGTATCTCACACAGCACAAATCTCATTATTTAGTCTCATTATGTTAGATATATGATTCAGCTTTCATCTGCACTTTGGTTTTCATGCTACAGATGCCATTTTATCAGTTCCACTGGCACATAAGTACCAGTTCATCCACTGTCCTGACTTTTATGACACAGGTATGTGTGTGGTTGTGGAGGATTTTATTTTAAAGAGCACATTGTTACTTTAGTCATGAAGTCACACAACAGTACTGTGTCTATTATTTTATTAAGAAGTAGGCATGAATGAAATGCACCATTAGTATTGAATAAGTAAGCTTCCTTATGGCAATTTTTATTTGTGGACAGTATGAGAGGAGATCTGTCTTTCTGTAACACCTGAATAATAATCCTGAAATGTACCAAATGCCTAGTAGAAATGTGGTTCTTGGGGCTGTTCTCTTATACTGAATGCTAAATATAATCTTCTGAAATGGAAGAATAAAATCAACATTCAAAGCATATTAGGGTTAGGGCCATTAAAAGATTTACTTTTCATTCACTACCAACATTTTTGCTCTCACATTCCTCTTCTGTTTACCCATAGACTCACCAAAGGGCTTCATTGTGTGCCTTCTTCGTCACGCAAATGTGCTGGCTAGCAGAAAACCAGCAACAACATTGCTGCATTGATTTTCTTTCATGCCTGCAAGCCATGAAGTTTCCATGATTAATATAAATCAATATTTGTGGTAGAGCAAAAGGTGATCTACATAACTGCTGGTGAAAGAGAGAACACTGGTACTTTCATTCAACATTCTCTGTTATTTGTAAATACTTATCTTCAGAGGACTCCCACAGCACCAGGCTTCATACGGTGAAGCCCAAAGGTTTTATTGTAATAATGGTAGAATTTCCTGTGCTATGACTGTCTCGAAAGGTTTTGTACAAATAAATTTTTAAAAGAAAACATGAGCTAGTTCCCCTGCTTTCTTACTGATTGTTAGAAGGGAGCTGTGATAAAGTAGAATACAGTAGAGTAGACTGGACTAGAATATAATAAACTATTTCAGTTGGAAGGGTCCTATGATTATTATCTAATCCTAATGCTTGACTGTTCAAGGCTGACCAAAAGTTACAGCATATTTTTAAGGGCATTGTTCAAATGCCTCTTAAACACTGACAGGCTTGGGCCATTGACCACCTCTCTAGGGAGCCTGTTTCAGTGTTTGATGACCCCCTCAGTAAAGAAATGGTTCCTAATGTCCAGTCTAAACCTCCTGGTGAAGGCCATTAAACTTTTCCTTGAAGACTGAGAGTAGTATATGTAGTCATGATGCGGGACTTTGCAATCTTAGCTAACCTCAAGCTTATCTGGTCTCCTCTGTAATAACAGGAGTACCCAGTCACTAGTATTTCCTTTTTGCTTTCCTCGCGTACAGTTCTTTTCAGTCTTTTTTCACCAAGCCTCTATAAAGAGATTGAAAAATAACTGTGAACTATGAAATTGTAACTAATAAGTTAATCTGTTAAAGATATATGTTCATGTATTATATGTATACAAGGAAGCACAGTATTAAGAGTGTTATGCAAGTGGTAGGAGGAATGAAATTCAGGTGAGCTCTTTGTAGATATTTTAGATGTGATTCATAATTCAAGTTGTAGCTAGAAATCTTCTTATGCTTCCTGTGCTTTTTTTCAGGGAAAAAAGAAAAGCAGCTATTGCTGTGAACTTGGTATATAGTCTTGTACAAATTCTGCATAGAAATCCGGTCTGCCACACGAGTTGCATAACGTACATGAGAAAACAGCTTTGAAATACTACGCTTGCTGTTACTGACTGGCTTTCTATCAACAAACCCACCTTTTAAAAGTTTCACATTTGAAGCATATAAGTAGCTCAGTGAAAACAGGTCTCTTTATGGGCTACTAACTGAGTTTACTGGAAGTAAATAGGGTATATATATATCTTTAAAATTTTACCTTACTGGAAGGAGAACTATATTACAGCTAAGATAGTTGCACTTTTAGATATACGTATGTTTTTTATATGCCTTAAGAATATGGCATAGCAAATGGTCTGATCTGACTGTCACAACCTGTCTTTTGACCTGGATAAGTATGTGAAATGTCAGTGATCACAATGATAATCTTTGGCATTTTCTTTTCTATGAAAGATATCCAATCTTAAACAAACATCAGTATTGTAACACTTTGTGTAGAACCCGCATTTCAGTGTTTAGATATGTAGTTTAAAAAGTAAAGAAATTTAAAGAGGGGAAATGGTCACATGCAGCCTGTCTCAAGCATGAGCTAAGAGAGGAAGGAAGTAAATGCTTGTGTCTTCATCAACTTTATGCAGAGGTCTGTAAAAAAGAAAAATTTTGTTTCTTTGTTTCTTGGTGTTAGAAATGGATGTTTGGTGCAAGTAGGATGCATTGTTAGTAAAGTCAGACTGCTTGTGTTTTCAGAGAGAATGAAGACTGAGAAATGTGGAGGGTGAATCCTTGCAAGCTAATATTGCATCCAATATTGTGAATTGTGAAATATGCAAATTATATGTTACTCTAGGGAGTGATTTTTTTTAATGCTAAAGATTTTTCTCTGGTAGCTCTTGTACTTATGTAATTTGTGTGAGAGTTTTATCAATTGGTGCAGCAACAATTTTGCTTGTGCAGGATTGTCCCAGAAACAAGTGATTTGCCTGAGACATAAAAATCACTGGTGATCTGATGCATAAAAAAGGTTTTCATAACTCCCGGCAGTTCACATCAGTAGTTTCACCACAGAACGATCTGTACTTTCCTTGCTTTTCTTCTGTGCTTGTCTTTTGGTGTGCTAGCTTCCATCCCCACCAAATGCTTGTCAATTCAGTTTGGTACTTTCTGTCTTTTTTTTTTTTTTCATAGCAGCAAGGACGAGTGGCTGCATAGTTTCCAATGAAGAAAGAATACTAACGAATTATATGGAACTTCTGACGCGTTTAGTAGCTCTGTGAGATGTTATAACAGCCTGCCAAACCCAGCGTTTCTTATAAATCACATTTCAAGGGGCAAAACTATCTACCTGTCATAGCTAAGGCCTCTGCAAGAGTGTTTGAAGATAACATGATCAGTTCCATCTTGTAAAGTACCTTTCTGTGATAGATGTTTCCTTTTTTAATGGACTAAATAAGATAATTTAATGTTTTCTTCCTTCTGCCCAATCAAGACAGCACTATGTACTTTGCTTCATTTCTGGAAACGCTCCATTGTTCTTTTGCAAGAAGAAAATCCATTTTAGGGATGGTGTTTAAATAATCATTGGCAATGTGCCCAAAATATTGACATTGTTTCATCACGACTCTGTGCACCTGCATGTTCATGCAATATCTAATCTTATTTAGCAAGAAATTGATTTTATATAAGTTTGTTAAATACTGACTGGTTTTACGTACTCATCTTTGTGTTCATACAGATGACCTGGAGCCTAGAAATACCATTGACAGAAAAGCTATAAAGTCTCATGATTTATATCCTAACAAATGGTGGTACAATTTGTAGATGTAACATGAGGAACCACCTACTAGTTCTTCTCTAGACAGTGATGTGTGTCCACCAACATTAAATCACACGGGTTAAGTGAATTTCTGATATAAAATGGGGAGTGTTTGTTTCAGAATTTATCCTCAGGCCTTTGGGTAAGTAATTATTAATAATTTTTAGTTTTCAGAGGATCATAATAAAAATTTGCTTCTGCAATTTGACCTGATTAGCAGATCTCAGTACAGCAAAGTTTTTCTTTTTGAAGAGGTCAAGTCTTCCGAGAGTTATTTCTGTCTTACAGTGAAATGAGCAGGAAGGAAGTGTCAACACTCAGAGGAAATGTTCACCCATCTTAGCGCTTTCTATGATTTCTTTTAAATACCTGTATAAGAGATCTGTACAGCTCTATGAGACACTGTTTGACTTCATTGGGACAAGAAAGGCTAAATCCCCAGCTGGTATGAATCAGCATTGTTTTACTGAATCAGTAGGGCTATGCATTTACTTCACACCAGCAGACAAGCTGGGTGAAAGTGCACATTAGAAAAAGGGAGCTCATATGCATGCAAATATTACTTGCTATGTGTATTAGTGGTAATTATCAGTAATATAATCCCAGTGGCTCCAGGGGATACATTAATAAATTTTAAAAATATATTTAATTTAAAAATTAAAATAAATTTGAAACTAAAAAGAGGATAAAAATAAAAAAGTGAAGCCATCATTGTGCATTGTGCATCATTGGAAGCACAAACCTGGTACTTCATTTTATAGATGACTCATTCTGTAATTTAATTGAAACTTTGGTGTTTGTTGGTTTGGGGCTTAATTTATTTAAGGGTGAATTGTATTTAATTTTTTGACTGAATCATGCTGCTGCTTTATGTGATCAAAAATCCTCTCTGTTCATATTGCCTAGTTTCAGTCTTATTGCCTAGTGTTATTTCTGCAGTGCATAAATTCAGTACTTGGATGTTCTTGTATTAGCAAAAAAGAGAAAGCATTAAAAACAAAAGAAAGAGAAAAGGAACTACTGTCACTTTCAGCTGCTTTTCAGTGTGCTCTTCAGAATTAATCTCAGTTCAGTCTTCTTCATTTTTCCCAAGAACAAGTGGGAAATTTTGAGGGTTCATTCAGGGAATGTTTTGTCCAGGCAAAACAGGTCACACCTGCCTTATTTCCAACATCTCATTCCTCAGACCACTCCCAAGAAACATCTCTTTGGCAGCAGACTCAATGAATTGTCTCAACAAAGGATGTTATCCAGCAGAGAAAGATATCATTAAATGTACAAAAGCCAGTTACACCTAGCAAACATTGTTTCCTGCAGTTCTCATCATTGCCCTACCTTTTGGACTGATTCACATGATGATTAACTAGAGAGCTGATGTGAGATGGAGTTCACTAGAAAAATGAGGAGGTTGGCACAGATGCAATAATAAGGAACAGAACACAAAAATAAAAAATGTGTGAGTGCATCCATCATGAATTAATAGCAGTAAATGTATGCAATGAACTCCATGTGTTCAAAGATGATGAAAAAATACTTTAAATATTTTTCAGTTTCCCTATAGAGTTATGCTTTTCTTATGTGAAACCTTGATCTACAGTTCTATAGAGGGATAAAGGACTTGCAGTGTTAAAACAACCCCTTTCGCTTTAGATTTAAAACAGGATAACAGAAATATAAACACTGTATTAACCAATATTGATTTTTCATTTCTTTTTGAGGGAGAGGAACAAAAGTAATGAGAAATCCTGAATTTAGTTTCAAAGCCAGTCCCTTCTCTCTTATTCTGAAAGTTTGTTCTTTCATGTGAAAGAAATGCCTGCTGACATTATTAAGTACATGTCAATGACAAATCTTCCACTTAATTAAATGGAGCCACAATTTCATCTCCAGATATTAAAAAAGGATCTTTATGTATATGCTTATTTGCTTTCTATTTTAGTTTAAACAAAATCTTAAGAACTGCAAATTTTCTAGATGATGCTGAGGAGCAGATAAGCGATTACAATTTGGCTTGTACTCTAACAGGAAGAAACTAAGCTGTTTAGCCCTTTCCTGGGATATTTTGGATCACTTATTTGGTCTTCTCTGAAATTCATTTCCTCTAAGAGAGTTCAATTGCTTTTACTTCTGCATCATTTCTCAGTCAAACATTGTTGATAATATTTGTAAACTGCCACATAAGATACAAGTGAGACTGAATTCAGTGTGATGACTGTTGTTTGTAGCATTCCTAGCAGAGGGCTGCATTGGTGGAAAGTCAAAGCAATGTAATTCATTTGCACCCAGTCTAGCAAAGAGCAATCATAACATGTCATTTGGGAACTGGGATGGAAGCAAAATATTTTCATGTGATGAACAGGTCTGCGCAGGTGTTTAGATCCAGCTGTCAGCTATAATATACATGTGCCAGGTACTTCTTTTCAGGAAAGAGAAACATAAGCTTTTTACCAGATCACATTTATGTTCTGTGTGGGAGTCCTGCTTTGAATGTCTTGCATGCTCCTTCTTGTCATCTGTGGTTGATGACTGGGCATCCTTGACCCACATTTAGCTGAGACATATGCATTGCACCTATAAACTTGCCAAAGGGGACTCAAGCAGTGTTAACTATCATAGCATAAACCGCAGCATAGGCTGTACAAGCTCACTTGCATACAGGCAGCTGACCAGTATCACAGTTAAGCTGCTTTGGCTGCTGTTGGGATTGAATTGAATAATAATTGTTTAAATTAGTCTGACTGGCTTAGATGCGCCTGTCTGAGTTGCAAACCGCTTGCTTTGCAGATACACTGTAAAAGAACCTGAAATGGGCTATGTTAGACAGCTGTTACAGAAAGTGTGCTTCCTTACTTGCTTAGGTCATTCTTGGGAAAAAATTAAAACAAAATCTTGGCCCAGAAACACCATGTTTGTCACAGATTCAGAAGAAATACTGAAGGTCACTAAAGAGTGTCCTTAGCGTTGCCACAATGGTGCATTCTGTTATTGAAATTGGGTTTCTGGTCAAGTTTTCTGGTTTAGGCACAAACTTTACAACTCTCTGTTAGATGGTGATAATACAGTCATTATAATTGCTAAGCTGGGTGTGTATTTAAAAGTTGATAGCTTTTAGTGAAGGTACTATGATAAAATGAGCAAATTCTACAAATTCAGGATTATGGGGATTGCATTATAGCTGTTAATGCAGAAATAGCTATTGTCAGATAAGGAAGATTCTCTGAAGGTATATTCTATCTAATCAAAACATTTCCCATGTGAAAAAGTAACAAAAGTAATAAAGAGATAAAAGCAACATTAAGCTGTACGAAGATGTGATATGCAGACAAAGAACCGCTTTAGAAGGAAGGTTTCCAGTTATGAAAGACAATTATGACTGTTTGGTCCCCTCAGAGTTCATTAGCAAACACTTGGGAGCACTGATTAAGGTCTGTATCTTTGTTTTTCCACTGGCGTAATAGAAATAATTAATGGCAAAAATGTGAAAATATTGAGTAAGGACTTGGTATTAGTTTATGGGACATATTCTTAGCTTGAAGCTAATTAAAGTGAAACTCTTCTTATCCTCAACTGTTGAAAATTTTGTCTTTTATATCATTTGGAGACCATTTGACAATACAGATATAAGGGAAGAGCAGAATGGTTATTTAGTTTGTTTACTCCCTTTTCTAAAGAACTGGCTTTTAAGACCTTCACTAATGCAGATCTTTATAGAGCTCTAAGATGCCAAGAAGTGTTATTTATCTATATTTTTCCTTTATGTTTTCTTTCTGTGTAGGCTTCAGAGTTTGGACATAATAAGAATAAACTCTTATTTAGGTTTTTAAAATAAAAGAAACCCCAAAAAGTCCTTAAGTTTCTGCAGTTTTAAAACACACTTGCTTTGATGTATTCCTTCCATTATCAATATGTCTTTTCCCATGGTTCATAAATTTCCAATAAACGTCAGAGAAATATTCCAAAACCACAGATAACATTTAAGACCATGTTAAATTAAACCAACCTGTAATGATTATTAATTATTTTAAGTGCTTCCTCTTTAGGCTTCATTGACACTATTGGCAGACTGGGTTTGAGAAAAGCCAGTGATCTGAATATCAAGAAATGCTTGCAACTTAAAACCAGAGAAATATTAGAACTATTTCAGATATAAACTACAAGAAATATCAGTCTGATTTGTTTTGTGGATTTGTCTGTGGCTTTCCCACATGGTATCTGATTTAAAGACTTGACTGAAATTCCCCTAAGTCAGCAGATTCACCATGGACTTTGTGAGACTTTGGACTGTGCCACCAAATTCTAGGCGTGTTCTTACACCTGTGGATATCACTATAGGCAGAGGCCATTTTCATAGAATGTTGCTTGTGAAAGGTATGTGATTTTTTACCAAAGCCTTCCTCCACGCCTGCACGTGTCCCTGCCAATCCCTGTGGTGCCGTTTTACAGCTTGAGGGAAGGACACACTTTACAACCTCACAATCATAAAACAGGTGGTGGAAATAAGAGTATACTTGCAATTAGGAAAGCAGGATGGCTGTTTCCTCAGAAACAGAGAGTTCCCTATCTGTAAGCTTGTTTGGAAGTTACTCATATTGCTAGGGAAAGTCAAAGAAAATAGAGTCAAGTTTGGATTAGGTATTGAATTGCAGAATGAGAAAAAGTGTAACACAAATGAGAAAAAGAAAATATGTGGTGAGGTTTACCTGTGGTTTAATTCTGTATCTTATTTGGGCCATCTCACTCAGATGCCAGAGCTGAGGACGCTGCCCTTCCTCACACACTGCCCTGAAGTGTCACACCTCAGTACTTTAACTAATGAAGTGCTTGCATAGCCAAAATCTTGTCTTTTTTTTCCCCTTCTCCACTCTGTATCAGTTATTCTGATGAAAGGCATTGGCTTCACTTACAAATATTGTGTTGCTTAAATACTTAACCCATTGGAAATACAGCTGTGCTACTGCTCGGCCTCTGAGCTTACCCTCTTCCTTAGACACCGTGTCATTTGGCTGGAATGACTTTGGCTGTCCTTGGATATTGTATCTGCAGAGTGGGCTGCTGGAAACCCGCCCTTCCCTTGGAGCAGCTTCTGCTCTAAGCTCCGCTCCCTTGCTTTCTCTTTTGTTCCTTTTGCCATCCTTCTTTTCAACTTCTTTCCTAGATCTTTTTCAATAGGAAGGCTGCCTGGGGACTTGCACTAAATAGAGATGTGAATGATCAGCGTTTCCCTCCCCTGCTAGCTGTGCCTGGGCCCTGGGATAGGATATGCAAATCTAGCAAGGTGTATGCTCCCTCCTTCCTTCCTGTTTGGGGCCAGGATTTTCCCTGTTCTTTATCTGGCTGCTTTTAACTTGCATTTCACTTGTATTCTTTAATTAGCACATTCCTTCTAGCTTGGCTGGCTTTTTCCTGTTTACAGCATCTCCACAATTGCTATTCAACTTTATAAATCATATACTGCATGAGAAGAACTCATTGTAAATATGCGTGTTACTAGATTCATCAACTGTAGTTCACTGGAACCTTCGAGTATAAATCCTGTATTACTTATTAATAATGCAAATAGTAACTTAGTATTGAATGCGACTTCTTAAATGGTCTTCCTTTCTACTGTGTTTGGGGGTGTTGTTATACCTGTGTGCAATTCCAAGAAAGAGAGTAATGCCCAAATATATCTGTGAAAAGTCACACAAATTAACTGTACTGAAAATGAAACCAATCATTTTGTAAAGAGAAGTGGCAGAGTGTGAGGACACTGCTTTGAGGACAGGGTTTGTCTCATGTTACTTCTCATGAGGATGAGAATGGGGGGTACAACGTAACCTATTAAAAGTCTCCAAATAATAGTATAACAGAGATATGTAAGGAAGGAACAGGAATGGGGCAATGCTTTCTCCTCAAGGGCCTTGTGTCCGCTTGCCCAGGCCAAATGTGCAGTGTGAAAGTTCTTTGTGATAAAGAAGCTGTGCAACATTAGTTGATGTGCTGCTCCAATAATTTCTCATTTAACAAATTTCAGTATCAAGCAATGGACACGTGAACTACCTTTTGTGGTGAATTTTAAAATACTTTTGGATGGAAGTTTATTTACAAATGGTAGATGGTTTTATGCTTCTTAAGTGATATATCAAGATATGGAGAGGTCCTAATAAAGTCTTGAAAGTCTTTATGTATGGGTTTTAGGAGCTGCATTGTAGCCATGAATGTCAAAAGAAAGAATTGAGGCTTGTAGGCTGAGGTAGTCTTTTGTTAGACCATCTGATGTAATTGGAAAAATAATCAAAAGCTTATCTGTTTTTTTCCTCTAATATCAATCACTTATGAAAGATATTTTTTCCTACAAACCTTTGCTGTTATATTTATCTTTCTAAGTGTAGAGGACATACATTTTTTATGTCAAATGTGCACTTTTTAATATTGATTGCTTGAGACATTGTATGTGACAAAGGTAAAGGAAATAAGGAAAGAAGCTTTGATGAATGTGTAGCAGAGTTAACCCAGGCAGACTTTCCAGACTGTGTTTATTTTAAAACACAGATCTCTGATGTGCAGAGACTGCAGTGAAGTGGTGAGAACTGTACTATGCAGTGGCACAAAGCTGCATACTAAAAGGTTTAAACTGAAGTTTACAGATCTCATTTTGAGGCAGCTGCCAAAGATGGAAAAGAGGTTATGGTTTTCTTTTGCTCATTCTGAAAATCAGAATAGTCAGTGTGATACTCGAGTCTTTCTTTTTGTGAAAGACAGACTGCAACATTTCAATCCCAATGTTTTCTCTAAGACCAATGAATAAAGACTGAATTAAAACATTATATTTTGGAAAGATACATGCTCTGGATCTAAGAGTGCAAATGCAAGAGAATTTATCCATGTCTTTCACAACTTTTTGAAAAGTGACCCTGCTAATTTGAACATCCAATCATTTGATCTTTCTATGTCTTTTTCCCAAAGGCTGAAATGTGTCCAAATCCAAAGGATTTTTTATTAAATAGATTGTGATCAATTGCTTTAACATTTTAGTTCTTCATGTGGCTAAAATTTTTAGGGCAATGATTTTTAATAGCTGCAACCTGCACTTGCAATTCCAGCTCTAAACTAGAAGTGATGTACTTGTATAGTCAGGATGTTAGGCTTACTGTGCTACGCTTGCCTTGAGCAGCCCAGATCTTCAGGTAGTGCCAACTAAATGGGAGACAGAAACATCTGAAGATGTTGGATTTCAGGCATGCTGTGCATACTGTGGCTTGACGTGGATCACTAGCTGGACTCCTCTTAATTTTTGCGCTTTCTTATGCATGAAATGTTAACTGAAAAATATTATCATGTCAGTTTTTGGCCTTTTATGGGCAGAACGTAGGATCTGAAATCTTTCACAGCTCAGCTGAATATTGTATTTGCTTGCTGAGTTAATGAGAGTTGGACAGATTCACCCTCTATTTCATAACAAAATTAATTTGAGACTTTAAACTTAACCATAGCAAACAGATTAAAAGTTCTAAGAAATAAGAATAAGCAGGTCATCATTGAAATCTTTAAGGAAGAAATGGTATCAATGGGGCAGTAGAGTGATCATCTGGTCCCTGGCAGTTGGGCAGAGTGACAGAAAAATATAACAAAACCATAAAAATCTGCAAAGAAGATTTTCTCTGGGCTTTGAAAGTTGAAGATATATTTTCAATCATGCCAGAAGGAAAGTTAGGAAACAACAGTGTTTTTTTGTGGGGTAGGAGTCAGGCATCGTGAAGGGAAAAGAGAAGGTCTTTCCTATTTTATGAAAGAGACAGGCAGTAACAAAAAAAACAGCTAATGCTTTGCCAAGAATACAGAAGAAAGTACTAATACTCCCTTGCATTGATTTAAACCTTAATATAACGTACTGGGCCAAACTTTTCTTCTATAACTCTTCTGCTTTCAGTGGACTTACAGGGTTGATTTTGTCAACGCAAAATTTAACTGAAATAATTTTGGGTTTAAGTATCTGTATCTGCAAAAATAGATATTTAATTAATGTGTGTGATTTGATTTTGAAATAAATAATTTCATGACTCCAGTATGAGCCTGTTGAAGTTGTTATACTTAAAGAATCTTCCTAGCTCTAAGAAATATACATGTTTATGCATTATATGGTTGTTACTTTAGCAGTGGTGCAAAAATGAAAAAGCTTAATTTGTTTCAATCATATGCCCTTAGTGTGTCTCAGCTCCCACAGAAGTGGAGGATTTGTAGCACTGTAAGTATGAGTTGCATCTCATATGGGAAAGGAAAATAATTATGGCAATGGTATGTCCTTGCTTTACTGACCAGTCGGGAATGGCTTGGGAAAGTAACAGAGATGTCAGGTTTGTTAATTTAGCTGTGGGCCATTTTAGCGTAAGTAAAAGTAACTGTGGAAGAGAAGGGTACTGAGTACAAAAGAGCAAGAAGGACAGCAATTTTTCTTAGTTTGTCAGCACAGAGAGTAGTTGCAGATTTACTGGGCCATGCCAGGTTTGGCTGAGGCACAGTTAGCTACCTTCGTAGCAGCCCATAGCAGCTTGCACAAAGCTTTCTGATTTTTGTACTCTGCCCTCTCCTAGTGATTAGACTGGAGAGAAGACACAGGTGAGACAGCAGACTCGAATCAGCCAGAGGGATATTCCATGCCTTATAACACCTTTCTTACCAAAAAACCCACCTGGGATGGGGTTAGGGGTTAGGACATGGGGTGCGCTCTGAGGTAGCCATTGCTTGGACATTGGTTTGCTTGTGAGAGGTGGTGAGTGATTGTCTTTCCATCACTTGTTTTATTTTTCTCTTCCCTTCAGTTATTAAACTGTCTTTATCTCAACCAATAAGTTTTATTGCTTTTGCTCCTCCTGTTCTGTTCCCCATCCTACTGAGGTGGTGGTGGTGAGTGCTGGGTGGGTACTTCATTGCTGGCTGGGGTCGACCCACCGCATGGCCCTACTGCAGGGGTTCTGCAGCACCGTACTGCACAGACTGTACAGTTCTGCGCTCTCTGATGCCTGTGTCATTTCCTTAATGAGTATATGGCCGTTTGGCAGTTAGGTATCCTTAATCTCTGAGCCATTCGAGGCCAGTTGCAATCAACTACAACACCAGGAAAAAAAACTGTGCACTTAAATATCAGTGCTTAATGCTTCAGGATGCACATTTGCATGGGTGAGTCATCCCATTACCATTCTGTATTCTGCCTATGGAGTTGAATGAAACACAGACAGAGTTTTTCCAGAGTAGGTGCTTTTATCAGATTGTCTGATTTCACGACCATTTGATAAATAGGTAAATCCTTCCATTTTAACTGCTTTTAGTGCTCAGAATTTCCTGTTGAGGTGATGCCCCAACTGAACATCTATCCGTCACACTATTTGTCTTAATGTACCCATGCCACTATAAAGTGCAATTCAGTGTTTGAGGAATTGTTCTTCGCAGGATGAAATGGACGTAAATATGTGCCCTGATGTAGAGCAGAAAGAGCCAGGGCACTTTGTGCCAAAGCCAGTTAGCTAAAGTGACTGTCCAAGGACAGTCTGCAACCTGGAAGAGTTATTCCTATTGCAGGGATAAGGCTGGGCAGCTGGGGAGCCCTAGCACAATAGCCAGTGCGTTATAAATCAGGTGGAAGGCAAATAGAGCAAAACTGAGAAAACATTGCAGCATCATTCAGAAGATCAGCATTTCATGTCCAGTTTGTAACATGTAGAGTTTCCTTTATTGATTGTATTTTCTTGTCTTTGTGACTATCTTGCCATGCAAGAGTTTGAAATCAACACTGAATAAAGAAAGATAGGTTTGTACTTCATCAGTCATGACCATTTCTAAAACTAGCACTTCCCTGTGATGTTGAACAGGTAGCACCACTTGGCACCACTCTGCTTGCTGGTTCTGTGGAGAGCACATATATGACCTGTAGCTGTGCTAATCTCGGTGGTTGGTATTATAGTATGTAGAAAGTGATGGCAGGGATGGTCCTTATCTCTTCTATCAAAACATAGACAGTTGTCTTGGAAACACTGACAATCATCCTAGTGCTGCATTTTTGTGGTGTTAAATGCCTTTGAATGACTTTCTAGACTGGAATAAAATGGTCTACAATAAGGGTGGTAATATATGCAGGCTATTGAACATTCTTTTTGCGTAGCTCAGTAGGCAATTTTAATACTGCCTGAGAGTACTGCTGAGGATGATTTTAACCCAGAAAATTTTCTTTTTTCCAGTGATTTTTTGAAATATATATTATTGTTTGCAGTGGAAATGCTGTTTAATAATATAGAAAGTATTTAATAGATTATAATATTTTTTTGACAAAGGTGATTAGTATTAAGATGATATTAAGTATTAATGATTATAAACAAAAATTAGAGGAAAAGAACTTAGGAATGAGAAGGAGAAAATTCCTTTCTTAGAGAGCAGATATTATTCTGCTGAAGAACTTAGTAATTAAGGTTATGAAAATATATTCTCTTTCTTCATTTTTCTGCAAATCATCAGCTCTCAGGCTTGTGTTTGTAAACGCTGGATAAAACCACTTTGAAGTTAATGGGAGTTTCTTCATTGAGTGCCATAAGTGTTTTGTCAGACACTTGTGACTTATAACTTGTGCCAATGTGTTGGACATGGGGAACGTGTTTCTCCACTGTTCTGATGCTGAAAATAGAGAAGTACTGTTGTTTTTCTGCATCACGGGGTGCAGGACAGCTGATAGGTTTTGTCTAGTTCAGTGCTGATGAGCAAGCTGACAGGTTTTCATTACTCCTTTCAGCTTGTGCAGAGACCAAGCATGATGTTTGTCTTTCTAATGCCAGCGCATCACCATTTTCAATATTGCATATGATGACTTTGAATGTTATAGTCCAGATGCTAAAGACAGAATGACCTTAGTCATGGCACAGTACTGGGCATCTGCCTATGACAGCAGATATTACTATACTCTACCCTTCTTCTTATAGTGGCATAAAGACCAAGGACAAAATGATCCTTAAAGACAGAATTTACTTTTGAATACCTGAACTAGTATTGTTGGGAGGCATTTGGCACACGTTAGTAAGGAATTTCTTGTAGGAATGCAAATCCAGCACTTCTTAACTACACATTTCATGTTCACATTTCTGTGATCATTTAAGGGCAGGGGAGCCCTTCAGTTCAGTTGGTTTCAAGCAAGTAAAATTGCAGCAAGTAAGTATTCAGGGCCTCTTTTGAGGAATTTTCTTGTACCATTCTTCCCATAAACCACTGAGAGTTTCTTTAAGCACTTGAACATTGATGTGTGTACTGTTTTTTTTTTTATTTTTCCCTCTTCCTCTTGAATGGAAGTATAATCAAGTTAAAACAGTCTTTCACTGATGAATACTTCATTTACAGTAAGTGTAACTGTTGTAATTTTACCTGTCACTCAAGATGATGTTACCTTGTAAAGCTACGTTTAAGAAAACCTGCTGTTTTCTTCTCTAGACTAATTGGAAATCACAGTTGGTTAAGCAGCATTACAGAAAGTCATTGTTCTTACAAATAAAAAATACAAGATAAAATTATCCAAAATAGTTAAAGAAAGACCTCTGGATATATTTTTTTATGTAGAAACACATTTTTACAAACCAGTGTTTGAGAAATTGGCATCTGTCTATCCATCATGTGAGACAGTGTAATCCAAGTCAGTGAATTCTGGTTAACAGCCCAACTGTGTTTGAAAGACTGATATTTAGCTTTTTTTGGGTTTATATCAGATGAACAGATTTTACATTCCAAGGAGTTTGGCTGAAGCTTTACTCTGGGCTTATTTACTGCAGAAAACAGGGTGTGGCATTATGGCAAGTTGTAGGAAAGAAGAACAAAGGGCCTGAGCTTTTTGTTGTTGTTGCATGACATTCTTATGAAACAGTATTATAATCCTCACAGGACAGGGAGAAAACAAAGAAAACCAGGATACAGAGCTGTAGAGTTGGATCAGATTGTTTCTATTAAATGCAGAACTCTGGGTCACAGAGAGGGTAAGTTATTTGTCCAAAGCCACAGACGAGGTATGTTGCAAGGCAAGGGTTTGAAAATGGACACTCAGATTCTTAGCTACTCTTCCTTTACTGCAAGAATTAGTAAGCATTGCAGCCAAACACCATGTCTTTTCTCTCAATCACTGTCTTTATCACTCGCTTTCTATATTTGCTACCTTTTTGTTTTATTTTCTTATGTGATGCTGCAAAAAAAGAGAAAGTTTCAGGAAGGCAGTAGCTAGTATGTATTTACTAATGTGCCACAGTTTCTGGAAGATCTATTTGTGTGTTATGCGTTCTACATTCTGCACCACTAGAATAATGATTTGTGACTGAGTGTATAGCCAACAGCCTGTCCTAACTTGCATTGTTAAAATTTTAACTCATACAATGATATCCCTGCAGGTCATTTGCAACCTGCGTAATCTATTTGCTGAAGCAATGTCATGTAAATTAGAACTGTGAGTAGATGATTGTAAATGGTTAAGTTAGCATGTCTTAAGAAGTTACCACCCTTGAGCTGAGCTGCAGTAACTGATTGTTGCATACTTCTATTTCATGACAGGTTAACTCTGGCTAATTTGATGCTAATTTGAGTCACTATGCATTGCATGATTGTCTGACCAGACCTTACAATCTATTATTTTAAATACCCAGGTAATTTTGATATTTTTTCACAATGAAGTTTAAGGTTGCTTACAAGCTATCTAAAAATCAGATTCATCTGTCAGTGATAATACAAGGTCACACACTTGATTTCAGATGTTTAAGAAAATTAATTTTGTTCGGGAGTATCTTTATGGCGCTGGAGGCTGCTGGTGGTTTTAGATTCTGTTTCCAGTGCAGGTGCATGGCAGCACCTCAGCCAGCGTGGTTGCTCTCGTGTGGGCATTGAACACTCTCTCCTTGGGGACAGTGAGGCCTCTGTACTCTCTCTACTGCCTTTGAATTTTCTGTGTTTCCTGAAGTCAACAGTGTTAGATATTGAGATCTTCATATTCAGTAACTAAAATGATAAAGTAAATGGAGAAGCAAGCGAGGGGGGAATATTCTTGGGAAACCTCAAAAGTGTTACTGTTCCCTACTAAATTGTTCTCTATATGTATAATTTTACACATTTTGGAAGGAAGCATAGGGTCTGAGCTAGAATCCTCACTTAAGAGCCCTTTATCCAATGTGAGACACGTAGATGAATGCAGGCACTGTGTTTTCTTGGAGATCTGTGGCACACTGCATAGCCACAGAGTTCTCCTGGGAAGAAACAGATTTGCATAATGGACCACCAACAGAGTCATGCTCGTTTGGGGAGCTCTGGGGACAAGATGGGCTTGCTGGTATTTGGGAAGTGCTCAGAACCCACAGTGAGTATTGCCAAAGTAGGGATCCAACGAGACAGTTTAGAAACCTAGACAGAAATTTGATCTGGTTTACTTTTAGAAAATAATTTTGCACGTTCTTTTGAATACTTAAAATTGTGGTGAAAACTGTATCATTTATCTAGTGTGTTGGTTAAAAAAACCCAGGTGCTGCTAGAGCCTGAGAACACAGAAATTGTCTTTGTGAGAGATTCGCAGACACTTGATTTCTTTCATCCACCCACACAGTCTGAGATAAGCATAAGAAAATCGTTCTTCTACTTCAAGACAGAAAGTTAACTGGTTTGAAAAGCTGTCTTGGAGGTCAAGGGCTTCTGTGACAAATCTACATTTTTGTTTGGTCAGTTTGATGATCTTTCTTAAAGCCTAAGGTTGGTTTTATGTTTTAATGTTCTTGGAGCAGAGAATTCACGTTTTGACAAATGTACTGCTGTACATTAAAGAAGGATGCTATCATGAATCTGCTGTCATTACCAATTAATGTTCTTATTGACATTTTTTTCTTGTGATGATGTTTAATTCATTGTAACATTAACAGAGATTCTTGTCAAAAAGAAGTGAGAGTGAATTTCAGACAAAAAAAAAAGTGTTCAGCAAATAAGTTTGGCCTAGGTAGAGTACTTAATGTTACAAAGAAAGCAATCAACTTCCTCCCTAATATGTTACATTTTCATCTCTATATGATGTATCCTTCACTGTTACAAATTCTAACAGTACTGTGTGAAATCTGCTTGAACTGCACTGATGAGTGTAGTTGAGGAGCTAGGACTCAGAAGCTGGATGACCTTGTCATTGTATATGTATATGTATCAATATGTATATATTGATAAGTGTGGCTATATTAGTGCATGGGTCTTAATATTAGTGCAACAGAGAAATCAAATTAGTACAAGAGTAAAGTATGTAGTCTGTTTAGTAATACTACAAGAAGCATTTATTGTAATTTTATGATAATGACTTTATTCATGATGTTGTATGTGCTTCGTAGTGATGTGTAGCTGATTGAGCTCCAAGTGCCTGACTTGTATCAATTTAGAATCAGACTTCATTCCAAAAACGTTTCTATAAATAGGAAATCCCTGAAAAAAAATTTCAGAGAGCTCCCCAAACCTCATGCAGGTTATTGCTCCAGTATCACAGCAACAGTTCACAGAATCACAGAATTATCTGGGTTGGAAGAGACCTCCAAGATCATAAAGTCCAACTCTTCATCCAACACTATCATGATTACTAGATCATGGCACTAAGTGCCACATCCAGTCTTATTTTAAAAACCTCCAGGGATGGTGAAACCACCACCTCTCTGGGCAGGCCATTCCAACGCCTGATTACTCGCTCTGTGAAGAACTTTTTTCTGATATCCAGCCTAAACCTTCCCTGGCAGAGTCTAAGCTCGTGCCTTCTTGTTCTGTTGTTGGTTGCCTGGGAGAAGAGTCCGACCCCCACCTGTCTACAACCTCCTTTCAGATAGTTGTAGAGAGCGATGAGGTCACCCCTGAGCCTCCTCTTCTCCAGGATAAACAACCTCAGCTCCCTCAGCCTCTCTTCATAGGACTTGTGCTCAAGTCCCTTCACCGGTTTTGTTGCTCTTCTCTGGACCCACTCCAGCACCTCAATATCTTTCTTGAACTGAGGGGCACAGAACTGAACACAATACTCAAGGTGTGGCCTCACCAATGCCGAGTACAGGGGAAGGATCACTTCCCTCGTCCTGCTGGCCACACTATTCTTGATACAGGCCAGGATGCCATTGGCCTTCTTGGACACCTGAGCACACTGCTGGCTCATGTTTAGCCTCCTGTCAATCAGCACCCCCAGCTCCCTTTCCACCTGACTGCTCTCCAGCCACTCTGTCCCCAGCCTGTAGCGCTGCATGGGGTTGTTGTGGCCAAAGTGCAGGACCCGCCACTTGGCCTTGTTGAACTTCATCCCGTTGGACTCAGCCCATCTCTCCAGCCTATCAAGGTTCCTCTGCAGAGCCTTCCTGCCTTTCGGCAGGTCGACACTCCCTCCCAACTTGGTGTCATCTGCAAATTTACTTGTGATGGACTCAATCCCCTGATCTAAATCATTGATGAAGATGTTAAACAGAACTGGACCCAACACCGATCCCTGAGGGACACCCCTGGTGACCGTCCACCAGCTGGACGCAGCCCCATTCACCAGCACTCTCTGGGCCCGGCCATCCAGCCAGTTCTTAACCCAGCTGAGAGTGCACCTGTCCAAGCCATGGGCTACCAGTTTATCCAGGAGTATGCCATGGGAGACAGTGTCAAAGGCTTTGCTCAAGTCCAGATAGACCACATCCACAGGCTTCCCTTCATCCACCAGGCGGGTTACCTGATCGTAAAAGGAAATCAGGTTGGTCAGACAGGACCTGCCCCTCACAAAGCCGTGCTGGCTGGGTCGGATCCGATGTCCATCCTGAAGGTGCTGTGTGATTGCACTCAGGATGATCTGTTCCATAACCTTGCCAGGCACTGAGGTCAAGCTGACAGGGTCCTCCTTGTAGCCCTTTTTGTGGATGGGCGTGACATTTGCCAACTTCCAATCATCTGGGACCTTCCAGAGAGCCAGGACTGTTGGTAGATGATGGAGAGTGGCTCGGCAAGCTCTTCTGCCAACTCCCTCATCACCCTAGGATGGAATCCATCAGGTCCCATTGATTTGTGTGGATCCAGGTGGCTCAGTAATTCATAGACTATTTCCTCCTGAAACACAGGGGAGCCATTTGGTTTCCTGTTTCTATCTGTGAGCTCCAGAGGCCAGTTATCCTGAGGGCCACCTCTCCTACTGGTGAAGACTGAGGCAAAGTAGGTGTTGAGTACCACAGCCTTCTCCTCATCCCTGGTAACTGTGTTCCCCTACCAGGTCCAACAAAGAATGGAGGTTTTCCTTGCCCCTCCTTTTGTTATTAATGTATTTATAGAAGTGCTTTTTGTTATCCTTAACAGAAGCAGCCAAATTAATTTCAAGATGTATGAGACTGGCATTTCTGTAAAATACTTGGATTCTGCAACAAGGCATTTTCTAACAAATCATGTATTTTACAGATTATCCTTAAAGTTTTCAATGTCAAACCCATTTTTTCCTTCTCATGGAGGATAAATTCTTCTAATTTGGCCACAGCTGCCTTCAGTTATAATGTCCAGTAGAGAGATTTTTGAGTAAAAATTATGGTCAGGTACCATGTGTCATCTATCTCAAATGGCTGTACTTTTGTTAAAGTCTTACTTGCTGGTGAATGAAATTTGTGGTCTGCTAAGGTAAATGTCTTTGCGCTCTTAAATTCAAGGCATCTACAGAGATATTTTCAACTAGGTCTTGCATGAAAACTGAGGGAGAGTTCCTGAACCCAGCATGAATCATGTAAGAATTTGTGGTTTTCTTTTACCCGGTGTTGTTTTTTAGACTTATGGACCATACCTAGAAAGGAAAACTCTTCCTTCCAATGAGACTATGATTGGTATGAGACACAATACAACATGACTGTACAAGAATTGCCTTATTTTCCTGAAAAACCCTTGTACTTTTGGCATCATTCACAAAGGACTGTGTAGCATGTTTTGACAGCAGTATCCATACCTGTAAAGCATCTATGAAAGTTTCAGAGCACCAGAAATTTGTTTAAATTATGTTTGAAGTATGATTTAAAATTGAGTAAATGAGTGTATCAAATTAAACAAAAAAGGACTGTTTTTCTTATGGTTTTAAAAAATTTGCATATGGATTTGAATTAAGAATTTCTAGTTAGGGCCTACTGTGAAAACAACTCCTGGAATTAAGTTAGTATTCATCCCAATTTTCTCTTCCTAAAGGGGAAATTACAGATTTCATTGTGCACTTTCAATGACTCCAAGAAAAGCAGCTCATATTATTTGTCTACTGAAAATGAATAGCAGTGTAGGTTTTTCTGCATATATTATTTTCCCACATGCATTGTTTTCCTATATACATTTGTATATGCCCTACATGTATTTGTTTTCTCACTTTCCAAACTAAAAAATACTTGTTTTTTTTTCCTAAAATTCATTATAGACAACTTGTAAAGGAGCCAGAAACTACACGTGCTTTCAATATACAGAGAAAAGCATAATTTTGGAAACTACACAGTTGATGACAAATTGTTTTTCTTCTGCCACAGAAAAAGTTTGATTGTTGAGGGGTCTTTCCTCATAGAAGGAGAGGAAGGAGGAAGACAGTGTTTTAGATCTTGTCACGCTTTCTTGTTTCAGTTTAAGAGAAAAAAAAATCAAATTCTTCCAGAATTATTGTGGTTTTCTTGTGACACCTGTTTTGGAGACATCAGCTGATGCACTGGTTTTCTATTAAACCTTCTTTCTGCGGTATTTTGCAGTATTTTGTCCTCTGTCATGGAGGGTGGGGAGGAGCAACTGAAAGTATTTGCTGTCAGGCTGGCATAATTATGTTTCTGTTGTGATTGTCTTAAGTGCTGTAATCTTTTCACAGCAGTATTTTGCCATGACCTGATTCACTGAAGAAAGCGAGTAGAGTAAACTGGCACTGTGCGGGTCAGTGACTCCCTGGGACTGAGCACAGGGTGCGGTGGATGTTACCCCAGGATGGGGCCAGACAGCCAGGACCACTGCCCAGCCAGGAGCAGGGCATCCCCACCACCAGGCATCTTGCTGCAGCAGGGACTGACTGTCCCAGGGGGCTGAGGTGAGGTCCTGGGCCAAGGAATCTGACAGGAAGGATGTACCACAATTTATCCTTTACTCCAAGGAGACCTGTGGTAGCCTCAGGGCTGCCTGGTGACTGTCATGGTGAGGGCCCTTTCCACAAAGCTGCCATTACTGGGGACGAGTGCCTTTCTCAGCTTCCTGGGAGGCAGGAGCTGCCTTGAAGTGTGAGTGTTTTGAGAATGTGTGCTCTAACAGGGCACACAAAATTACAATAGTTATGTTGGCTTCAGTATTAAATTTGAGGCCCAACAAGTGTGATGCTGGGTATCTTCCTAGATGCCTTTGTAGCCTGACAAATTTGCTTGCATTTGAAGGTGTAGGCATGACAGACCCCGCCACTGCCACATCCCCCCCGTCACCCAGCAGGACTCAGGTAGGTCATTCCCTACAGCGAGCAGCCCTTCACCATTGGAGGTGAAGGTGCTGAGAGGTAAAGTGACCTGTGCCAAGGAAGGCTGCAGCATCAGGATGGCGATGCCCTATAGCAGGTGGACGAGGTTGGCTGCATGGTCTCTCTTCTAGTTCAATTGTTTTTGTCCCCTCTTCAGGGTTTCCCTTTTCTGATTTATTGTTGAGCTTTTAGAAGTGCTCTGGTCCTAGGTTTTGGCTGCTGAGGGGTTTTCTTTCCCTCCTCTTTGTGTTGCTCGCTTTCTTGTTTTCTAGATGATGAATTAGCTCTGTAATGGCAGTTAACATGCATGCAGTAATCTGTGTAAGTGGAGAAAGGCAAATGCACGCTGAAAATGCGCCAGAGAAGTGTGTGGGAACTACTAGCTGATGTCACAACATCACATAGCCAAGGCAGAAGACGTGAAATAATATGTGGCCCCTTAACTGGCATAACATGACCGATGATGTGCCCACAGCTGTACTGCAGCACAGCACCGTCGTCAGGTACCACAGGGAAGTGTAAAGCCAGGAATCCCATTTCAATTGCAGATTTTATGCTTCTGTTATTTTCCAAAGAGCATCAAGTTTGTTTTTCTTTTTAAACTGTAAACCTTTCGGATACAGTCAAAGACTCTAAAGAAAATTCCTTCATATACAAAACTGCAGCCGATATGCTCCATGGCCTTGATGTTATATTCAACCTTTTTATGATTCAGTTCTGCATTTCGATTCTTTGCAGTACCCTTAGAATGCTTAATGAATTACTGTCTATACATTGTCTGATGTCCTTGAGCATATAGAAGTATAAAGGTACAGATACACAGGCAAATAATAGTATTTCAGGCCTGCTCAACTCCAATTTCAGCATGTAGTCACAAGACTGAATTGTGAAAGTGAGAAGCAGGAAAGAAGCTCTGTGAGAATCTGCAATGGTGAAACAATCTCTAAAAGCCTTACCTTTTTTCCTGCCTACAGATGAAATTCTACATTATGTTACTTCTTGAGTTTGAAGCATTATTATTTTTTTATCCCAAGCCTTTTCAGAAAGCGTTTAAGGCTTTCTTATTCCAATAGTGAGGTAAGAATGGGAGAAGAAAAGAAAGATTTCTCCCCAGAATCCTAATTCCCAGGATAGTTTGGGTGACAGTTTCTGTGTGGGCTAAAAATTAAAAAATAATATTTTCCAAGATGCATTGTTCCATTAGTTCCAATGTTCTGTGGCGGGGCTTCCAGCTTATCTTTGAGGTTGTGATTTACATTTAACATCTATGCTGCAGTGCCATCGCAATAATAAGGTACAGTATTTTCGGTTTTTAAGTCAGCCAGTATGTCTGCATACTCAGCCACCTCTCACAATTTTAGTGTCTGAGTGTGATTTTTTTACTACCTAGTTCATGGTTGGTTCAATGAGTTCAGAAATAGCAACAACAGGAAAGAAATATTTGAGCTGATTTTGAATGAATTTTGACAGATTTGTAATCTGTTTTCAGGGATTCAAAAAGTAGAGACAAAACCTGCTGTTGGAGGGGTTTGTTGGAAATTGTTTGCTCAGCTCCAATTAGACTAAACATTTTTCCTCATGGAAATGAGCGAGATGTACAGGCTCAGATGTTTATTAATTCAAATATGTAGCATTTTTGTTTAAGAGTAATTTTGAAACTGGTAATACCCAGATTCAATTGTTGTGCAGTTAGTTACTATGGAAACTTGTTTTGAAAAATGGGTGACTTTATGGCTAAATTTCTGCCAAAGACCATATTATTAAAGGACATGTCTTCTTTTAGACAAACACTTGAAGTGGCATTAGAATATGTTCATAGTCAAGAACACAGATCTGGCAGAGAGAAGTCTGAGTAAATAGCAGTGAAATTTATTTTGCCATCTTCTCTTTGTATGTCTTGGAGCATATTTGTCAGATTTGTATAAATAGGGCTTTTTAATAACGGCTTTTATGTAGAAGTCCATTCATTGTTTTTATTTTGACAAAAAACGTCCTGCTTCTGTCTCCCCATATGCCAGTGCTAACGCAGCTCTCCTAAAGCATGGTCAGCTTTCCTGTCCTTTGCTGTTGTTGCCCAGTCCCTTGGAGGTATTGTGCTACAAAGAGATTAACCTTTAAGTATCAAGACTGAGTGTGCTACACTTGGTTTCTCGCTTTAACATGTTTCGTTTCTCAAAAGTCCTCTGCATTCAGTTTGTTAAATACTGTCAAGTATTATTCAGTGACATGTTTGCCAATAAGCAACACATGAAAAAACACTCCACACAGTTGTTACTATTGTGATCCCATCTCATGCACAGTCCTGAGGCTGTTGCTGACTGTTCTGCTTTGGGAATCCTCCCAGTGGACAGATTCGGCATAGAAATCACGTTTATTCAATAAAAAATAAGTTTAAAGTTAAAATTACTTTTTTAATAGTAGTCAAATTACAAGGTCTTCAGACACAATAATACACAACTACTTATAAGTAGAATAACCATACTTGAGCAAATGGATGAACCATTCACAGGGCATGGGGTTGCAGGTTGCTTAACTAAGAGGGTAAGAAATGGCAGCAATAACATCTGTGCCACTCTTTTGAGTAAGAAAGCTCAGCTGAAAACAAAGCTTCTTTGTATACACTTGCTTAAGCACAACCACTTTCTCAAACAAGAGCAAAGGGAAAAGATTTATTTCTCCATCTTCAGATGTCTGACTAGTTTGTACAAATTTAAGTAAGACTCTTAAACTTTTTATTTGTAAAACAGCAGAAGAGAATCATCATTCATTTGAAGGTATCATTACTCATTAATTCAATCATTCCTACAATATGAGAATTGAAAGTGCAGTCTCCACCTGTAGATTCTAACTGGATGAGAAGGTGTGGGTGGATGAATCCCAATATTTTTGCAGTGCCTTTTGCAAGGCAAGGCGTATGATTTATATAACCTCAGTTCTCCTGCAGATAAAGACCACCTTAGTTAGTAAGAGGCAGTTTTTGTGAATTGGTGAACATGGCTTGGAGTTAGGGACCTTGTGATTCACAAGTGGGTGAAGCGTCACCTTCACGGGGCTGAATTCAGCCCTGCAGTCACATGCAGAGGCAAAACCTGCTTCAGGTCTTGTTTGCTACACTGGCACCTTTGAGAGACAGCAGAAGTTTAATGGGCAAGTACTGTGTCAGAGCTGGATTGATGCTTAGAACTACTGAGTGAATGAAGATGTGTAATAATTTTGAAGACAAAACTCTATCTTTTCCTCTATTCTAGTGTATTGACGTTTTTTAGGTGCTGGAAATAAGTGCCACTAGTATTTTTCAGGTCCTTTCCTCCATAATACTTCCTCAACAAAACTGTTAATAAATGCTCATTAAGAAGCAAGTTACCTACTTGAACTATTTTAATTCCTTATCTTGTCTCCTTTAGGTTTCTATTTTATTTCTCTTACTTAATTCTTACTTAAGTAATAAAGCGACTATTTTATAGTTTTTGTTACTTTTCTTTCTCCTACTTATCTTTTTTTGTTAGGAATCATGGGTATGTAACTGAAGGGTTGGCAATGTGGTTTGGAGAAACAGATTTAGAAGTCTATATTTTGTCCTAAGGGGTAACTTTTATATTTTTTTTAATATCTTATGCAAACTGAACGATTGATTTAAATGGCCCACCATGTGCTAGTAAGTCAATAGTGTTTGTGGTGCTATCACAAGGAGTATCAAATGTCAAAAAAGTAATAACAATGAAGTAGAAGAGAAGTGGGTACTTCATTCATGGCAAGGAAGAGCCTCATGAGTGAAAAGGGGCACCTGTTTCAGCTTCACCGAAGAGGTGACTGTCTATAAGAAAATATATTTACTGACTGTCTATAAGAAAACACTTGGACTCAGTCTGGAAAGACTGGTCACAAAGGCTACATCATGATTCAAATTTTCAAACTGTTTTACATTTTCGTTAGGATGAGCTCAATATTAACAAAGGCAAACAAAAAGTGGAAGTATTTTAAAGCTTGATATTTGAAATTCTTTTAGATCATGTGAAGGTTACCTTTTTATAGTTTCACATGGCTGATTTATGTTTAAGATGACTGGCTAAGAGTAGCACAGCATGTAAAACACTAAAAGTACATTTTAAATGTAATGTATACAGGAATTAAGGTAACAAATTGCTCTTTTCTTCTATGGTGCATGGGATAGAGAATTATTTTTACATTTGTTATGAAAAACAGTATTAGTTTACTTTGCTTTCACCACAAGACCTAACAGTCAATGAAAACTTACATATATGATTTTGTAATTTTTGTTTTGAATTCATACCGTATCTTGAATGGATCCTTAGATCAAAACACCTTAGTTCTAGGAAATACTTTGTATTTTTACCTCATTCTATTCATGAAAATGTAAGTATTTAAAGGTAAAAGTTTCATAAGCAGTCAAATCAGTTGAGACTCAGGTCCTGGATGAAAGGAAAATGAGTTCCTAATTAATAAGTCCTTAAATAATCCTAGCCAGAATATTGAACTTTCAACAATTTCATTGATCAGGAAAGAAGATATTTTGACTTGCAGTTTTTTGGCGTTATGATAGGGTAGAACCAGTATGAATGTAAGGAGGAGAGTCAGTGTCAAAATGCAAACTGTGAGGGGAAATATAACAGTGATTTGAATAACCTCATGCCTTGTGGTTCATATTTCTAATCCATTTTTGCACTTTCTTTAGTTTTGTGATGTTTTTAAGACAGCTTCAAGATATAAACTTAAGAGTTTTCATTAGCAGTGGAAGCGAGGAATTTGCTAGGATCCAATAGTATTGTGACCAAAAATTAGCATCTTCTTTCCTGTCACCCTGGGTTTTCTCAGGTGTAATAGAATTGTCAGCTGTTCCTTGTTGCTTGCTGAAATCGCTTTTTCTAGCTGGTTTACTTGAGTATATGTAAAGATCTGATTTGAGCAAAACAAACAAAAAGGGTCAAGGTAAGGAGTATGAAATCTGTGTATCAGAAAAAAAGTAGCACAAAGCACTGGGAGAGTGTTGTGAATGAAAGGGGTGTTTTGTAAATCTTTAGTTGGTTTTATAAAGCCAACGCAGCCATCTCAGCCATCTTTCTTACTTGAAATATATATGTAAAAAATATATAACACACCACCATTGTAGTTTTCTCAGACTAGTGAATGTTGAGACTTTGAAATGTAGAGATCGTGTTTATGAAATGAATCTAGGTTATGAAAACAACTGAATTAGCTTAAAAATTGTAAGGTAAAACCCATGAAATTAAGGCATATTGGTATGCATCAGCTTTCTAGGGTATACTACTGGAATTTATTTTTCTGTTCTGCAAATATGATGGTACAACTTTTCCTATAAGGAGCTTTGATTCTTGTTGAAAGGCAAAGCAGTCACTGTCACATGAGAAAATACATGATTATGGCAGTCATTTTGTAAATGGCAGTTTGTTATTTGAATGCTGGGGAAACACAGGCATTTTTGATAAATGCAAAGTTTCAGTGCCTGTCAAGCATTTAAGGTGAGGCAGGGGGAAGAGTGAAATGAAATTGCATGTTATTTTTTTAAAATGTTTGCTCAACTTTCAAGTTTGACTGGTCAGGCTGTTTAATGATATCATCACATCTGTTGTTTGGGGTTTTTTTTAAAATTATGTCTTCTTATTTTAGTATTTGTTGTGAACTTGAGACATTTGGGTTGAAGAGTTTAGGTTAAAAATGAAGCAACGCAAAGTTTGCAGATGTTTAATGACAAGGATTTGTTTTGTCTGAAATCTACAGAATTTTAACCACGTGGAGTTAGATGACCCACTTTCAATGCTCATGGAAATCTTAATTCTAGTTCAACTTGTGAACTTTCTTCCTACCTAATTGTTGTTTTGTGTAAATCATCTGATGCCACTGAGGTCACTGTGAATTTACATTAATATAACTGTAAATTTTGTGCTCTTGTTAGTGTTACAAGCTTAAAGAAGTGAGTAGTCTAAACAAGGACAGTGTATCATTTTGTTTCAAGATTGCCTGTATAAAAGTATATCCTTTACCAATTAATACTTTCTAAAATCATGTTTCTGAGAAGTTGATAGATTCTGTTCATGGCTGTTAGATTTAATTCATCTTGTAGAGGTGGGGTAAGTCCTGTTCATTACAGAAATGCTCTTAGGATGTTTCTTTACTGGTGAGTTTCTGGAAGGACAAAGGTGAAGGATTGAAGAGAAAATTCTTTTGCTAACACAAGTATTTCCTGTAGACAGCAATTACACACAGGTCTGTGAACTTTAGCTACCCAGAAGCATCTGAACTGTGAGCTTAAAGTAGTGTTTGTCTAACCCTGCTTTATTTCTGTATATCCAAGATATCTGAGTAGAGACTTTTTTTATTTTCTTTTTGAGTGAAAGATCAAATAATGCAATTATTTGAGCATTTTTCTCACCAATTTACAGTCGGTATACCATAAGAGAGCTCTTTAAATAGGAAGCATGCATAGGAGTCTGGCTTTTTCTTGACTTTTTCTGCAAGCTGTGATTCTAGCTGTGCTATTGAAAGCTACAGTTATTTTTATAACTCATTGTTTGATGACACATTGGCTAGGAGTTCTCTGAACTTAGTTTATGAGTTTATTTTGGAGTAAATTATTTTATTTTCTTTACTTGTGGCTCCTACTCAAATGAAAGTGTAATTTAATATTGCCTTCAAGTATTGAAGGGTATTTTTGTTAATTAGTGATAGCATATAGTAACAATACAGAAAATCTTTATAGTGGCTACTACTAATCTGGTACGATAAAGAAAAATGCTGTTACAAAGGAAAATCCGTCCTATTCAGTTCTAGGTAGAACAGTATACTGGGAGTTATTATCTGTTCTGTTGAAATAATGGCACTTCTGCTATGGAATCCTGATGGATGGTGTGGTGACCTTCCCTCTACTTGTTTCTGGCATGCAGACATTGCAGGTGCCTTAAGCCTTGTTCCCATATAACCACCCAAAATATGTTCTTCATTCCTTCTCTTGGGGAGACAAAATAGTTGTTTTCTACAGGTAATTTCAAAAGTTAGGAAGGAATCAAAACAAAATGTGAGAAGGACGTTTCTCTTACCCTATAACAACTATCCAGGCATTTCTGAATGCAGCAAGTTGTAGCATCCAGACCTCCTTCAAGCAAAATCTTCCACCCTGGCCTACTGATGGCAAATGCAGCTCTGGTTTAGTTCCTGGGTGTCAAATGCACCGTGCAGATTTGAAGAAATAGGGAAGGATTATTATTTTTTTCCCCTGACTTAACTACCTGTGACATCCCAATATGGTCCAGTATAGCACACAATGCTAGCAAATTGTCTTTGGTATTGTTAGATGTCATTGACTGACTGTGGTGAATTATCAAGTAGGATTTTCCAAGAATGTTGGACTAGCATTATGGGAATGAGAAAACGAGTGGCATCAACATGAAAGCTGTGCCTCACAGTAACTAGAAGCGTATGTACTGTGTTGAGACTAAATGTTTCCAATAATATGGAATTTTGAAAATTAAATTATTTCAACTGTTTCCTGATCAGAGCAATGTTTGGAATAGCCAAAGAAATAAAGATGTAGGGGCTAAAAAAAAAAGATGACTGGGAACCCTTGGGGAGTTGATTTTTTAGAGATGCCAAGAAGGCACACATCCTATGGAAATCAAATAACTCCTTGAATACTGAATACTTAAATTATACAGGCCTTAAATTTACTGCTTTAGCTTTACTTCACATCACATCTTTATCTTAAAGGTAATACTGTTCTATTTTGTCCTGAGAAGGATCTGAAGTGACTTATATTTTCTGCCTTATTGTGTCCTGCTATTTTCTGATACGGTTATGTTCACCCTTCTGTGCCAGTGCACAGTGTTTTCCCCTTTCAATCAGAAATGGGTCTAGAATTGTGGTCTGGATTTAACTATCTCTTCAATGCTGTTAATAGGCAGTTACCCTTTTTTTCCCCAAAGACATTAAGGCAACCAGCTGAGTATTTCAGTGGTTTAGGATTAAATACATAGTAGGCTTTTTGTTTCACAGTTTTACTTTGTCCTGTTAAACTTCTAATTGCCACCTGGATTTAATATATTTGATAAATATCAGCTGTTACTCCATAATTTTTCACTGGCCACAGGCAGCTCTAGCCTGTCTTGTGCAGAACACCTACAGCACGATACCAACAGTCATCGCTTCTGACAACAACTGTTGATATGCTGTCTGTGGAAGGAAAGGAGTAAGTGTGAGTTCAAAAGCATTTTGCAGGCATATATGCCAGTCAAGTGCTAAAAAACTTTAGAAGGACAATATTGTATTTGTGAACTTCTACAGTGGCCTTTTGTGAACAGCTCATATAATTTTCAAATTATACTTTTGCATGTAATTTAAATGACCTGCCTTCAGTATGTGTTTAATCTGCTAAATATCTGGAAGAACATAGTGCATGTTTCCTATTGCCTTACTGGTTTCCAAAGGCCTTTAACAGGGAGAAAGGGTTTTAGAGCACTGATGATGATGGATTGACAAAAGGGTATATATATCTGGCCCACTGATTTCTAGAAGTAATAATGTCACTCAGATTAAATGATAGGAACAAGTTAAAAAAAAAAGATATCTAAATAAAATCCTTTTTCAATTTTTTTTGCTTTAATAATTTGATTAAAAAGAACAGTGCTTATTCCTTTTTATAAAACTATATGTCAAAAGAAAAGGGAAAGGGCCTAAGAAAAATGAAAGGAACTGGCAGCAATGTCAGTATCCTTTTGGGCCTCGATGTGCAAACATTACAAGAGCCCGAGATTTTTGTCTTGTTAATACAAAACAACGCAGGTTGTAGACAGCCTTGCTTTGCAATGATTGTGGACACATGCCAGTTTACAGTGCTGTGTTGGCATGAGTATTTTGCACAGTGTACTAATAAAAGAAAGGTTTTAGGTTCAGTTCTAAAACTCCCCAGTTGTCTCTGTTTTCAGTTGTAACTCAAGTCGCAAAAGGTTGCTAGAGCTGGTTTGAAAACCAGATGCTACTTTAAAAAAAATTACAAAAAAAAGTGTTTTTCCTCAAAATAATACTTTCCATATATGTAAAGTAATCAAGATTAATGTTTTTGTTGCCCTTTTGAGAAGAATTTCCAAAATCAAACATTTTTTTTTAAGTTTTTAAGATTTAAAAATACTCATTTTATTCCATCAAATTTCAGAAGGGTTTTTTTCCTACTCTTTTTGAAATTTCCTCCTCTTCAAACATCCTCAGCTTTTGTGCTTTCAGAAATTTCCTAGTGAAAACAGTTTTAATAAAATGATATGAAAAATGTTCCCTGTATTTTTATCTTCCCCTCACTTTCCCCTCCTCCCCAACCCAGTAGAAAAGATATTGTTGGGGAACAGTTGAAGAGTGGAGTAAGAGAAGAAAGAAGCAAAAATTCTCTAAGCCAAATCA
Source organism: Dromococcyx pavoninus (assembly GCA_033558185.1). NCBI lineage: Eukaryota > Metazoa > Chordata > Aves > Cuculiformes > Neomorphidae > Dromococcyx > Dromococcyx pavoninus. The sequence goes on along the minus strand of JAUMJL010000575.1, from coordinate 320,156 downwards.
ACGAAATCCAAAGACTTGTGGTCAGTGAACTTCAAGAGGTAAACAGACTTGGAGGTCTAGCTTAACAAGCACCTCCAGAAGGAATAACAATTACATTATAAAAAAACCTTGAAACATTTAGAGTAGCTTTCATCTCTGCATAACTTAGGCTTTTTAGCAGTTATGAATCTGGTAGAAGGAAATAGTCTGGAAAGAGGTGACAGATACTAATTTATTCCACCTGTATTATTAGCTGAAGTTATACAAGATTTATTCATTAATGTTTTGGCTTTGCATATGTGATTTTCATACCAACAACCACAGATGAAACTCAACCTGATTTTTCATATTAAGTCCAACACGTATTTTTTGAATACACCATTGCAAAGCATATAAACAGCTATCTGTAATGAAATAAAGGCAACAAATACAAAGTCATTTAACCATTCCTGGATGCCCACAAAGTTTGATCTCATTCGATAAACAAGCAGTTTATTTTCGATAGATGGGCATGCAGTGGCTGTTGAAATCAAGTGAATAATTCTATCCTGTTTCACAGGAGTGGAGTTACCAGTAGGAAAATGAGGATGAAGAGAGGGATGTCATGCCTCTACTCCACTCCAATTAATAATGCCAAATGCTGCGAGCATACTGTAATATGATCCATTAGTAGCTTTTCATTTCCCTTTCTCCAGTTCTGCTCCAGAAATAGATGCACTTCAGTTCTCTTCCAAATAGCAGGAATAATAACATTTGCAGAGCTGGGTAAAAGCTGGAATTTCACCCAAGGGAACATGACACTTGATTACCGTTGTCAGAGGAGAAATTTGAAAAAGTTAGGACAGGTTGCATAAAATTTTTAATGGGAGTTCTACAAAATTTCAAGTCATTTCAGTTTACCCAAACATTGCAATATTCGTACATGATTTGGGCTTTAGCTTTTCAAGTCTCAGGTTTGTAATTACATCTTGCACAATTTTTTTTTTTAAAAAGTTACCGTAGCAAACATAGCAATTGTCCTAGTAATGATGTCTTTGAAATTCTTAGTAATCAAATAAATTTAGCTGCATAGCTAAATATTTTTATTTGAAAGATTGGAGAAGTATGTGTGGGGTTAAGAAGAGAGGAGGTAATTTGCCATGGCCTATTTTCATTCCATTCCAATCAAAATTGCACCACTTAGTTGAGTACTAAAAGGGGATGCCTGAAGCACACTCGCACTAAATCATCTGTTAATGTCAGGCCAAATTTATCTGGTCTACTGGCTTGTATCCCTGCTGTGAGGGATACCTGTGGTCTGCACACTCGTCAGAAGCTTTTGTGTGCTAAGATAGCAAAAAAGGCCTGAAATATTGACAGTTGATATGAAAAAAGATCTCTAAAGACATAAGGTAAAGAACTAAGAAAACAGTTGGAAATACACATCTTTGCTGTAACTAGATCTGAAGTGATGGTAGTTCCAATTCATTGATGAGAAGCGTTAATATTTTGGCACAAGAGATTAATAGGATGAATTGTTCTTAAAGTAAAATGAAATAACTGAAAATTCGGTCATAGTGTGAAAGAAATATAACTTCTCCAGATCTCATGGCAGCAAAATTTGGCTCCTGAGCAAGTATCAGGAAGAGTTAATTACTTGTACTCTTTCCTTAGTCTGCAAATCTAAATAAGATAAACCTTTCCCAAAGCAATTCTACTATGTTTCAGTTTCTGTCTTGAACAAAACACCAAAGAGTTCTGAGTACAATACAACATAGAATCGGATTCATAGAATCATAGAATAGATTGGGTTGGAATGGTCCTTAAAGCGCATCCAGTTCCAACCCCCCTGCCATGGGCAGGGACACCTCACACCAGACCAGGCTGCTCAAGGTCACATCCAACCTGGCCTTGAACATTTCCAGGGAGGGGACATCCACAGCTTCCCCGGGCAACCTGTGCCAGTGCCTCACCACCCTCATTGTGAAGAATTTCTTTTTCATATCTTCCCCCTTCCTCATATCCTTCCCCCCTTCCTCATATCCTTCCCCCCTTCCTCATATCCTTTCTATAAATCTTCCCCCTGCCAGTTTAAACTCATTGCCCCTCATCCTATCACTACTTGCCCTTGTAAAAAGTCCCTCCCCAGCTTTCCTGTAGCCCCTTCAGGTACTGGAAGGCCGCTATGAGGTCGCCTCAGAGTCTTCTGCAGGCTGACCAAGCCCAGCTCTCTCAGTCTGTCCTCATAGCAGAGGTGCTCCAGCCCTTTGATCATCTTCGTAGCCCTCCTCTGGACCCATTCCAACAGTTCTTATGTTGCGGATTCCAGAACTGGACACAATACTCCAGGTGCGGTCTCACAGGAGCGGAGTAGAGGGCGAGCATCATCTCCCTTCAAAGCTGCTGATTTAATAAAGCATTCAAGCATATATATATAAACCACAAAAGTCTAATTTGTAAATGACTCCTTTCAGCACAGAATTGTTGTAGCAGACACTTTCCCACCTCGTCCCATTTCCTTTTTTCCTCTCCAGTATCCTGTTCAGTAGACAGAAATGAAGTTTCAGAGTGAGAAACTCTGTCTGCATGGACAGCCTGAGTGTCATGGGCTACGGCCATGAGATCTGAGTGAAATACCCTCAAAAAATGAGCTCGACAGACCTGTCACTACTGTGCCATACTGTGCATTTACAGTTTAGCACTCTTGCTCTAGCGCTCCGTGTGCCAAATGAAGTCGTTAGCAGATTTGAGATCTATCAACCATCTGTGCCCAGTATCTGTTCATCCTCAACTGGGAAAGAGCTATAGTGGGATGTAGTGGTGGCTAGATGACTCTGGGGTGTGTCTTTGTCATCTGAATTAGTGTACCTCTTGCATAGCATTTACTTCCCACTCCTTCCTTCTGGCTAGTGTTTGAGTCTCTTGAGAAGCCTGTTATCCTGAGAACTGATTACAGCATCTCTTGTTAAATATTTGCCAACGATCAGGAATACCCAGCCAGCTTTGGTGTCAGTAGGAACCTTAATAATCCATGAAGGGCTTTTTAGTACCTTTAATTTACATTACATTGGGTTCATAAATTAGGGAAAAAAAGTGTGAGGTGTGGCTTTCTTTCTGGTATTGGGTTAGAATACAGCAGCTGTGACACACCATTTACAGACATGTCTGGAATTACTGTATATGAAAGCTGAAAATTATATTGACCTTATCAGTGCAATATACCCTTTGGTAGTCCTTCTTGTGAGGATTTTTTACACGTGTTATAAGAGCTGCCTTGCTGTGTTACAGGAATGTACAGGAACATGTGTGGAGACAAATAATGATTTGTTTTCTTTCTCTTACTGCCTAATTAACATTTTTTGTTGTCTTAGTGTCTGAAATTCCGAATCTGGAGTGTCCTGCTGTGTATGTGAGTCTGCTTTATTTAACCCAAGTGCCGGTCTATAGTATAATGCAATGCGAATGAGGTCTGAAATGAAAGCAAATTTAACTCTGTATATTGCTGAACTGAAGTCTTCATACCCTGTCAAATGCAAACACCAAAGTAAATCTTCATGGCTGTCTGCTAGACTGTGGGTCTGGCACAGACAGAGACTGCTCAGACAGTAGCTGCAGATGTCTTGGAAGAGAGACTTCCTTATGAGGTAAATTTACAGAGGTTTCATGTGTCACTCAAAGAGGTAATAAAATTTAACAGATTGCAGTAATTTTTGTTTGCTGACAAAATATGCCTAAGAACAGTGGTCAGTCAGTAAAGTTGGTTTACTTGCTGTGTGTTTACCAGTCTGGGAAAGATAACGTCTTCTACTTGGGTTACCTCACTGAGTACAGGATACCTATCTAAAACATGTGCAGCTTCTTAAAAGAGCAGATGTTTATATTTATTTCAGTCAGTTTATGTAATATTGTTTGTTGTTTGTAATAGCAGTTCTTTTTAAATAAACTTGCAGGATTTATTGCCATGGAGCCAACTCAAATATTGAGAATTGATTCTTTAAATTGTCGGTGAACTGTATGGCAAATTAGGTTATGATAATAAGCCCTGAGAGCTCTAGGGTACTCCTAAGTTAAGTTTTGCATTGTGGAGATTTGATAAGTCTGTGACTCTCCCTGAAAATTCTCCCTAAAATCTCATGCTGAGAGATGTGTTGTTTCAGAATCTTAGAAATGGCAAGGAATTCAACTTTGCAGCTCTGAAGTTCTGAAACATTTGAGCATTTTTGCTTATTTGTGAGTATAACAGACTCTGTGAGTACTCCGTTTTGTCTCTGTATGTGGTTATGCAGTTTTAGTGCTGGATAGAGAAGAATTTTTAGAGGAATTGGAAGGGACAAGCTGAAAAGCACAAATTAAATAACAGAGATAAATGATTCTGTGGAAGTTAAGATGACAAGGGCTATGCCTTTGTAAGGAAGAACCCATTTTTGAAGTGCCAGATTGCCAAGAATTGTTTATTCTTTTTATTGTAAAATCTGGGGTCATGCAATGAGAATCCTGGGAAGCTAGAAAATGGATTTTTCTTCAGGTGTTCTGTAAAAGAAATGCCTTCTTTCATTTGTTTCTTGGGAAATGTGATCTACATCATCAAATTTTGTAGTGGATTTCTGGACTGAAATCTCAGTAAGACTGATCTTTATCTTTGAGATTTAAAACCTCTTAGAAGTTTACATACACAGAAATGTAGAGGAGATTCAGTAGTTTTTTAGAGACTTTGGAACAAATCTAAAAGAAAACAACCAGCCAACTCCATCTTCAGTTGACCAACTGAGATTGGAGATTACATATTTGTTACCAGCAGCTGACTGTCCATGAGAGATTATCATTATATCAGAATGTCTCACGCTGTAAATGATGCGATCTTCCTACCACCAGGACCACCATCTCAATTCCTCTCTCTCCACTTGCTGAGGATTAAAAGCATCCATGAGAAAGGTTATTGTCTGTAATTCGCTTTATCTGTGCTTTACTATCGTTTTCTTTTCATACTTGATTTTAGAAGCGAGGAAAGATTGTCTCCTAGGAAGTTAATCAAACCTCAGAATACCTGAACCTTCTTATGCCTCTGGTAGGATTGTGAGCAAAATCATATAGCTCAAAATTCACAGGACCAGTTAAACTTCTGCCTGTGTTTACACAAATACCTTTTTAAATCTGTATACTTCAAATTCCCAGTCTCATATTTGAAACTGCAAATAATTAGAAACTAGATATGTTTCACTACCTCACTGGGGTACTGAGATGCAATTGCTTAGTGTGAAAATATCTAAAACAGAGAGGATAAAAAATGCCTCATGGCAAACTACTCTTGAAAGATGCTCTTGATGTCTGAATGTCACAGCATCCATTCATCTTGCATTTTTCTTCGCATATATCCTGGTATAAAAAGCTAATGCACGTTTATGAAAAGGTAAAAGTAAAACTATTGTAACTTCTGTGTGTAAAACTTTTCATGTGATAGAATATGCACTTTTAATATGAAACGGTGAAACAATCTCCACAGCAACCAACATTCAGTAATGTTACTAGAAACCTTTTTATTGTAATCATAGGAGATTTGCAAGGAAGATGGATATGTTTTGTTCTAAGAGATGATTGACCTCTGCTACTTCATAATCCATTAGAGAGATGTAAGGCCCACATAAGCTGCCATGCTTTCTCTTTTACCTGGAAGGCATTATTTTTTCAATAAATACCCAAATGAAGTCAATATTTTTAGAACTAATCTTTGCTCAGAAGTTGTCTGACACTTTATATCCAATACCAGCAGGAAAGAAATAATTAAGATGTATGCTTTTGGTAATTGATCAGGAACATTTGAATGGGTTACATAAATAATAAACTAATCAAAGTATTGTCTAACCATTTAAAAAACCACATGCCCTACTACATGTACATTTATTTAAATTAACACTGCTGTCGGAATTTGTGAGAAATTTTGAAAGAATATTTCGTTTTCACCCTATGGTTAGTACTCTCATAAATAATAATTTGTCAATTTATGTGATAAGATATACTATTAAATTGTTCAGTGTACCTCTTTGAAATAGAGGTGTGCATTTACTGTTCTGGGCAATTACTCTATGGATAAAACTGCAACTTTCAGATCTCATTTTCATGTCTGCCAAATCCTACTCTAACTCATTTTCTGTTCTAACAAGAATTAATGATATCAATAATCTAATGTTATGCAGAAGAGACCTGGGACTTTTCTTGTATACGCAATATCATGCAGTGTTTTTCACATAAAATATTTTATTAGTATGTTACGATAACTGACCAACAGATTATCTAAAAAATAATTAAAACCCCAAACCCAGCTGTTCCAAAAAAACATTAGATTTTATAAAACACATTAGGAGTTGGGTTATGGTTCTTGTTTAGTCCATGACAATGACACTTCCCAGTCATTTACTAAGGACTGATCTAGCAGCTGAACGCCAACAAACTTCAGTTTGACAGTTTGGGATAGGGCTATACCTGCTTGCAAGCAACTTCCATTCTTCTCCACTCTTCTAAAACCTCTTTATCTTTGTATAATTGTATCAGAGAAGAATACACTATCAAGCTGAATATTTGAGATTAAATGAAAGGTTGTATTTCTCTTGAATGACGATTAGAACATGATTTTTTTTGTGGGATCTTTTACATTCAAACCAAAATACCCAGAACGTGAAAGTTATAAAATTGCACAGTCTTTTATATATTTATACCCATATCAGGTTGCCACAAATGAGGCTGCTATTTACCTCAAAAAGTCCAATATATATTCTTTGTGTGCCACTCATTAAAAGTTGCTGTGACAGCCTGGCATCAGTGGAGTCCCTGCATGGAAGCAGCCAAAATTTTCATCATCAGTCACTGTTATCTGCTCTGTTGTCTCTGGGACAAGCTTCTCGGGCTCTGTGTAGGGTAGTTGGTTTTCAAATCCTCTGGACAGGAAAGTAGGGCCTCTGCATGTGTTTAACCCTGCATTTTTGCAGGATACTAATATTTCTGCTTTTAATTGACTGCAGTTTTACAGGAGAGTGTGTCCCAGATGTGATTGCTCTAAAGTGAAAGAGCGCCAGTGTTTGGGCTTGAATGTTTCCCATCCAATTACCAATTGCCCCTTCATTTTGTTTTGAAAGTTTTTTTCACTTCAACCTGGGATTTCCAAATGATTCTGGTAATCCTGAATTTTTTCCCTTGTTTTTACAGGTGACCTGTAACTGTTTCACCATCAGTAATGGAGAGATGCAGGATGTTGGTGTTGGCCTGTATCCCAGGTACTGTGGACACTGTTTCATTCACAGGAAAAATCTATGTTAGGTTTTTTTTTTCCTTTTTTCCTAGGTAGCTATAAGGACCATCAAAGCAGCAGGCAACGTGTCCAGATGCGAAACTAGGAAATGCAAATAAATTAAAGGAGAATAAAAAATATGATCAAGTTGAAAACATTCTTAATAGTCCTGATTCCTATTTAAACTTTTTAAACTCTTTATATGTCTTTATGCTTTATTTTTATGGAGGCGGTAGTCTTTTCTAAGTAAGAATAAATGCTCACATCAAAAAATGTGTGACTGGGGCTAGTAAATTACTTTAGAGATATTTTGCAGCCCAGAGCCTTCCAAACTGAAAATTACAAGAAAAAGATTGAACACATTTGTTGGTAAATTACCATAACTAAGAAATCAGTAAGATGAAAATATAAACCTCTTGAGAGATGTATGTTAATATTTGAATTATTTCTGTTAGGTAAGAACTACGTGCCAGGGAAGGTTTTGCCTTCATAGAATTAGTTACCTGTACTTATTATGTGGAAAATTAGTGTGGATAGTTTAAAAATATATTTTACCACCTCAATCTTTTGTTCATGCACAGCTGAACTACATTGTCAATACCTCAGTAGGCCGGTCACTGTTGTTTCTTTTTCTGCTGATGTCACACATAGAACATTTGTCTAAGGGCACTTAGTATCTTGATGCCTGCTTTGTGGTAATGGTAAGGGAAAGGTAATTAGGGAGAGCATGGGAATTAGTGTTATGAAAGTACAAGATGGTTATTTGATTTCATAGTGGAATGGAAACAAAACCACTTACATAACTGGGGAAAACGTAACATTATTTTGGAGCATCATTTTTAGTGGATTGTTTTCTTCCCAAGCCCCTGGCTGGCTGTGTTCTATGATAATGCAATGCCAAGCAATGCAAGGGACTTTTTCCCGAGTCAGTTCAGAGCAATTTGAATTTTGCTCTTTCAAATCACTCTGGGCTGGGAAAATCACTCTGGGCTGATCTTCAATTTGTGGTTCTTGGCCAAATCTTAGGCAAATGCCCTTCCAGATGAATTTGTACACTTCCAGATGAAATTGGCATCAAAACCACCAGTGTTTCCATGAGATGAAATTTGATTAAAAGTGCTTTGTGTATGATTAAGAGATTATCTATTTTTGCAGGGATTGATAGATTCAGCATCCCAATATATTTTAAAATGGATAAAATCCTGTGCTGCTTCTCTGTATAACCTTGCCAGCAGCTTTAGGAGTACACCCAGTGATCTCACAGGAAGTGAAATGAAGACTCTCTTCCAGTATATGTTACTGTATTTGTGTGGAGATTAACCACAGATATTCTATGAGACCAGAAGCAATATGAAAAGAGTCAGGCTCCTGTTGATAGCTCCTGTTGATAGCTCCTTTAAGAGTCAAGAACTGAATAAACATGGTTTGGTGAAGGGCTCTGCCCCATGACGACATCCTCTCTTTTGCCAACAACAGCTGGGATTTTGAGTTGTTGAATCAAGCAGACAAGGAAAGCAAATAGAGGCAACCAGGAGCTCCTAAGCCAAAAATTATTCTTCCAGCCTAATGAAGCCAGAATTGTTCTTTTAAGGGGTCATGTCTGCTATGGGACTGATGCTGGCCTGACAAAGTCGATTGTTTCTCAGCTAATGAAACATGGGACTCAAACATATATACTGGATGCTGTTGATGTTGTTCTTGTCAGTCTTCTTCAAAAAAGAGGGAAGAGTGTGTCTGTGTCCGGAGATCCACCAATGTGTGTATCTCTTGGGGGTGGCTGCAGCTCCTCAGCAAGCTGTGCTGCTTCAGTCGTCACACACCACAAGGACAGAGACTGAACCAAAATATATGTAAAACAGAGGGAATGGCTGTATCTTTTTTTCAGCTTTACACACCAAGTACTTTGGTTTGGGAACATGATATACTCCATTTTCTGGCTGCTATGACATACAGGTTTGTTTCTGAACTCTTTGTGCTCCAGTTCTACTGATGGTCAAGGTAAATGATATGGTTAGTGCCCTGAAACTTAAGAAGCAGAGTAGAAGTAAACACAGTCTCAAGTTACTAACTTTTTTCTCTGAATTGTCCAGGTTGCCTTGTTCCCCACTTGTCTGCTTTGCCCTCTCCCCACAGTCAGATCTCTCAGAAGTCACTGGGAGGCCATTGCCTCCCTCACACCCTGAGTACACTGAAGGCAAAAACATATGAAGAGATCCAGGCATGGCTTCCATTAGCAATGAATATAAATCTTCTAAGCATTAATTTTCCTCTGCTAACCAAGAGCAGCTGATTTACCAGGGACTTTATTGGTTTCGTAGCTTAATTGCTTGGTACTTCAGATGTAATCATGTTAACTACTTTTAAATGATTAAAAGGGAATAGCAGTGGAGTCTCTGTAAAGTTCTTTGTTTCCTTTTCTCCCCCTCTACCACCCCTCACAGCATGTCTTTGCTGAACCACAGCTGTGACCCAAACTGCGTGATCGTTTTTGAAGGATACCAACTTTTACTTCGCTCCATTCGAGAGATCCAGATTGGTGAAGAGGTAATTAACTTGTCCTCCTTCAATCACAGACACCTGCAACAATGACATCTCCCTAAATAAATTCCAGACTGCAGGGCCACCAGCTTAATATTTTGATGATGTATTGATGCCGCTTTTTAGCACATAGCTATCAGGGGGAAAATGATAAATAGAATCATCTCTTCACACCGCCTGAGCCCCATAATCATTACTTCTCATAAATCACTAGCAGTCTTGATAAATTCTCGTTCCTCCTTTCCTCCTCTAGGCACTTCATTTTGTTTACATTTGAACGTCTTTACCCTGATGGAAACACGATATTTCCTGGTGGAATGCAGTGTTCACTAAGTCATTGCAACAATAAGCATTTGTCAGTCTGCAACCACACTGTTGCAGTAAACCTTTCATTGACAGTGAAAGCAGCAAGGGAAGGTTTCCTTTCTTGTCCATTTCACTAGAAAAGACTTCAAAATATTCCTTTCAAGATATTTCTGATTTGATCTAATGTATTATCAGCTTTGTTTTTATGACAGCATTTGTATTACTTTGAAAATAATAATGTGTGGCTAGGTGAGCATTTCAAAGCAAATGTCTTCTGCAGCAAGGCATTATTGAATTTGCTTAGTGAGGCCTGTAAAGACATCGGCATATGTGTAAATTTACATGCACCAATGACCTGTGCAGAACTACCTGTTTGCCATTTCAAAATCATGACCTAATGTAAATACAGTTCATGTCTGTACTTCAAGTTCTAGGAATATTAAGGGCATATGCATTCTAATTTAGAAGAAGTATCTCTTTTCCTTCCTATGAAACGTGTTCTTTTTTAATGTATCTTTTCTCCAAGAGAGTGGGCTGTCACAATAAGTAAACTGTAAAATATTTTTTTTGCAAAATATTGTGGAGAACCAACAGAAATCTTTTTGTGTACTTAGCTTTTTGCCAAGAGAATTCTTTTAGAATGCAATATGTGTTTGTGGAGCTATTAAGTGTAGACATCTTTCAATTTGGCATTCTTGTTCAAGCCAAATTATAGACACTTTCCTTCCATTCTATCCATATACTATAACTTTCCTCTTGGCTTCCCAAATCACCAAGGTGGGTTATCTGTTTTAAAATGCAATAGATTTTCATGTCTTCCCAGGATGCATTTGGGTTAATTATTAGAATTCTAAATTCTGGAGCCATCTTTTTTTATGTACATGAATATATTTTTCTAGGTAAATTTCATAAAGCAGTTTTTTTTAACAAGCAGCTTTTACGGGCTGTGGGAGGCCCTCAGGTGGCTCTGAGTGGTTCTGGAGTGAGAAGTGAAGTAGAATTCCCCTGCAGTCTTGGCCATTCTGCAGATTGTGCTACAGCTGTGAAGATATGACACAAATTTTAGACTTAATGTCAGTGGTCTGTAACACCCAGAAGTCCCTAGGTTAAAAGCAGTAGTGAAACAGATATGGTGTAAGTTACAAGTAATTTGTAAGGCAATCAGGAAATAAATATAAAGCACAACAACTAGGACCAGTTTGTTTGCAGTGACTTTGGCAGTTGTATGAATACAGGCTTTAAAATGACTGCAATTTGCATGGGCATATTGTATTTTCTAAAAAACTTTACTTCCAGTGAGGCAGTAAAATAAACTGAGAATTTTCCAAAGACCTCCAGTTCCGGTGTCTTTGTTGCTTCTGATTTTGGTACTGAAAGGAAAAGTGGCGGAAAAGTGGCCTAAAGAAACCTGTAAGAAATACATAAATAGAAATAACACTGTGTTAAAGCAGGTGCCTTCTTGACTTACCTGGAAATAAAAGTCTCAGTCTGAGGTACACACTTCTTTGCATAAGGATATGTCTAAGCAAGAAAACAGGTATAAGGGAGAAAGTAAAGTTGCAAAGTAAATACTAGTTTAGATCTGTTATGGGAAGAGGAAAGAATAAAATTAATGTGAAGGTATGTATAAGTCAGCAGTTCAGTATTATTTTCAATACCCAATTACTTTTCCTCTTACACCACTGCTACGGCTTTGAATTTTGTGTTCTGCATGGTAGCTTTGATACAGCCTCTTTTCACACTACCTTACTGCTTGTCTACAAGTTTTCTTAACAGCCATGTATTGCATTTACACACCTGGGTACATGAAACTACATTACCTGTTATGAGCTGAGTTTTTACTTATGTTATGGATCTTGTGATCTAAGCTAATGGGGAAAATGTTAGTGAGGAGTCTGATTGGTTTTTCTGAATAAATGAAGTGCTCTGAGGTGAACGTTGTTTCAAGTCAACTGAAATAATTATAAGCAGAGAAAACTTGCCTTATTCTGTTCAAAGTTACACTAGATTTAGACTGAATGAGATACCCTGTATGGTAATTAACAAAGAGTAAATAAGCACTAAGGTTTATTTGAAATGAGCAGCTAAGCAGCAAGTCAAGCTCAGATTAGTAGAAGAGGACTATGGCTTTGCCCTTTGATAGGGCTTCTGGACTCTTGCCAGGAAAAGATCAACCACTGCAAAATGCCATGTTTGCTAGGCCTGTGAGAAGGAAAAATGTTTTGTAGTGCTTTCTATCAGAAGATGCTCCAACAATTTACTGATGTTAAGGAGCTGTTGCCTAGCTGTAATCATAGGGAAAAGAGAGGTGCAAGGGAGTTGAGATAACTGGCCACTGTAGTCATCTCACAATTGTATAAAGAAGGAAGCAGCAGTAGACCTCATTTTGGTTGTAACACGGAAGAGATACCATTATATTGGATGTAGCTGCTGCAGTGAGATGCAGATTTATTCAGATATAACATTTATGCCCATTTATTCAGGTATAACATTTATGCCCCAACCACACTTTAGAGTGATCATACTGTACACAGTCATTATATTTATCCAGTCAGTGATAAAAAAGCGTACAAGATTATGAGAAGCGCAGAAAGTTTTTATGTCCTGGTGGAAGTTGTTTCAGATCAGTTTTAATATCAGGCCTAGGCAAATTTTGTTGGCTTCGCATGTTTTCGACAGGAAGGCATGTGACATTTAGTGTTTTTTAATTGAATTTTGGTTTGGGCTTTGAAATTTGTTCAAATCCTAAGGCCAAAACATCTCAGGCAGTAGAAAATTAGGACTTCTGAGTCAGAAAATGTTTGCCTGAAATCTTAAAGAATAAAAGTGCCGAATTTGATGGTGCTTTATATTTGGAAAACTAATCACACCTAAAATCATGTGCAAAAATTCTAGCCATTTAGGCCTTTTTTTTTGTCGCAAAGACACTGTTGCCACTCATGAAGCACTAAGAAATAAATCATGAGTCATGAATGTTACTTTTTTGTAGGCTTTGAAGGAAGGGATTCATGTATAATTTCATGGTTTCCGAAGTTGTAGCTTGAAGAAAACAAAGTGTGTTGCAGGAATCATAATAAAATACTGAGAGCTGGCAAGATGGAGAAGTGTCTGGTCCTTAAATTTTGCTTTGGAAACCAAAAGTTCATATTTCTCTTTAGATATTTTATTTGCATTTTATATTAATGTGGTTCTAGGGAATTGCATCCTCTTTGAGGGCAGAAAGTCAACGTTTTAAACAAAACCTCATTATGTTGCTATTGGCTTTTGCCAGTGAATGCTTTAGTTGATGTTCAAAATAGCAGCTTTCATTTCTATCATTATATAATGTATTTAACAGTTTAAATGATGTTTATAATCCTTATTAAATGTAGAATTTTTAATATGAAAATTTGACTTTGATAGGAAACTTCCTTCAAGCTTGGTAGCCTTTCTTTTTCTTCTTTCCTACCCCAAATTCTAGTGCTTGACCAGCTAGTAGTGATCACCACTGAATTTAAGTGTTTTCTGTCCTGCAATTAGCGTAAAGGGAATGGAACATATAGGGAGCAGAGGAGAGGACAAAAGAAGTGAAAGAAGATAAGACTTGGAAGCAACTATTGATCTCCATGCACAGATTGGGGGTTGAGGTTGCTAGAAAGGGTCTCCTGACACTCTGTAGACTCTAGTCTGTACCAGTGTTTTGAGCATAATTGAATCTAATAGCAGGAAAAAAGAACTGATAAATTTCGGTTGGGATTTTATTCTATTCTACTTAAAAGACTACAGGACTTTCTGAAACTTGCTGCCAGCAGATCCAAACTATTATAACACCTTTTTGCTCCTCAATATAATGTTAGTTGTAGTGCTGAATATGACAGCCTTTGTAACTTTAGGTGATGATACTTTGACAGTATACAAAAATTTTCCTTTCTTGCACCTTCGTCTTTGCAAAAATGAAATTTAAGTTTTGCAAAGGAAGGTAAGATATAGGGAGGGATTATAAGAAAGTAAAAATTATGCTCCTCGAGATATCCAGGGCTCCTTCAGTGATGAGCTAGCCTAACAGCTATTCTACTTTCTCAAAAAGACAAACAGCTTGCTCTGAAAAGGTCTTCATAATTTCCGTACCCTTAAGAAACCCCTTTAAACAAGATCTGTGCTATGATTTTTTGATTGACATTTTGTTATTTACTGTGTCTACCTGGTGTTTCACAGGCAGATAGGAGCTCATTTTGCCTCATCTCCAATCAAAAGTTGTATAGCTGGAATCAGTTAGTCCTGCTTAGAGACAAGATGTATCAGCTGAGGTCCAGTCGTGCTCCAAAATGGGTGCAAGGCTTCACCTCAGCTTCAGAATTCAGTTAGAACAAATTTGTACCTTTCTGCAGAAAGTCACATAACATATCATACACTTACAGAACAACTAATTTTTTAAATTAATACTAAATGCAAATCATAATTTCACATGACAAGCAATGAAATCTATCTTCATGATCGATTTCAACCAAGGTATGTAATACTTCTGTTGTTACAGTTCCATGAGAAGTTTTACATCTGTGTATGCTTGACACATTATGTTTTGTCACATTACATCTATAAAACCAAATTTTTCCTTGAGTTAGAAGGCATATTGATCCTATGCCAAAACGAAAAGAGCACAGACTGTTTACCACCTATGTAACAGTGTTTCAGGAGCAGATTTTTATATGCAACCCTCCCTAAGACCCTGAGACTCATTACTGCAAAAGCAAGAGACTCACTTTTTTCCCCCTGCCACTTGCATTAAAATAAGTGATTTTAAATTTCTACAGAGTCTTCCGTCTAGAAATTTTGTAGCCTGTAGCCTGTAATCTTGTGAAAAAAGTGTAGATTAAGTCCACTGCAACAATTGCAGTACTGGAAAATTAAGCCTACTTCCTTTGGCTGATGAGGAGCATGAGAAGCTAGCTACCATAGCCATGGTTAAAGAATTTCTGTCTCAGACTCAGAATCATGGGTTCAGACAGTGCTGCATTTCTAATGAGAATGTCTTGAGAGTCAATAAGTCTCATGGCTGTTAAATAATTCCTTGCCTTCATAAATGTTATTTAATATATATTCTCCAGTTCGGGGGAAAAGATTTACTGCATTCTTTATAAGCGAAGCAATAAAGTGCAAGCTTTGGTCAGCTGAAATAATGTTTTAATTAATACCATACATCCCACATGCAAATACCATTAAGACAACCTTTGATAAATGGACATATTTCCTTAATGTGTACAAGTTAAATGAACCTTGCATCTAATAAAGGGATCCAAAATTAAAACAAGTGTAGGAGAGAGACTCAAATACAGCATTTTTATGTTTAAATGATTAGAATAGACTTAGTCACTCTTAGGTTGGTCATGTTTCTAAATATTCTAATTACAGTTTCCCACTCAGTCTGCCAGCTACAAACATTTTTTCACTTATGCATTTCTGCTAGCAGGACTGGGAATGTAGATTTGGGCCTCTGACAGCCCTAGGTTGTTAAAACAAAGATTGTGGTTTTCTGCAACAGATGAAGCCTGTAGGCTGAAGATAGCTAAAGCATATTCAATGTCAGCTATGGGTTTGTTTTGTAGTATTAGAGCTGAACCCTGTCTAATGATGGGTTCAGCAGTAATGGTAGGGTTTAAGCCATTGTTTTAAGTATTTTGGCAAAAAATAGACTAATCTCACATGAATTTTTTTTTCCTCAGCAGATCCTTACTGTCTTGCACAGTGCCTGAACTTGATTAAGTCCCTTTTAGTGCTGGATGCCACCTGAATCTAAAACCCAACAGGACATGGGTCAGAAGCGGTGGTATTTATGCAGAGGTTTAGAGACAGGGAACGAGCCATTGTGTGGAATGATTTTGACAGATTATGCTCACAAGTTTACAGAAGACAGGAAGATCAGAGGTTTGTCATAGGAGTGTGACATTGGACTTGGAATGACTGAAGGTCAGGTTAGAACTACAGCTTGTCTGGAAACTGCTTTGTGGGAAGGGAGACAGGTTTTACCACACCAGGGAGGATGCAGAGTAGGACCAGCTGAGGAAAGAAATGAGAACAAATTGTGTGGGTTCATTGAAAACGATTGAGAAACCAGATGAGGTCAACAGGGACTTGTTAACTTGGGAGGATCAGAGTGTTGGTGATCAAATATGGGGGAAAATGTAAGATGAGTCTTGCAAGGGAGGCCAAAGGGCATTTTGGGGACTAGAAGGATGACAATATCAAGCCATCATACCAAGAATGGCTATGTGAGGATTTAGAACTGAGGGCTGGAAACCAAGCGTGGAGAATAAGACTGGAAAATGATACTCATGTCCAGGGCAGAGAAGAGGGAGAATGAGAAGAGGGGCTCACTGGAGATAACAAGGCAGAAGAGACCAAGCTTGGGGAAGAAATTGGAAAAGAAATAGGCAAAACAATTTCCATCTATTGACCACAGAAAGCCCAGACAGAAGCTTGCAGCTCCTGTGGTTAAACTGATGCCCTCTCAGCTCAGACACACACAAGCTGGGACGGAACAGCTCTATATAGAATGCAAAACCTAACAAAGTTCTCACACTTTCTAGGTTTTCATTATCTGTTGAACTTTAATTTGTCCCTTTCATTAATTATACTATTAATCTTCAATTATGTGAACATATTTATTTTTTTTCTGCAGGCTTTCTGCTTATGATCATTTTAAATGCTTGACATTGTCATCTGAGTAATCTCCTTTTAATACAATCCTTCTTCAATGTGTAATCCAGTTACACTGTAATAATAAATGAAAAAAATGCAGATGTTGTTTTAGTTGCTTGTTAATTACTCATTTAATTAGTATGCTCACTAATTTGCAAAATGCAAGTTCTGACAACAGATTTCATAGTCATTGCTACAAATTGGTCAGGTTTTCCTATAATTTCTTTGAGTGGACTCTCATGATTTAACTGAGAACCATATGAAAATTCTCCTGATTAGCTGAAGTGTCTCGGCTCAGGATGAAATAATGTGACCTGACTTTTTTTTTAGCTTTGACCTTTCTGGAGTGGGTTGGTTGTATAGTGAAATCTCTCAATAGCTTGTATGACTGTGTGCTGGTCTGAGCTGGGCTGTTTTGTTATCTTCTTGCCCTTATCATAAGTTTGTTTCTATGCACTTTAAACATTTGAAAAACTCTACAAATGATTAGCCCTGAAAAAATTCCTTCTGGCAAAGTGAAAAAACTACAGACTTTTCTGTAGTTCTTTGGAATTCACTCTGTACAGTATGAGAAGTTGAAAATGGCACAAACGTAAGCATTTTCTTTTATCATATTAATAAATTTTCTCGTCAATGGTTTCAACAACTTTCACTGCAAAACTTTTGTGCTTCCTTGGTCATGAAGGAAACATCACAGACCTATTAAAAATGGGTATGACATAAACCGTGCTTTCCTCAGGCTCAGACTTAGATTTGTTGGAAAGCAGAGGCTTCCCTAAGACAATATTTTGGAGATAGTTGGATGTAGTATAACACCAGTGCTGAATACACACTTAAGCTTTGGAGCTAGACAGAAAATGAGGTTTCACACACATGGAATTCAGTTACTGGTCTTCTTGTTGCTCTCTTGTCTCCACTCTGCACTCATCACTCTCTCTTTTCCCTCCAAATTGGGATGAAAAGTTGAAATAGTGATAGTTTTGGGGAGATTAATAATTTTAAACAATATTGATCTGGAAATGTGAAAAAGTGTTCCTCAATGGAAATTATTTTGGACCCTTTTTTTACCTTTTTTTCACGTCAATTTCTTCTAGGAAATCAATTATTAAGGTAAATCTTATTTTATGCTGGAAAAATGTTGTATCAGAAAATGTTATCTTACCTATACATACACTGAATATGGATTTTTTTACAAAATATACCGACTCTGATTTTGTATGTACTGCACACAGCTCACCATCAGCTATATCGAATCACTGATGCCCACCAGCGAACGCCAAAAGCAACTGATGCGTCAGTATTGCTTTGAATGTGACTGTCTTCTCTGCCAGAATCAAGGAAAGGTAGGTTGAGTGAAGAAATTCCTTGCCAATGAAACAGAATCTTCCAATGACTGTTAGCAGCCTCCCTTTCTTCACTTAATACTTCTCTTTTTGCTACTAATTGAATAACCAAAATAGAGAACAAAATTAGCTCTTCCCTCGGTGCTGTTTATGTTGCTATGAAAAATAGCTGTGAAAGAAAGAAAATCGGGAGATGTTGACAACGTGGTAAGAGGAATTTCTTGCTAAAACACGGATTGCTCATAGTGCTGAGGACCACTTTCAGTTCCAAGATGTCTTTCAGACCATTTTGAAATTCAAGGATCTCTGAACATGATATTTTACGTGACTTTAAACTGAAAGAAAAGGATTTTTTTTCTTCTATTCAAAAGAATAACCCTGGAACTTTATCTGAAGCCACTTTTCTAATGCTACAGAAGACTGGGCTTGTGCTTATAATAATGTTAAATTAGTTCTGGCAAACACCTTCATGAAAAGTTTTTAAGAACTACCATTTAAGACACATTCAGCAGTTGTTAGAGAGAGTAGTGAACCTCCTTGGATGATTGACTGTAGTTTTTATGCTCTCTTTCACAAGTTCTTGGAGTAGCGGGTCAGTAGTTATAGTAGATGAAATTTGGTTCAGCGTGAACTGTTACTAAGTGTCAGCCTAGCCTGATTTAATTATATTCTGGTTGTTTCATATTTCTGCCATGCCTGGCCAGAGTAATTTTTGTTCCAAGTCTTGCTAAGAGATCAAATGGAATGTGCAGAATGAGGCTGGCTTCATAGCAGTTCATGAACTTTTTTGCTCTAGTTGTATGTACACTCGTTCTTATTTTCACAAATGTCTGTTTTGCATGAGTCACATGGTGTAGCTAAAGGTGTCCCCAGTAGATTAGAAGTGACAAGAAAGGTACTGGTGAAAATGTGATTCTAAGGAGCATGGAATGACTCAAGAAATAATTGCTGTACAGAAAAAAAAAGGAAAAAAAAGCCAAAACCAAAGTGTAAAATGTCCATGTGTGAAAGTTGTTGGCATTCTGTGCCTGGTAAAGTTTGCTGTAGTACCAGTCAGAGGCAGTGAAGGGAAATGAAGACATCTTTTTGTCTGTCTTTTAAAGATGCTCACTCAAGTACCATGAAATCTTAGAACAGTTGTGGGGAATGGTGTCCCCATAGAAGCAGTGATGATTAAGAAAAATAGTAGGCTAAAGAGTCTTTAACGAATGCTTAACAGTTTGTGAAGGGTAGACAAGTGCTGTAAAGACCATTAAGCATGTGGAATGTTTTAAGAAACAAGATCCATAGGCTGGAGTACATTTCACCGTAAGATTCGGCATACGACATCAGACAAATATTGTAGTCAAATTATATGTGCATATATTGATGAAACAGTAGTCCCATACATAGGTTAAAATTAATTATTTTTTTTCCTCTTTGATATTGTTCACTGTCGTTTGAGTTTGTCTTCTACAGATTTTTTTCTGCCCATTGGCAAAATTCCCTGGGGTTTACATTGCAAAATGTTTGTAAAGCTCTTTGTGACTGCATTCTAAAATTCAGTTGTTGCCTAATTGTTACCATATGGAGAAGTCTGTGAAGGGCTAGTAACCTCATGCCAACTTTGTTGATGTCTATGAAGAAGATATCTTCATCCTCAGCTTGTCTAGGTTGATCGATATAATCTGCAGCAGTCCTAGCATTGCATTTCATTTCTCTGTGATAGAAATTTATAAATACAAAAGTTTACATGACTGTCTTGGGAACAGATTTTTTTCTTCCATTGATCTCACTCAGTGTTGGTAAACTGGGAGCCATGTAACACTGCAGCTACAGTGGGAGATAATATTTTCAGAAATTCTGATTTTTTAAATTACAGGAAGGCTGGATTTAGATGCTTGAATGTCATCAGTTGGCAAAATTAGTTGATAATATCCCTGCTGAAACACTCTGATACTGAGACATATTTCCAAGACATCTTGGAAAATTTTTAAAAGGCAAAGTCTTTATCAACAGAAAAGGCTGAAACTTGGCATCATCAAGAGTGGCAGATTCAACACTGTGATTCAATAAATTCAATCAGCTATCAGTAAATTCCCATGTTACAACATTGCTCTGCAAATATGATGGCTTAGTCATCAGCAAACCATCTCATAAATCTTTTTATAGGTAAAAATGCAAATTTCAGTTTGGCCAAGAAGTGCTTTATGCCTTCAAATAAGTTCTTGGGTGTTAGGGATTTCTTTCAGTTGCAGTCATCTCATCAAAAAGCCTAGAATCCCTCATTTAACAAACACTTGTAGAGATTGTAGCTTCTTCTTACTCCCAAGTTCCAGTTTTGCTGAGTGTGCCTGCCAGCTGCTGAGCGCATACTGGGGACCACTGAGAACAGAGGAATCACTCCTGAGACGCAAACATCACTTTACTGTAAAACTATAAGACAAATCATTTGCATTGTAGCTTGTATAATCTACATCTTCTATAATGTTTTAAAAGTGATCCTCAGAATCCTGTGGGAAGTATATATTAAAGTTTATATGAAGGGCACATAAACATTATACTTAGTTACATGTAGCCTTATTTATTCATATTTATAAAAATACTTCACAAGTTTCTTATCAATGAAATTCATGTCTCATGCTGTATTTTCTATAAGGGCTTGTTCATTTATTTTTGTGCGTTCAAGTGAAGGAGGAAGTTGGTATCAAGTTTCTGTTCTCAGGTCAGTTACTGACTTCATAAGTGACCTTGACTAATTAATTTTATTCAAAAGAAACCTTTGTGTTTTCTAAAACCTTTCCTTTATTTTTCATAATTAGTGAGAAGCTACCATTTCATTTGGAGCTGGACTGTTTGTTTTTTTTTTTTACTAGAAAATCTGTAAAATGCAGCGCGAAGATGGCAATTCATGCTTCTGCTGAGTAGTCTGAAGTCCAAATGATAATAAAGATAGATGCTGCATTTTCTAAGGTCTTTTAACTTTAAGAGCTGGGCTTCGTTTTAATAATTCCTTGAAGTGGAATGTTTTGAAGTTTAGTTTTGTGCTTAATGCAGTTTCCATTGCCATGTGGTGGTATCTTTGTGCTGTAACATAAAGGGGTGGTGGTGTCATATTTAATCTCAGAGACATCTACATGTGCAAGTAACAGAATTAGACTACAAAATACTATTAATTTCTCCTAACTTTAGTTAAGCATATAATCTAAGCCAGTTTTTAGCCACCCTCCATACACGAAGAAAAGATGAGCAGTTCATTCATACTGTCTTGCAGTAGAAATCAGTGAAAACTGGAATGTATATTAGAGGTTAAAGGAATTCCTTCAAGTATTCCCACACTTTAGACAGATAAAGTTGGGTAAAATAAATTAAGCTGCTCTGTGAAGTATATACAAGCACAAAATCAAGAATCACATGATGACGTTTCTGTGCAAGGTGACAGGGCTGGCAGAATGCAGTTGCAAGTGTGAGTAGATAGGTTTCAACAAATTAACATCCAGATTGTTAGTAAAAGCTATTTTTGCAGATCATTTCGAGCATTCGTCTCTGGCTGCTGCTGTAGACAAGTATATCTTACAGCCAGTGTCACTGCTTCTTCATTGTTATTTGTCCAAAATTGATTAAACTGAGGTAGTGGTCACACCATACTACAATCACACAGTTTAGCTGTGCACACAAACAAGAGCAGTGTGTCAAACGGCTCTTTTGGCGTTCTAGGTTACATGGTTATGCATAGGCTTTCTCTAATATTGCAGGTCTCTGATGAACTATGATTTAAGAGGCAACTTATCTATGAAGAAATATTCTTGGTTTTTCATTTCCTATAAAATTTCATGTTACAGCTATATAAACTAGCAAAAGTTCATTCTGACACCAGCAATGACTTTAGAATTCATGGTCACTTGTTCTTTTTAGCTAGATATGGCAACTTCATACAGCAAAGAGTCTTCTCTAACTGCTACCTAAGTAGAGACACTTCGCTTGTACAATTGTCTAGAACTGACACTGTGAAATGGCAAAGGCTGGATTTTCAAGTATATTGCAACGACTGCAGCCCAAGCACAGGGACCCTTTTGAAGCTGAAGCAGTCGAAGCCAAGCATTAACTTCAGCTGATGCACACTGGTACGCTCAGTGTGAGCAGACACAGCCATAGGCCAAGTGGAGAGGTCTGTGGCTGTGCAGTCACAATTGCATTGCGTATCATAGGAGTCAAACATTCCTCACTGGTTACTGCTGATGAAAGAACTTCAAAGTGAATCTCTACCTGCTATATAGTACTGGGTTTTTATCTGCCTTTCCAACAGTGAGCACAGCCATGGAATAATGTAGGTCAATAGGATGAGAAAATATGGATGCAAACAATAGCAACTAGCTGGACCTTTGGTTCTCTAATAATTTTTGTTGCCTGGCCCTCAATGTCAGATGCATTTTGATTCTAAGACTTCATAAAATAATGCTGGCCAGTCTTTTGTAGAAACTGATTAAGCAGCCTGGCTGCTGGTTTGACACAGGAAGAGTAGCAAGTGTTAACACATCAGTGTAAACAGGTTAAGGTAAGATTAAGGTGAACCTTTTGACAGTACAGTTACTGCCAAATTAAATGGCACTAACTGAAAATCTAAACAATATTTTTAACTGATTTTGGCCAAAGTTGTAAAAAAAAATCAGTAGCTAAAAGAGAAGGGAAAAGATGTCTTTCTAAGAGTCACGTAGAATATTTGTTGTCTCTTAGTACTCTAAGTTATTAGTGCTGTAAAATTTTCAGTTCATTGTATCTTTGACAGCTTTGCCCATTATTATTTGCTCCATTTTAAGATCAATCTCCACTGTAATAAGGAAGTGTGTGCCTTCCTAAAAGCTGAACACTTGGCAACATATTACCATTCCAGCACATAAAAGCCCCTTACATTAATTATAATTAAAGATGGGATTACATTGATGACAAACATTTTAAACAGAGAACAGTTTTTTCCACAGTCATGAGCCAGAGTATTGTTCATGTTCTACATTTTCAGCCAAGGTTTTCAGGGAGATTTGTGCTTATAGAATCACTTTGTTATGAGTCGTCTTTCTCCTTTGGAGCCAGGAATTAATATTTTAGCTAGCTTGGTTTTTTGGAAGGCTTTTATTTATTACAAGGTCAAAAGCAATGGGTTTGAATCTGAGTCATTTTTATTTTTGGCCAGTATTTGATAGTTGCTGAATCTAATAATAACAAAATGCCAGTAAATTCATTATTTCTTTAATGAGTTTATTGCTTTGCTTAGTACTTAGTTATATTGCATCCTGAATTTTGTTAGAGAACATTAGAAGTCCAGTTTCCAACTCCAGACTCTTAAAATTAGGTCACCTGAAGAGCTTAAATATGTCACCTGCAGTTCTTTAGCTGGTATTGTACTTTCATACATCCACCAGCTCTTTTATACAAAAGCACCGAATAAGTTCCTGAATCTACTAGAAGTTTTTACATTCTTTTCCTATCCTAAGAACAACACAACTGAAGTTTAGAAATTTCACCAAATGTAAATTGTCCTCCAAGGAAGTTGACCAAATTTGTTGCTACAGCACTGAGGTTGCTGAGAGATGCTTGAATATGGCCAAAGATGTTCACATTTGATGTTCATGTTTGGTGTCAGCAGCCCCATGGAAGATCCCATGCTTAAGTCACAGAGGCATTGTTACATGAAAAATATTGACTGTTGTTTTCAATTAACATGTAAACTCTTCAAGTAAGATCACTGTACTGGTGTTAGTACAAAAATATCACAGCTCCCTCAGGGAACCTATATTTAGGACACAGGAAATACAAAATTATATGTTAAAAAGTGCCTTTTAAAATTACTGAATTGTCAAGTTCTAGAAGTTTGTGTCACAGTTTCCCCAATATTTATTTATTTTCAGACATTTACAGTTTCACTAAGTTTTCCAAGTGCAATATGAAAGATGAGTTCTCCAAATTAATATGAAAGATGAGGACTGGAAAGCAAGGATTAAATATGATTGTTGAAAACAAGTCTGCTTGTACAGTGAGCTGAACAGGAAACCTCTCTATCAAAGCAAAGAATAAAGTAGGAGCATCTGTATCTCTAGTCATGATTCTAAGGTACTTCATAAGTATTAAGGTCCTAGGGGTGTGTTAAAAAAATAAAAGTTCAGTTTTTGTTCCAATAAAGTGCTGGTTTAATCCACAAAGTGTTTGCAATTGTTCATTTTGGAAATCATCTTTTCATTCCTCATCTTTTTATTGTTTTACCACTGCAACTGCTTTAGAAGCAAATTGCACAAGGAAGTCAAGCCAGAGCTCACTTGTATTTCACTCACCTGCCCTTTCAGCCCAACATTAGTATAACGAATGCCTATGAAAACCCGTGGCAGTAATTAGCAGCCCACTGGGACACAATGCTGATTCTTTCGGTAGGTGGTTGGCTGATTAACAGTTCCTTCCTTCTGGCAAGACATTTGGTAATGACATAAACCCTGGATTGGTTCCTGAAATCCAACAGTCAATCTAACCCTCTTCTTACGAGAGGATCTTACCCTCTCGAAATGTATTTATGTATTTCCAAACAGCCAAGGACAGAGGACTTTTTTAATTTTTTTTTTTTTTTAGTGCCAAAAATGACTCTAAAAAACAAGGCAACCACTTTCTGGGCTCTCTTGTCCATTAACAAAGGCATCATCTCTTCAGCTTCTTAGCATTACTTACATGACTTAAGAGACTTCTTCTGTCTTTCAACACTGTAATTTGTTTCCATCAAAAGTCAGTCTCACAGACAGTGTCAGACAGTGAGAAAGGGACTGTGATCATTTCTCCATGACAATTTCTCTCTCCCAGTTTCTTCAGGACTGCCTCAGTGTGCTGGAGCTCACTTGGGTTGTTAAAGGTCAAGGTAAAGATACTGATGTTCTTATAAACAGAGTTCAGAGTTGTATGCAGACTCCTTTCTTGTTCGGGGGATCCTTAACAGGGAAACCTGTATCAATTTGGTACAACAATTTCATATTTGGGGCTGACATAGGAGTGTGGCACTCGCCTGCAAGTCTGACTTTCTGCTCATCTGAGGGGAGCAGAAGCTCATTCCTTTCAGAACCAGGCATCTAAAAGGAAATTTAAATCTTTTGGCAGGTGTTTTAATCAGAAATGCTCTTTTTGCCAAGGGAGTGGAGTCTGCTAACTTTGCTGTTTCAGGCTGTGGCAGCTACATTTTTATGCCCAGCTAGCAGTGTTCCCCATTTCCAGATGTCCGTCTTCCTTGGCACTGTTGTTAGAACTACTCGTTACTGTTTTCTTTTTTTCAGATGGTGTCATTCCTATAACAGTCACTATTTGGCCACTGTTAAATGTTAAACAGAAATAAGAAAAGTTTCATTCCAGTTTAGCAGTCCAAAATAAACAGAGAACATCAAATATGCTGAGGGTGACAGCAGTAATTTAAAACATAAGACTAGATGAGGAAAATAATCTTCCAGACACCTTTTTCTGCAGTGCTTCTGGAGACACTAGTGCACGATTTTTTTTCTAAATATGTATTGAAGCCAGTTATTGCTGTATCTGATCCTGTGTCTCTGCTTTCTCTTTCACTGAGATTTCTATAAGGTGGTGTGTGTTTCAGTCTGTCAAGGTGGTTTCTAATATCATTAGTACCTAAGGGAATATCTTGATTTTGGTTGCTTTTTCTTCATCTGTTTATCAGTCCCTTTTTCTGCTGTACAGGATGCTTAGTCTTTTTAAGTCCCACAAATCAGTTACCTTACTTGAAATATGATAGATTTTAATTTGGATCCCATTTCAGTCAGTAAAAAAGAATTTGCAACTTTAAATTGTAGAGTTTTCTGGACTAATTGGAAGTTAGTTTTCTGGGTTCAAAAATCTCTTCTGTTGAAGGTCTTCCACCTTGGACAAAATAATATCTGTATAGGAGCAGGAAAGACATTTTATCCTAGATGTCAGTGCACTTCCTATGGAGTAAGGGGACTCCATGCTTCAGGCAAAGAGTAACATTCAATTGAGTCCAAGATACAGGCCGTTCACTGTATCTTCTTTTCTAGATTCCTGCTCCAAATCAAGTAGAAATAGGAGCTTGGATCTTTGTCTTCTCAAGTGCATATTGTAATAAATGGGCTATGAATTTTAAAGAAAAAAGGAAGCAATTGGAAATATTTTCTCATCAGTTCTGTGGATGTAAGCTAAATCCCTTTTTGAGAAGGAGGGAAATTTACCATTTACCTTTAAAGGCTCAAACCAAGACATCAACAATATATGGACTGATTATAACGTCAGCCTTTGCTGGCAGACTGTGTATTTTACTCCCTCCACTGTTTTCTCACCAGCTCTTTGGGGTGAGTATTCTTTTATTCTGTACTGTCTAAACACCTTCAAAAGAGTGCAGCTGTGATTCTGATACTACCAGTTTTTTTAAATAATAGAAATGGTAAACTCTAGAAACATTTGGAGTCACACCAACACAGAGAAAGAAAACAAGAAGAAAAAGGGTTCTTTTACTCTTTTTGAGCAAATTTGTGAGTAACTTGAAATAGGACACAATTTTACTAACTCAATGAAATTTTTTCAATGGGCTAACTTCAAGTAATTTTAGCAAAAACTTTTGTCATCTTAAATTCATTCCCTGTTGAAGA
Organism: Dromococcyx pavoninus; assembly: GCA_033558185.1. Classification (NCBI taxonomy): domain Eukaryota; kingdom Metazoa; phylum Chordata; class Aves; order Cuculiformes; family Neomorphidae; genus Dromococcyx; species Dromococcyx pavoninus. Next base: position 293,439 of record JAUMJL010000575.1, on the reverse strand, counting down.
CAGCATCCAAAAGTAGTCCAGACGAATCTTTTTCCTTCTGGAAAAACAACTGTTTTCAACTGTGGTTCCTGTGATGTTCCTTCGTATCAATGCATCCCATGTCTTTCTCTTCAGATTCTGAATACACTTTCTTCATACTCCAAACTCCTGGTTCCTAATACCACCCTGATTGTATACTGTATACTTTCTTTATGATGTTAGGCAGTTTGCCACCTTTATGTTTTCCTTAGCTGAAAAACTGTGCTAGTTAATCTCACCTTTGTCACAGTACATTTTTCCTGAGATTACTCACTGTTCATTCAAGGCCTGAAAATCATTAGTATGAAGTACTGTGTATACAATAGGTGAAATGCTTGGTAAAAAAAATGCTTAGTTTCTTTGCTATGTTTTTTGTTCTAGTTTTCTCATAATTCCAACTAGAGGAGACGAATAAGGAGTGGTTTTGTAAAGCAGACTTGTGCACAGTGGGCTTTGAAGTAAGATCATTGTTTTACTTTATATGGGTCAAGAATCAGTTAAAAAAGGCTGGAAAAAAATTAATCTAGCAGTCCAAATTTTAATCTTGTAATCTGCCTCAATGTTAAACCTATGAACTAAACAATCTCCTTAGCCTGCCTGCTTGCTAGGAGAAGCAGCACATTCTGTGACCTATTTCACTGCAATTACTTCTGTGGTGAAGTGGATGTGTATCTACACTGGACAAAAGCAGATCTAAAAGGGAAAAGCAATATTGTATGGATATATGTATGAACATAGGTACATGTATGGAACACACAGGCACAATTTTAAAGATATACCTTTTTAGAGAGCAATAAATTACGCACACTATCCATTTTGGTGGTGGAGTTTTGATCTTTGGCAAGTAATCTACAACTCTGTTTCATTATCTCCCTCCATAAACTAGATACAGACATGCCCACTATACAAGTAACGTTAAAAAGATGAATTATTCTTTAGAATATCTCACTATAAAACTTACTGCAAAGGCTCACATCATTGTTATTTCCCTTGCCACATTATGGAGGTGCATGTTTCACTCTTACTTAAATGAAGAAAGACCTTACCTGTCAGCTGCCTCTAAAATTCTGGATACTATTTGAAAGTCAAAAGTTATTTATTTCATTTTTCAAAAAATGATGGATTGATTTAGGACACTGAGGCAAGGTATCATGACTTCATTCCCATTTTTTTGGCAGTGGAATTCTTTGAAGTCTGGGTCTTTGGCTGAATTCATAGGAAGCACCCTAGATTAAGAAAGACAAAAACAGGCTCTTCAGTGCCTAAACCAATTCCAGTCCTAAGCTTATATCCTCTGAAGTCTGTGTATTAAATCAGGAATGAGCCCAACTGAATAGCAAGGAAGTCTATAACTTCTGAGATTGTGAAACTGCACACTGAATGCTTTGGATTGAAAAATTGCTATGGTAAGCAATGTGCCATAACAATTTCTTGCCAACAATTTAATTAATATCACAACAATGCAGTAACTAAAGCTGTAATTATAAATTTTGTATTTGTGAACTTTGTTTTTAGACATTAATAGGAACTGTCTGTTGTGTAAAAGGCAGCAGTCTTGAAAAGGCTGAATTAAATCTAACCATGTGAGTTACAGCAGAGGACTCTCTAATTTGTTGACCCATTTCAGCGTGTCCTGCTCTTTTCCACAAGATTGCTCAGTGAATTGTATGAAAGCTATTGAATATGCTGCAAACAGTAATTTGAATTGGGGACTGTATTAAAAGAGGGTATCACAACTCTGCCCAAAATTTACCTCACAACAATCATTAAGAAAAATGTGTTGCTGCATCATAGTGCTTTAGAAAAGATAAGGCATGAATCTTTGTCTTAGTGCTGACAGGTGTTGGATATAAATTAAATTTTCCATGATTCCTTTGACAGTATCTAGACATCTAAATTTTACTCTCAAAATCTTTCTGATGTACAACTTTACACTAATTTTGCATCATTCCTGGTCACAAAAATAGTCCTTTTGGGTTTTGAATGCTTTTGATATGATTCCAGCTCCTGCCTAATAATATGGTAGTTTGACTCTATAGACATTTGGTATAGGAGAGAAAGATGCTGTGAAGTTTTTACTAGGATATTGGATATGGTTAACAAAAGTGAGGATCCATGCAAAGTGAGCTGCCTGTCCCCTACCTCAAAACCTAACCTGCAAAAGAAATTTGGTGTAGAGGTAGCATGCTTTTCAGAGGGGTGACACTCATCCGTTTGACTGGGAGAGATGTTCTAGTAGAATGGTACGTCTGTTCTTTTAGTGATGAGTGAAGTACTTGGTGGAGAGTACTTATCGGGAGACATTACTAGCACCATGAACTGTTTTGGAAAACCAGTAATCCAATATAGATTATGTATCACCAAGTTATGTTGTTCCAACAGGTCCCATAAACAGTTGGTTACACATGAGTCAAGATGTCTAACTTATCAGTACACATTTTGTAATTTAGGCTGCCTCTCCTTGCTTTGAATTGCCTTGGCTGATCACCATTGATTGCTGAGCCACGTGAAAACTTGTAACAATAGCAGTCAACAGTAATCAGCTGCATGACAGCTATTCAAACAGTAAATAAAAGCCCTGGAAAATATTCAAAAGTGTTTCCGTGACTTTATGACGTTTTAGAGAAAGTCCTTTTCACTCTCTGAGATGTGAACATTTTCATATTTTTCATGACAATAACTAAAATGTCCATATTATTGAATCAGAATAATAGAGTCCTGGAAAGGTACTGGAAACAGTTTGTTCAAGCACTCATTTGCCTTGTGGAGTGTTTCTAGCTGCTTCCCTTAAAGGCTGGAAGAATGGAAGAACCTCTACTGGTTTAAGTTGGTGTTAGTTAGAAGATGGTCAACAATAATTCTCTGATGTAGAAGTTCTTGAAATGATTAAAAAACTGTACAACACTTTTTAAAGGTATTTGCATATGCCTCCTTTGATTATGTGAAACTAATATTCAGCTAGGGGACAATCAAATGTGCAAGCGAAATTCTAGAGGAGGAAACTTCAGATACTTTGGATCTTCTCTTAAGACCTGCAGTTGTGCAAAATAAATTCTTGACTTTAAATAACTTCAAGACTGGTCTGGTCAGTGTGGATTTGAGCATTTACACTGAATATTCAGGCAACATACTAGTGAGTTACAGTCAGTTTTTATCAGCACTCTAGGAATTGCCACTTTCAATTTTGAGTTCTGTCAGATATTTTAAGATATAGACTGATCAACTGGTTTTGATCTTAACCATGTTTCACATGCCTTTCTACATCCTAAACTTCCCGTGTTTCATACCCATTCATTCAGAAAAGGTGTGCTGCAGTAAATATTATTTTACATTGCAGTGTACATTAAAGAACGTAATTGCTATAGATAACATTGTATCATATGGTAAGTCATGCGTTAAGTTATTAAATTGTTTTGATATTAGTGCTCAAAAAAAAATCTTAACTTCATGTCTGCTTATCTTCAATTAGAGCCAATAATTCAATTGGCACAAATTCTTCAAAACACTGAAGCATAAACTGAACTTTGATACACAAATAACTACACTTCTACTTAGTGAAGTGTTTAGTCGTTCACATAAATATTAACTTTAATGGGATTTATGCATGCGTTTAAAGTACATATTTCAATGCACTGATGAATGTGGATTAGATTATGCATTGTGAATACCTAAAGATTCTGAGGATTTCAGACCTACGAATCTCTTTTGAGCCGCTAAAAGCCCTCAGTGGCACTCTGTGTCTCCACAGGGTGTAGAAAGAAGGAATAAAGCAGATTTGCCTTATAGCTATTAGTTTGATTGGAAGATAGACCTAGAGATTGCCTTAACAAATGTGTAATGTCTAAGACAGTCTGAAACACTACCCTCAGAGTTGCGAGGGATTAGGCTGAACAGTATCCTTCCTCAGGTAACCAAATTACCCACAAGGTTTTTTTGGCCTAATTTTCCAACAATTTATGGGTGGTCTGGCATAAGGCCCTATTTCTCTGATGCTAAGCTGTAAATGCTTTCCTTTGCTTTTCCTCCCTGCCTCCCATCCTATGGCTTTTATGAGTAGAAAAATAGTGAATTTCTATTTATTGCTTTTCCCATGGTCCGATCAATTTTTACTTCAGCTTTTAATATATGCATCTTGGATAGGAATTTTTCAGTCAGCTCTAAGCTTCTGAAATTAGGAGCTATATAAAGGCAATGCTGTCATAGATACAAAACTCCATCATGTTGTTCATGGAAAAACAACCCTATTTCCATCATCCTGACTAGGAGTAGGCATTGGGGTCTTGGGCTTTCAAAAAGCCTGTCATCCCCAGGGGCCTGAGCTGTGTGTGGCACAAGGATTTTGTAAACCAGTATGGAGAAAAGGCAATGAAAAGAACTGGAATAGCCCTGTTGTAATTATGACTCTTTTTTTCACCAAAAGGAGTAGTAATATTTAAGGGACCTAGTTTAAAAATCAATATGTGAAATGTTTTGATCAGCAAAAAGAATGACCAATACTTAACTGAAAAAACCGCAGAATGTGTTCAGAAGATGTGCATTTCATTTAAAGAGTCTTCCCGTCCAGACAAGATGCTATGATGAATTTTAGTTGCTTAGCCCTGTGTATTGTTTATATTTTGATAGATCTCTTTACATACTATTTTGCTTTCTTGCTGAGTAGCCTAGCATCCTGCTTTTTGAGAGAGAAAATACTGCCTGTAATGTTATTTGCTTAGGTTTTTATCACAAAGAGTGCATGTGAAACAGAAAAGCTTTAATAATAACATTTAATCTGTGAGCATTATTGGCCTTTAAAATCCTACGTTGGGCTGCAATGTTCAAGACTAATGGAAGCTTTGAGGTTTTTTGGTGCCTTTTCTCTCACTAAGAAATTATACATGCATATTGTAAATACATGTACACTCTAAAGATTACTCTGCCAACACACTTAAGCATTAAATCACCGCAATCATCAGTTAGAGATAATGCTTACCAAGTAGTTTCAGAGTGTGTCCATAATAACCCTGTTTCTACAGCACCCATTGTTTTCATGAATGAATTGGAAGCAATTGCAAAATCATTGCCAATAAAATTCATGGATGGTAAAGACTGAGAGAATAATAAACATTTATGAGGACAGGTAAATAATACAGAATAACTGGAATTGCTTGGTAAATTAGAACTATTGAAATGAAATGCAGCACGACTGCGAAGGTAGAACACATGATCCACATCTGAAATGGGGATCTAGAGCTATGATTTATTTCACCAGACCTCAGACAGCTCCAATATAAATATTGGCATCTGAGATAGTTACTCTAAACTTCTTTTATGGATAAAATGGAGAAAAATGTTTACACTTTTACTGTTATTCGTCTGACATATTTTAGAAGCCTGCTTTAGGATAATACAAATTGCCCTCTGAGAGTATCTCTCTTTCTTTGTCAAATAGAAGCGTAGCCCAAATTTCTACATTTGATCAGATGAATCTCAGCATGGATATCTGAACTGAAATGGAAAATATTGTGTTCTCCTATGGCAAAGAAGGCTAATGTAATTCTTGAATCTATAGGCAGGGAAGTCAGTAGGTAGAGGAATGTGAATTTGCTTCACTATAAAACAGTTATGAAATTGCCTCTTAACATACAATATACAGATGCAGACATCTTTGAAAAGGCGGTTTAAAAATATGTGTATCTAAAAAAAATCACAGAAATTAATAGCTGAAGTGGGACTGTGTGGATAAGAGTGGAGTATGAGTCTGATAAATACAGTTTCTGGTTTTGGTGTGCAAAATTGTGAACCTAACACATACTGGACTTGCAACTGAAGAGGTGGAGAAGTGTTGGTCTGTTTGCTTCTGTCTTACCTGAAACTTTAAGACTTAATTAACTGTAAGATGTTACTGGGATAAACTTATCTTAGATCCATTTTGTTTTATTAAACTAAGCTAACTTCTCAAAATGGACTTTCTGATCTCAATTTTCTCTTTATTAAAAGCATCTAATTTTTACAAATTTCCCACCGTTGTTTTTGAAGCCCTTTTTTTACATTTCCAACCAAATATTGTAAAGTTGTAACTAAGCTGGATAATGTTAAGGGAAGGTTATTCCTGCTACCATGTGAAGGTCCTTGAGGTTTTGCGCTAATTGTACACAGGGTCCGGGGAAACTTTCATCTTGATTTGAACGCCTAAGTAGAGCACTTAAACATGAATGGTGTGAGTGACCATTAAATTTTCCAACACCTATACAATTTAGAGTATTATTAGCCTGAGCAATTCTTATGCACTTCCAGATACCACAGTCAGTAATCCATGATGAGCTGATATTGATTCTGTGAGGTAATGTAGCCTGCGTAATACTGAGCAATGCACTGCACAGCTGCCTTATGGCACCCAACTGCAATGTGTCTTACTTTACTTTCAAAATTCAAAAATAAAAAGTGCAAATTCATTTTTTTCAGGTCAGGTTCATCCCCTCCAAATAGCATCCCAGGCAACATAACATTATTTTTGTCTGCAGAAAAAGTAGCTTTGGAATTGCCATATGTCCCATCCACCCTCCTCAGAGTTGTATGACAGCAAACAGAAGGTCTGCTCTTCTGACAGCTCAGCTTCTGGTGAGGACAACGTTATGCAGGTTGGAAAGGATAGCTGAACTGGCATTTTTGGACCTGGCACTATTTTTCATGGGGCAGGGCAGGAGAGCTTTCAAAACTTCAGAAATCTTATGGAAACCTTGAATCATGACAGGACTCTAGACTAATCATTTCACACATTAGCAGTTGTTAATGAAGTGCATGCACAAGAGTGAAGGTGAATGAAATCCTCAGCTGAAGCTGCAGACTTCTATAAACCACAGTTCTCATAATAAGAGATGAAGGGTCTTTGATTCTGAGTTTAAACTTTATCCAGTATACAAGTATATATCCAGCCCAGGTGCTAGTGTGAAGTCAAACTCTAGTACCACACTTTGCTTCACAATAGCCTGGGCTTCCCAGTGGGTATACATTTTTCTTCAGATATACAGTCTTCTTTCACTGCTTCCCTATCACACAAATGTGGCTTCAAAGTTGAGCACAAATTATCTATAGAAATGAGAAAAACTGAAAAATGTTTTATAAGAGATATATCTGATATTTTGGGAAACTGCTCAAGTGCTGTTTCTGTTGCTGTGCCTGTAGATGCAGGCACCTGTGATTGCCTGGCAGGCCCTCGTGCCCTCTTTACTCTGAAGCACTCAATTCATGTATTCAGCTGAGCCACAGTACAGCAGCTTCTATATCATATTTTCCCAAAAACATTTTTTTCATCTTACTGAAAGTGAAGCTTCAGAAAAGTTGCAGTATCTTCTACTCTTTTAATGCTTCTCTTCCCCCCCCCCCCAAGTATAAAAAAAATGAGTTACTGAGTTTAGTAGAATCATATGTTCGGTGGTTGTGGCAATTTTAAATAGAATCAGAGATAGAAAATTGTTATTTATGCTTTTAGAGCATAATGTATCAGAGATCTGTTTAATTTAATCTAAAAGCATGGCAGTAACAGCTATGAGAGAAACATCTATATGAAATCATGGCCTGATTTAAATGTATCTGAGCTCTTCTGACACCTTCTTCAGCCAAAACCTATGCATACCTCTTGATTTGAATTAATCAAGTTCATCAGAATTGTTCTGTCAGATGCATGTCTGTAGTTGCTCTTAAATTTTTAAAAAAGCAAATCGTAAACCGTGATCAGCCATTTATATGAAATGTTCAGATATTTGAGGCACCTATAGCTTTTAAAGTGTTAAAATATCACAGTCCATAAAAATTCCTTTCTAAAGATAGTTTTAAAGCTTCCACCAAAGGAGAACAAGAACAGAATTATATGCTGCTGTCTCACAGGATTATCATTACATAGTCATATATTTTGTGTCCAGAAGGAGCTATTATGATTATTTAGTGTGATTTTTCTCTTTCAAAAATATCATACCAAATAATATTTCACATTAAACCCCTAATTTCTGTTAGAACTACGGTTTTCAGGATTTTACTATTTTAAAACTGAAATTCGAGGGTGCTTACATTGCGTTCTTGTATTCCATTTGTGTATTTAGGTCGTGAAAAAATTTATACCTTATTTTTCACTCCTCTCAAGACAGCCTGGCACTCCAGTACTCCCTACAAAGCTTTGTTCGTTTCTGCCTATGTGGATGCCTGAACACTGGGAATGGGCACATAATGAAACTGGCCTTGGTCCTTCTTCTTGTAGGAGGAAGGCTGGGAAGGAGAAAAAGTGGTGCAGGAGTTACTTATTGTTTGGAGATCCCTGCCCCCACTTCTCCCCTCTGTGGAGCGAGGTGGGGAGTGCTTCACAGTTCCTCTCCATAAAAAGTCTCTGGATTGTTTCTCTACCTCCATCTGTGAGGAGAACAGAGATGAACTTTTTAAGGAGCACTGAAAATCCATGTCCTGTTTCTATTCTGTAGCCTAAGTATGAAAGGAGGATTAGCCCTTACTCGACCTTTTCAGTGTTCAGGAGATGTTCAGAGGTGCAGTGCAGTACAGATGAGCAAAGTTGGAACTGTGGGAGTGCATTTGGGCAGAGGGGGCAATGAGGCTGACAGGTTAGCATACATTTGTTTTGGTGAGAGAGATATCTTGTCTCTGAGGACGTGCTGTCCATCTGGGAATCCTGTAACATTCGGGCTTTTAAATTTTGGGTTAGCATTGCTAATGTTGTGGGTAAAAGCAGTGATGCATGAAGTGAATGGGAAGGGAGCACTTAAAGGAAGTATTAGAAGCAGAAGACTAGTCAGGGAAAGAGGAGTGGTGTAAAGCAACAGGAAGGAAAGAGAAATATGTATTTGTACTTTAAGTATTATACTCCTTTTCAAGGAGAGTTAAGGATGGGATGTATTCAGGACACTAGAATAGCAGAAGAGATATGGAGAAGTGACCTAATTCTTACAAAAAACGTGCGAGCAAAGAAATAGGATGGAATGGAACAGGTGAACCTTTTCAAATGCTTACTTCTGTGGAGGCTGATGTCTGTAATTGTTTCAGGAGATGGTGCTTTTATAATAAATCTTCCTATCACTTAAACTCCAAACCACAGAACATTTTACATTTGGTCACTATGCAAACAGGTTATAATCCTCATGGGAGAGCTTCTGGTTTACTTATTTCCCTCTCTTTTGTTACAGTTTTGTTATAAGTGGTGATAGGTTCATTTTTACAAGTGTCACTAATGGAACCTCAGCTGTGGAATGGAGTTTTGTGTATCACAGGCTATTTTTATGAGCATTTACGATATTTGCTGGGAAGAGCTGATCATATTCATTCTCAAGCTCTTGAAATGTAGATTGCAATGAGTATCTACAAATTTAAAAGTCTGGAGAATAATTTGATATAAAATATAATGTTGTTCTGATCTACAAGCTGTAGAACTTAGGACGTTCAAGTAAATATTTTAAAAAAAATAAACTTATTCTTGAATTCTTTATACAGTGAAATAATTGTGGCATTTAGGGGAGGAAAAATTGTTCTTAATGGCAGGAAAATTTTGCTTTACAGAATATTTTGCATTTGCCTATTTTGAAGAGCCAAATAGATTTCAAGGGTAGAATTTAGTCTGGTTGAATTATCTAGGTGAATGAACCTTTTTGTTTTATGTACCCTAACTAAATTCAAGAAGATATGAAGGTACACAGTGTCCTTCTTTTACTAAGTGTCAGATGTGAAGAGTTTAGCTTATAGCTTGTTTTAGTGAAAGACTCAAATATAGTTGGAAATCATTCTGTCTAAAGGACTAGAAGGTCTAAGCAGTCAGGGACACATAGTCTGATGGATAGGTAGTCCATGAGGATTTCTGGAAAGCTTCAGTGTTAAGATCCCCAAGTGTCTTTTATCAAGAAAGCTGTAGCAGCACCTTCCATGGTATTAGAAGAATGGAGAAATGGAATTGAAATGTTGCTTTTGCATTTTAACTCATCTTTTAATGAACAAGTTTCCCCTGTATGTGCTCGAAGCAAGTAGAAAGCAGGTGCTGAATCCATCTTGTGTCTGGAATAATTGCTCAAAATAAGTCACAGGATCAATTCTGTCTTTTCTTGCACCCTACTTTGTAAGGTTTAGCTGGCACTTCCACTGGTGCTTCTGCCTCCAATGGATTGTACCCGTGTTATTAAGAGTATTGCAAGGTTGCGTTCTTGCTATGGAAAAGAGTGTGTTGCACCTGTCTTTTCTGCTCTGTCCCTGAGCCTTCAACACTTCTACTCTCAGATTTCTCCAACATGCCTCCGTGTGCAAAAGCTGAGTTGTAAAGCATGCCAGTTTCAGCCATCAGAAGGTTGTCATGCATTTTTGTGTCTAGATTATCTACTCTAATTATTTTTTAGACCAACACACAAATATTTTGTTATTCTGAAAACAAACTCCTCTGTTTAGTGTCAATGTTAGAAATCATCAAGATCATTAGGCACAAGTCACTAACCCTTCTTTTTCAAAAGCCTCTTCCTTTGCTTCAGCTAGAGTTCTCCTTTTCTACACATGAAATAGTCTGTCTTCCTTTATTGTTGGCAGCTCTGCATACCTGGAGGTTTGACTGGGAACAAGTTCTGAAAAGAGGTGCTTTGAATGGATGTTACTCTGTACAAAGCTAAATCTCCCATAGCTGTTACTGGCACGCTCTTAGATTAAATTAAACAGTTCAGTGTAGCTATTAATCACTTCAATTATTTCCATAATTCCAACTCCAAGGCAGCTTTAGATTTTTAGCTGGCTTAGTCATATCATGTGGCCGTGATTTTCAAGGTATTGTCCAAGGGAGAGAAACAACTTACATGAAAAAGTTTATTAAGCTGGAAGGCAGAAGTGTTTGTTCCCAGTGACAAGACTTCCTGGTTGTTTCGCATCCCCTGCTTGGCTGTCTGTTTGGAAGCAGTCTCCATGCCTCGAACTAGAATATTTAGGAAAGGACAGGACTTCTTTAATGTATAGAAACCTGATGAAGAGCAGTAGAGATGTAAAAGGCCCAGCAGGCCAGGTCTTTGCTTGTTCTTACGTAAGCCAATCCCCGGTGTGCCTCACAGAAAACATCTCCTTGAAACCTGTGACTGAAATCCTTCCCTCCATCCTAGAGTCTCTTACAAAAAGGATGAACACCATGAATCCAGAGACAGCTGGGGGATTGTTGGTCCAACAGACACATCCTATTCACTACCTGAATATAAAGCCAGTGATGACTTTAACTCTGTGCATTAGTGTAAAGGTTAGAGGAAACCCCAACCTTGCACTACTTTGTGTTGTTAATGAAATGCTAGAAGACAATGGAAAGCAACTCAAAAGACTGCACAAGAGAAAGATTAATCCTGTGTCAACGAAGACTTTAACCTGATTCATCCATCGCTCCCACTGCATGCAAAGTGAGCCCTGATGCTGCATCAGTCATTGGCATGTAACAACTGTATACTTAGGGGTTTTTTTTCACTTGTAGATCTGTCCCAACTCCCATATTTCTGAGCTTTTAATTGCAAGGCTTACAGCATGTTACAGAAATACTGAGAATTATACGTGGGCCAGTGGGAATAGGTAGCTTAAAAGAATTGTTCTTTTTCAGGTAGCTCCTTAAACCTAAAATTTCACAGACATCATTATTAACATCTCACAGGCCAGAATTACCTTTTAGACCAATCAGTGAGTGGTGCTTGATCTACAAAGATAGTTTAGAGACAGATTATTACATGATAACAAGCAGAGTTCAGAAACTGAAGTAGTACCATAAAAGCTGGTAGAAGTTACATTGTGGTAACAGATTCTGTATAAGTCTATTGCAAATTTGTGGAAGGGCTGGGCATGTACATTGAATTTGCTGATAAAATTCTACAGTATGAGCTTGTACGTCCTAACATTCGCCTTATGCCTTCTGGTGGCAAATTCAGCTACACATAAAATTATTTCCAGGTGATATTTTTGATCAGAGAACTGATTGTAGGGGAAGTACATGTGCAAAACACAGCGGGGTCAGGCTGCCATCCTTGTAAGGCCTTACAGAACATTGGGGCAGCTGAGACCAATCTTGATTTAATCATCCCAGGAACACAGAAGTCTGCTATTTTGTGAAGCAGATGGAAAGACAAAACTGCAAATCAAATGTGAAAGTGAGTGCTGATTCTCACTATAAATATTTTCTGTTCTGAATTTATGGTAAATAAGGAGCAGTGGAATAAGAAAATTATGCAGTTCTAGACAGATACAAATTATAGGCTTTTTAATAGATGTACTCCTGTGATGCTCAGTGAGCATCTGCTGGTTACAAAGTGCTTGCTTAGATTTTCATACACTTTCTCTTTTCGTCTCCATCCCTGCTGAAGGCTGATGTTTTTAGAACTGTATTTAAAATATTCCTGAAAGAATTTGCACTTACAAAACTCTTCTGCAAGTAGTAAGGCCTTTTATAAGGAGAGAGAGATAATGAACTGCAGTGCCTTAAAGGCTAGATTTTGTAAGGTGTTTAATTGCTTATAGCAATGGAAATTGAATATCTAGGTGTTTTTGGAAATCTCTCAAGATGCTTAATTGTATCTGTAGATGCTTTAATAAATTGGTTCCAAGTGGTTTGCCTAAGGTGCAGTTAGTTACTCATAAAGAGCTGAAAAGGGAAACATTTTCTTACTGCTGTAGCCGTTAATTTTTGCCTTCTTTATGACAAAAGGATAGGAAAACATAACCATTCATCGGATCTGATGGAATAGGGAAGAAATAGCAATGAGTTATAATAGGAAAATGAAGTTCAGATTTTTCTTCTCCTGTAAGGTCATTCTTATAACTGTAATGGATGAAAATAGCCTCCCTCTGTTTGTAAAGTCTATGTAATGACCACAGTGTAGCTGAGGATCTTGGAGGTCTTTCAAAGAATTTGATCTTCTCAATGCATTTTGATAGTAAAAATCACATGCTATTATTTCTCTTTTCTGGTTGATTATAGTTCTTATTGCAAACCTAATATCTGCTTTGAGTATTTAATGTTTCCAAGTTTGCCTTCATTTACTTACAAACCCAGGATGAGCATGAATGCCAGATGAAATGATTTTTTTGGTTTTTTTACAAAAAATAGTGATAAAATCCCCACAAATAGCTTTTGTCAGTGTTATCTTTTTACCCGTTTTTTATCATCACAACATATTCTTCAATTTACTGTTTTTCTTATCAAATGCTTTTGTTTCCACTAACCAGGATGCTGAGAAACTGGCTGGTGAAGAGCATGCCTGGAAAGACGTCAGAGATGCTGTAAATGAAGTGAGATATCCAAAATCAAAAGAAGGTATCCTTTCAGTGACAGGCTACAGTCTGTCATTCAGTTGTGAAAACAGTCCAGAGAACCCCTTAGTATGCAGTTCATCTTTTGAGATTTAGTTCCTAACTAAACCAAGCATTTTTATGTTGGCTTAAAACTGCATTTTTAACTCATTTAATGTTTAAACCATGCAATAGTCTTAATTGTATTAATAGTAATAGGGTTTATGATTACTTGGACTGGAACTGCTTCATGGCAGGGACAGTAGGCACCTATGATGTGAAAGAATATTTTGACTCAGGTTTGGACTTCTGCCATCATAGCCTACCACTTCACTTAAGTCCACTTCTAAATGATATAGACCTTCATCTGAAACATTAAATTCTTTGTCCCATTATTCTCATCATGAATATTCCCAGGTGCTCATTCTTTGCACAGAAATGACAATAACAAGGACATAATCACAGTCAGGTTCACTGCAAACATTATACAGTTATTATAATAAGTTATAATAACAATTATATATAAAAATAATTTATAATTGAGCAAATTGAATGAGACGATCTTTCACTAATAAACAGAACTGGAGCCTAATGGCCATCGTGTAGATATTCAATGCAATTAAAAAAAAATATTGGACAGCAACAACCAATAAATGATGAACAGAAGAGAGGCAGAGATTTTTACTTGAAGATTATAAGTATATTGATCGCTCTCAGTTTATTCAGTGGAATTTCACTGGCTGTGAATTTGTTCTGTTTTAACACAATGCCTTACCATTTTCAGAAACATGGGCTTTCTCTGGAGCCAGAGAGAATTAAATCTCTCGGTACTCCTTTTCAGCAGCATAAAAACCAAATTTGAGTGGAGATATTCCAGGCTGGAAACAAACGAACAAAAATACAACTAAGTTTATTTCTTTCTAATCTGGAGAGATTAGTTTGTTAGCAAAAGGGAAAAACTCATCTCTTCTTACTTTATTTTTCGTATAGTTTCTTGTCAGTCTTAAGTTCCTTTGTAGTCATTGGAGTGAGACAGACGATACTCAAATAGATCTTCAGGCATTCAGTTATACTTTGAAGTGCATATTTTAACCTGAAAGTTAAATTGTAGACGTGCAATATGCGGTTGCAATCGTGTTTATGCTGAAAGTATGGATCCAGAATACTGATTCTATTTGATGTTCCTATATTTAATGGCAGGAGAAATTGCACCTATTGAATTTTGCTATGATCTTTAATCAAGATTATTGATTTAACTGATATTTTAAAATGAATCAAATACATTGTAGTAAAAAGCATGAGGTCTGGTTGAAAAAACATACCCTTGTCTGTTCAGCTTCTGTTCTCAGACACGGGCTATTTGAAATGTGTCATCTTTCCTTTCATTGTGCCACAATAACCAGTGCTAAGTGGTGTGCAGTGGAGAGTGCTGTACCTGATCGAGGGGACTTGATGTTTGTCAGCTTGCCAAGAATGAACAGAAGACTTTCCTTGCTGACTGAGGCACATAATCATGAGAATCTGCAAATGTAATATTTTTAGCAAATTAAACAAACAGTTCCTACAGCTGAGAAAGTTACTGACTTCCAAAACCTGAGCTACTGATTATAGCAGATCCTGCGTGGTAATGCTAAATCCACAGTTAGAGAACTTGAAACCATATGTATGAGTGGACTGTCTCAGACCCAAATTGACACACTAAAGCCCAGTGCAAGGGGATTATTGTTGAGAAAAGAATTCCTGTGCACCTCATGCCACACAACAGTAGCAGAGCTGCTTGAGGGCTTTTCCTCTAGTCTTAGCCAGCTTCTCTTTTGTCCTGTTGCTTTCTAGTTTGCAATTTATGTACCTGAAAGCTTGGTCCCAGCAAGTTTTGCAAGATAGCATATCTGCTAGTCAGTGAACAAAGCAGTGTAATGAGAAGTAAAAACAGACAAATACTATACATCAGCTAAAATGGTAATCTTTCAAGAATGTCTGTGCTTTGTACTTTCTGCAAAAATTGTATCAAGTGGAAATAATATCCCTCATTCTTCTGTTTGTCTGTCCTTAATCAGTTGTAAAGAATACATGGATGTTTGCCAGAGATAGAAAGGTTAAGGTGCAATATTATAATAACACATTCCTTCCCTTATATGGTTCTTTCAATCCAAGGGCATGAGAGCAATTTACAAATAATTAGTTTAGCCTTGTAACAGCCATGCTATAAATCCTGGCCCAGCCACATAGTGGTCACATTCTTAAATTTAAGTGTAAATATTCCCATGTTCATGAAAGACTAACTACTTCATCACAGGGTTATCATTATACACTTAAATCCGTTGCTGGGTTGGGGTGAATAGTATTTTCAGTAATGTCATGACGGTGACTGCTGAACTTCCTTGAGTTGATTGTATGGAAAGGAATGTGATACAAACAATGTTACTTCTTATTTTACTGTAAGTCTATTTTTTAAAATTTGATTTGTTCTGAGTGGTGTGTATAGGGTCTTGTTGGCGTTTAGATTGCTTGCTTTCTGGGACTCACATAAATTCTCAGATGACAGTACTCATTTAGAATGTGGGAGTATTGGTTTTCAGCTTAGGTGTGGTCACAGAGAGGAGAGTCTGGTACATAGAGTAATCAAATGTAATGAAAATAAGTGATATACGATAAGGAATATCCAACTAAAGTGGATGCGAACCCCAGCCTACTTTTCCCCTCTTCCAAACACACAAAATATCTTTGGGTAGCGTTGAAAGTAAAAATCTTCTTTACTGCCAAGATCTTTAATCCTGAAGTAAAGTCAGACATCAGAACTGTGATGCTTTTCTTTCTCATGCATGAAAATGCAGCTGTACATGGAAAAAAAAACCCAATGCTCTTTACAACTATTTCAAGGAGAGAGTTAATTAATTACAAGAAAGGGTTCTAATTTCATGACAATTCTAAACTAAATCTTGGGCACCTTGAAAGTATGTAATTATTTTAATGTATAAAAAAATTAAACCTTTTTTTAGCTGCTGAGACATTTTGTTAAAACATATTTCCATGGTTTTCTGCCCTTGGGTGTAAGATTTGTAGGAGTATCTTAAGTAAATAATAATGTTCAGCAGCAAATATAAAGTATTTGGATTTTAGTTTTTTAGATATTAAAATATCCTTTCATTTTGTCATCATTCTTTTACCCTTTAATGCTGAAATACTGCCTTCTTTTCTAGTTTTGCTAGATGTATAACAAGCAAAGCATAGTTACCTAAGATACCACTTCTGAGTTCAAGTATGTTTTCAAGAATTGAAGCAGAGTCTGGAATGATGGCAGCTTTTTTTATCTTAATGCCCTGTAGCTCTTACTCCTTACTAACAAAATTTAGAACTTGTATTTTTGTTTGATTGAAAATATTTCTTTAACTAAGGCAAATAACAGAGTGGGAGCAGGTTCTGTCAAGATGCCAGAATCTCTTGAGCAGCAATATGGGTCGTCTTCCAGACACAAATGTCTACCAACTGAAAATGCTTGACTGTGCCATGGATGCCTGTATTAACCTTGAATCTTGGGAAGAAGCTTTGTATTATGGCAGCAGGACTCTGGAACCGTACAGGTAAGAGATGTAATTTGTTCAGCTGTTTCCAAATATGGAGGAGAGGGGGCTGTCTCATTAAAAGCAGAGACTGTGTCTTGTCTAGATTCTTCTTGCTGATTTTATTTCTTGTTGCACATCTTGCCGTGTTTTCTATGTTAATGCATGGGGCAGAATTCCCATTCTGATTCCACAGTCAGACTGAGAGCAATTAAAATCATAATAGTAACTACAAAAATAACTGATTATTAGCTCCTCAGTGTTTCATGTGTCCAAGTGCTGCCCTATCCGTGATCGGAAGCTGACTTTCAGGTTCAGACTCCACTCCCTTGAGGGTATCACTGTTTCGTGCTGAGGTAGATCAAGCTTGAGGGACAGGTAGCTGACTGAAATAATGTCTTGTGTGTTCTCTGTATATAGATTTTGCAGAAAGAATTAAAAAAAAAAATCTTGCAAATGCAGTTTCAAGTGGAAATTAAAAAGACACCTGGTCCTTATTTTGGGAAGGGTCTAAGGTGGTGAAGCACTTGCTCTTCTTCTGGTCATTACTTGCTACTATGCTATGTGCTAGGAGAGTTTCTGAGTCTGATGGCCTTTTATTGATAAGGAAGGATACTGTAGGAGATCCTGCTTCATATGCTGGGTCTTGAAATTCGTTGGAGACTGGAGCTGTAATGCAGCTTTGGTCATCTAGTGGAGAAGTGGCAGTTGTTGTCTGCTTTGATGTGTGTTCTAAAAACTCTACGACTCAAATCTTTGGCTTTTGGATATTTGTGTTGTTTGTAACTAAATGTGCTGAATGTCCGGATATAAGGTCGTTAACACATCAGTGTTCAAACTTGGTAAGGTATTTATTGGTTCTTTCACACCATATGATGTTCCAGTATATAGCGTGATGTTAAGCAGTGTGAGGGGCACGTTACTGCTGAATAATATTTGCTGCTGTAAATATGAACATGTCAAATTTTACATTTTTCCCTAAGCAAACCAGGATGCCATCAGCATTCAGTATTTTGCCTGAGAAAATCTCATCTGGCAGCCTCTTTCTGAACAAAACTGGGTTTCACTTGAGAAAAAACACAACATTTCAGAGCTTTCAGTATAAAGTAAAATAATTGGCAAGAAATCTGCACAGGCTTCAGTACACCAAAGCTGTAGAGAATCTTAGTGTTCATAATGGCTGTTATTTCCCATAGAGGAGGACATGAGTGCCTACAAATTCTCACATTTCTTCAGGGTGAAATTCGTGTCATGCGTGTCCTGCTTAACCTTTCAAACAGGGCTTATGTAGTACTGCAGCAGTACATGCTTCCTGCCAGCCTTCTTCCATGTGGCACGCTCCAGATGTACAGAGCAGTCTGCCTGTTTAAATGCTCCCTTATTAAATAAAAAAACCCTCACTTGTATTTTTTTAATTTTAGAACATGTTAACTCAGTTCTTCACAACTGAAAACTGCGGATTTTTCCCCAGACATTTCCAAGATCAGAGATTATAGTGAGACCAAGTGCAGTTTTACCAGATAATTTAATAAAGCTTTCTTTATTTTGTTTACTAAACTGTACTGGAGTTTTCAAGCTATTTAATGCAGGAGTTCGGAGATGAAGGAAAGGGTTCAACTGTACATTCAATTAGTATCTCTTAAGGAGTGCTATTTACATGAGATACTTGACTCTTTTTGCACCTTGAAGAGCTTGTCCTTGTTCTCTCCTCATACAAAAGCATTATTTAAGAGAGATTTTCGGTTGTTGTTTCTTTCTTTATACCTTCAAGTCATCACTGCAAGCTTTGACACACCTGAAACAAAATCCTCAGTTCCTCTTTACAACAAATTGTGCCCTAAGCAGCAGGAGAACAAATCCTAGGGAATCCTTTAGGATACACTGAATTTCTCCTGTTGAATTAATCTACCGCTTGCCTGCTCCTGCAGTTCCGTTATAGCTATCTATTTTCCTTTCCTCAGTTCTGGGAAAGGTATTCATGTAGCTCTCCACAGGAAATCACCTGATAATTCAAGCAGTCCATATAAATAGCAAATCACTGTTACAACTTTGAAAACTCTGGAGATTTGATGAAAAACAATTTTAATTTCAGGTAATGTGTTTATTGTGCATTTTCCATTTTTTTAGCAACAGGATTAATTTTCAGTGCTGTGTGACATGTATCGTAATGTATGTTTTCATTATGATGGTGGTTGATTTTTTTAGAATCATTCATTTCATTTAACTGGCAGAGATAGATGGTTAAATTACATAAAACTGATACTGAGTACCGACCTCTCTGTTTCTGACAGTGACAAAAACCTATGAGGAACATTTTTTGGGACCTCTAAAATATTTTTAGAACTTCCAAAAGAGGGAGGTAAAGTCTATCGAGAGGAAAAGCTGTCTTCTCCTTTTGTTTTGAACCATAACTGTCCATTATTTGTTAAAACCTACAATGCGTACTTCCACTGAATAGCCTAGGCCAAATGTATCTATATAGCTTTTCTTGTAAATGTCACAGTAATTGTCTGTCTGTCCAAGAGCCTTAACAAAAGTTGAGATGTTTGCCTAAGTGAAATCTGCCCCACATCACCATCAGCACTCAGCAGCTTGCGAAAATAAACTTCCTTTCAAAAAATCCTCATGAGCCTTAACCGCAGAGTAACAGAGTATCAGCAAGAGGTGCTACATGCATTTGTCATATCTCAGCACATTCACACTCTGGACTGACTGCTGCTTGTGCAGGATTGGATTCAGAGATACTGAGTAAGACAGCCTTCCCTTAGGTTACCTCTGAGGAAAGACCCCAGTGTTTAGCCCCTTTAGTTGCAGAGAAAGCACATACGTTTTGGGGATTGGGTTTGAGGGTTTTTTTTTCCCTTGTCTCAAATATTCAGCTTATACAGCAGACAAAGAGTGAAAGTTTGCATCTGTTATAGAACTCTGCTGGATGTCTCCAGCTATCGTGATATGAGTAGTAGTAGGAGAAGTAGTTAAGTGATGCCAGGAGCCTGCTGGATTTAGGAAGCGGAATGGACTGGGTAAAGCTTTGTTGCACCTCTGGGCTCCTGTGGCATCAACTCTAGTGAGATTCTGATACAGAGGACAAGCATGTCCATCTACTTCTGTTCTGCACTGCTCATAATCTCCTGCTGAATATAAAGCTAAGTATAAGTCCCACTGAAGGGCTGTTTTAATTAACAATCCTCCATCTCCAATGCTACAGCGTTAGGAATTGCTGGAGGGCTCCAGTGTTAATGAGAGGAAATTCCATCTTTTCATTCTGTATGGAAGTGTTGTGCAGAAGTGCTGTCCTGTCTCTTTCCCGGCCAGCCTTACACATCCTTCCCCCTTCGTCCTCCCTCCGCTGAGTCAGCACTGATGCAGGGCTTGTGCTGATGTGGCAGTTCTGCTTCTGGAGTGGGAGGGGCTGGGTGGGTGGGAGCATCCCATATTTGTGTGAGATGTGCATCATTTATCTGATCTTTTCACTCCTCCTATCATTTCTATTGACATTTTGCAGTATCCCATTACTTCACCTTTCTTCGGTGACTGAGGTCTTTTAGGAAACAGGGAAAACAATCCCCATCAGCCCAATTTCAGATTCTTCTGCAAATGGCTGGGTTTAAGAACAGTGGCTGGAATGTGCTTCTTGTTGAGTATTTTCTGAGGACTTAGTTGAATTTTCATTGCGTGAACAAAATGTCAGCCGGGAATTTGTGATTTAGAATTCTGATTCAATAGATCTGATGGACTGTAGTTTCTAAGTATGTGAACTTCAATCAAGAGACAGATTAAAAATTGATGGTTGCTATTGTATCTTTTCCATGAGTCATGATCTTGTGAAAAAAAAAAAGCTGAAATAGCTCTAGAAACTGATGTTCTTGGAAGAGACTCTGGTCCTATTTTCTCTTCTTCAGAAAGGATCTCCAATAAAGAGTCTGATTTTATTTTGTCTGATTACCCCCCCATCCCCTTTTCAAATGTGTTTTTCAAAAAGCCCTGCTCCTACAGGTACGTGTTTTGTAATATACGCACGAGATAAGCAATTACTGGAAATAAAATTTTTCATCTTTACGTATGATCGAATATATACGGTTCTTAACTGGCATACTGTCTAGTGCTGAGGCACTTGACTGGAATTTACGTTAGTTTGAAAGTTAAGAGTACCGTGGAAAACAAAAAAACCCCAAAAGTGAACTGCAGTGACCAACAGGACCACTGGGGGATGCTAGTGCTTAAGGGTTAAACTCTGCGTTCAGCCCCAGTCGGCACCCTGGTTGTGGGAGGTCCCCTGGGGACTTCGACGTGGCTGACAGATTTCTGACCCTACTGCTATAGCAGTAATTCAGTGTCTTAATCATAAAGCATCAGTAGGAAACATAAATTTTACCTCTGGGATCACCTGAGAGGGAGACAAAAATGTGAAGGTGGAGAAAACAATTCAAAGAGAAGGTGAAACAAAGAACAGAAAGAATAAAATCTACCTTGCTCACTTTTCTGGGGTTCTAGAAGATGGCCACAGGCATTTATCTCTGATGAGTAAAATGTGTGGAAAGAAGATGGAAAAAAATCTTGCCAAAGAACTGGAAGAGATTAAAAAACACAGCTCATGGGAGAATCTGAAGAGCTGAGGGATCTTTCCTTTCCGCTATCTAAATGAAAAGATATTAATTAAATTTAGGAATTGATTTTGCGTTCATGAATACTTCAATTGATTTGTCAGCTAGAGATGGTAGAGATGGACATAACTAAACATCACAGGTTTGTGAAAGGAAGAACGAGGTACATTTACTGAAAGAGTAGGTTGCGTCTGTGCAAAAGTGCGAGGCTGAGGGCATCACAGCTCATTGGAACTTCAGGATGCTATTGCTATAAACCAGGTGGAAAACCACCAGACAGCCTTACCTGCAATGCAAGCAAATCAGCAGAGGAATGAGAGCTTGATAGTGACAAACTGCTAAAGCAGATAGAAACAGTGGATGGCACCAAGACTATCTCACCGTTGTCCTTTCCTCCCAGGTTATTGACAGTAGATCACTCGTCACTGCCTGTGTTTAGTGAGTTATAGGTAAATAGTTGACACTATTAGCGTAGATCAGTGAAGGCCAAGCCATCTTTACAAAGAAATCTTTATGAGAGACTGTCAATGTTGTAAATTTGAATATGGATCTCCTATTGTAAGTCAGACCTCCTCATGCACTGTACTCTGTATGTTGTCATGTTATAAACCTTTTAAAAAAATTAGGATATATATGAACATTTATATAATTTATATGATAATCATCTTTGTTTCAATTTTATGCCCTCTTTAGTTAAAATATTCTGTGAGATAGCACAGGCATTACAGTAAGATTTTCTGTTCCATATTTGTTATTTTAATCAAAAACCTAAAGATGGTTTGTATTCTGGAGAAGTTCAGATATCTCTTGTGTAGATCTGAAAGGACAAAAATATACACCAGAAAGCATGAAAACTATAAAGTCTAGTTTGTTCTTTTTTTTTTTTTTTTTGTCCTCTGGGTAGCAAAACCCAGTATAAATTGGAGAGTGTATTGTACATAATTCTTCCACAAGACAGATGTTTGTAGCAAAATTTGCACAATTTCTGGCTTCAGTGTATCTATTTTGCAGATGAGCAAGGAACATGCTTGTCCCTGGCGTGATATCTTTAGGGATCCCTTAAAGCACTTTAGCAGCACACTCCTATGCTCCATTCCTCCCTGCTTCCTCCCTTCCAGACCCCACCAATTCAAACAGCTTTATCCAAAAAAGAAAAAGAAATATTTTATATCTGAAGTTTTGTACCTAAGTTATCTTTGTCCTTATCAATCCATTTCCCACATAGGAAACGGATTTTCTGGTTTGCTGCTTGCTAGCTGCGTAATTCTGCATCGGTGCCTTTCATTATTTGGTTCTTTTCTAGTTGTTTCTCAAGAATTCTTCCATTACAGCCACGTGTTTTCCCCAAAAGTGATACTGAGCTGTGTAATCCTCAAAGACTTCTGTAAATGCACATTCCCACAAGTGCTCCACCATCTACCTTTCCTCATTTTCATATATTGTGCATATGTGTAAAATTTTTTACCGTTCTCTCCAGTTTCCTGTTTTTCAGGCATAATTTTGATGTCCCTAGGTTGCCCAATGAGCAGAAGTTCAGCATGTCAGTGTTAATTTGCAGTACCTCATTCAGTACATCCCAGATTTTTTAGGTAGGCTAAAACTTTCTTAAATATCTTCATTCCTGCAAGATTTTTCTGACAGTGTGCATCCAGTAGCTCTATATTTGTAAAGTGGTGCTCACTAGCTTCAGTTTTAGCTTCTAGTTTTGAATTTTAGTTTTTAGTTTCACCTTTCACTTATGCCAAGAGCTATTTGTATCTGAATTTTACAGATAGTGATCTCCTAGTGATGTTAGTGAAATAAATCACCAAGTTTCCCAGAGTTTCATTTTTCTCTGACACAAATACAAGTGTTGATTTCTCCATCTCTCACATAGCATTTCCAACATGTTTTAAGACACTTATTAAAAGAGCTGTGTTCTCTAGTCAATAATAACTTCATCCATAGAGAGCTGGACCTGTAGGATCTCTTTCAGAATAAGATATTAGACCATTCAGAGCTTTAGGCTTTGTCTAGAATAAGGATTTCAGACGTAATCTTTCTGCCTAACAGAACTGAAAGGTTCAGTTTGATTTTATTGCTCTTAAGCAGTAATAATTGGAATCTTTGTTTTTGTACAAGAATATTTGTAATTTACAAAGTAAGGACTTGCACAGCCCTTACCTAAGCTCTTTTCATTAGTCTGCTTGCTATTACAAACCAATTAAAGGATGTGAATAAAATAGAAGTGAGTGTTAAACAAGTACTAAGCAAATACAAAGCTCCCATATACTAACCTGCAAATGTGTGAGTGATTGTTACAAAGACCTGTGTGCTGTAAGAAAAATGCAACATAATTATTCAGCTGGAACGATTTTGAGAATGATTTTTTTTTTTAAATTCACAGTGTCTGTGTGAATTTTGTTGAGTAGAAAAGAGGGGAATTGATGGCATAGATATTCTAAACAAAGGTTTGCTTAGAACCTGAGCTAAAATAGGACTGGGAAGTGATATAGAGAGAACAATTAACAGTTAAAAATAAATAGTAAGAAGTATATGTGGAGTTTTGGATTCCTTTGACAGTAACTGAGCATTGCTTTGAAAAAGCTGTTTTAAAGGCAGAAGTCATGGTGAAAAGGGAGACAAGGGGGAGGAGAATCATTAAAAAAGAAAGATAAACTTACAATACTATGTCTGATGAAAGAGACAAAAAAGAGAGAGGGCATGCTGAAAATAGCAGCAGAGAGGTTTTAAGGAACAATGCATTCTCTGAGGGTAGAATTAGGGAAAGTCTGACTTGAGTCAGAAAATATCTGTTTCTTTGTTTAAATAAATTGTCAATTTGAGTTGAGGAGGCAGAGAGTGGAGACTTGGCAGTACTTCTAAGGCAGAAATCAATTAAAAGTTCGTAGTGGTGGAGATGTGAACACTGGTGAAAAAGGAAAATTGTGGTATTTAAGCAAGGAAACAGTCTAAGCAACCTTGGAGATGAGACTGAAAAGGATCAAAAAGCAATATTTTTTTCTATTGAAAAGGGGGGAAAGTTACTGAAAAGGAAAAACAGTTATGAGGGAGGGAAGAGGAAAGGAGCATATGATAAGAGGAGTAAAGAAATTGAAGAACATAATCTGTTTAAAGAGTGGATCGATGAGGTTGACCGGGGAGAGTGAGTGATGGAAAGACGGTGCTTTGGAGAGGCGCGTGCATAATGAGAAATACAAAGGAAGTATTGTACACGAAGAACTGTGCCAGTGAATGACAGAGACAGTCTATGCAGCAGGAAACCAGGGATGAAGGTCAGAGAGGTTCTGCAGCAAACCAGATGATGCTTGGTAAGGCTGGAAAGGAAAAGAAAAACTGAACCTGCAGGTGAGGGGAAGAGATAAATTACTGCAGTGAGCAAAGCTTAGAGACTTCGCAGTTACTCTTGTGATGATAGACTACAAGCTTAGTGGCTCTTGAATTTACCAGATATTGAGTAAAAGGGCTAATACGTAATAGATCTCATTAGGAACATATTACTCAGACGTCCCTGAAAACCAGAAATATCCTTATTTTCAGGTCCTGTGTTTACTAAGCGTGCATAATGCTATCTTGGTTAACAGGTTCATGCATACTTCCCTCCACCATATCAAATCTCTGTGAGCTGTATTTCTCTTGACCTGGTAAAGATCTGTTAGTCAGTTTTCCCTAAACCCATAAAACCAAAAAACCCAGTCCTTCCATACAAGGAACATTTGGAGGTGTCAGAACTAGTTCTAAATTACATAATCCTGATATGGGAGATGACACAGCCACAATAGGGTAGCACCCTGTGTCTTATAATTAGCAGTAGAATTGTGCCATACTCCACAATTACTCAAGGAAATGCTGAGAATATGGACTGCTACACGAACATTACTTGCACTACCTCATAGCTACAGCAGTTCCAGGCTTTCAGAAATTTAGTCAATGGTTAATCTTCTCCTTGCTTCTTGTACAACGACTAAACATTGTATTATGCATGTTAGAGTGAAAGCGTTGATGGTGTGGTGTGACCTTATGTTCACCTGCAAAACCCTCCTGCACATATTCCCTTGGTTGCCATGTAAGGTGCTACCTTCTTCCTGTTAACTGTTTTTCTGCTAGAAAATCTATCTACTTTAGGACAGAACCTCAAACACTGTCTGCTGCTTTCTAACCCTGAGACATCTGCTGAGGCTCAGATAATCCAATTCCCTGGTTAAGCAGGGAAGTAGGGAAGTGCTTCTACTCTCCCACCCCCTTACCTCTCCCAGATGCCCTTCTCTTTCCTTTAGTATACTTGAACCTCTTTTCTCGGGTTCAGTTTGTCATTTCTTCATCAGGCAAGACACAGAAGCCTGAATCACCTTTAGTAACGTGACTTTGAAGATGAAAGGGAGAAAGAAGAAATAAAAAGGAAATGACTGTGGGTAGAGAGCCGAAGAAAGGTGGTAACTGATTACAAATGTTGGAAGGCTGACAAAAGACAGGCTATAACAGCACTGCGGAAAAGGACTCCGAGTAAGAGAAAGTAGGCTGCCCAAAGGACCATAAAATCTGACAAAAGTGAGAGCAAGATGAATATATCAGAGAGAAAAGCATCACCTTCTGAAAATGAATCAAGTCTATTAGTGAATAATTTAAAAATATGTATTTTACAAAGAAATGTATGTATCTTGGTGGAAAACTGAGGAATGCAATGTGCACATGACCAGTAAAGGAGGGGAGGGAAGATTATAGGCAACCAAATAATAACAAGAAGCCTAGAATTATCAAAATTAAGGAGGAAAGCCTTTCTTTTAACTTCCCCCCATCACCACAAAAGATAAAAAAGACAGAGGGCAATGAAAATGGATATTGCCACAGTTGTAAACACTTTCCTAAGAAGAAAATCAGCTTTCTCTAGCTGTGTAGTGTGCTCTTGGAAGATATGATTGATGGGCTGCCAGAAGTGAAGATAAAGTTCTTGAATCTGTGTTCATTACAGCCACTTCATGAATACATTTCCATATTAATTCAGGTGTGCTGAGTGATGCACACCAAGGATTTAATGTACTTTGAGGCTGGCCAGCATTTCAGAACTCTTCTGAAAACTGGCAAAAATGACAGCCAACAAGCAGTAGCATCCTAAACCAGGTCTTTCTGCTCAATTCATTGTTGATGAAATAGAAAAAAGAAAGAGAAGAGAAAACCTTTTCATGCAATAGTGTGCTTGGCAGATTGTGAAAAACAGAATTAAATCCTACATTGCTCCAAAAGCCTCAGTAGATACAGTCATAAAAAGGAAAAACACTTAGGAGATTAATTTTCTTGTCAAAGAGGGAATTTACAAGATTTACCACAGCTTTTTATGGAGAACTTTGCTTTACACAGTGGCACAAAATATATGTTTTAAAATTGTTTATGTAATTATGCTGGAGATCTTGCTTGGGAAAAATGAGAAATTACTGCATGTTGTACTGTTTGAGATGTTCTGAAATAATGACATTGTGTCCTAGCAAACAGAGTGTAACTTCTCAAGTCTTACCAAAAATCATATAGAATAACTTAGGACCGGAGGAATGTCCTACTAGTGAGTTGCCTGCTCTCATGCCAATAGCTAGAGATTAGTTATCTTAGATATGTCGCAGTACTGCATCATTGTAAGGCCTTTTATTTTTCAAGGGATTTCAAAATGTGTAACCAAGTTGGGTAATATTACCTCTACCAATTCAACATCTCATAATTTGGAGATGGAAAACAGGTTTACATGCTTGCAGTAAGATAACATCCTGAATGCATACTCAAGCTTTATCTGTTTCTACCTGTCTGGATTCAGTTCATCTGTGTATTATCTTGCTGGAGCTCTACCAATGCTGGATATTTATGAAAAGATGCTATCAAATTGTGCAAGGTTGCTCATATCCTGAGCAAGAGCAATTCACCCAGAACTCTGCGCAAACAACAGGCAGCCTTTTGTTTCTTTTCCTGCAAATGAAAGCAACACAGCTCCATAGCAATCGGTGTTGTTTTGTGGATCCTGATTTCACTGAAGGTCTCAGCAACATACAATTCAGAGGCAAAAGGCCTGCACTGTTAGTGATAACGGTGCGATATATAAAACTAGGAGGGGCAGACTGCTTAGGGAGTCAAGCACCAAGATTTCTTCTATAAAATTTATTTCAAAGGTCAGAGTGGAACAAATATTTACCAGGTTGAATGTCAGAGAAAATTTACTTACAATTTCTCTGAAATTCACTCTAAAACACTGTCTCTTCCTTTTTGTGCTCTACATTAAAACATAAAACATGGTGAGGTTCTTGGCAGCTTGAAACTGATCAAACTTCTTTTACAAGGTTTCTGCGTGAAACTCTACCTTTTTCTCAGGCACAAATGCAGATAGCCATGTTGTATATACACATTTTGCACATACTCATACTGGTTTCTCTTGCTATTACTGTTTCTTTCCTAGGTAAATCACAATTAACTATATTACTGATAATTTTAGCAAGTTGGGTTGTATTTTGCTTCAGTTTTATTGATGTTTATTTTTTATATCTGCCTATTATTCCCTCTCTTTGCAGTCATTTTATCAAGATGTATTTGTAATGGCTTCAAGCAAATGTATGCATGCTTAAGCTGTACAAGTTGCATTACAGTAAACAGTGCAATCCTTTGGCCAATTTCTTCACACTCCTCAGGTGGCTCACCCCTGATCCTCAGGGCTACCCTTTGGCAAATTTCTGCTTGCTTTTGTTTAAACCGGGTTGACAAAAATGATTTGATTTCTAGAGTCTTCGGCATTGCTAGCGATAGCAATGACTTATATAGAGATACCTTAGCCTGTTCCTGAAACAAAGTTGGTGTGTTATGTTCAATACAATAACACTACCCCCAACTTGTGATTAAGTGCTCAGTGAGTTCCATTTCCTTATAAGAACATGTGTAAGAACCAAAGAATGTATGCCACAAACGCACTGAGCATTAATCTGTCAGCAGCTTAAGTGTGTTTGGGATAGTGCAATGGAAATATGCGGTATAGTGACACAGTATTTGTTCTCTGAGAAGCACTTAAGAGCAGATGGAACCTGTAAAATAGACTGATTCATGAAAATGTGCAGCTTCTATCAGGTTTGTTGGATGTTTTCTTGTTTTAACCTAAATAAACACAGGCCACATATTATTGAATCTTCACTAAGGTGCCAGTAGCTGCAGGTGGAAAACCCAGCATTAATAGGTGCTCAGAAATTCATCAGGAAAGGAATTCTATTTGGAAAACATGCTTATCTGCTAAAATAATGACATGGGTAAAACGTACAGTATCATTGTAGGTATATCCTAAGGAACTGAAAAAAAAACAAATTAAGGATTCTACAACAACATAAAGAACAAGATGCTGGAGTCTCATTACAATTCAAGGGAAAATTAAGTTGATAACAGATGTCTCTTAAAATTCTAGTATAAATCAATAGGATCTGTAAAAATGAGGTAAGGTTATATGGATATGACATACAAATCTGTAATATTTAATAGAAAAACGTTAAACATCCTACAGATCTCTTGAAGTATACTGTAAAACTCTGTCGACAATGGATACAGTTGCAAGTTGAATTCCTCTAGGGCAGGAGTGTCAGACTCACGGCTCCCACCGTTCTCCTGCTCCTGCAACGTAACGTGCATCACTTGCTGCACACGTGACCAGCGCTGGCAGGAGTGCAGGGACAAGGAGCTCAGCACTGCCGCTGAGGAGAAACAAGGTGCTTGGCTGGATAAAACAAGGTGGAGGGCTGGATTCAGCCCATGGGCCGTGAGTTTGACACCCTTGCACTAGGGCATGTACATAAGCAAGACGTTCATATCTATTCTTAATGGTGACTTTCTGCGCTCCATCATCTGCTAGTCTGAAGAAATAATAAACCCTGTATCAAGATCTGGGAGACCTTATATTCATGCAAACCTTCACTACAGTCACTACTTCATGGATTTTAAGTCGTGTGCCACTGTGGCTGTGACAATTTAGTTTTTGTGTTCCAAAATTTGCACCAAGTTTATCCTTGAGATGGAATTTGCATTGACATTTCCTATTGTTTTATATTGAACTAATTCAGCTTAATAATTGAATGAAAAGAAAGGTGAAGCTTGGAGTTTTATTCATTTTTTTTTGAAAGCAATCAAATCAATATATCTCCCAAAATAAAACAAAAAAGAGGATGTGGATTTCTAACACCTTGCTTTCTGTGTAGTGCAGAATTTCTGGACCTGTAGCAGAGATTTTGCTTCAGCTGATTTTGAGAAATTTGCTTGTGGTGAGCAGAATAAGAATATTAGAAATGTGTCTCTGGAAATATAATTCTATTCTTGTGAATTATGTGTGCTGCAGTCTCCAGTTAACTTTAAAACTACATTTTATATGCTCTTCAGGGTATAGTATATAATATTCTATTGAGCTAGTTTGCACATGTTGTTGGTAGTGTGCTTTTGAAAGGCTCAATAAAGGTCATACCTCTCCAAACCTAAGCGAATCTTGACTATGCAAAGTATGGCAAAACCTGTATAGCTGAAAAAACCCAACCAACCCAGACCAAACCCCTCCATTTTTCCCAGCAGTAGTGTATCACGCATATTATTTCTGCTAAAGCACAAGAGAGCAGAACCACAAGGGTCAGGGACATGCTGAATGAATGCCATGCATTGTCCCAGTAAGTGCTTGATCTTGCAGCGACCACTAAGAAATTAAAGACATTTTGGTGTCAGTGAGGTTTCTGTGATTGCGTTGTCTGTGCTTTTGCTTGTTAGCGCTACCTGGCAACTTGCATGAAGACAGAGATTTTGAATGTAATAAGTTCCTACAAGTCTGTAAGGAATAAGAAGCTACATATAAAGTGTCTGTAAATAAAGAACTGTAAGGTCATGTTCAGATGTATTAATAGACTTTAAAATGTCTACATAGAATAAACCCCAGCTTTTTAATGTCCTGATGGCAGGGAAAAAGCTTCACACCTATCCAGATATGGTAGCATAAAACAACCATGACTCACAGGAGCTGGGTGAATCTTGGTGCTCCCACAACTAGATGAACTCTGTCATTCTACTGCTCATGTCACAGCGGCACAGCTGTGGGAAGAAGCTAAGACCTTTCTTACCATCGTTGGGGAAAGCGAGAAGGTAAAAGGAAGATGAAAGAGAGCCATAAATAACAGCCAATATATTTGGTTATTCTGAGGCCCATATTTCTCTTAGAAATGATGGCATTAGGGCTCAACATCTGCATTTTACAGGCATAGCAATCTGTGATATTACAATGAATGCTTTAGATTAACAGTATTTGCACAGCATCAATGGAAACATTTCATACAATCACCCGAGCTGGAAGGGACCCAAAAGGATCATCGAGTCCAACTCCTATTTGCTTTCCTGTCTGCTTTTCATGCTACAGAATTGTTTATTTAATTTGGTTTGGTTTTTTTTTTTGTCAATTTGATTATTTTGTTTTATTTTTAATGTACGGAGCAAAAAAGAATACTATGGTAAAAATGGGGTAAGAATTTTAAAACTAAGGAAAATCTTGAATCCTGTCTGCAGCTTCAATGTTATTTGAACATTAGGCAGAAAAAAAGTCATTGCATACAAGCAGTTCTTACTACAAAGCCTGGACAGAGATGAGAGGATTTGTCAAGTCTGCATTCTTTTATATATCAAAGTAAACACAATCTTTAGTTAATGTGTTTGGAAAAAATTCAAAGCCATCAGGTGGAATACTTGGCACTGTTGTAGTTCTTGGCAAAATTCTCTTGACTTTGTAGGGCTAGAGTTTCATCTGTTGTGCTGGTTGTACATCAGTCAGCTGTAGACGGCTTGTGGATGAGTCATATGGAAGTGTCCCCAGTATCTTCAGAGCTGTCAAGTCTTGCACGCTCGGTAGGAAATGACCTGCTCTTCTGACCTCTCCCTCGTCCTCCCCAACCCCGGTGCAGTGACTGTTGCTTGTCTCCGCTTCTATGTCTGTGGAATCCGACAATAAGGATCCCTGGGAAAAGTCAGCTGGAATAATTTGTTGCTAGATAATTCATTACCCAGGAGCAATGCAGTGACAGGTCCTCCTGTCTCCTGTGCCTGTAAGTGCAGCCAGTCACATGCTCGTACATTCCTCATCCAGTGTGTGAATCTTGTGTGTGTGGATCCTGTAGCATGTTTCTCTTCCTCAGTGCTTTACTGGTCAGAACAATTCCATAAATTCAAGACCTGATTCTCTTTCATGTGCATAATTTTTAAATTAGCAAGCTTCTCTGTAAGTAAGAGAGCTGCACTTATGACTTTTGTTCACTGTGGGAGTTTTTGTTACGATATGTTGACAGATGTTTCTAATTCTCCCTGAGTTCAATGAAGCATTGTTTGCTCTTTGATTTTAGTATAGCCAAGTTTTACAATTTTACTTTTTTCTCAGTAGTTGAAGATACCTGCTTTTCACATACTGGTGGAGATTACAAATTGTTTTATCACGTAACCAGACAAAGCAGTGATTTAAGAAGCACAGATTTTGTGAGGCATCAGTTGAATGCTCTTCACTGTATTACATACCCTTTTCTGCTAAGCAAAACAGGTTTGGATAATGAAAAGAAAAAACATTATCCAGTCTTTTTTTAATTATCACTCAACATTAGTGAAGAAAACTACTGAGTGAGAGTTCAGGGAAATGAAAAGGGAACTTAATAATTTTGAAACTGTCCGACTACATTTCTTTCCTCATCTTGAGGAGCACACTATGCAGTATAGGAGTTAGTCATAAATTATGGGGCTTTTTGAATGGCAGTTCTTAATAAGCTGATATTTAATGATGTGTACTTAACATTTCTCACTTTTTTATATGGAGATCATGTGAGACCAAAAACATCTTAACATTGTGTATCCAATTTTGTGAAGACTGATATTGCCCTCTTCTTTCCTCTTTCACTTCTTTTTGGTTTTAGTGACTTCAGGACAGTGACTTTTGATTTCAAAATTTTTAAAAAATAGAACGACAAAGAGATTGGTGGATCAGAGGGACCAGTGGTAATGATATTATCTAACATGAATTGACAGGAAAATTAAGTCAGTGTGGTATGTAAGTCTAAATAGTGAGAATTAATCCAGCCTTTGACTGACAATGGCAAAATATTTGGTAGTGGAAGTGTTGGGGATGGCTCATCACAGTATGAAGGAGGAAGCCCCGATTTCTGTACTGCCTGGTTTTTAATAGTTGGTACCATTGTTCCTTCTCCAGTGTGAAAATATCTTTTGTACATGATCTGTGTCACTGCCTGTTGCCCTAGTTCATCCCTGACACCAACCTATGTGTGCCTTTGACCAAGCTGTCCCTGACCTTTAACTTTCTGATGATGCAAATCAAGTATTATTTTTGTAAGATATATCCAGACCTCTGTGTCTAATAAGAAGACTATATTATTTCAGAAAAAAAATTATTAAATAGACATGCTTTAGAGAATATTGTTTGGTTCATTCGCCTCCTGATGACACCTTGCTAACAACAGTCACTCAGGGGATCTGTTTTCCATCTTTACATTTAAACATTAGCCTGTTGTAAGCCACAGATTTCCCTGAAGTGCTATCCATAAATATACAAGCGTACGGAAGAGTTGGTTGCAGACATGTGCAATGAGTGTATTGGAAACTTTCAGTCTGTGGACCCTCAAATCCAAGGATTTCAGAACCTAGCTTAGCATGTTCCTTGTAGCCTTTCACTGCTTGTTAACACACAAGTCCTTCATGATAGCTTTGAGCAACACCAGGACAACTTCTGGCTGTAAGAAGCTCCAGGCAGAGCCATGTCTGCTCTAAAGGAAAGTACTACCATGCCAGCACTCAAAAAGTGGCTTGTTCACTGGCCTCTGGAACTAAGTGACCTCTTTTTTCATTAGATTTTGTCTCTGAATGACTCACTTTCAATGCTGGTTTACTAAATGTTGGCTGTGCTGCAGTGTTCATGCACTACTTATTATACACCAGAGAATTCACTAGAGAGACAGCATAATGGGTTTTACAGTGCACAAACCAGAGTTTACCATGAGAGGGGAATTTGTAACATTTTTCCTGCATTCATTCCATCCTATCTCTCTTGAGGCAAGCTCGCCTTGTGTTCTGTACCTTGAGGAATGTAGTATTGGTATCTTTATCTTCTGTTATCTTGGTTTTATAGAGTACTAAAGCATCATTGAGATTTCAACTTCGGTGCCAATTTAGCTAAATTTGGCCAATGGATTCAGATGTTACTAGAGAAGAACTGACAGACAGGTGATGACTCCATAAATCTTGTTATCAAGCTACAAAAGGGATTCTTTTCCTGAACTGTCGCAGAAGAAGATAAATCCAGCAGGTCAGGGAATGATAGACTAAAAATAAGATACAGTATGACCCGGACATCAGTCCTTCCCAGCCTTAGAGAGTCTGACTACTGGTGGGCAGAATGACATATTGCCAGTTCCTACATAATCTAGACATTATCCAAGAAGTGTGAAAAGGAAGAGTTTTAATGAGGGATTTGCTGAAAGCTAATGAAGTGGTTTTATGGATGCTTATAGGAAACTTCTTTCAGGTGTGAAGGGCAGCTTGACAGAAAGTATAGCAAGGAGAAATGGAAATTTTAAACTTGAGGGGGGTGTTTCTCCTGTTAGTGTAACTAAACTGGCAATTGAACATCTCAGTTTGTTAGGAACTCTACCATTGATTAGATATCTTTACAGTTTACAGATTGAAGTGGAGCATCAATTTCTTTTTGCAAAGAGAGTTTTGGCAGCTGCCAAATCTCCAGGAGTTACTCTCTTTCCGACCTGACAATGGACTCTCATTTCCCTATCTCACATAACACAAAATGCTATAGGAAGATAAAGAAAGTTTAGTGCTTCTTTGACTCTAACCTGCTTATCTTAATTTCTTTCACTCCTCTTTGTTCCTTGGTGAAGAATGAGTTCGGCTATGTGGAGATGGGGAGTGTATTTCTGTAATTTCTTCTCCCTTATCCCCTATTACCTCAGGAACTTGAGAGTACAAATCTGTATAATCATTTGTGGCCTCTCCTTCTACTACAGGAGACAGAAAATCAGTCCTCCTTCCAGTAGCTTCTGTGGAAAAAGGATGAAGACCCTATAATTTGACTTCTCTTTTCTCCAAGGAAGAGGTTTTTCCTGTCACCCAAATTCCTCCTTTCTTAAACCGTCATTTCTTCAACTAAGGTAGCAGAGGATTTTTTCCATTTTCAAAGAAAGGTGAGAGGATCCACCTCTCCTACTTAGGCAATACAGGAATGAGGAAAAGGATCAGCACACTAGAGCTTGGCTGGTCCTTTCTGCATTTGCAGACTGACATAAGCTAGAAGAGCAATTTCAAGAAAGACATTTTTTAAAAAGTAGCTTTATCTTTCTTACCCTTCTCTAGCATTATATTCCCCAGGTTCATCTGCTGTCTTGACAGAAAGGAAAAAAAAAAGGGAACACAAAGAAGAAAAACTGTAGAAAGGGATTTAATGTACTATGGCTTCATAGTCTGCAAAATCAATGTTTGACCTATATTGAGACCTCTATAGATGATATATAGTTTCCCCCTTTATTTATATTTAAGTGGACCATCAGCTGCCATGGAACTACACTCCCTGGTTACAATTCACATTACTGTGCAAAATTAGCATACGGATATTGCAATAAATGCTCCCACAGTGTTGCTGTTGGGTTGCAGAAATTGTGTGTGCATGTACTTCACTGGATGATGGAGGGTTAAACATGTTCCCTTGCAGTGTGTGCTTTCTTGTGACTTTTCAGAGTTTTTTATAAAACTATTTTCTTTTCACCCCTTTCATTTATTTGTTGTATATGCCCACATGACCTCCTGAAAATACAAACACACTCTCTTATTTGCAGAGCCCATTATCAGCCTTGTCTTTAGCCTCATGATAAAGGTCAAGTAGATTAGTTAGGGAGGCTCTTGCCTTTCTAAATCCATGTTGGTTATCTCCTTTTAGATAATTACTATCCATGTACTTCTCTGATGTGCCCCAGGGTGTAGTTTCCATTCCTTGAATACTGCAAGGTTATATTCATCTAATTTTGACACATTTTGCTGGGTTTCAGCTCTGCTAACTGATTTAATACCAGTACTTTTGTGATTAGTCATCTCAGACAGGGGAAATAGAGAAAGCATTTGGGAAGAATATTATTCTCCAATGCAAACCCCTGTAGAAACACTTGTGCTACACCAGCTAATGTTTCTGACTTTTCATGTGACAGTTCTTCAGCTATGCACAGTCTAATCTCTTCCATCAATGCTGTGTTACCTATGCAAATTCATGCTTTTATGGAAAACCTGTGGGAATAAAGGAGCAAAACAGTAAGAAAGCGATGACTAATATTAACCTCTCTGTAACCTCTAGTCAGTCTTTAAAATGCCACCAAAACATCAAGGCTTTCCAGGTTCTTATTTTTAAAAAATAATATTCTAATATTAAGAAGCCCACGTTTCACATCTGCCAGAAAAAGAAAAAAATATAACAATTTTTTTTTATTTTGTACTCTGTGATAATAATTGCAGGAGGACCTTGAGGACTTTAAAAATATAGAAACATGCAAGATGCAGCTTAAAATTGTTTGCTTCTAGTGAACATTCCTTATCTACTGAATTGTCAATTTGGGCAGCTGCACTTTGATAGATGCTTTATCCATAGTTTAGCACGTGCTTTTTCCCTGGTTTTCATTGTTTTTCTTCAATACAACAGAACATTTAAAATGCTGCATAGGATAATGCAGCATAAGGAATATGGAGAAAAGAGGGTGTTTCTTTCAAGATCTCTACTCTCTTCTGTAATTTGCTAATGAAAATGCCTGATTCCGCCTCACTGACACTTTTAGTATAATATTGATTGCTGATGTGATGATAAAGTGGGAGCATTTTGATACTTTTTTGAAAATACTGTATTTTTGAAGACCAGATGTTTTCTTTTATGATACATCTTTAGAGCAAAGCAGCAGTGAGGACTTGTCACAGTAAGCAGCACTCGTTCTCCAAATAATTCCTGTCAGGCACAATGTGAGTATCTCACCATTTAACTCCTCCTTTAAAAAATATAGATAATAATAATAACAATAATAATCATCATCAACGTAATAAACGGTCCATGTTATTGTGCCTGATATAGATTTACCAAAGATAAAATTCCTCATCTCCAGAATGATAGTTACATTTATAACTAATATTCATTTGTAGATAACGCATGTGACCTGTGGTCAAACAAATTAATCTGGTAAGGAGCACAAAGATTCACACATACATTTTCCTTCCCTCCTCTTTCTATAAGCATGGATAGACAAATAATTTCTCCTCATCACACATTTCCTATTATTATTCCCCAATGGTATATACTGAATACAATACTATGTATTAGAATAAATAATTCAGCCATACTTTTATACTTAGGAAACATGAACAAAAGGCATTGAGACTAAAATGAAGACATGCTGTTTTGCCTGTTACTCCGTAATTCTAAACAGAAACCCTTTGTTAATGTAAGTTTTCTTTCAGTTATGAGAAGGTTTAGGCACTAGAGAGACTTCATCAACATATTGTCGTTTTGTATGCTGTGCAGATGCAACTGGATGTGGGGTGTGATATAAAAGCCAGGCTAGACTGCGCTGCATCCAGCCTAACATCTTTCATTGTCTATACACTTGTTTAATAAAATCCTTCAAAATGCTGCTATGTTTTTATTCATAAGGGGTTCTCTATATTTTTAATATTCTGTGCTGTTCCTGAATATTTACAACATCTCTGTAGAAGGAGATGAGGTAAATAATGCAATATACAAAATATTTTTCAAATGCTAAAGCTCTGACCTTATAAAACAAAGAGGCAACCTTGAGTCAGCCATTGAAGAGGCTTTTATCAGTTTAATGTAGCAGAACTCAGCCAAGGGGACAAATTTTCGCATTACCTTGCCATTGATGTGAATGCTACAACTGTGTTTGTGTATCCATATTCGTTATTGCTAGTGTTCCTCCTGGATTATGATGGATCCAGAAGAATTTAAATCTTCGTTTTGAATTTTTTACTTTTTTTTTTTTAAATTTTGGTAGAAGGAGACAGAAACATGCTCAAGGCATCCATTTCTTTCCATAATTTGCTGTAAGTGGCAGGAGCTATTAAAAAATGAAGGCATACATATCTCGTGCTATTCAGATGACTAGTAATTAAAGTGAAATTAAATTTTTCATGGTGTAGATTGTGACTCTTGCAATGAAATTAGAAACTGTGACCCTTTGAGAACTATGCTTTTAGTCTATAGACATTTATTGCTACAGCATTTATAAAATGTGTTCTCTGATGAAGCCTGCACATCCAACATACTTACCTGAGGAGGTTTACAGTTAGGTGGCTGCTCTTTTAGGAGGTGTGTTTTTCCTATAGAAATGCACTGTCCTGAAGCTTCCCATATGTGTCAAAGATTAGTAAATTATAAGCAAAATCAATCATTCTGTATCCTCATTCCAATTTGGAGAATCAGTGTGACACAAATTGCCCCACAGTTTGGAGTGTGAGTCAAAATGGCAGAAAACTGAGCTCATAAGGTGGTCTTGAATTATTAATGTTGGGGAATACTCAACAGAGAGAGTTGGGTATTCTGAATTTCCTTCTCACGGAACCCTTGACTCTGCACTGCCTATACAGAGAATCTGGGAAGATTAAGCTTTCCCTACAGGAATCTAAAGTTAGGTGCCTGTGAGCTAACAGTGTTAATATACTGTTGGGAGAAATCCTGCTCTCACTGTCACGGAAGAGTTTTCTAATGTCACGTTCAAGTATAGTAGCAGAACTGATTATTTGTTAACTATTTAGAACCAATTTTACATAGTTCTAGAAAGGATTTAGCCACGTGTATAAAGCCCACGGAAGTCAACTAAACAGATGCTTAAGCACTTTTTTAAAATACTTTCTTGAATAGAAACTGCATTACTGCTCAAATGCTTAGAAGGTGCAATGCACAGTACTAAGACACGAAATGATCTTAGAGCACAGACTGAAAGATAGACAGAATTAATTTAAAAAAAAAAAATCCAGTGGCAGGGGTGATTAGCAGATTTCCAGGGTGGGAAAAGGTTCAAGTTCTGCTTTCTTCAGGCACTGTGGAATATGTAGTTCCCTAAGAGGAATTTAAATGAGGCAATGGTGATATTTTGGCAATTTGGCATAAGAGGAAACATAAGGAGATACAGAGAAAAATGCCCAGAAATGAAGTTGAAAATGTTTTCTCAAATCTGGTATCATTAATAGATCCGATAAGCTCTGATAGAAAAACTCCAGTAGAATGCAAAGCTTGAATTCTGTGATGCTTTCAGAGTAAATTCCCCAACTGAAGTGTCTGTGGCTTTTCTCCAGGAGTTACATGGGAAATTATTCCAGTAAATTTTCCTTTATTTCATAATTTACCATGGATCCAAGTAATTAAATTCTTGTAAAAACGTTTCATGTCTCAAATAAAATAAAAAAATAAATTTTGTCTTGAATTCTGGGGATAAGTAGAGGTTCCAGATTCGGATTCTACCTACCTTAAAAATGATGACTAATGCAGAAATGTAAAGGAATGGAGAAACTTGTAATTACTGAGAATCCATGAATCCAAAATAATTGCTCATCAGGGATCAAATTCCAGCTCTCCATTTAATGCAATTTATCATGTATTTAAAGTCTTATATTTATGTGAACAAAACAGGTAGTCAAAGGCTTGTGTATCTTGGGAGCTTACTACAGTATTTGTCTGCCCTGCATTTCCTGACATAGAAATGAATTTTATTGAGTACCAATAAAACCTCTTCCTTTAAAGAGAGAAATTCAGAGAAACAATCTTTGTCTTCAGAGAGTACCATCCATCTTCTTTTTTAGGGCAACTTATATGACAAAATTCAGTGCTGTGGTCATGGTTGCTTGTACTTGCTTTGTGCTTGTAATTGCTTTGTTTTTCTGTGAGAAAGGGAAGAGCGACGAATACGATTGAGGTGACAATGTCTGAGAATTTCAATTTTGATTGCTAACAGCCTCCTTAATGTTCAGATATCAGCTATCTTGACAGGTATATTCATAGAGGATGAAATTCACATGCAGACAGACAGCCCCAGGCTTATGCATCACATAAATCCTGTCTAAGCCTTTAAAAATGTGCTCTAAGTGGTCCTAATTGATGTATGGGACCTGTACTGGCCCTTGTACACATGGGAGAATTGATCTAGTTTTTAGGCTTGCAGTAATTAACTATTGTACTTGGCTTTAAAAATCTTTTATTCTTTT
This sequence comes from Dromococcyx pavoninus, assembly GCA_033558185.1. Classification (NCBI taxonomy): domain Eukaryota; kingdom Metazoa; phylum Chordata; class Aves; order Cuculiformes; family Neomorphidae; genus Dromococcyx; species Dromococcyx pavoninus. Next base: position 253,718 of record JAUMJL010000575.1, on the reverse strand, counting down.
TGATCTGTTTCCATTTTTCCTCGTGAACCACTTCCTTCCTTCCTGCTGTTCAAACACAAGCAGAGTGGAATATTTGAGATCATTATATATATATATATTAGATACAAACATAAATTAAATGTATTTTGGAAAGGTCAGCATTCAATAAAAATTCAAATCAGATATTTGGATCTGATTAGACACTGTGATCTTTGCAGAGTGCACGTGGGGATTATGCAGAAAATCCACTAAATGTGGTTATGGGAAAGCACACATTTTGTAAAGGACAAAATTCATCATAGCCTTTAAAAATTTGTAAGACATAGGTGGTGACTATGGCAACTGATTATGTGCTTGTTGGTAGTTTTAGTATTGGCTAGTACATTGAGCACAATTTGCCTTTTCTGATTAATATGTCATAATTTCTATTTATTCTACCATCAATCTTGGATGAAAATGTAGCACAACCAGCTTATTAGCCTAATAATGCAAAATATATTCTTGTATTTAGTTTGCAACTTGGCCCATTTCGCCTGGTATCTGAAAGGACAAATCTGATTTTTTCTCCATATTAGCAATAGCCAGTTTTCTAGCTTCCTGTTCACTTAGAGCAAGTCATACAGTAAACATCAAATATTATTCTGAAGAGAGGACAGTTACATGACCTTCATCACAGGTTTTTATCTATACATACAATTTGGTTCAATATTCTGAAGACACACGGGCTTTTGTTTTTTTAAGCATACTATTTTTGTTTGAACAATGCTTCTGCCTCAGGGATGAGTAACCCAAATATATTTTAAAGTGTTTTAATTATTATTTTTAAATACCAGTGTTTTTGTCAATTTAGTGCAGTGTGGCCCAATTTACTTTGGAAATGAATCAAGCGTAATATGAAATAATTCTGAATTAGTTTTCAATGATAGTATCTAAAACGTGCCTAAAGTTATCACTTTAAATTCACACCATTAATGAATTCAAATTAACCTTGAAATTTTATAGGTAGACAAGCTGTCTACCTCTGGTATTATGCAGAAAAATTAAGTTACTTGAGAATTGCAGTTATTTCCAAACTCCTCCTGAAAATCAGTGTGCTTGCCCACATATTATAAATGCTGTTAATTTTAAATTGTAATCTGAAAAATGTTTCATATTGCAGTTATAATTTCTAATCAAGTCAACTCAGGGTTCACTGGGATGGTCCCACATACACTGGCAAGTGTAGAACTCAGGTCTGACCAAACACCCTGTCTTTAAAGTACGTGTAAATTGTCTTTAATATGCTTTGAGTTGTTGACCTTGTCCATAAGGTAGAGAGATTTGTTGGAGTTCTTAGAGTTTTTTAAAAAAGTATTCAAGTGAAATGTGATGCAGTAATACACATACAGTGAGGTAATCAATAGCAGTGTTTTGGGATGGTTACTGGGTGACAAAAACACACTGGATAAGCTGCTCTGCAGGTATTAAATGCCCCAGTTGCCATCACTTTGTTTGCTGATATATAGATATCTGATATATAGAATCTATTCTTCATGTAAATGGTCATTCACTGCTTTTAAAAAAATTTTTAAAAAAGATTTTGCTTGTACAGTTGTGCTACAAAATGGAAGTATGTGATGGAGGTACTTCAGTGTGGTGTAACAAGCTTATGTCTCAGGTTTGATACCCTACTCTATACGTGAGGCTCGTGATGTGATTAACCAGTCTGATAGCTGTGGAGGTCAGCAGTCCTGTCAGGAGCCCTTTGCAGGGAAAGGCATAGGAAAGATGTTAGGTGAAGGGGCCTTGGGCATGGGCAAGCCATTTTAAAAGCTAAAAGAGACTTGGTGGTGGAAGGTTCAGAAGAGGCTTGGCTGTTCCATAAACAAGACTGCCAAAAGAAAAGAGAGTGAGCTTATGTGCTCTGGAGTGGAGGCAAAATAAGATATTCATGTACTTTGTAATGCAGTGATCTTTCCATTTATTGCTTCTCTGTTGAGGGGAATAGAGCCTTTTTCCATGGTTGCTTTCTGATATAAATATTTCTCCACATGAAACTGGCTTAAAATGTTATGTCTTGTGTGTTGTATAATAGTATATATAACTTACTGTATGAAATGACTTGATCTATATTCTATCATGTAGGAATCAAAAAATTGTGGTGCTCATATTTTTAAATGCTAAGGCAATCTACATATCTGCATAGATTCATTTTAAATCTACTTATGTCATGGTGGAAATACTTTTACTAAACAGCAGTGTTCATGCTGTCAGTGTACTTCCGTGCACAGCAAAATTTCCCTCTTGGCTCATCCCTATTCATAAACAAATGTCATGGAGAAGTTAATCCTCTGCGGTTTTAAAGAATCAACTGTATCATACTTCTAAACAGCAATGAAAAAAGATACGCATTTTGCAAAACTTACTTGCACAGTGAGCATTATTTGTACTTTATAGCAACATGTAAATATTGTCATTTGCATTGGTAAATGATCCAGGCGTCTCCTGTGTTGTAACTAAAAAACTCTGTGGTTGGAGGTGTGTTTCACTCTTCTATTCTCGAAGTTAAAAAGACTGATAGCATCTAGAAATGCATAACTTTGGGTTTTGTTTCATAATATATATAATTATTATCTTTTAACTTAATTTTAAGTTTATTCTAAAAAGATTTCAATGGTAATCCAGGATTTTTGGGTTATGGAAGAATGTTAGATCTTAAAGCCAAAGCAGTGGTCATTCAGCTTTAGGATGGGATTTAGAGCATGCCTTGGAGAGGTGAAATGCACGCATGGCAAAGCTGCTCAGAAAATTCAAAGGAGGACCTCAGCCAGCAACATGTCCACCTTGTTGACTATCCATAGCAAATCTGGATGAGAGTAGATCTGATGATTCAAGGCTAAGGACAGCTATTGAAGGTAGCACCAACCAAATAAGGGCTAGAACTGAGCCATATACCTTCTTATATGAAAGATAAACACTCATCAGCTGTTCATCTAATAAGGAACAACGTGAAGAACTTCCCTAGATATCAAGGACTGTGATATGTCATAGTTTTTTGCCCAAAAGAGTCTGCAGAAAGCCAGTAAGACCTTTCTAAGAACTGGTCTTTCACGTGAGTCAAAGTTGCTGGTCCTTTGACAGTTTTATGAAAAAGGGGAAGAAGTGGACCAGGAACATTACTTGGTGTACCAACATGAGCAGAGAGAGAAAGAAAACACAGCTCGAAAGAAGAGCATGAAGTCCTTTTTATTACAAAAGCTGGCAGTGCTGTGATGTGCATATGCATCTCTAAGGTGACTCCAGGAAAATTTCCATTTTTCTGGGAGAGAAACTCCCTCCTAGCAGAGGCCTTTTTCTGTGCTCCATTAAGATACATCTGGTCCAGCATGAAATTCAAACTGGAAGTTATATAAAAGTCCTCAGAATGGATGCCATGAAAGCCAAGAGATATCTAAACCATATTTCATAGAAATCACAAATTGACAATCAAATGGTGAGGTCTTATTATGCTACTTTGCAAAATGAGATAGAGCCGTGACATTTTGTTCTTGCTTTAGGCAAGTAAACACTATTTTAAATTTTGATGCCTGCCTCATGCCATGGATTCATATTTAATAGCAAAGAATCAGTATGTGGTTTTTGTGTGCCTCACAAAAGAGTATTGACAGATTTCTTCTCATGGCTACCTTCTGTACTAATTTAGAAAGATGCCCTTTGGGCTGCAGAGATTAATGGACATATCGTAGATCAATGGGTAGTTTCCTGAAGGCTTTGGGCACAGTAAGCCATTGCATGTCTTAACAAGTAATTTTCAATGTATAGAGGAAGTTAGAGCTGTTACTGGTCTAATAATTGCTTCTAAGATGCATTTCTTGCATGTAGCCCTTCCAAATCAGGCTCCACAGGGCATACCACTTGGTAGACAGGACCCAGGAATGGAAAAAATATTAAATGGTACCTCAAAAATGGTGAGAGAAGGTTAGAGGGGAAAAAGCAACTTAGTGAGATAAAGAACAGTGAAAGAAGGAAATATAAGGGTAAGGTTAGAGAAACTAGGAAGAAAAGATATGAAAAATAGAAAAGAAAAACAGAAAAGAAAAGAGGAGACGAGTATCTGGGAAGAGGGAGGAAGGGGAATTTCAAAATAATGACTTGTGAGATAGACTGGAGGTTCTACTTCAGGCACAGCTGGCAATTGTAATGGGAAACCAATAGCAAATACTATGCCAAAGGGGTTTATCCAGAAAGGGGTATAACCTGGGAAACAGGATGATATAGTAGTCCAGGACCCATAGATCAGTTATTGTGGCAGCTCTGCTGCACTTGCACAACAGCTTGCTGGAGCTCTTCCCAATGTGCTGGCTATTACTTCTGAGATGGAACTGTGAACCCTGTCTTACTGTGCAGAAATGGTCTGTTGGGAACTGTGGGCCAAGTGTTACAGAGTCTTTCTTTAGCTCAGTGGGACAAAATTGAAGTTTGATAGAAAAAATAGTACTTGATAGAGTCCACATGTGTTTATTTTCCTCGTTTCCCTTCCTCCACTCATCCATAAATCAATGTGCTAATTTGCCTCCACACGATTGACTGAGAGAGAAATGTGGCTGCTCACTATTTTGTAATTTTAGACTGCTACAACCATTTATTCATGTGCTTTAGGCATGATAGTGAAGTTGTAGCTCTTGCATTGTGCCTTTTGCCCTCAGTGGACAGGGTGCAAAGCAAACATTTATCAATCGTTTTGAAGGATTCTGCACTGGATTCGATTTGAAGTGTGCTACACTGGTGGGATGTCTGTCTGCGGCCTCCAGAAAAAGGAGGTTGGACATGAAATGCCTGTGCCCAAGAAACTACTGTTGTAAGGGCTGGGCAGATCAGGTCCCTGTCAAGTAACTCCACAGGATTTCCTGTGCAGCTTCTGGAGGTTTTTTTGGTTGGTTGGTTTTTTCTTTTCTTTTTTATTCTGGTGGGCCCATGGCCATATTCTTCAGTGTTGTGTTCAGCCACAGAACTTGTGGTCTGGCCTGGAGAAGCGGCTGCGGTTCCATGTCTCTCCTTACAAGGGCTGGAGTTACCATAATTGGAGAAAACATCATCCTTCCAACAGACCCATCATGTATTTTTTTGTAGTAGCCACTAAATGAAAGATAAACCAGCTAATTCTTTGGGAACTAGGTTCCTGTGAATTGTGCCCTATATTTCCAGTCTGGGAACTCTTTGTTTCTGTTTTTACTCAAGAGATTTATTCAGTTGGTTTCTGAATGCATTGCACTTTATCTTCAATGAATGGTTCATCCCTCATTTTGCCTATAGAAATATATCCTTGTCATGTCAATACACAAACCTCTAATGACCTAATCTAGAAACACAATTCAAAACTTCATACTGAGGAAATTCAATGCGAAACGTCTGTTGGAGAGTATCTTTTATCCTCGTGTCTCACACGTCTCTAAACAAGCTTCAAGTGGCTGGGCCACATAACTATAGTTAGGTATAGTTTTACAAAACCTCAGATTCTTTTAGAACAACAACATGGTTATGAAATGGTAAACTGAGATCAAAAATAACCTTGAGCCAAAATCTGGGCATAAAACTTTACTCTCCCAGACAACACTGTAGGAAGAAAGCAACATTTGAACAAAAAGGGACACAAAAATCTTCTAATCCAAAGTTTTATGCATTCCGAGTGATGTTCTGGAAATTTACTGTTCATTCTGTGATGCTGACAATAACATTATTTTGTAGCTTTTAGAAGCATGGTGTTTCATATGCTAGCAAAAGCTGAGATAACCATGCCAGTCTATGCATCAAGCATTAATCAGTGGCATTGTGCTTGTTTACATCAATGGAAAATGTCTTGAGATGTTCTGCTATCTGTAACATACATGTTGGATTTAGTTACTGGAGACAGTAGCTCACTGACTAAACTAGCTACTAATACGAGATATCATATAAAGCATTAACTATTGAGAATTACTTTATATGAACTGAAATGGCTTTATTTCCTCCTCAACCAATCTTTTCTTAAAAATTTTTTACCCCCTGCCTGTTCTGCCAAGATCAAAATGCACAGCAAACATGACATTGCTTGAAAAATGCTTGCTCAGTGAACATGCAACTTTCAATTACAGAGACTTCAAGCATGTCTTGGTCTTTTGAAGTATTGCACACCGTTTTCCATGCCACAAAGAGGCAAAATGATGTTACTGAAAAAACCTCTTCTTTATATTCAGGCAGCATTTCAGGCATCACTTCAGAGCCTGGGAGAGATTATTGCTCGAGATTGCTGTTCATAAAGTTCATAGCAGGTCTTCTTTTTTCTGTAAAGAATGTTATCCCCCCTCCCTTTCTTCCAGATTGTTTTATTTCTTAGGAAACTCTGGAGCACTTTACATGCCTTTTGAGCCGTGCACGATATTTTTTAGCCAGCTGAGCGACTGGATGGAAGTTAAGTGTGCTCCAGTTCAGACAGATGGTCTTGTTTAGCTGAAACATTTTAACTGTGTAGCTTACCAAGGATTTGTAATTCTCTCAGAACTAGTGGTATTTCGAACTTCTACAGAATCTTCCTACTGAACTCTCAAAGCTTTTCACAAACATGATTGAATCTAGCCTCATTATCAGCTTCACTGAGTAGATCTCTATTCTCATCTTAAATACGGGAAAGCCGAGATACCAAGAGTAAGGCCAGATAACTAAATGAGATCACAGAATCATAGAATCTTCTGGTTGGAAAAGACCTTGGAGATCATCAAGTCGAACCGTACCCATCTTCTGCTAAACCATGTCCTTCAAGAACTCATCTACCCGTTTTTTAAACACCTCCCTGGGCAGTCTCTGCCAGTGCCTGACCACCCTTTTGGTAAAGAAATTCTTCCTCATATCCTGTCTGAATCTCCCCTGGCGCAACTTATGGCCATTTCCCCTTGTCCCATCACCTGTCACTTGAGAGAAGAGATCAACACCCACTCTCCCACAGCCTCCTTTCAGGCAGCCATAGACAGCGATGACGTCTCCCCTCTGCCTCCTCTTCTCCAAACTAAACAACCCCAGTTCCCTCAGCTGTTCCTCACAGGACTTGTTCTCCAGCCCCTTCACCAGTCTTGCGCCCTTCTCTGGACGCGCTCCAACACCTCAATGTCCTTGTAGTGAGGGGCCCAGAACTGAACACAATACTTGAGGTGTGGCCTCACCAGTGCTGAGTACAGGGGCACAATCACCGCCCTTGTCTTGCTGGCCATGCTGTTTCTGATACAGGCCAAGATGCCATTGGCCTTCTTGGCCATCCGGGCACACAGCCAGCTGTCAACAAACACCCCTAGGTCCTTTTCCTCCAGGCAGCTCTCCAGCCAGTCTTCCCCAAGCCTGTAATGCTGCATGGGGTTGTTGTGTCCCAGGTCCAGGACTAAGCATTTGGTCTTGTTGAACCTCGTCCCACTGGTCTCAGCCCAATGATCCAGCCTGTCCAGATCTCTTTGCATCCCTTCCTTCAAGCAGATCAACATCTGACATCAGGAGATGGAGTTCCTGTTCAGACATGCTGGTTACAACTTATGCATAAGAATCTCACTAAATTTTGTAAGTGCTACTTCAGCTGTTATTATTGCTGCTGTTATTGTTGGGAAGTATCCAAGAAGCAAGGAAAACTGAAATGGCAGCTGGTAGAGCACAGGTCTGAAATCTTGAAAGACGATGACACTATGGGTGAAGGCAAAAATGCAGTGAGAGAGGTGAGCCTGGAAGGCAGCTGAGTGGTAGAAAATGAGAGGATGAGCAATCCAGACACTGAGATTAACATCACTATGTTCAACTGTTACCCAACCAAATCAGAAGCCTGTGCACATTTACCTACATCAGATGTCTGCTGTTAGGATGGCAGTGAGCCAGCATCTTTCTGGTTTGAAGATGATGGAGGGAAAGGAGAGATCTTTGGTCTTACTTTTTTCCATAAACCCCATTTTGTTGTTAACATGAAACCCTATTGGTAAACACAATGCCACAGTGGAAGTTACTGCAAACAAGAAGGCAACAGTGGCACTAGATGCCACAAATCAAAAGGACCGTCTTCCTAAAAGGATAACGGAGTAAATCCCTTTCTGTATTTGCTTAGCTTCACTGTTACTTACAGACATGATGCACTGTACTTCCAAAGCAAAAGTGATGCTTAAAGAGCATCCTTGTGTCAGAGGTGACACTAAGCAATTGAATAAGGACCATAGTACTTTAGAAGGGGGAAATAGATTTGCTAAAAATGGATCACACCAGACTGTATTTTTGTAAGACAATGTAATCTAAATGAAGGAAAATACCACAGAGCTAAGCTTCAGTGAAGAATGTAATGGAGTATTACAGAGTTACATCATTATGGTCAGCCATTTGCACAAAAGGTGGATGAGCAATTGGGTAAGGAAGAGGCAGATTTGGGGAGATAGCAGAAAAAGAGGGAAATTCCTGTCAGTCCTTTCAGTGTTCTGCCTGTTCTAAGCTGGAAACTTATTGTTTAGAAATAGCAGACAGAGAAGATTTGGTGACCACAGGATGACTGTAACATGCCAAATGATGTAGACATGGAAGAAGAAATTATGAACCTGGACTTGGTCATCAGTTTTCTTTTTTATTAGGAATCAACTGCACCTTGAGATACTGGGTTAACAGTTCAACTAATGTCTGTGTGAGACAGAACATCTCATTATTTATTCTGAACCCACCAGTTGTTGATTCTGTCTGTTCTCTTCTGGTTATCTTCTTATGGAAGACAATCGTCATTCCTCATTTTCTTTTTCCATGCAGCCTGTGATTTCACAGATCCGATGTCAAGTCCTGCTACAATCACAAAATCACTTCTTTTGCAGGCTTATCTTCATCTGTTTATTTACTGCTTCATTGTACTGCCTCTAATTGTCCTCATCACCCTTGTCTGTACTGAACTCTTTTGAGATGACAGGATCAGAATTGCATACATCTTGGTTGTTGGAGTGGGATGTATTTTTTCATCACTTCTCTGTTTTCATTTTCTAAAAATATCCTACTATTTGTTTTGCTTTTTTGACCATAATTTTCCCAGAGCTAATGTTTCCCCAGAAATATCCATTATTACCTCCAGGATCTGTTTCCCAGACCATACAGGTTATTTCAGAAACCACCACTCTTTAGCTAAATGACTACTAAAGGACTGATCTGTAAGTACAAAAAGAATAATAGAAAACCCAGGAACTCTCTAGTCCTCAGAAGTGGAAAGTGACAGAAATCTAGCTAAAGTATATACTCCTTTGATTCTTTCCTGACCCACATCTGTCACAAGAAAAATGTCTATCTCTCTCCAGATTTTAGCCATCCTATCTGATATCGGTATTTTTAATCATCTCTCTACAGAGAATGAGGTTTTGCGTTGCACCTAACAGTTTCTCTGGAGAATTGCCTGGAGATGTGATAGAAAAGGAAAAAAGGAAGTTTGAAACTATTGCTTAAAACAGTGATCTAACTTACACGTTATCAGTCTTTTGTATTGCAACAGACTTCTGGGGTGATCTGAGATACTGGTTAGTGAAGACATCTTGCAGAGATGATGTCAATGCTACCAGCTGCGTCCTTCCTTTGTGCTGTTTGTGCTTACATGGAGACACTCACACAACTTCTCCGGAGTTTACTGGCACTAGTAGCAATTAGATGTGTGTGGCTCTGATACTGGGGCAACTCTTATCATAGCATAGTTGACAGGGAATCAATTAGAGGAAGGTTATCTGCAGCTCACATAAGGGATCCAGCAGTGCTTTTCATTTTCCTGCCACACTCTGGTTCTGTGGCTGAAGAAGCGAGGTCACACAAACATGCAGATCCGTGATCTACTCTAAGGAAACTGAAACCTAAACTTGCATTGCTTGTATCTGCAGTCTTCTGCAGATACAAGACAGTCTTCTGCTGTACAAGACTGTATACTGTATACTTCTTCTCAGCTGTACAAGATACTGAGGGTGGGCCATTTTTCTTAACATTAACAGCTACTCATATTTACTTCTCTTCCCATGCCTGTTCTCTTTAACTAACTTTCCCCACTCTTCCTTTGTTGTCTTTCCTACGCTTCTTGTGTTTTCTGGCATTCTTCCAATGTACTCTATGTGGCTCTTTAACTCTTTTTATAAATGCTTTGAATTAAACTGTTGGCCTTAATCTCTTACTCTTCTGGTTATGCAGAGACTGAGACAGTATGACAGTGTGTTCCTATCTGTAGTGACAGTCCATCCTACTATCTTTAGCTTTAAAGATGCTGAACTCATGACAAAAAAAACCCTCAAAATCTGTAAGATGTTTTGAAGAGCAACCAGGGCACAGGGACAATCCATACAAAATCTTTTCCTACTTCCATCTCAGATTAAGCACTCTTTCCTTCTTTTAATACCTCTTAACACCAGAAGACAGAACATTTGGACAGTTCAGACAGACAGCATCAGTATTTTAAATAGATGAGTTAGATCAAGAGCCAAGATGGAAATTGCAGTTTATACCACTTTGTCATTTTATTAAAGTTATCATTCAAATCTTGGCAGAGCCAACATCTGGAACAATATCTATTTTAATGTGACATAAATTATCGCCATAAGGAATACAGCAGAATGATCAGCAGGCAGACAGAAGTGATTTCTGAGATGGATAACTAACATTTCTTGAGAATTCAGTCGATTAAGAAGTGTGATTGCTTATTTGATCACATTGCTTAAATTACTAGAAGAAATAGTAATGGAACAGTATGAGATGCAGATATAATGAAAAATCTTTTGAGCCATAATTTCAGAGACGTAAATCCTGAACTGTTTCCAGAGGCAGCAATTTTACTGAGATAACAGGACGTTTCTTGTGTGAAGACAGAATTAAAAAAAAAAAAACAAAAAAAAGCCCACAAACAAACAAACAAAAAAAACCCCAGAAAACTAAACTGACAATCTGGCACAAAAGTCTCTAAACTAAATTTACTGCTTTACATTTCATTTGCAAAATACAACAAGCTTTTTAAGCCTATAAAACTACATTTAGTTTCATTTGGATTAACAGAGCTAGACAGATAGACAAGACAGCACAGAAATAAAAACCAGGCCTTGCATGAACTAATGAACATCTTAAAGTCACAATGAGATTTTGTCTTTCCCAGAGATTTTCTCCTGTGAGATCAGACCAACGCCTTCATTTGCCTGGGCCTCTGTTTTTTATCTGTTTGACAGCAAAACAAAGACTGTCATGCTGTGCTTTTTATTGCTTAGTATGATGAGACTTGTACATGACTTGTAGTTGTTGGTGAAAATTGCAGTATAAGGGATAGCAAAATTTTTGCCAGTACAATAATACAGATAGAGAGCACTTGTAAATTAGCCACCAAAATGTATAGCCAGGATATATTGTAGGAATAAGGAGACTTCTAAGTGAACTCTGATCAGAGGTGTTAGGTCTGCACATCTCTACTGATACGATACCTCAGCTGGCTCAGAAAATTATGCTGACTTTCTGATGTTATTTGGTTAAACCAGAAGAAGAGCAATTCTCTTAGTGGTAATTAACAGTTTTATGTAATAGTAACAGAAAATAACTTTTCCTGCTTTAATTTGTAAGAGATTTTCCATCATAAATCTTCTAGTAATCATAATGTCTTCTCATCACTGGCAAAGCTTTTTTCTAATGCTTTGGTGATGTGCACTAGTGGTTGCCTCCAGGAAAACTTCCCTACTAGAACTGAGGAGCCAATCCCAAGATCCAAGTGAGAGAGAGATCAAATCTAGGAAGAAATAGAAAAGAGGGATGCTAGCATTAAACTGTTCTCTAATGCTTTGATCTTCTCAGTGAGACCTATCATGGGGAGATAAAATGGACAATAAACATTCCAGGGCAGCTGAAGTATATCAAGTTTGCCATAGGTAAAGGTTTAGTTTGCTACTCCAAAAATTTGCATGGCTGCTGCAGAAAGCATAAGGGGAGTGGTAAGGTACTGAACTGATTTAAACTTATCTGGTCATCCATGATAAATAGGGAGTTGTTAAGGAAAAAAATAAGAAAGGGGAAGAAAAAGAGAGAAGGAGAAGCCAGAAAGAATAACTGATTAACCCCATTATTATTCCAAGATACAACCACATTATTAACATGAAAACCAGGACTCTATTCTTTTGAAAGGCTTTCAGATGGAACTCTAAAGATAGTATAGAAGTTAATACAGATAAATTGCCCTTAGAAATTATACAGTTCCAACTATACTCCTAACAGGCTAAATAGAGTCATTTAGTATTGCTAACACATTCCCACTTCCTCCAAAAATAATTCTGTAACCTTGTTCCTTCCTAGGCAAAACTCTTGCAGAGGCTTAGTGCTTATTAAAAATACTAATATTGAACAAATTGTATAAAATGTATAAAGCTGCTTAAGATTATTTTCTATAAATAGAGCATTGCTAAGTACTATTTCAACTTCAGATTGCTGGGTTTGGAATTGCTAGGTGAAATTCTGTACATACCGAACAGTTGAAGCACAGTCTGTTTGGCATTAAGATCTGTAGGATCCTAAAGGAGCACAGTTAGTTTACCTGTCTTATGCTCCTGAGGCATGTAATTTCTTTGACTAGTCATAAAATATCTGGTTCCTCTCTGGAAATGTTGATAGATACCAAATGTTTCATTTTACCAGAATAATAATTTGTCCTTAAATTTGTCCTAAAAATGTTTCTCATAATTCCCATATTTGGAACCCATTGATCATCGCAGCCAAGGAGTAGAAATAATACCATGCAAATTAGATCACCAGTCTCGCATCATTGAGTAATGATAAAACAAGTAACTGGATAACGTAAAAATAATTCTCAGGCTGCAGTTCATTGAACAGCTTTAATTAATGTACTTAAATACTGAGCAGTTCAGAAATCAAGAATAGGCTGGAGAACGAAAAGAAGGTTGGATTTATTGAATGCTATATTTGTGGTGATCATTTCCATCAGGTGTAATGAGTACATTTCTGCCATGAGGCTGATGCTGTTCCCTTTACTGTTCTCCCCACCAACTTTCTTGGTGCCCAAGAGCCTTCTCTTAATTCGTTCTCTGTTGCTGCAGCTCCTAAAACTGCTTTGTGTCTTTTATGGTCTCATATTTGCTTGCAATAAAAGGCATTGCAAAGCAATTTACAGTTATGTGTAACATCACTTTTTACATGTCACCACATTAAAGAGCCTTGTAGCATTTCCATTTTAAAGCCTTATCTCAGATTTTATAAATCCTACCTGTTTCTAATTGCAGCAGGCTGAAGACAACAGTGTAAATGTTAACCCCACAGGCAGATTTACAGGGAATTGTAGGCATCTATTTATTTTAAAATATGAGGCATCAGATAAGGCAGTGATTTTATATAGTCTCTTGTTTTAATTCTAGGCTTTAATTCACAAGAGAACACAAAAGCTCTGATTATTTACCTTGTAATGGGAGATAAGTTGGGTGGAATTAATCAAACTACAGTATTAAGAAAAAGTAGGAACTGGCTAAAATTTGTCAAGGGTTGTCTTTTTTATATTGTCCTTTACATGAGAATACAAGGAATTGCTTGAAGATGTCCAGAGCTGATAGAGAACAAAGAAAAATATTTTACTCTCTATAAAGTGAATGATCAATGACTGCCGTGGGGTTAATCAAGGCAAACCTTGTGGCTGAATTACAAATAGGAGCTATTGATCTCATGATGTATTAGAAATAACTATTGCTTTACAGAGTATGGCTGTTTTGTTGTACCCTGTTTGAAAGACAGTAACAGTGGGGTATCACAGGGGTCTATTCTAAAACTTGTCCTTATCAATGACCTGGAGGATGCAACAGAAGGCACTTGTGTAAAGTTTGCAGCTAAGGGGAAGCAGTTGATAGGCAGGAGGGTGGGCTGGAGAGTGTGGCCAGTGCGGATACTGTTGGTCATAGATGGGAAAAAAGGTCTTTTCAACTTTTTTCAATTCTCTTGTTTACAGAGCAGCCTTACTTGTTAGTTGTTGTGTTCTGTTTAATCTCTTTCTGCAAGTGGGCTACTGGGCATTGGCCAGTGCCAAGGGCCAGGAAATATTACTCCACAGAACCATCTTTATTTCAGCTTTTGATAGTTACTGTTCCCCTTCCTGTCCCTCAGGCTTTGGTAAATCTCATAAAATCCTTCTCAGATTGAAATCCTACTCTTCCCAAGCTGTAGTATGTTTTACAGCTTTTATTTCTCTGTAGTTGTCTTAGTCTCATGTTGACAGTCTTTAGGTATCAGTTCCTTGGCTGATAAGTTTCTTCCTTTTTCTAAAATTTATCCACTTTGTTTTGTTTAGAGCAATGTGTGGGGATAACAAATAGGCTCACAAGTACCTGACATGGCATCTTACTTCTTTCTACCATGCCAGTTTTTCATAATACTGAATCCTAGGGATGCCTGGAAGAAGCCAGCAGCATTTTTCCCACTCACACATCTCCCAGAAGAGCTGCAAACTGCCTGGATTTCTCTAAGAAACTCACTCAATGGAGGTGCTTCCACAAAAGGTGTTCCAATAGTTTAATAGATTTATTCCGGAACCACTTGTTTCAAATGTCTGTTTTAAGGCTTGCAAAATGTGACTATGTACATGCATAAGATCAGAGCATAAATCAGCTCAGTAAAACAGCTTTGTAAGTATTTATGAGCTCTTTGTTTCATGCTTACTCCTCCTGCGTCCTCCTCTTAAATTTTCTCTTGCTTTAGTTTATGGCTACTAGTATGGGCCAAGTACCTGACACTGTGAAATTGCCACCTGTATTCTCTGGTATTGCATATGCCCAGTCCTACATTTTTATTGACTGCAGGTTAGTGTATGAAAAGAAACCTGTTTGCAATGGAGGGGCAGGTTCTGAATTCTGAGGGGCCTATCTGATGTTTAACAGGTGCAATATTGCTGAACTGAAGTATAGCCTGGGTTTGTCCACGAGCTGCCGCCCCTGCTGTGGCTGCAGGTGAGGCACGACCCAGGTTCCCTGTTTGTGTTGGTGTTTAGGATGGGGCTGATTATTCAAGAGCGAGAGGAAAAGGAGAGGCACTAAAAAGATGGTTTAAAGAATGAAAGGTAAAGTTGCAGAATGAAGGGCATATGAAAAAGCTGTGAAGGAGCAATGGGAAAAGAATCAGAGCTGTCAGGATACAACAGTCTAGTGGGGACTGCAGAGATGAGTTATCATCCCATGCAAAAGTCTTTGCTTCCCTGGCTCCTTCTCCCAGAGCCGTAATCCTTGCCCCATGTATCCTGGCATTTTGGTGGCCCAAAGGAGAGGCAGTGACATTTTTACTCCTTCATCTGCAGCAGTCATATGTGAGGGCAGAAGTAGGCAATTATATAGGCATCATTTTTTGTAATTTTTGCAAAGCTGTGCCTGTGCTCACTACTCCCATGTGTGCCATGTTAGCACTGCAGTTTCTCTTGCTCTTCACTAGTTCACATCAAAATCTCTGATTTAAGTGCATTTTCTCCCTATTTAACTAGTAGCAGGTAGAACCACATTAATTTACGTAATAACCAGAAACAAAATCTAAAAATAAGCTCACTGATAATTTCTCAGTGTTTATTTAATCAGATACTTAAAGTTCCTGTGAGGTCAGTTTGGACTGAGATAGGTGCTATCACTACTCTTCTCTCATCTGCGGGCTCAGCAGCCTTTTTTGAACTGCAGCCCACAGGGGCTTTGCTTGTGCGCGGGTGGTGCTCATGGCAATTCAAGGTGGATTATTCTCATTGAGGAGTTGGTTTCTGCTACTTCATGAGAGCTTTGGCAGATCAAGAGCTGTCACTCCCGAGATCTCGACAGACATGCTTCTCATGAGTTTCTGTGTATCTCTGCTGAAACTGCATGGGATCAGAAGAAAAGGATTTTTTTTGGTGTAAAAACATGTTTAGACATCTTTATTGGAGAATTGTAAGGACAGCCAGATACATTATCATTTAAACAAACACCTGTATTTAATTCTGCTTGCATTTTCACTAGTGAAAAATAACAGAGAAAGGTAACTTACTCATTTGCATACTGACTTATCAGAAGATTCCTATACATTGTACAAATTTACATTGTTTATTGTCTTAGCTTGCATTTAATCATACCCATGCAGATTTATGTGTCTTTCTGACTGCAGTAGTAGCATTCATTGGTAATGTCTCTGAAGTCCAATGATCATAGTTTTGACATAAACACACAAAACAAAATCTTCAAAGAGAATATATTTGGAAGCTTATTGGCTATTCTTCCTGCAGTTGTGACAAATTTTGTATTTTTTTAGACGCTCCTCAAGCATACCACTTGAGGACATAAAATGCTGTTTGATCAAATAGGATGTTTGTCGTTGGCAAGTCATGCTTAAGGCTTTTATTCTTTCATGCATGCAGTTAATCAAAAAAGATCTAAGATCTCTTGCAGTTGATTTTACTTCCAGGTGTGTCCCTTCACCTAGTGTTTCCTGCTGGCCTGTTCAGGCAAGTTATGTCCATGGCTTTCTGCAGCCCTGAAATTGCTTTTCCTGGATGCTGTGCTCTCCACATCCAGGACACAGGGCTGTGGTTGGATCCAAGTGTTGTGAGCCAAAGGCCAGAGGGCTTTGGAAGTGCAGAGTGGCCTTCATGAAAACATAGACATTTCAAGAGCATGTTGGGAGGAATTAAGGACAACATTGCTCTCCATCTACTTTCCAGGAAAAGAGAGCATAGCTTTGTTTTCAGTAAGTGAGATTGTTGGAAAAGTTCTGCTTCTGTGAAATTGGCTGAGTAAGAACAGGAGTGTATCCTCACACTAGCAGATACATTATCCAGATGCACAAGCCAAGTTTGAGATGTTTCCTTGAACATGCAGCACCAGTTCTTACTGGAACAGGGAGCAGCAAGCACACCTTCAGAAATGGTGGCCTTGATGTTGCTTACATATCTGCTTTCCCTGCAGTGTCCCTCTCCTTCATCCTGGACGATCCAGAACAGGTTTCCCTGCTAAAGCTTCTTCTTAAAATTATACCTCTCCAGGGACCTGGGATTGTGAACAACCTCTGTTTGCAACACTAAGTACAGTAAATGCTATTGTATTATCCAACGGTAGCGAATTAAATAATTACACTCCCGTCACTTTCTAACAGGATAAGGTTAAAGGCATTCCTCTGAGACACAGAGTAATAATTTGCTAATTCCCCTCAGTATTTCATGCTTCTCAGTAGTGCAGCTAATTTTCTCTGAGTACCTTATTAACATTCACAATGACTTTGCAGTCCCACCCTAATAGCTCTCTGCAGAAGCAGTGACTGTGAAGGTGAGAGCTGACAGTGACACATTTTCCTCCTTTTTCTCTACAGACTGTATTATCCTGGTTTCCATCCACTAAGGGCTGTCCAGCTGATGCGAGTGGGCAAGCTGCAGTACAGTCAAGATATGTTTCCTCAAGCACTGGAGACCTTGAAACAGGTCAGTGTTGTGAGCTGTTTGTTCTCTGTCCCCCTTCCTCGCTTCCCTCAAACGTGTTGTGTGTCCTGCCCTTCTGCTCTGACCATACCTCATACCTTTGGATACTCCTCACTGCTTTTTCCATCAGTATCGTTTCGCCAAGCTGCAGCTGAGGGCAGTGATGGGTCACTGTTGCTCAGCGTTTCAGGCTGTGACTTCCTCCAGTATCAGTCACTGCTAATTACAGTTCGATAGCTCAGAGGTGCCTCGATAAAAAATTACTGTTGGATCCGAAGAGATAAAAGTATCTCAGTGCCTCATACTCTCCTCCTTACCATAGCAAAAGCAATCTGGGAGCACTGGAGTAGAAGAACAGGAGCAGAGCTGCAGTTTCTACCCTTTCTTATCAGTGATCTGCTATTTCAGATTGGAGAACTTTGCCTTTAATGTTTTATTTTATTGTGAGCTGCACTCAAATCAACAGGTGTTTTCTTGATCCCTCCTATATCTGTATCATTCATCATCTTTCTCTTCTTTGATCTGATATTGCCGCTGGTGCTTTGCTAGTTACATTTCAGCTTTAAGCCATCTCACTGAGCTAACTTTTATATAATTTTCTCCTACCCTGGGCTCTTATTTGTCCTGCCATTATATTGCTGTTAGTATCATCCCAAATATATTGAAGAATCCCCTTCCATGCACAACGTATCCTCAGGATGTGGGCTCTCACTCACTTTCCATCTCAAGCTGTCAATCACTGCTAGCGTGTTTTCATTCCCCTGGAAGGTATGTTGCCTCCGCTTCCCCTCAGAGAGCTCTTACACCTTTTCTCTTGTTTTATTGATTGTCCTGACATGAACTTGACCTGAAGACAGTACACGCTCCATATGTTTCCACCTCTCATCCCTCAACCCACCGGCCTCCAGTGCCTTACACAGCTTCCTCATTACCTCTGCTGGGTGCTGCAGAAAGCCACCGGCACAGCTATGTGCCTTTGGTGCTGAGGAGAAGCAGGTCCCAGTATTGGCACCAGCATTGGAAAGAACTTCAGAAGCTGGCTCTATGTCCCCTTTGTCCATACTACATGAAGAGCTACTGCTGTGGCAGAGTTAGGGCAGCTGCTTGGGATAGAAGGGAATAGAATTCGGCACTGGGGATTGGGGGAGAAGTGTTTTTTATGCCTGCCTGGATACCCTATAAATTAATATCAATCATGACTCTCGGGACAACTTTGTACTTACTTTTTCAACCTCCGTTTTAATGTGATTAATGGTTTTAATGTGATTAATTATGCAAGCTGTATAACGGATAATTTCCACATGTTGAAGTAGTAAATTAGCAGTTAAAGATTATGCCAGTCTTGCTAAGTCTTGGTAACTTAAGTCTTCACTTGGTATTTTTAACTTAAATTATGACCAGTTCTGATCATTAATAAAAAAAGATGGAAGAGTAACCAATTCTATTTTCCATGCATTGTTCAGAAGTCATATATCTATCATGTATACCAGGTAATCTGTTCTGCTATTATCCCCAAATTATTTATAATTTCCAAACATTCAGACTTTTCTTTTTAGCAAATAAAGTTGAGACCCTGGTCAGAGGAGCCTGTTTTCATTAATACTCATTTTTCATTTGATATATTGAAATATATCAACAGGCATTCTTCTGATTGCACGTCTAATATGGTACTACATTAAATTAAACTGGAGTGAATTCCCCTGGAGACATCTGAATGCCACTTATCGGTGAAGGTGAAAGTTGTGATGGGGTTTTGTGTGTTTTTAGTGAAGAATTTGCCCATTTCAAGCCAGATTGATACTCTACCATGCTTTAAATACTATATCATGCTTTACTTTTTTTCAAGCTGTGATCTCCACTCTCCCTGAAAAGAGACAATAAGGTGCTGCTTACTGTTTTATGCCGTAGCTGAGATGCAGGACCATTTACAAACTAATTCTGTTGTGGTTTCGCCTGTTCTCTGTTCAGCCTCCCCATTTTCACTCACATGTGAGACAGGGAGAGACTGAACTTCCACTCTTTGGGAGCACAGAGAGGAGGAAAACTTTTTTTTCATCCTGTTTCTCCATGCAACTTGTAAGCACAGGACACAACTCATCTTTGGATGAAATCTGAAGCTTATTCCCTTCATTACTGTCTACACTGGAACAAATTAGAGGAAGATATAGTTCCCAGATTGTTGCGAATAAAGGATGTGATTCCTAATATAACTCAGATAATGTCCTAGAGTTATAAGAGAGTACAGTGTGGCCCTTTGTGATTAGATGTGTCAACAGAGCATGCCACATGCTCAGAGCAGAAACTCGATTACCTTCTCTGCTTCATTACTCTTCTTAATGCACTCTGACACTGAATAGCACCCTGTTGGAGTCCTCGTCAGACTAATTTCAGCGTGGCTTTAAGGAGAAGGATGTGGAAGGTGCAGAGAAATTGAGGTCTGAGTGAAATTCACCTCACTCCTATAAATCCTGTTTAACCAGGCACAGCCTCAGAGCTGCTGGGGATTGACAGGCTCTCTGCATCAGACTCGCAGTGTGTTAAGACTGGTAGATCTTCATACACAGCTCTGCAACCCAGCCCTTACTACTGCTCTCTGTGCCACCCAAAATTGAATCACTATTCTAGCTACCTTGCTCTTAGCACCCTTTGGGTTTAGCTCCCTGCCTTGCAGCCTCAAAGGAGGCTTAAATATTGTGGAGGGCTTTATGTTACCCATTAAAATTAAATCACCCCCTAAAAGCATATTAGGCCCTGCAGAATCTAATTTGCCAGTTTGGGCAAATAGAAGTGTTACGGAGAGGCAATACTCCACTTCTGGAATAACACCTGAAGGTGGCTCTTGGTTTATTGTGCAGCCAGCATATTATTTTAAAATTTGTGTACCTATGAAAGATGCAGTGGTGGGAGGACGAATGGAATTATAGATCAAGAAAATATTGTCAGCAAAAGACTGGAACTGGAGCCTGAGCCCAATCTCACAACCTAATTTAAAGAGCCTGGAATGTCAGTAAAAACTGGTGATAAAGAAGTTATCAAGCTGTCTTT
The DNA here is from genome assembly GCA_033558185.1 of Dromococcyx pavoninus. Classification (NCBI taxonomy): domain Eukaryota; kingdom Metazoa; phylum Chordata; class Aves; order Cuculiformes; family Neomorphidae; genus Dromococcyx; species Dromococcyx pavoninus. The sequence goes on along the minus strand of JAUMJL010000575.1, from coordinate 233,275 downwards.
TGAAGAGAAAATGTTCTCAACTGGGAAACAGCGCTCCTGCAGGAGCCCAGGATGGACCTGCATCTCTGGTAACTGATGGGAGCCCCTACCAAATGTATAGATTTGTCTTGAGGTGCACTCATTAGCATAAATATTTTTAGGTGTCATTTGTTCACAGCACTGTAAGCTCACCTGTTTGGTTGCCCTTAACCTGAGTGGAGCTGGACTTGGTTTGTGAGGACAGGCAGGGTGCAGAGGGGAAGCTTTGGATTCAAGGAGATGACTTCATGTCTGACCATCATCTCCCCGAAGCAAGTTGCTGACTGCTGCAGTGTGTTTTCTTGGCTGCTGCTCTATCCTCTAGGCCACAGTGGTTGCAGCATCTGCCTGTGCCCACCCACTTTCCTGAGCAGGGCAGCAGTGTTCAGCCACTGAGCGGTGGCTGGTGGGAACAGGAGCAGGCAGGAGGTTGCACACATGCGCAACCCTGACCAGCCAGTTTCCTCTGCAGACCCTGCACTCAGCTGGCACGGTCACAGGAACACATATGTCCTCCCAGGATCTGATGGACATGGCTGTCATGTCTCATGAAGGCCTCTAGAGGTAAAATGTAATTTCCCTTCTCGTTGTATTTCCTGGTGTGGAGACAAAAAGCACAGGAACTGGGGTAAAATCCCTCCCAGGTTTCACAACCGCACTGAAGAGATCCCTTTTCTCTAGGTGTTTGCTTCAAATGCCAAATATTTTACCAGCTGTGGTTGATAGTAACTGTCATAATTTTTGGTTTCCCTATGCCTGCTTCAACAAGTGTTCACTTTAATCAAGAGAGATGAAAGCCCACAGATACTCCCTCTGAAATGCTGCCCTTTGCTTCATGCTATTTTGGCACACAACCATTTGCTTCTACTTTCCCTGCAATGCAATGGCACCATCCTGCATCTGCACACGACTCCCTGCAGCTGTGGTGATGGGCATCCCATCCCATCCCCATGCAAATCAGGTGCAAATGACTGTGCTGCGTTTCATTTGCATTCACTGAGCAACAGCCATACCACTAATCTAATGGGTTCTGTATTCTTCAGGGGGACAGTGTGTGGTGGATGACGCTGTGGCCTGTTACTGTTTTGTGATTGCTATAGTTTTGCATAATTAGATTTGTTCTTTTAGCTGAGAGGAAGGCCAGACAGACCACACGACTCTGCTCGACTCTGCTGGTTACCTGTACGACTTAAGAGAGCAGGGGAGTGTTCAGAGAGCCTGCGTATTCCTGCTTCTACAGTAAAACAAATCCTTGCTTTGGTGGTGAAATTATCCCCAGTTTTGCACTGACCTTTGCAAAATCAGTTACATAGCTTAATGCCAGTTTAGTTTGGGGATTACAGAAATCACTGCTATTCTAACTTTGATGCAGCTGGTTCTGGCTGGTACTGCAGTGTGTGAGACAGTACATTGCATGACAATGATTTTCTCTCTGAGGAAACAAAAGGATAAAGACTGGGTCCATTTATCTGCCATACTGAGGAAAGGAAGGAAATGGAAAGGAAAGGTGCTGGAGGTGAGAGAGAAGTCAGCATGCTGGCATCATCTTACAATTAGATTTGATATAAAGGATTTTGCCTTTTAACAGAGACTTATCCATATGGACAGCAAGTCCATCAGTACCTGCGTGACCTCTGTCCTGTAGGTGAGGTGGAGATCAAGGTCATCTGCCCCGGGACTGTGACTCAGATGTATCCAAATGCACACCTCTACTTTTCCAATTATTTACTTAAAGAAAAGAAATCTCATGTACAGCTTAATACCTTACACTGCATTTTGTTGAAACACTTTTATGATCTATTCTTTACAACATTTTCCCAACATGTTACAATAGAAAAAGCAGAACACTTTAGAACACTAAGAAGACTAAGAACAATTTTCAGGGCGTATAATTATGACTTACTTGCAAACATTTTGCAAAAAACATGAGCAGCTTTGTATTTCCGCTAAAATAAAAATATGCAAAATCTGAAGATTTCTGATTGTTTTTCACATTTCTTAGGCATTTCTAATGGTAATGAAAGTATTGCCATTGTTCTCTTTAGCAGAGTATTTTATCATTTAGTAGTAGGGCATTGTGGTGGCTTAGAACGTATTTGACTCTCTTGAGAGCTCCTTGTACACACTGATTTGTTTTGACTGCTATTTCAACTTCTTGCAATCTTTTGCTGCCTGCCTCTTCTTTTAAGAGTTAGCTAATTTAAAGCAAAAAATAAACTGTACTAGAATTTCCATGTGCTTGCCAGTGTCTAGAATTTGGAAGCGGACTTTCATTCATTCCACCAAAGAATACATTTAATTTTATTTTTATCTTTCCAAATTAAACGAGGTCCCTTTTCTCAACATTTATTTCCAAAAAGATGCTTTTTCTGCAAGTCAGTGATAGTTAGACTGAATTTTGTCAGCTGACTGGAGCAGGAACCCATTGAAACAGAGGGTGTATTTAGTTTTTGACGATTCCTCAGTTTGGGATGGTCTGCTGTCTTTTGTCCCACTAGTACACCTCTAGCTTCCTTATTCTTTCTTCAGAAGTGTGGAATCCATTTCTATCTGGCACTTCTCTCCTTGCAGGAGGAATTTAATAGAAGGAAGAAGCAGAAATGTATGAATAGTGATGATCTAAATATAAGCTGGGCAAAGAGCAGTTCAGACATATCTGTGACAGGGAATCAGCAACACTACAGACACTATCAGCAGGTGTAAATTGGCCTGGAGATAGAGGATGGCCAACACACAGAGAAAATAATCCCTGGGAAGAACAGAAAAGATGTACTCCCCTATGCTTTTCTAAAGGGAAAATATTAATGCACTTATTCATTTGATGCTATGCATATTTTCTCCTGATACAGTTAAGGCATTTTATTCCATTGGTGAAGTATTTCTATTTACAGGACTTTGAGGCTACAAACATCATGAACATCACAGTCATCTTTTAAATAATGTATCAAAACCTTGGTGCTGTAGTTGACTGATCTTAAATTGGCCTTCTGGCCTTCATGCCTCAGTGCAAAAGTATCTTCCTCTATTATTCCAAACATCCATCTGTGCAACGTATTTCTGGCCTTTAACGCCTAAGAACAATGTGTCAGTGCCTCAGGACAAATCATTACACACTTTGGGATACTCCACTCCTTTTTCTTCTATGCCACACATTCAAGTCCCCAGCTGCCAGCCACTTGAGGACCAGTACTTTCATCTTGCCCCACTGCAGTGACCATCCCCTTTGCATGGGGTGCACATTGGCTAACGTGTCCCTTTCTGTTCTCTCCTCAAGGCCTATAATATTATGAAGGTGACTCATGGGACAGATCACAGCTTGATGCAAACCTTGATGGAGATAAAGGAACAGTGCGAGGCTAACATGAGAATACAGTGAAGAAAACCTCCAGTCTGGAAAACAAAATATTCAAGGAGAAAGGAAGTCAAATGTTTCTTATTGCATCGGGAAGCTTCGCAGTGATTTTGGTGTCTTTTCATTAGGTCCTACCTGCTGTACAAAAGGTTTACTATTTATTAGTTTTGCTGTATGATCCAAATTAAGTTAATGTTTGAAGGAACATATGCAATTTTCAGAGGATTTTTTTCCTAATGTACAATCTAATCGACAGTGTCTAATTAGTAACTTACAACAGCTATTTTAATTGATAATAAATATTGGGAAATACGTACAGAGTCTCCATCACTTACAAAAAGATATAATTTCATTGATATCAGCAGTCAATTTTTTTATACCAGTTTATGCCAGCAATTAATGAGCTCACGTCAGACACATGATAAGTAGAGAGAACATACTTTTTCTCTTTGCTTTGCCCTTAGGTGTGGATTCTAAAAGCGTGATCCAGTGCTCTTTGATATCAAATCAGAGTTTCCAAATGTTCTAAATGAGATTTTCCTCCCTCCCAATATACCTGCAGCACTCTGGCCCTCTTCTTCTTGCATTTCATATGTTATAATATTGAATATTAAAATGGATTGAACAAAAAATTTAATCAAAACTATGTCTATGTGAAAATTGCTTACTTTGCATTTTGATGGATTCAAGATTTTCTCGCTTCGTAACAGCTTTAAAAAGAGAGAGATTTGGACCTGTGAGCTCAGTGGTGTGGTTTCTAGACCTTTCTGAGCCTGTGAGGTTTGGATTCTGCTTCCCCATTTGGAAAAGGGAAGCTCTGAGACCTACAGATGACTGCTGAATGAGGAGCTCATCCCTTAGGAGAGAGAAGAAAGTCTTGGAAAGCACAGACACTGTACTTCCCCACACTCATCAGCAAGAGAGTTGTTCTTGCCAGAGCTGCTGACTGCCATTTTCACACAGAAACATACATTAACAAAAGTCAAATATTTATGAGGAACGTTGCAACCTAAATAATTTAAGGCCTTTGAAAGTATCACTTCAGGTGTATCACTCCTCTCTAACAATTTATTGCTGTTACTCCAGCCATGACTGTTATTTCATTAATCCATCGTTGTTGTAAAGTCAAGCTTTTTTCACACCAGTAACTTGACACCATTAATTAATATGAGATGAGAACACATTTAAAAAGAAAATGAACACTCTGGGTGTAATTTACAGCCACAGCTCAGGAATCCCAGTGCTGAGGAAGATACCTTCATTCAAGGCATTTGAATTTGTTCCAGCGTATGGAGCGTTCACTTGCCCGGCAGTAATATGCAAGCAGGAACCTATGAAATGCAGAGCATTTCTGGAGTACGTAGCATGGCTTGGTGCCAGAGGCCAAGTCATATCAGCCACCCAAGAAGTGCAATAATCCTCACATAAATTCACTGGTTGGTTGGGTCTTCTTGCTCTTATGAAAAGGAAATTATCTGGGGGAATAGGTCAGACCTTTGCATTTATTGGGATTTCTGAGAGACTGATGGCATCACTGATGGACAATCAGAAAATATGAGGGGTACTCAGTTTTTAAGAGCTATTTTCTGGTTTTAAAGAGGCATGAGCATATTAGAAATTACGTGCTTTTGCATAAAGATGGTGCTTATGTTATCTCATGATTACATATCTAATATTAAGGTTTGCAGGTGGAAAGGTCTTCAGAATATAAGGTAGAACAATGCACTGGTTTATGCAGCATGTACTGGGAGGTGGCCCACCAGCTCTCATGTATGCAGAAACATCTGTGTGTATGAAGTGCAGCGGGGCTTCTGGTACAAGTACACCACAGCTCTCCAAGTGCAATAGCAGGGGGGGATGGGCACTAAGGAACAGTCAGAGTTACCTGATGTCAGATGAGACAGGTCACATTCCATCAAGCTGAAGGATCTGCCTGCGCTGGTATTTTCTCTCCAGCAGTGGTCTAGAGCAGATGCTTAGAGAAATACAAGAAGAATGGTTCAATAACTGTCTGTTGGGAAATGGTGAAAAAGCATGCTGTGTTGGCTGCAGAGCATCACAAAGGCTGAGTGTGCTGCCAAGTGCATAGGGCTGTAGGAAACTGATCCACAGCTTTCTGAGCAAAGCAAGAAACTGGCTCCAGGTTTCTGGCTCAAGTTTCCAGATCAGTGTCCCGAGGGCACGTTGCCTGCCCTGCCTGGCCTTCTTCTCTGGGCTGGTCTGCAGAGACTCCTTAGTACAGGGGCATAATTTGTGCTTTATATTCATTACTGTTTGTGCAAAACATGCATTTCTTTCAGTTTGGTCAAGGAAAGAGTCAAGTTTTCTTGTTGGTTTCAGTCATTTATTGGGATGGTTTCCCTTGGAGGTTCACATGCACTAACACCACCAGCAGGGCTGCTGATGCTGCAGGGGTGGGTTTTGCAGGTAGGTTTTTCTCTCCTAACTATCCCACTCCAGCCTATTTTCTGTGAAGAATGCTGGCTGGTGGCTACAGAGAGATTTAAATGCATCATTTGAAATTGTGGTAGCAAGCGTGTCAATGAGGAAGGGACATTAGATAAGCACTAATTTCAAATCAAATAATCTTATATTTTTTCAGCTAAGAGTGAAAGTAGTTGGAGTTGTCTTTGCACAGACATCATGTTTCGGCCTTCAAAAATAATATCTGTCAAAATTTTCAGGTGGTATCAGCTTGCTAAGATAAAGATGCTAAATAAGAGAGGCAGACAGCAACATTATCTGTAATGCTGGCAGGCTTGCTGCTTGCTTCCAACAGGTCAGAGGCTTTTTCAGTACCTTTTGGAAAGTAATGGTAGTTTGGGTTCAACACAAGGTTTAGAAATATATTTTGAGTTACTTTTGATTGGTAACCGTCCCTTAAATTAGTCCATGAGCAATAATATTATTTGCACTTAGAGGAAGCATTGCATTGTAGTACGTTTGGAAGAAAACTTTGGAAGTACCAACACTCAGGAAAAAAATTTGGGGGTTTATACAGTTTTACTAAGAATAATTGATAACAGTTGAACAAAACATCTATCTTTAAAAGAAAAAAAAATAGTTCCCTATACTATGCTCTTTCACTAAGCATGGTGTAATTCTCTGTATCCACACCCTCGAGGTGTGCTGATCTGATGCTGGAAGTAAAAATTCTTTGGGCCCTTAGCAAACAGAACCTTCCGTGCATAGCAGAGGTAGTAGAAAATGAAGACACTCATGAGAGAATGCTATGAACCAATTTTTTAGAGCTGTGACCTTGAGTCACCCTGCATGTGGAGCTGTGCATGGGTATGTGCCAGCAAACCCCTCTCACTAGTCAGCCCTTTTGATGCTTCACTCTCTAACTGTTCTCTGGTGGCTATTTTTTTAAGCTAGCTTTTCTTAGACATTATTTTTTTTAAACAGCATAGTTATGAAATACAGAGGCTATTTCCCTGCACAGCATATTCCAAATAGTCCCTGGCCACTGCAAGTTTCTTAATGAGCAGAGTTCTGTTTTTCATAGGGGTTGTGCTAATTATGAGGATTTCCACACACCACCCCTCCCCCCCCGCTTCCCATTCAGATTTAAATCTCCCATAAGACAAGGAGGAGAAGGAAAGTCTTACAGTTATGGATGTAGAGTTCTGGCTTGGCTTCTTCACTGCACCAGAAACTGTGTCTGACCTTGGACACATCAGCCAGAGTCAGACTGATGTTCATAGTTAGGCTTTGTCATTGTGAGATGCATAGGATGGAATGGAAACATTGTATATTCGTCTGATAGCAGGCACTGCCTGAGAGCTCCTCCAAAACTAAGTTATCACACACGGACACAGAGTTGTGAGCTGCCCCTGCCAAAGTCGTGCCTCCTCCACATAGAGACAGTGTTGCTCTCCAACAACAGCACTTCAGTAAATTTTGAAGCACAGTCAAAAAATCCCAAACAAATGCTTTTGGGCATTTCAGACACAAGCCATCTTAGAGCTCCTCTTTCTTTTCCATTTTAAATGGCTATTTTCTCTTTCCTATCAATGTTTGTTTTCCTGTACAAGAGCCCTTTTCTTTTCCATTTCTGATTTTGTGAGTTAATCAGCTTGAAAATACATTTGAGATGGCTATTTTGTAAAATGTCCCCTAGAAGAATGTCTAAGTGTGTATTTTTCCGGCCCTAAGCAGAAAGAGTGCATGTTAGCTGACTGCAGTCTATACTCTTCTCACCATTCAGCACAGTGGTTTCTGCTTATCCCCACAGTAGTGATGTGTAAGCCATGTCTATATGACCCCCATTAGTATTTCATGGAGAAAGTTCAATGTTTTTATTTGCTCTGGACTTGCGATCAACGTGGACAAATCAATTCTATTTCCATCATTCTTTAGAGTTTTTGTGTGTTTTAATAAGGACCTTAGAGATTCCTTCCCCCCTCAAAAACCAGAAAGAATAACTCAGGCTTACTAATTAGGCTTCATACAGCCAGTGCTCACACAGAAGAACCTAACAAGTTCTTTATAGTTCCCAGGAGACCAATTAACCTTCTTTTAAATATATCTCTATATAGCTACAGAGACAGGCACACACAGAAAAGCACACACACAAGCTTTTTCAGTAGTCTCAGATGCTCCAACTCCTTGTTAACCAAATTCTGATGGGTCTCACAGCAAGCAGGCAGAGCTGAAGCATCCTGCATGAGTATTTTTTAACTCTAAAGATGCCTTAATGAGGGCCGAGCACAAACTCCTCTTCCAAATGACCCCACAACAGGAGGAAGGAGGTACTCATGCAGACTCTTCTAAAGTTCCCCTCCATCTCCTTGGCTCGAGCAGGCAGCACTTTCTTATCTCTTTAGCTGGAGCTGAGGAGCCTGCTTTCCCAGCCCTGTTTCAGCTAAGGGCTGGTCTAGTGGAGCTGAGGAGGCTGGAGGGAAGAGCAGCATTTTCTTCCTCCGCCCCTTCAATTCAGCAGCTCTGATTCCGAGTCCCCAGAGTTTCCAAGTAGGAAGATGGCAATTTTACATACTTCTTGGAGGAAAACTGCACTTTAAATCACAGGTGATAGCTCTTGACAATTCCACTTGACTTTCAGAGCAGGAGCCAGGAGACGGTAATGGAGAAGGGCGTCTGATGAGAAAATTAGCAGAGCTCCGCTCCTCCCCTCCCCCGTCCCTGCACTCAGCTCTGTGCTATACCTGCATGTTTGCTTTTAATGAAGCTCTTTCTAATGAAACCCTTTCAGTGTTGCCTTCCTGTTGTAGTAGGTGCCAGGTGTGGTGCTGATCAAACCATGACGAAACAGGTAGAGGAGAGGTCTGGCCTGATCCTCCTTGTGCTGTCCCTTGCTGAGCTGTGGACACCCAAGTGATGTGTCACAAAGCCATCCCTCCCACAGGCAGGAGCGTGCTCCAGGAGCTCACGGTGAAGGATGGAAAGGCTGTTGTTGTCTTTGGAAAGAGTCAAAGGCATCACACCAATTCAGGGCTGAACTCTAGCAGCAGCCATACAGCTGAAGGACAGATAGTGATCTGGGAACTAGAGTAGCAGAGATGATTGGGACTGCATGAAAGGGAACAGTTGTTGTTGCAGGTTTGCTTCTGCTTGGGCAATTCCATTCTCGCATTTGGATGCAAGTGCTCTTGTTCTACTTTGGTCTCCTTTTCTAAGTCAAATCAAACTCTGGGGTAAAACCTTCAGTGAGGTACTGGCAATGCCTGGTTTTCTGTTCTCTTTAATGTCATTGATGTCTGGTACCCACGTAACACCCTGTATAGAACCATATACCCTATACAGGACTGTGAACAAAATGCCATTACTGGGGAGTGATGTTCCCCATCATGCTAACAGGAATGCTGGATAAAGGCAATTCTCTATGATGATTTGGGAATGTTAATTTCTGAACATCTGTGACTAAGTGCACTAGTAAATAATGGTATTTTGAAAGGCCAATGTAATGACGGTATACAAAGAAACTTTTTTTCACCTTTACCAAACATTTTATGTGGGGACTGTTGCATAATTTGTAGAAAACAGACAAAAATCTGATTTTTATATTTTCTGCAAAGACCAGAGGAATGCTTACTCCAAGCCTGGGATGGGGAAGCCTGCCAACTGCCAGGCAAGGATGCTGCCTTGCTTCGTAGTTGGCAGATGGGAAGATGGATAAAAACTGTTTACACGGGCATTGTCCAAGTTAATTTCATCAGACCCCCAAAGCTGTTCATGCAATCTATGTAATGTGACTGTGATACACCCAGGCCACAAAGCTGTTTGTTTTACCATTCAAATCTGAAGTCTTGGCAAAATGCATTCTTCCATGGTGGTGGAGAAACTTATCAAGAGAGCAACATCTTCCCTGCTGTGGAATAGCCCTTTGAAATCTCATTCTAAGATCTAAGATCTACTTCTCAGTCACAAGAAATGAGAGTTTGTGGGAACAAGGAGCTTGTCCTGTGCGTGAGCTGGAAAAAGACCAGTTTGCCAACAAGTCCCTGGCTGGTGATTACAGAGCTGCAAAAACAACGTAAGTTTAGAGCTCAGCTGACTTGCTCTAATCTAGCCTGCAACCCAGACAGGCTTTAGCCTGGACTTCTTGCCTCTTGAATATGCCCTATCAGAAAGTTATAGAGTCACAGAAGGGACCTCAAGGATCATCTAGTCCTACTTTTCTTGGCAAAAGCACAATCTAGCCAAATGGCTCAGCACTCTAGCCAGGTGAATCTTAAAAATTGTCCAGTGTTGGGGAATCCACCACTTCGTTCTGGGGAGATTGTTCCAATGGCTGATTGTTATCATTGTGAAAAGCTTATGCTCTAATGCATGTTGCATTTTTTTCACAGTGAAGGAGAAAGTGCCTTGGGGCACTCTTTGAGGCCCTCCTCCTCATGCTGCAGTGAGTGTTTCATGAGCTGCAGGGCGCTTCCTCCTTCCCTGCTCTGCACTGCAAGAAAAGCAGTGCCTTGCCCACTGTCCGCTTTGTGTCCTGCTTTGCCAGTGATTCAGCCTCTTATCAGGAGCCATTGCCCTTGAAGTTGTTGATGTTTACCCTTGTGAAAAGATGTCAAGTATCTACATTTGCTGCAGGGAGAGGGGGAAGGAAACAGAGAGCAAAAATATTATTAAAAAACCCAAAATAATGATTTCTGAAGTGGCATGGAAATGTTTATCTTGCTGCTCCACTCCTGGCAGATTTTGGAGAATGACAGTTAAGCAGGACAAGTCTTCAACTATGACATTGGCTTTGGACCACAGCTGCTTTTTTGTGCCTGTCACTCCCTGGTGTCAGTTGAGCTAGGCCAGTCTGGCACCATCTGCCTTCACCCAAAGCCCTGCATGAGGGTCCCACTGAGTTGGGCTCAGCTGTCAGTGCTGTTTTGTGGAACAGGGCTTTACAGCCTGGGGCCTGGAGACACCAATGGAGGGAGGGATTGCGAAAGGCACCTGAGGGAAGTGACCTTGTATTCATTAGGGCTTTAATTCTGTCTACCACCTGCAACTTCCATGAAAAAGTTAAGCAGTCTGCCAGATGAAAATGGTGGAAATCCTGAAGTGCCTCAGGCCTGCAGCTGGTCCGAGGCACAGAAGACCTTGTGCCAGCCTTCACCCAACCCTGTCATATACTTCAGGCTTAGTATGAATTTTCTTGTAGCAAAACTTTGCTGTATGAAGCCTCCAGAAGTGAGCAGATCAACTTCTGGCCAGCCAGTGTAGCCTTGCAGGCCAGCAAAACTTCTAGGCTGTGGTCAGATGTATGATTTCTTAGAGCTTTCCCATCTGAAACACTTCAGTTATTTCAGGTTTAATTATAAGTTACCTCAGCATGTTCTTTAAAAAAAAAAAAGACCTATTCTGCCTTGCCTGGAGAAGAATCTCTAGGATCACAGAGGGAATTTAAAGCTCAAAGGTTTACAGTCCCCAGCAAGATAAGGCAGTATAACAGCCTCTATGCTTTATGGTGCCAGCTTATAAAGAGGTTAAAATGGCTTAGCGTGAGGGTCAATTTTACATAGAATTCCTATCTGACGAAGGAAAAAAACATCCAAAATCTTCATAGCTAGCTTTGACATGATTATTAGATTATAGGGTTTGGGGTATTTTAGCCCTTGCCCTAATGAATTTTCTGCTTCCAGTGTGAAAAAAATTACTCCCAAAATCAGAATGGTGTCTCTGTCACAGGTCTCCAGTTGCACGGTGCCACTGCACGTCCTGTGCCTTTGTAGGTGCAAGCGGAGAACCGTCATGTCCATCCTCTCTATAACTCACCTAGTAGCATTCTGGTCTTAAATTGTGACAACTCTATGAATGTCCACTTGCCTCCAAAGACCTGGACTGGTTCTGCTGCCTCCTTGTCTCCCCTCATTCCTGCCTTTCTGGAGTGTCGCATTGCCTTGTCCCAGTCTCAAGAACTGGCCTCAGTTACAGTCTGGAGAACAAATCTGTAACCACATGGGACATGTCATGGGGCTGTGCACAGGTAGCATCCCTGTCCTACTGTCTGTGTGAGATACAGTAGTGGCACAACCAGCCAGTTGGAAGTATCTTCATGAAAAATGACAAATGACCTGCTAGGGAGGCTCCCTACTTTGACTTTTATGTCTACACTAACCTGCCACAGGGAGCTGAGAAATCTGCCTCTTGGACCAATGTATGTTGCAAACATATGGAAAAATCTGGAAAGCAAACTGTTATTAGGACAGAAACACAAGCCAGGAATTGTTCAGAGAGGCAACAATAAATCTTTCATAAAATGAATCACAAGTGCCTAGGTGATGTTGCTGAATGGAGAAATGAATCCCAGAACAATTTTATCATTGTAGAAGTATTTCAGTGCCCTGGTGCACACACACTAACTGCATCCCCATCAAAGATTTCAGGTGCAAAGCCCTCTTTGTTAGGCTAAAGATTTATTTAGTATACACGTAGCATTTGTTCCTGTGAGTGCTTCATGCTGCTGCAATGCTAATTTACAAATGTTTGTTGAGCCTACGGAAACTCAGGGCAGAGGTGAGTCCCAGCTACTCCAGCCCCTGGAGGCAGCACAACTCACCAGCCACAGGGTGAGGAGCTGCACTGTTATCTTTCATTATTTGCAGAATTGCAATCCCTTCCATCGTCCTTGGAAATTGGGGGAAAATTATGTTTACAGTGTGTTGCTTGGCTCCAGCATGGTGCTGCTGGTATTGTGAGGTTCCCATCGAATAGGAGCTGGCAGCTTCTTCTTTAACAAAAACAGGGCTGTGAATCTTCCTGCAGCTGCCATGACTCTCTTCATAGTTGTGTCCCTGGGCATCCAGCTATGGCACAAAAATGGGAGCGAGCTGGGCCACGGTGCATCAGCAGGTGCTGAAAGACAAGGCAGATAAAAGCACTGCTACTCCTTCAATGCCATTGAGCATGCTTGCTTTAAGCAAGATCCAAGGGACAGTTTGCAAGGAGCCGTGCTGAGCAGCACAGACCATCCAACTGTACCAGTGTGGAGGAGTCTGCAGAGCCCAGCCCAGCCAGCAGTGTGGCTTGTGTGCTTCCTCCCCCTCTCTGCTTTATTGTAACTACAATCAGCAATTCATCTTTTGACAAATTAAATATAGAAAAATGTCAGTTCTTCTCCCTATCTCCCTTTCCCCTAGTCACTCAGAAAATGAAGATGAGCAGGGATAAGAAGAGTCCCTGCTTCTTTTAAAGGGAGTGACAAAAGTCCTCCATTGCTAGAGGTAAAAGGCTTCCCCTCTGCAGCAAGCCCCAAGTCCCACCCACTGCACCCATGCATCTGGCTGCACGTGGATCTCTAAGACACACAAATGGAAATACAGTTGTGTGCCAAATGCACACAGCTGCATACATTTAGCTGCCAGTTTGTTGGCATGAAACCCACAATCTGACACAAAGCATGGGTGCCAAACCTGTGCAATAAGCATCCACAGAAGAGATGCAGATAAATAGACATGGAAACCAATGCAGGTCTTTTCCCTAGACAAGCATCCACTGGGGCTGGACCATTTTTTGCCATCTTAGAGCTTTACCCAGGTCAGCATTTGTTGGTATTGCTCTTGAAGAGAGAGCAGATAGAACCTCCCAGCTACCTTCTTGCTTTTGGAGATTATGAAAGTGGTCTTTGAGTAATGTAGAGCATTCTTGTGGTCACAGACTGTACACTGTTGCTCAGTGGTTAAATAGCAGATGTCAGCCTCCAAAACTGCCAGATTGGCAACTGTCAAGAATACTAACAGATATCATAAAACATAAAATACACTCACAGATGGCCTTTTCCTAGAGGAACTAAGCATTAATTTTGTGTTCATCTGAGAGACTGTAAGCTCAATTTTCTTCCCTCCCTCAGCGGCTTCCAGGCAGCTTGAGCTGCCATCAAAAATGAGGGTGAGGGCCTTGGACCCTCAATGCTTTGGAGGCAGGCATGGGAGATGAACCAGCTTTAGCACCTGCTTCCCTTTCACTGGTTTTCCAGGAGCCGGGGAGCTTCTCCAGGACTCTGCAAGGTGCAGGGGCCTGTCAGGTTCTCATGTTAAATCTTCTCCTGATTTTCAGTCTGGCAAGTTACTAGCATCAAAGACAGACAAGGGAGACTTGGTCATATCTGAGACAGTTTACAAGAGGTGCCAACAATTTCTAGCAGGCCTCATGAGGACACCAGCCTTTTGCCAGGTGTGAGCCCCTGCTTTTGCTCCACACCTAAAACCTTTCCTGGTAGTCTTGTCCCAAACTGGAAGTGTGCAGTATTGAGGTCTGTAAGGTTTCAGAATTGGCCGAGTGAATTGATTTTGTTTTCAGCTTGTATAGAGCTCCTCGGCATCAGTTCTATCTCAGACAAAGTCTGGGACTTGAGCTAATCCATTTTTCTCTGTTTTTTTGTCACTGTAAGGCACTTTGGGCTCTTTAATACTGATGTGGCTGCATGATAACAGCAATGAAGATAAATTACCACAAAACAGGCAATAAGCCTTTTAGCTCTGTAGAGCAAATCGGAGCTATTCTGAACAGCCCACAGACGAAAGAAATGGCTGTTTATCTTCATTTACAGCCACTGTGGAGAGGTAGCAGCATGTAAATTCACTGGCCCAGGGGCAACAGCTAAGGTAGTACTGCAGTCACAAGGTTTTTTGCTGGGAGAAGAGAAATAATGAGTAGAAACTCCCTCCTATCCTCCACCATGCCATTTCAATAGATGCCAACCTTTGCCTCTGTGACCACCTCGATAGTTTTCATTCAGAAGAGCTGGTGGTCACTGTAACTGACTACATGCCCTGCCACTGTGACCACAAGCTCTGCCACTGAGCTAGAATAATAGCAAGATAGAAGAAAGGACTATTTTAAATTCACACCAAACTCTCAATCAAATATTTAGACAGCTAGCACACTAACATGTCCCTCCTAAAACAGGGCAAATGAGGGAATCACCTGCCAGCATATGACACGCTTTCAAGGAGATTTTAAAGCTTCTCCTTTTTTCTCTTTCCCAGAAGAAGTAAGACTCCTTGTTTTCCTCAATGGGAAGAGCACAGTATACTCATCAGGGCTTACCCAAATGTCAGTGAGGCATGTGAGATTTGCCCAGAGAGCTAATTCACATATTGCTCTGTAGGTGAGGTGCTCTCTTAATTATCAACAGGGAACACCACAAATGTGAGCAAAAGACAAGCAGATACTGTACACACTGTAGCAGAAACTCAGCAGTCAACTGAACTTCCTACCCTTGCCTCTCTGAGGGAGACACATGAGTAACGGACACAAACTCTTTTTATTACTCTTACACTATGTTATATACTTGCATGGCAGTCAAGGGGAATTTGACAGAGTCACTGGAGGTGATGAAAAAAATTACGATTATAAATATATTTGTATCATTTGTTTGGTCTCAGACTTTTCCCTTGCTCTCAGATGCAGATGGAGCAACCCCTGCTAATATGGAGAGGCACATATGTTTAACCAGCATTTGTAAAAGCCTAACCAACTGAGAGCCCATGACTGTGTTTTCTTCCTGTTTCTGGAGACCAGCAGGGGAGCAGCTAATGCTGCCATGCTTGGCTGTAATGTTTTTTTCATTGCTACCAAACCCTGCAATTCCTTATTGTTATTTCCTAGTGAATCTGCTGTTCAGCAATACTTGCTTGGTAGAACCCCTTCAGTTGTTTTATTTTCAGGTTTCATCTTGCTTACTCTCACTATTATAATAGCACATCCTCTGTGGGTCAAGAGTACCTTCTCTGCCATTTCATAAGCGTTCTCATCCGAAGTGAAACAGTCAGGAAGAGGAGGCAGATATATTGGTAAGATAAAAGTAAACATTTAATGCCACTATAGTTTGATTTTTTTTTCAGACATCATATTTTTGACAATGTTTCACATCTCATACCACAAAAGGGATATCTTTTAGCCAGCAAACAATAAATTTTACAATTTTTATGGCAAAAGGCTCCATGTATTTATTGACCAACTTGGAAACAGCTGTGACTTTCCACATTTTTAACTGGTCTTCATGCTGTTCTTTTACTTTTTTTTTCCATTACATTTAGTTGATAAAATATATATATATCTGCTACTGATACATCCTCTTCTGGAATTACCCACTGGTGGGACCAGCATAAGTTCTGTATCAATCAATCAGTTTGTTCCCTCCTTAGCCCTGTTTTATACCACTGTTATAATGAGAAAGAACATAGCCACGGACAGAGTGAAATGGATTTAGCAAACATACACTTCAATGCATAGCACTTAGATAAGCATTTCCAACCATGATGTGTAAATAAATTATAAAATACAAGCAACTCTATAAAACAAGAACATCCTGAGTTTACAAATAAATTATATCCTTCATACATAGAATATGATGTGGATGTTAGTAACCAGCAGTTTCAGCTATGAGAGGGAAAGAAGTAAAACGTAGAAAAGTTAGTATCTATGCATACATAAAACATATATGTATGTGTGCTATGTGTAAATACTCTCACACATACATATACAATATAGAGGGTGAATACATCCATATCCATAGTATATAGAGAATATGTAATATAGCTGAAACTGCCTCAAGCACCAATTTATTACCATTATTATGAAGTTTGCTCAATACTTAAGTAGGACCACTCAAAGTAGGATGGTTTGGATTGTGTTTTATTTCCTGACAGGGGGTTTTGAAGGTGCTTTGAAATATTACATATGAATGCTACTATTTCACTTTCAGCACCTCCATTCTTTGCAGAATCATCACGCCCTTTGTAAGCTTCAAAATGTTGCATAAGTGAACACAAGTCTACTGTCCGTGAAGCTGGTGGTAAAATCTCTATTGACTTCAATGGCTTGGGATAAGGGTGCTACATTTGAGAAGGTGAAAGAGAGAAGATAAAGACAATAATAAAATGGTTTATTTCCAAGAGCAGATATGGAAGCTCAGATAACCCTGGGATGAGTGCACAATAAATGTAAGAGAGAGAGAGAGATTATTAACTTTGCACTGACAAATCATTCACAGTTTTGTTTGCCATAGTGATTTGGAAACCTGCTTCAAATCCAGTGATAGCTAGCAACAGCCAGCCTCGTGTCTCCAAAAACTGCTGGGTGTCACCACTGCAAAAGCGTATGGAGTAACAAAACAAAGGCTGTGGGGACATCAGGATTAAGCAAGGTATGTCACTCACCAGTGGATGTGAGAAATAGCACCTCTCTGTATGGTCATCATCCGCTCCTACCAGTATTTAGTTACACGAATGCTTTGATCTCTGCCGTGAGCTGGTGCATCCCTGATGCTGTGCAACCATCGCTCCCACATGAACTGGCATCAGAGGGTCACTCAGCTTCTAGTTTACGAGAATCATATTTGCAGAAGCTTAAATTTTAAAACTCTTAGGGCTAAACAGAAACCTAAGAGTCCAGCGTTTCAACTGACGTAACTATGCTGCATGCCTCATGCATGCATGCATGCAGCAATTGTGGTATTTAACAGCTGTGATTGATTGTAAAATAGCTTGCCTCAAATTCACAATATCCTAAGATCTAAAGTAGTGCATTAGGATTACTTTTAGAGGCTTTAATGTTCTGCCTTTACATGGAAACTGCAGCAACTTGGCTCTCAAGGCTGAAGAATGTGGGGAAGAAATGACCTTCAAAAGAAGACTTTGACAGTGTTTCAAGCATAAGTTTTACCCTATAGTATTGCATAAATCGTCCTACTGAGCGCAAGGAGAAAGGTTTTGTAGGTACTCCTTGGAGGAGAAAGGAAGAGTGATGTTGCCATTTGTGAACAGCTGTGCCATCTCCTCACAATAACGCGTGAGGACTGTCTCTCAGGCTGTGTACGTACACATTTGTTTCTATCTATATATGCTGTATTTTTATGATTACTTTTATCTCAGAACAAAAAAAAAGGATGCAACAAAATCATAAATATTTGTAAAAGAGCCTACATCCTTCAGCTGTCATGAAGTTTGAATTTCATACCACAGGTAATAGTTGCTATTTTAAGACAAACCATATTATCGAGACTGAAGCAAAAAAAAAACCCAAAGCACACTTCAAGACAGAGAGTCTGTCCTGTGAGCAAGCTTGAGACTTGATGTACATTACTCCCAGCATCACACCCAGCTTTCCGCCTCCATAATTGCCATGTTCAGAGATAAAAGAAAAAAATACTAGTGTGTATCTTTCATCCTTTCCTGTACATTATTTGCAGCCCTCACTCATCTTGCTTCGTGTCAGAGTATCACGCTATTGCTCTTTACGAGTTAATGTTTTATGTAGCTCCAAGTTTCAGAAGTTACATTGTAAGGCAGTGGGAATCTTCCAAGACTGGATCGAAGCCAGCAGATATTCAGTGATAGCCCTGTGCATGGCCTTAGGCAAAGTGAGGGGGTATCAAATGCGTTAACAGAAGTATATTCTTCCATGACATCACTAGCAGCACAGTAAATACCCAAAGAAGTGGCAGGTGGACAAATTTTCCTTTTCCTCACAACTGGGTTTTCTCTGCTATAAATCTCCTGAGTTTTAACACAATTATGCCAGTGCAGGTGAAATGAGAACAGGCCCAGTAAAAACCTAAGAAAGAGCCTGAGTACTGGTTTCCTGCTTTGTGTTTTTGTGAAATAAGACTTCAGATTGCTTAGATCCAAATGAATTGACAAGGAATCATTTTGAGGCAAATACAAGGTATGCATGACAGGAGAAAAGACACCTATCGTTATGACTAGCGTAGCAGGAATGAGGGCTGTCCCATACCCTACAGGACACAAAGTGACCCAGCACCCACAGTTAGTGGGGTGTGTGACCTGTGGCTTTCTGCCCACTGTGAGAACTAACACAGAGACCAGTGGGATGTCTGAATCCACATTGCAGCCAAACTTTCCAGTCTAAGGTTTCACTGGAATTCGTGGCTATAAAGCAACTGCTGTCCCTTGTGTAAGTAAGGTTCACATATGCCAAGAGGAACAGATCTCAGAATGAGGCCCAAAAATACCACCATAGCGGTGGCATTCTGCAGCCATCACACAACCTGGCAATGAAGAACTGTGAGGTCCTGTTAATGCATGCAAACAAAGAATTAACCTGCAGACCTGGTTATGTTAACATTGCTGTTTCCTACTAAAGCTGACCCAGGAAAATAAGATTGATTTCTGAATATTGAAATGATTAAGTGTTACATTTATGTTGCTCTTGTGTAGTTTGGGCAACCTGATGCCTTTAAAAAAATCAGCATAAAACCAGCATTACTCTGGCAATTGCTTAAAGAATGGGACTTCCTGAATGACTTGCAGAACTGCATGGGTCTTCTGTCAAATGCTAGCTACTCTAGACTAAGACAAATTTCATAATAAAGTCTTGATGCTTTTAATTATCATCTGTTCTGTGGATATTTGAAGTATAATAATAAAAATGCTGAAGTAAAAAATCTCTTTCCAACAAGAAAACATTTCATAGATGTCAAATCTCCATAAATTTTAGTTCTCTTTTTATTCATTAAACCACCACGATTCCTACAAATACAGTGGCAAATTCTGAAATGCACTGACAGAAAGTCAAAAAAGAGAAGATGAATATGGATTTTAGGATATGAATAGTAGTAGTATATGATGGGAGTGGTACTGGCTACTCTAATTAAGTCCTCAGAAATAATATATTTGTAAGGACTGTAACAACTGCTTGGGTAGAACATGATTTTCAGTATGCTAAATTCATTCTTGGCCTAATCCATTTGGTTTCAGGAATTGATTTTGGTACATTGCGATAAACAAGGCAAATATACTGTTTAAAGCAATGGCTCGATAGACACACTTTTTGCTATGTTTCCTAATCTACAGCATTATGAAATTTAGAGACTATGACAAATTGAGTTAACGACACCGAGGAATATAACACATAATAGATACTCTACCATAGCTCTGAAATGTGTCCTCTTGATTTATAAAAACATCAGCACTTCTGTTTAAGTCAAGTCCCAGTCTATATGAGAGGGCAGCTCTTGCTAATAATGCATTCCATGCATGCACCATTTCCTAGGATTTCACTTTCTTTCTATCAAGTGTACATTTAGTTTTACTGTACTGTTTGCCATTTACCATCTCACCACAGGTCCCCAAGGAGTCCAACATGTCCATTTTGGGCTGCTTGTTTTCAGCAGAGGAAGGACAATGCATCCCAACCAACCAATGACCATCTTCCAGCAAACACATTTTCAGAAATCCTTAAGCTGTAAGAAAGCAATATTTAACTTCATATGCACAGTTTGTGGTGGGAGGGCAGAGCTGTTCTTCCTTGAATGTAGGGAAATGGCCTAAGAGACAAGTTTAGTGCAGCGTCACAGCTAAGAGCAGTACAGGCCTGACTGGGGATGCAGGCAAGTGAGAGATGGGGCTGGCTGTGAAAATTTCCCTCTTGTCTGTGACCTGGGGCTCTGTGGGACTAAGCTCATAAAGACAGGGCACTAGGTTTTCACCAGCACAAAACTGCAGGGGCAATTCCCATGGCTCTGTGGAGCTGCACTGAATTAATGGGGTGCTGCCAAGGAGAGATGGACTCAACACAACCAACATGTAACAAGTGCTACTGAAATCATTACAAAGAGAAACAAAGCTAGATAAATCACATTAATTAGGAGAGGGGTGTCAGAGGGTTTTTTTTTGCCTTGAGAGAGAAGGAGAGAGAGATTGGACCTATGTCTTTAATACTTACTTGGAATATGAGTTTTATGATAGGAAAATGCTCTGGAACAGACTACAAGGCAACTTTCATACAGGACCTTTTTTTTCTCCAAATAATCCTATAGAATATAAGAAGGATGTTCTATAAAATCCATTGACAAGGCTAGAAAAATGATTGAATAAGATTTGTTAGCACAAGTTGTAGAGTATTAAAAGAAAAAAAGAACTATATAAATGTTATTTCTGTCTCTTTTTTTTAAAGCTAACAACTAGAAAAAGTATGACTATTTTTGCAGAATTATTTTTCCATTGGGACTTGCTGCCTAAGATATGGTAAGATGACATTAAAATGGTGGAGCAGGTAAAAGAAGAGTTGCATTGAAGTACAGCAGTAAATTTTTGCATACTGAGTATACGTTAAATGTTGCTTTTATTTTCTCATAAGCAACAGGAGGGTGGCACAAGTGTACGTGAGAAAGGAATATTTGTGAATGGGCTTCTTTCAATATGGAAGAAGAAACATAATTCAACAGAATAATTCTTCATACTCATACATAATTGAAATGCAGATTTTGCAAATTTCTTTAAGAAATACAAAGGATGTTCCCTCCACATACTGTTTTGTAGATAGAGATGAAAACAAGTGGAGCATGTGGATGTGCACTGAAGCACAGACTACCATTCTTTTAATGACAATATGAATTTTGCCATGGCTTCAGTAATGGAGTGTTAAGGAAAACGCCACAGACAACATACCTGAAGTGCTATATCCACTCACTCAGAACTCCTGCCTATTTCCAGACTAACTGAGCTGAACTTCTGTACTTCTCAGGTAATTCTGTGACTTTGAACAGATTGGGACAGAGACCAAAAGCTGCCAAAACATGTTTTCCAGTGGTATATGTCAAAGAGAAGTGATGTTAAATTTTATCACACATAGTCTCAAGAAAGAAAGACAGAATAAATCACTCATTTTTGGACTGATAAGCATGAGAACCCTCATCCTAAAGAGTAATTTTTCAGCAAGTTGTTATAAGCACTAGAAAAATGGGTCAGGATAAAAGTGCCTCCTCATCCATAACTCTAACCAGTACAAAGCTCAAAATACATGAAAAAGAAAACAAGTTACGGGACTGGATCAAATGGAAAAGATATTTACTTCATGGTAATATCACCTCTTCTCTCTCATACATTGCAGAACCTACAGGCTGGGAAAATTACTGTGACCTCCAGCATATAAGATAGTACAGAAGAACATAGAAGCAAACCTCACTCACTGCAAGAAATTTGTGTTTGTTTCAAAGTTGAGTCTCTCTTTGAGTGGCCTTACTCTGGTAACAAGAAAAGACAGTTAACATTTATTCATATGTTGTACTGATTAGGAAATATCTCTACAAACACAAGATACTTAGAAACAGCAAGTCTGAAATAGGAGAAAACACCAAGAGAAAAACAAGCTGTAAATACATTTCAAAAATGTGTTTGTTTTTTTCCTTTTTCTTTTCTTGACTAGCACCATCTGTACACAATAAAGTATGAACATAAATGTTTGGATAATAAAGATTTGCAAGGCACTTAAACAGTTTTTCTGGATAGGTTTTCTTTTAATGAACCTCTCAGTGGAAGTACTACAACCACCCTTCCACCTCCCTTAGCTAACTCAGGGAAAGAAGTGTCTTCTGCCAGCAGTTCTTATTTACAGACATGTCCTTAAAGGTTCCTCAAAGTGCTCTTTCAGGCTAAGAGAATCAACAACCTTATATCTTTCATGATTTTTCATGATCATCTTGGGTTTTTTTAATACTGCTCTTCTGTATAATAAAGCAAATCTCTCATACACACAGTTGAGACTTGACTCCAACCTTCATCCTCATTCTGTTGTCTTTGGGATGCTATTCAGAGGGGGAAAGGAGGATGGCAAAGATGCGCATTGAAATTCTCTTGAGGTCCTTTATCGGCGTCTAGAGGTTATATCAAAACAGGTGATCATCATGAGATGGGCCTTGCAGAAATTGACACGGTTTTCCAAACGCTCAGTCACGCATTCCAGGGCCTCCAAGTATTCCAAAGAATCCAGCTCAAATACCTGCTCCAGATCAACTGTGAGAAAGAAAATACACAGATAGGAGAAACAGACAAAAAACGATGCTGGCTGGTGGGAGAGACAGAGCTAATCCAAGTCTTCAAAGCCATCAGTACTTTATACATTATCTTTGGCTTGCCTTTTCTGTTTAATGGCTATTAAAATAGCATAGCAGCTTGCTGATAGTGAAGAACACTGTTAGGACTGCATTAGATGCTTTCTTGAGAGATATGCTCTACCATCCTCTCCAGAACTGCAGATGTCTGTTGCCACATTGAAACATCTTTCCCCAAGAAAAGCCACTAGAACTATTCTTCCAGCAAATGTCATTCACTGCAAAGAAACCGTCTAGCACAAAACACCTGTAGACTTGAGGTTAACTTTCAGGTTAACCTAAGCCCATAAGGTTGAACATAATGGGGAAATTCAGCAACAAGATGTAAAACAGGCCAAGTTAAATATGTTTACATTTATTTTGATTGTTCACATTTAGGGTCTGCTTCAACACCATGCTTAAGCAAATTCTGAATGCTAAGTATATACTTAAAGTCATCGTTATTCAGGACATGTATATGAAATGCACTGACTCTCTCACACATTTTGATGATCCAAAAGAGATTTATATAGCTGTTCTGCCCTGGAAGGATATGTCCTCTGCTGAATTCAAACCCCAGAATTAGAAATGAACTTCTAACCTCCTTACCCCTCGTATGTCTCCCTGTTCCATATGATTCTCACTACACTGCTCAACAGTGGCAAGGGAAGGTTTCCACATTAATTACCTCCACTGCAGGTGCCTGTATGATGCCAAAGATGAGCTGGAAGTGGCTTCTGTGGAAGCCAAGTGTGAGATACATTGTGTGAGCCTATACTTCTCATCTCATCTGGTCCCTGACGTCTGTACCATCCTTGAGGCTTTCTGCATTTATCACATCAGAATCAGAAGCAAGGGCATTGCACAGTAACTAGGTGGCAATGCATGGCAAATTCTCTGCTCCCTTTAAACCTGTTCTTTTTGCCTCTCTTCCTTAATAGCACTCCTGAAGCATATACTGTTGTTTTGCAGGATGTACCAATTTAACGTTAATATATGGCAACCGTCAAAGGAAGAGTTAGGATGCTTTAAGAGAACTCACCAGATGACCTCATTTTTCCACCTACAATAATCTTAAATAAATTGGAACTCTGTTTTTCTACAGCTCTTTGACATGAACTCATCTGCTTGCTAACACTAAAAATTGCGTACAATTACTGAAGTACTCTTTATCTTCTTTCCTTTGAGTTGCTGAGGTCCCTCTTCATTTGAATGTGAATGCCCTGTAAGCCCTCTGAACTTTACACATCTCTAGTCATAAAAAATGGGCCAAATTCATTTTTCATGTAAGCCCACTGGTGCCAAGGGAGAGGTTTGCTCCACAGTGTTATTTTGTGGTAGAAGAGTAGATTTATAATATTGCTTGTATGTCTGATTGATCTGAGGCCAAAAAAAAAAAAATCTCATTTTCAGGAGCTGTGGACTGAAACGCGTGAACGTTAATCTACCAATGGCAATCTTCACTACTACAGCACTGTACCATTTCAACATTCAGCTCTCAGGCAAAAAGGATTGTCCAGTTCTACTGTCAACATTTAATAAGAATTATAGGGACTAGTTCTAGATATACAGTCAATCTAAAACTTGCCTTTAGGTCATATTTTGGTTCATTTTAGTTTACAGACATAGCAGCTCACACCTCATTTTTAGCAAACATCTCTGCTCCCCCTCCCCATCCGTACCCCTTCGTCCCCGTTCCAGCTCCCCCCTCTCTCCGCCCCACAAAATAAACGAAAGGACACCCGTAAGTCCAGGCAATAAAATGATGTGCTTACATTCACTGAGCCATTTATTAGGATCCAGCATCAGGTACTGTTTGGTCACCTCCAGTTCTCTCATTAACCACTCGTATTTGGCCTTGACCTCAGCAATTCTCTGCTGGCGATGCTCCAGGATTTTCAGCTTGGCATTGAAGCACATCACTTCCTATCAACAAGGAAAAAGGAGCAGGGAAGGAATTGGTGAAAAGGAGAAGAAATATCCAGGTCCATTCAGTCAAGTGATTTTCCATTCAATAACACTAACAATGAGCCATTTACTCTGGAAGAGTATGAATCGCTGCATGAAATAATCATCTATCATGTTTTATTTTTATTGCTTTTGTTTGGTTTTGATGTTTTCCATCAGTGAGCTTTGGAGACATTGCAACGATAGTTAATAATAAACCACAATAATTAATAACAGGCAGCATCCTGAAATCAGATTAACTGTAGCAAAACATTTCTGGTTTTTGTCACCAGAACTTTGGCTGAGAAAATCTAAGCTCTTGGGAGAAGGAAATCCATTGCTTGCTGTATTGGAATCCTAAATCCATCTTTGTGCTTGGCGCATAAAAACCACAGTAGTTGTATTATAAAACAAGAGAACCGGTAGCAATATCAAATCTAAAACATCCTTAAACAAAGGGAATATGTCATGAAAAGCTCTAGCAATTCACAAACATTAATAAAGAAGATATATTTTCTGTAAAGTTATGAGGCACAGTAACAGAACAGGGTGCAGTGCTGTCTGGAGACATCCAGCCCGGCCTTACATGACTTCAAAGGGGTGGCAGCCATCAAGGCATGCAGCAAGTGCACCTGCGATGAGGTCTATGCTACCCTCACTAGCATGGGAGCAACCCCAATATAAGAACTACCTCCTCCAAGCATGTGTGAAGGCCTGACACTATTCTGCCTCCTACTCTGCACACAAATTTGCTTTGTGGGTGAAGTGCAGTGGAAACCCCACCCCAACAAGTGATGTGTTTTCTACATACAAAATCATATCAGAGAACAACATCACAAACAGTCTAATCAAGAGACAGGCCTAGAAAGAAAAAGTGCCTTAAAATAAACTCTATATTCCTGCTTACTCTAAAACTGGTGCTATTTCACCAACTTCAGATGTTCTTCCCAATTACACCTCTCAAGAGCTGACCTTTACAATTCCCTGATCTTTTCATAAGTTTGGAGGCCTGAGGTTGGCAGAACCAACTTTGTTAGAGAGAAGGCATTAACTATCCTGAAAACAATACTATCAAAGTGCTTAAGGCACCACTGGTACCTTGAAAGACAGATGTGACAAGATGCTGGAGCACAGGAATCACCAAGGGGCAAAAATGTAAGGTGCCTCAATGTACGTTAGCTGCCATGGAAGAAAGCATAAGTTGAGTCATAACTCCTATTAAATGTGATAATAGGTTTTGCTGCCTGAGGAATTAACCATATATGATACCACACATTTCTGACTG
Organism: Dromococcyx pavoninus; assembly: GCA_033558185.1. Taxonomy (NCBI): domain Eukaryota; kingdom Metazoa; phylum Chordata; class Aves; order Cuculiformes; family Neomorphidae; genus Dromococcyx; species Dromococcyx pavoninus. The sequence goes on along the minus strand of JAUMJL010000575.1, from coordinate 207,379 downwards.
CACAATCTGAATTCACCCTCTTCCACCCTCCAGGAGGAGGGAGACAGATTATATGGATTGTACTCACCTTGCTGTCCCCACCTCGTCGCCGCTGGAGCCTCTCCACATCATCTATCTCATAGACTTTGATCTCAAAGGGCTCTCCCAGCCCCCTCTGCCCACTTCGCAGAGGACCATCCACCCAGCGGACCCCTGGGCTGTTGGCAGGTTTCCTTGCTGGGGAAGCAGTATCAAGTGATAAAGCTGGAATAAGCCTCCGTCTCTGTGAAACTGTAAATGAAGAAATTGCCATTTTGTGTTAGCTTAGTTACTTTCTGTCTTTTATGCTCCATCTGCAGAGATGTCTACAAACTATACATATTCATCCTTCTTACACACAGAAGAAAGGGGAGGGAAAACCCAGGGAGGTCACAGAAGTTGAGGTGAGCTGTAGTTGCGATTTGCTAAACTCTCTCACTATGAGTCAGATCCTCACGTTCTTTAGTGCCTGATCTCAGGATTTGATCCTCAGAGGGCTTATGTACTCCAAAATGCCTGCTCCCCTTTGCACGGGCCTCAGTGTGTACAGGTACACCAATGAAGGGCCAGAGCAGCAGGTTGGAAATTGTCCAGCTCTGCTTTCTTGTTTCTTTACTGGTGCTGGTTCTTACAGCCTAAGGTCGAACATTAGTCAGCCTCTCCATAGACCATCTCCAGGGTGGGTGTAGTTTTGTGATGTTTTTAATCACAGAACAAACCCCACTTTAATATACAAGTTCTTTTACTACGCAGGAGGCGAGCACCAGTACACCACCACCTAGTCCTTTGCATAACGTCACTGTAGGCTGGCTAGAGCAGTAAAAACACTAGAGAGGACAGAATGTCTGCAGTTAAGTGCACCTGAGTTTGGTGGTTGCACCAGAGTTGCATTAGTCTTGTCTCTCTGTTTAGTAGGATATTTTTCTAAGATGTTTCCCACTTAAGCACTTACTGCAGCACTGGTGATGGGCAAGAAAGCAGCAGGAATTGCAGGATGGCAGAAGGTCACTACATCTGCTTCAATACCAGCGCTCATGCACACCCACTCTGCTTGAGAATAACAGCACAGCAGACAGGAGTGCTGCAACAGCTCAGAACGCACTGTGGTTGATAAAACCTATGCCATATTGAAAGCAGCTGCTATGTAAGTTGGCAAGTCAGGGCCTAAGGTAAAGAAAGGAAGAAGTACGTCACTGGCCTGATGGTAGTGGCAAGGAAACTGAGCATCTGGTTTGTTGGGAGAAAGAACAGACACACAGAGAATAGAAAAACAAATGGCTACAATTCATTGCTTGCTTTAGTACAACCAGAGCAATGGCTGGGTTTAGGAAAAAAGAAAAAAAAGTTTTGTAGCTGACATCTCCTGCAGGGTCTCCCCTAGGAGATGGGAGAAACCAAAAAACAAAAGCCAGAGCCAACAAGTTTGAATGACACTATTAACTGACTCTCTTGGCTGCAAGAACACAACTGATGACAGCAGGGAAGGGATGCAGAATGATCATGCAGATTTTATTTTAAAACCAAGATAAAATCATTTATAGGAATCTCCAGCACTACATTTACTGAAACTTGAATGTAAATAGCTTCAACATGTCTGCCAACTTGGTGCTTCAATGAAAGCTAAAAAAAAAACCCAAAGCCCCAAAATATCTATTGATTGCCAAGTTTTTGGATTTGCAAGAAAGCATTGTCTAGTTTCATTCACAAGAGTCTGTTTCTCTGCTTTCTGAACTATCACATCTTATCCCATTGGCTTCTGAGTACAGCAGTCTGTGCTAGAAAACAGCAGCTAGTAACCAGTAATTAACTTGTAAATGTTAGCTCTAAAATGGATGAGAATGGTCTATCTTGCTGTCTAGCTGCAAAATCTAGTCTACAGAGCTCTTTATCTGAATGCATCTGAGATAACTCCACGCAAGAAAAGGAGAGCATAGCCAAGGTGGATAGACAGGGAGCTCTACAAGGCCCCTTTATACCAAACAGCTTGAGAGCTGGACTGCCTATACTTTGACATCTATCACACTTGTGTTACTACTCAAACTGCAGCCCAGCAAAAGAGTCCATGCTGTAACAAGTGATGCCTTGCAAATACCAGCAAGTAGGAGTTACTTTAGACCTCTTCTATCACTGACTGGAAGTCAAAGTCAGCATTCACTTACCTTGAATGCATTTCAGTTAAGTTCTAGGTTAAAATACTTGATCAAGAGAAGAATCAGATCTTGACAAAAGGAAAGGCAAAAGTAAGGTGAAGCGCACTAAGTACCTCCTTAGAATCACTCAAGAACAAAAGGATTCAGGCATTAAATATTTTTAAAAATAATTTTTAACCTTTTGGCCATAGTGTCTCACAGGAGCAGCTTTTCAAATTTTCTCTGAGTGTAACAGCAATCTCTTTCTTGTCATTGCTTTTCATCAACTTTAAGAGCCAGCAACACTGACAAGCATCAGATCTGACCTCCTGTGTAATGCAGCTGAGTGCTGTTTATTCTTTGTACTTTATGCTCTGCATTGATGGTCACATCTCCTTTCATGCGATGTCTACAGAATAGCTCTAGCATCTCAACAAAGTAGTTGGGCAGTAGTTGGAAACTCATTCTGTCTAGCTCTCCTGTGCATGGCTGAACTATGACTAAGGTACATTTTCTCTGAGGTTTCATTTTCTTCCTTTTGTCTTCCCTTTTTCTTTCTTTTTCCCCACTGTGTCTGTTAACATCACCTTCTTGTTAACTGGGGCACTTTTAAACCATCCCCACTGGAAAAACTGCACCTCTGACCGGAGCCAAAGTCCAGGTCTGAGACACTCTGGGAATGCAGGTGGATGGCTCTGATTTATTCTGCCATGAATCAGATTCTTATTTGGAGCAAAGTAAAAGAGATATCATCAGCGTAAGAAGCACAACAATGATGCTGAACGTTTTAGCATTTAGTTTCCATTCATATCCATTTGGCTCAATGAGAAACAGGAGCTTGTGGTCTAGAAGGAGGGGACAAACCTGAGGCTCTAGCTAACAATGCTTACCCCTTGGTGGAGAGGCAGCGGAGGCTACAGTAGTGGCAAGAGACATGCTAACATGACCTCATTATGTTTTTCTAGCCAGAGCTCATGCCTGGATAGCCTGTGGCTTATCACAACAAGGCGACGCTGCCAGCTTTTGGCGTGCTGGGGCAATGTGGCAGGGCAGAGCTGCCTGAGGTGGGCAGACTCGCCGTCGCCTGCCCAGAGGCTCCTCTGGGATGCAGGGGTTGTCTCCACAGGTCTCCCAATGGGTATGTCTGCATGTGAGGCAGAGAAGAAAGAGAAGGAGGGATTTTTTTAATCTGAGCCTTGAATGCTGACTCAGGATAATTTATCTGAGGTTCGAAGTGCTTTTGGGAGTAACAAAATGTAAGACCTTGTGCATCTCTGCAGTGAGGCAAACCAAATCTAGTTTATTCTAAACATGCACTGATTAATAGACTGTTTATTAACCCAGGTACAGAAAATAATGGTGTCTTTTGACAGGAGACTCCTGCCATGGATCTCTCCATTTAGCCTCTGCTTTTTTTCTGATTTCATCTCAATTGGGATCAGTAAGGAGATACAGCCAAAGCAGTACTTCAGGGTGAGTGTCACAAAGCAGTTGACAGCTCGCTCATGTGTATCAACATGCAGACACAACAACTAAATTGTTAAAATGAATACAGTTTTTCATTTACATAGAAAATACCCATTTTAAGTCTCAAATTTATTGCGGGCACTTGATAGGTTTAGGATGTCATAAATTTTGACCGTATAATAAAAAAATTGCTTTGTAGAAATTACAGTGCACCACTTCTCTACTTCCCTACATGTTTCTTATGAACCCAACGGGCAGCCTGGGAGCTCAGCAGAAACAATTCTCAGCAGGTTCCTCCCTTGTCTGCCCCACTGGCTGGGACTGGGGGAGCGTGCACCCTGCCCAGCACCGTGGCAAACTGGCTGACTTTTCTGCCATGTAAATGGAATTCAAAAAAAAGAAATTTATACCAAAAATTGATCTGAAATAAAATTTGTAAGCTCAACATAGGACAGAACGATACCTTCAATTTACCACCATACGGCATGTAAGGCAACACGCCATTTGCTAAATGTCTTGGAGGTTATGTTTTGAATTTAACCACACTCAGAACAACCCATTGATTATGATTAATCAATGACATAGCCCTGAAAACGCACAGAATATAAGATTTGCTTTCACAAAAGTTCTGTTATTCTACCTTGAGCTATAGGTTAAGGTTTGGCCAGGTTAAAGTTATGATAAAGGGAGTAACACAGCATTGAAGGTGTGCAGTGTGAAAGCAGATGTGACTGAAGAGTGTCAAGGAAGATACAACATACTTCAGCAAGAATAAGCCCAGAGAAGCCTTAAGGTATTAGAAATACAGACCAAGCGAGGTAGGTATGTAAGGGTAACTTTAAGGATAAGAAAACTCACTGACCTCAGCAAAATTTCCCAACTGCATAAGGATGTGTGCTCATAAAAGTATATGTTAACCAGGGCAGAAATGCTAAGAGTTCTGATTTTGCCTAAGTATTGTAAATTTTGAGTGCTCCCCTTAGACTGCTTTCCAAGCACACATTCCAGACTGAGCATTTTTTCTGTGAAAAAGGTAAAGGCAACATGTATAAATGCAAAATCTTTGTGAAAACAAGCCTGATGCATTTCTCTTCGAATCAGGATACAACTGAATTGTTTGCAGAACAACTGCTGTCCTAGAAATTTCAAAGTGTTTCAAACAGAAAATGAAACTGTAACTTGATATATCGTAATTTTGGAAGTTATAGTGTGTGCTCAAAGGTAGGATGTGGAGCGAAAGCTATTCCCCACTGCACTTAATGTGATGGGAGGTAAAATAGCCTTTCTGTACAGAACCTGTTGTTCATTATTTTGATTTTTCTCACCAGACAGTCCATCCAAACTCAAGGTGATTACGAAAAACAATCCTAGCTAAGTGGAGCAGTACTCCTAAGCTCCCACTGTTCCTTCCATGGCTTCATTTCCAAGAAATAATGTGCTTCCAGTAGCAATAGCATCAACCTCAAATGTAGCATCAAACTGTTTGCTTACTGGCAAAAATTATCTGTCCTGCTCTCCCTCACCATCTGACAACAGTGGTCCTGCTTTGTTTGAGTTGAAAACACAATGCTGACTTCCCTCATTCCCATTTCCTAATGGCATCTGCCCTCCTGGGCAATTGTCCATGACCAAACCAACTCCTTCCCATTCTTTTGACCTCCTTTCTCCTAGTTTATTTTATACTACTCTTTCCCCAGAAAAGATGCTGCAGAGCACGCAGCTATTCACTCCTCAGATTGCCAAACAGCTTGCGCAGTTCCCCTGCCAGTTACTGAAGACATGGCTAATGCTTTCAAGGGGAAGGCCCCTCTGATAGTGTGGAGACTTCACCAGAAGTATTTAGGGTGTCCATCTGGAGGTCAGTACTCCAAACAATCTAGGCATATATTGCCAGAAAATCTAAACAGCATTCACTCATCCCGGCAACTCAGATTAGATGTGAAAGACCATGTTGCATCTGAACACCTGGAATAGGAAACACTGACAGGATCCATCATTCATAAGAAAATCTTCCATGTCCACTTCACTGTAAAATAATTCAGGCTGTATTCTATGCTGACTTTTATGCAATACTGCTGTTTTGAATCAATAAGAAGTGCAAGAACAAAGGAGACTAGAAGTCACTGCTTGCTGTACAGAAAAACAAAGCAACCCACGTTTATAATCTTCTGTCCATACCTATACTAGATATGTTGCTTCTGTACCAGTATAAGGAAAAAATCAAGGTACAGCCCGCTCCTGATTTTTCTACCTACCCAGTTAACTTCTTAACCTTGCTTCCTGAACTCCTGTCTCACTTTAACGGCAGCTTTTCAGGGCAGTTTAGAGCTGGTGAATGAGCACTCCTGAAACTAGATCAGGAAGGAGCCCTCCTGCAGAGGCAGGCTGACAAGTGACTTGGGAGATGCTCCAGGGAAGATGCACATCACGGGGATGTGAGGCGGGGGGTGGGTGATGAGTTTTCAGCACTCACGGTTCCTGTCAAAAAACAACCAGTGTCTCTTCTGTTTATTTCGGCTTCAGACTGGATTTTAGTTTAACAGGTGTTTGTCAGCATTGTGGCATTATTTAAGGAGCTGGTTATTTTTACTACAGTACTGCATTAAATAGCTGTGGCAGGCATTTGGGCAGCAAAGGCAGAGGCTGGAAGGGGAAGAGGCTTTGCAGCCAGAGCATTAGCTCCCGACAGGACATTGGTGGAGTCATTCCAGTGAGCTAATTCTGTGGCAGTGTCAGGAGCAGGTTTTATTTACACCCAGCCTAATGGTGTGCGACTCAGTCATGCATGTTACATGGAGCCTTCACCGTGCACAATAGCCTGCTGCCACTTCCTCTATTAAATCATTCCTATGTTCATGTGGCTTAAAGCTCAGTACTGGCATGCAGTAGTCAAGCGTGTAAAAAATGATTACTCTGATCCCTTTCAACACAGATTTGCTGCATGAAATGGCCTAGCTTTGACCTGGGAAAATCAATGCTGTTGTTTTAATGAACAAAAAAAACCTGGAGCTGTAGTCTGCACTTCCCCTCCCTCTGCTCCCCCCAGGGCTGTCCAGCCAGCAGTCACATGCATAAAGTGGTCACCTGCATGCAAACAGCTTTTTCCTGCACAATTCTGAACATCCTTTGTCATGGCAAAGGTATAATGGAAGAGATCAATTAGCTACCATCACTTGTAAGCAAGTTAAAGTAGAAACGCTGGAGTTGCCCTAAGGCTTTGTGATACAAAGGGCAATTTCCGCACACTGTGCCTTAGGCAGTCTAAACAAGAACCAAATTCCTTTTCACTTGGATTCAAGAAGAAAAGCTCAGGCTCTTTTTGTTGGTGTTTTGTTTCACCATTATCATTTTGGCCACGTTTCAAAATGTGATTCTTTGCAATATTGGTTGGAGATGGACTTGCATAATTTACAGCCTATGGATTCAGCTTCTGGCTTTTTCTGCTGCTTTTGTAAGCAGGGCTAAGTGCTTCCAGAGAGTGAACCTGTTCGAATACAGACTTTTCAGGGCATTCCAGGAACCTCTTAATCTCCATCTTTAAAACCATCCCATCAGTAAAATCCAGAGCACACAAGTAAGAGAGAAAAAGGGACACTAATTGTAGATAATTATTGTCATGTCTTAACTTTTTATTAAAGTGTTTAAAATCATGTAGCAATTTGCTCCGCTTTGGTGGTGAAACAGTATTGACAAAAAGCCACGAGGAGTCATGAAACTTTACTGCAAAAGCAATAAAATGCTGCAGCAGGAATCTTTAATTATCTATAGGTAGACAGGTTCCCTGTGCAAAGAAGATTAAAGCATGTGCACAAACACACGCACACTTAAATGTGCACCTGTCCTATCCTGGACTGTCAAAAGCAGTGTCCTACAAATGCTGAGATACACAGCTTGAACTCAGTGAACAGGTATAAACTTCAGGAAGTCAGCATTTGGAGACTCTGCCAGTCTCATTTCGACTTGGCCTTACTGTCAATAGCATCCCTTAGATTTTTTTTTCTCATGCTCACCGATAATGTTCAGGAAGGTTGAACTGACTCAGAGACTGATCCAACTTGAAAGCACTTCACAGGTAAGGACTTCCTCCCCTGTGCCTCACCTCTTCGACTTTTTCCTTCCTTTCCACAAGACACATCTTCCTCTCATGCCCAAGTCCTGGGGTTTTGTCCCCGTGATACCAGCTGACAAGCAGCAGTCCCCACTGGTGTGTTATGTGGGCAGCTGCACACTTGCTTGCTTGCCCCAAACCTGCTTGAGCCAACGAGTACTACTCCAAGTATTTCACTCTGCTTGCACTAGCCTCAACATCAAAGCTTCAAGCTCATACTCAGCTCCAAGAAACTGCAACTAGACCTCTCGGCAGAGAGGTGCAAGCAGTGATACACTGCAGCCCTTTAGTCCAACTCAATGTCACATGGGGTGGGGACTCTCTTAGGCCAACTCTGCTCTGAAAGGGAACAGGGAAGTAAACAGCCTCAGGAAGATCTCTGTAGTCTCCATGAAAAGACCTTGTCTGTGAGGAACCCTCTCTGAGCCTCTCTTGTTCTGTTGGCCCCAGGGAAGTTATCCTTACAGACAGCTCTGAAACACTATAAGGAGCAGGAACTGGTAAATCATCTGTAGGAGATGGGGGGTAAAAGTCAGAAACAAGGCATTCATGCACATTACATGGAAATGCAAACAGAGCCTGGCTTTACTGAGTAAACCTCAATAGACACCAGGTTCTTCCTTTGCTGTGAGCTCACAGCAGGAAGGACCTGGAGCTACCACTAAAGCTGCATCTCTGAAATCATCCAGTCATTTTTTACATTGAGAATTATTTTAAAGTAATGCTCATGTACATGCAAACTAAAGTAAGGAAAAGATGCTAAAAACCAAAGCAGGAGACCAAAAAGCAGGTAGATAACTCTGACCTAAGGACCCTCCTGTTACTTTTTTTGACAACACCATTATCTAGTTTTATGAGGTGGTATCCAGAGAACACAGAAATTACACAAGCTGCCCAGGGTGACACAGAGAACCAGCAGCACAACAGAGAATATAACACGGTTCTTGCAAGTCCTAATCTGCCAACCTGTCTGCTTTCTTCACACGTGTTGTGTTCCTGTGATACAAATATGGCTTTCATAAAATGGAGTTCAGCCAGAATGCATTTCCTGATCATACACACATGTATTATAAAAGCATCCTTGTCACTGCTTTTCCACAAAGCAGCACCGGGCCCTTGCACTTCAAATTACTGAGGAATTAAAAAAACTATATACAATTGGTGCTACTGATGACCATACAAACTATGTCCTAACACCTCAGTGCCCCCTGCTCAAGACAGCACTACCTATCTGAGAGAGAGGAGACTAGAGAGAGAGCCAGAATACGGTAGTGACATCAATTGTTTTTTACAGGGGAAAGGCTAATGGAGCAAGCGAAAAAATCAAAGAAAACATAGCTGCACAGATGCTTGTGGGCAGAGAGGGAGAAAGGGTCTGCCACAGAAAGAAAATTACAAATGAAACCCTCTTCTCCACTAACCACTACCCAGCAAGGGCAGAGGAAGATGTGTGGCCAAGTCAGTTGAAGTTAAGGTTAGGAGTCAAGGCTGTCTGTAACTTAACCCTGAATCTGGCTCTCACTTTGTTGTAGGCATTGGACAAGTCAATAAAGTTCCCTGCCTTCATTTCTCCACCTATAAAACTGGGTCTAGAATAATACAAACATCACAGAGTGGAATAAAGAGCAACTGTTCGAAGCTTTGAAATGTACAGCCGAAGATCAGTGCTAAACAGCCCTGTTTCTGCTATAAGCAGTCACTTTGGGGCAATATATGCTGACAGGATGTTATAGAACCAATGTTAAATGCTAGAAAGATGTGAATGTTTATTAAATGGCTGGGTTAGCTTCAGGGGAAAGTCTTATGTGTTTCATGATGTAAATGCATGATTTTTCAATAGGTACCAGAATGGAAAAGGCGATTTTTAAATATAATTTTTTTAGTTTTAATTTTGTACACACAATACTGGCCTGTCTGTGAAATGTACAGGTACCCAGGCAGAGCCCAGAATTTAACCTAAGGCTAACACTGAAGGGTTTGAACTAGCTTTATCTTTCAAATGCTGTCAATGTAGGTCTGATGCTTCATGTATGACATCCAGGGCAGAAGAAACTACACATAAAAATAATGCACTTAAGAGCATTGAAAGACGAGATCTTAATCTCAAGGAAAAAATGATGTCTCTCCAATGTGTCAGAACTTCAGAAGTAATTGTGAGATCTGACAGGGCTGCTGGTGATTCTCTTAAAGACTCTTTATAGCTCCTCTTACAGCGGCCTTGGGCTGATTCATGTTGATCATGTCTGACAGCTAGCATTTCTGTTAATAATAATCATAAATAAAGTGGACAAGGTTGCCTGACCTGAAATGAGCATATCTATAGTGCCATATCCATTACAGCACAGTGGATCTGTGACTGCAAATCAGGAAAGGTCCAATGCTCTTGACATTATGTATTAAAATAATATCTGTCTTTTAAGAGCTCAGAACCTTTGTCTGCTACCTTTTTCACTAAAAAAGTGCTCCTTAAGAGAAAACATTCACAGTAGAACAGACATATAGAAAGGAGATAATACAGAGGATGAAAGATTGCAAACCTTTGCATTTTTTTGTTTATTATGCAATAAAAATATATTTGTGAACAGCTATATTCTCCCTTATATCTCCTCCTCCTTTATGTTCTCCTGCATTGAAGTCATAATCCTGGTTTTATGCTGTCATAAATCTGCTGACATGTGAAAAATTATACTATTATCAAATGCATCAAAATAGAATTAAGATTTCACTGCTGCAGGACCAAATGCAAATAGGAGCTCGGTTATAATAAAGTGAAGCCTTATGAATTTCTGGGCAGTAGTTTGCTGCTAGAGATATGGAAGGTAGTAAAGATTTCTTTTTTTTATTTGTATAAAACACAAACACAAGTACAACTCATTCAAAACAATACAGGAATTACTTGCAGATATAAGAAATCATTCTAAAAAGTATCAGAAACAACATACTTAGAATCTCTTAGAGATTCAGCTCATAAGAAAGAGGAAAATAAATTTATTGGTACGTAAAGTGAAGGTATAGGAAAAAGATTTTCTCATAGGATGCAAAGTTAACATCAGAAAGATTATTTCACCACTGGGTCTGGGCTTGCACTATGTAGAGTGATTACTTTCAGACACATCCTCTGAACAGGTACAATCAGCCATGCATTTATGGATACGGTTTTGATATCGGTATCTATTGTATTCACATCTGTTTTGCACGTTCTTCCTGCTACCACAGTCAAGAGCATAAAGAAAGGGAGAGTTACACATTACTCAGTTAGTTCACTGCAAATGAATCCCAGAGGTCAGTATCCCAGCATGTGGGAATGGCTGGTGAATTAGAAACTCTGTGAGATTAACACATACTGGACAGCCAGTGCTACTGTAGGGCAAGTAACCACTGATACTTCACATATCTGTGCACATCAGTTCCAATGCCAACATTCAATTTTTTTCACAATTAGATTAGGCAGGATTATCACTTCAGGTTGGGAAAGGAGCATCCAGGAAAAATGTGGGATGACATGCTGATGGATGCTCCCCATCCCTGTCCTGTGATTTTCTGAAACTTGTTCTTGTGGGAAAATGTGCCAGTTGCAACTGCACAGACTCTCAGTGTGACCCAGGATTCATACTGAGGATCTAATTAGAAAGTCCTCAAGTAATGTGAAAGCTATTAGGTATTATATCTGAACAAAGATGAAGTCTTTCTGATCCTCTCTATGATCACTGAAAAGGTTTCAGGTTTGCAAGTGCTTCAGTACAGTAGTTTTATATGATATTATATATATTATATAATAAAATATTATTATTAAAAAAGTAATTTATTTTAAATTACTGGGAGAAGAAGGACTCATAATTCAAAAGTTAAAAGAACAGGAATCTCAGAGGCACGATAACATCTTTCAAGGGGTATGGGCACAATTTTGTTCCTTCTTCTAGGTGGGAAGGAACTTGGCAGTGGTTTCAGCTGCAGGGCATCTTGCACTGTGGAGCATACAGAGCACACAAGGAGCAAAAGTGAGCTCACAACAGATACTGCTATTCAGCAAGATGTGGTCTTGTGCTGGTGAAACATATGCATCCTAAGAGAGGAGTCTGTGCCCAAAGTGCTTAGGAATGAATTATGTTTCGCAGCCTCACAAAGGCATCTTTCTGGAATCAAACCAGAAGAATATTTGTATAAATACTTGAATGTGGCTGCCTTTGGCAATATTAACCACTTTCAGTGAGAAATGTTCTTCTGTTCATGTGAAGTAAACTGAAGTGAAATGGGTGAGGAGGAGACACCACTGCAAAGGCACTACAACCACACAACATGTGTGCGTGTTGCAAAATGAAGAAATGTAGGCCAAGGACACTTACCCTGGCCTCACTTCACTGCTAAGAGATACGGTTGGCACTGAATTAGCTCACCTTTAGGGCTACCCTCCCCACCATGTACTCGTTATCTGCTTTGGTCTGCTGTCCCTCCTTCATACCACTGCAAGCTTACCTGCATTTGATCGTTTCTTTGGATTTTTCAGACTTCGGCACCTGCCACTTGTGGAGCTGCTGTTCTCGCTCATGGAGTCTTGTGCTGAAGAGGCGCTCCCCGTTGCCTCACTGTCCCTCATCATGCTCTCATAGCCACTGCTCCCTCCACTGTGGTAGAAGAGGGCTGTTTTCCCCATGGCAGGGGGTAGCTCCCCGCTCAGGACACTGCTGTTGTCACTCCCGTGACCACTGCTGCAGCGGTGAGGTTTCCGAGGAGGGGTGATCTTGCTGTAAGGTGAAGGCAGCATGTGAACAGCTGGCTTCTCATCTCCAGGAAGGCCCCCACGGTCGTCTGCCTCTGAGCTTCCCCGTGGCTGTAAGCCTCTGGCACTGGCGCTCCCTTGAAGCAGCTCTGAAATCCTCCCATTAACGGCCCGAAGGGGCAATTTGGAAGCAAGGCTGGAGCCCCGGTTTCTGCTGAGGGACTGTGTTGACCAGGACATGTTCTTCCCACTTGGAGGCAAACTGGAACTCTGCCCTATCGACTGAGGCAGAGACTTGGTTGAGAAGCTGAGTGTTTTGGTGGCAGAGGCAGACAAGCTGCGGGCCTTGGGACTTGCCAGTAGGAGCTTGCTGACAGCAGAAATCTTTGACTGGCTGGCTTTTGGGGAGGCACCTGCAGACTGGGAGAGGCCCGAGTTGGTGGGTGAAGACATGACACTGCGGCTGAGACTCCTTCCAGCCCTAGGCATGGTGGTGTCTTTGCCGGGGCTCATTTTGGAGCTCACAGAGGACAGGCTTTCTGCTCTTTCCAGTGACAAACACTCATAGTGGCTTCCTGTGGACCTTCCAAGGGAGTTGGTCCTGCTGGCAAGCTGCTCCAGTTTGGCACTGAAGAGCTTGCTGCTGCTGTTGTTGTTGCCACTGCTGTCGATGCCAGCGCCCTTCTGTTTGGTATTCAGCTCCTCGGGGAAGCTGGCAAGGAAGGACATGGGCTGGCTGGAGGGACTGCTTGTTGTGCTGCTGGCTGCACTGTGCTGGGGGCTGGCTCTATTCTTCTGATCCAAGCTTGACTTTCTCACTGGTGGCAGAGGAGGTGTCCCTTTGGGACGAGTGAGGACACAGTGTTTGGGAGAGGCCATTTTTTTGTCAAGGCTAGCCTTAGAAAACTGGGGGAGGGCAGGAGAGCCAACTCCACTGGTGTCAGTAGCACTAGGATGGAGGTGACTGTCAGGCTCCTCTGGTTTGATTGCCTTAGGGAGCCCTTGAGGGAGGCTGCCATTCTTCAAGCCATCACTAAAATGAAAAGGGCTTTGGGTTGCAGAGCTGGACATTGCCACCTCACACCCATCTACAATCCTCTTTAGACTATCAGATCCTGGAGAAACAGAAGCATCACCAGTGCTGCTGCTGCTGCTGCTAAACCTGTCCACTGAGGACTGCTTTGTGCTGTGCTCAGGCTTAGCTGAACCTGTGGCTGCGTCAGGCCTTGACCCATCACTGCTACTAGAACTGTCCTTTTTTACATCATCTTCTCTCTTCAGCCAAGGGTCTTCAAATTTGATGTCCTTCTTGGCGCTGGATTCTTTCCCATCATGGGGATGAGCAACCTTTGGGTCTGCAGTTACCGCTGGTACAGCCTCATCAGTGTCTTGTGCTTTGAAGGGATTAACAGCAATACATGGATACACGGTAATGTTTGTCTTCATTGGGATGTAGCCTTCACAGCTGCTGAGGCTTGCAGTGTTTTTGATTGTGACAGTAGTTTTCCCTAGAGCTGATATTTTACAGCCTTTGATGGGTGGTACTTTGCCAAAAGCTTCTTCTCCCATTTCTGACAGTATAAGCATGTTGTCAGTCACTGGCCTCTGTTTGTCACTTACACAAACCATGCCGGCATTTTGTATGGTGTTCGCAAATTCGGAGACAGGGGGTTCTGCCATTGCTTCCCCATGCCCATAGCATGCCTGGGCTATGAAGCTGTGACACGACTGTTCACCATCACTCCCTGTGCTCATTTCACTCAGCCATGAGCTGATGGATGAGCGCCTGCTGCCATCATCCTGGGATTTCTCATCCAGGCCCAGCTTTGGAAGTGGAAGGAACTGTGTGATGCTGACTTCAGACATGGGAGCTGCACTAGAGTAACATTCAAGATCTTCAGATATGCTGCTGATAATACTGACTGGCCTGGACCCAGAGGCCAAAGCCTGCACAGAGCAGTCACTGTTAAAACTGATGATACTGGTTGGACGCCCATTGTCAAGGACCCCACTGATGGTTAGCTCTTCTACAAGGGTGAACACCAGCTCATCCTCCCCATTCAGCTCTAATGGCTGCTGCACAGTCACCATGGTGGTACTCAGAACCTCCTTCTTGGATTCTGGAGAAATGCTTTGTTGCCGATCTCCATTGAGAATGGTCTCCTCAAAATCCCCATTGCTGGAGGACACCGACTTCTTCATGATCTGAGGGCTCATGCCTACAGGTGGGGTACGGATTTCTGGCTGCAATAAAGATTCACTAGACATCATCCCAGTACTCAGGGGAGCTGGTGGGGGAGTGGAACTGGGCAAGACTCCTTTCTGTGTATAGACCTTGCACCTCTGGGAAGGAGAAGTTGGTGGTTTGTACTCAGATGTCTTTGAGAGGCTTGCAATACCAAGCCGGGGTGAGCCCATTGGCCGAGGTTTGCCTTCCACAAATCCACAGGTGTTTAGACCTTCTCTGCTGCTCTGCAAGCTGGTGCTGTGTGCTAACTGACAAGAGCTAAGCTCTTTACTAGAGCTGCCTGTTACGCTTCTGGGAGAAGAAGGAGTTGAAACGTTAGTAAGTGCTCCAGAAGGAACAGGGGAGTGATTCCTCTTAGTTTTGCTGGATGTTGCATTTATATTTTCCTTGGCTTCTCTATCAGGATGCTGACACTCTGGCACAGTATCTTCCTTATCTGACTCTGGTAAGTGGTTAAGCTCTGCCAGCTGGTTTGAGACAGAGCACTTAGACATGTGGTCTGAGCTAAATTGAGCAGGCATCTCTTCAAAGGGAAATTTGTTGGTCTCTTCACTGCCATCTATACAATCCAGTCTCTCCTGGAGCTCTGCAAAGGTGTTGCACTTCAGGCAGTCTCTTTCAGATGTGCTGGGCCCTGATTCACTAACTTCCTCCAACCTGCCCTCATTTTTGGTCTTTTGCAGAGCAGGAACTATGGGAACAAACTCAGGTGGACCCTCATTATCTGTCAGTTCCTTATCAGAAAGTGCAGTGCCATTGGGGCCAACATAAATCACCGTGTCGCACGACTGCTCACTGCTGGATGAATAATCAGGATCACTTGATAAATGCAAAATAGGGAAGTCTGGGTCAACAGTGTTTCTAGAATGGAAAGGTCTCAGCTGGGTTGGCCTCCGCATCCTGCCCTCCTCACAAGAGCTCTCTCCTCCAGAAGAACTCGATGTGTACTGCAATATGAGAGAGAAAAATAGAGAGAACAAGATCTCAGCATTGCAAACAGCTCCTTGCACAAAGTGGATACACAAAAAGGTCACAGTCACATCTAAATGAGGAAACTCTAAACTAAGGCACAAAGCTCTGAAGCCTCTTATCCACAGTCCTACAGCAAACACATAACTGTGTTCAATGGAGAACCCAATGTTCCAACTCTATATCCCACTCAAAATCATGAGACTTCCAAAATAAAAGTACTGAACAAATGGATTAGGATCCCTCCCTTAATTGAGCCTGGACAAAGAAATCAGATATTTGTCAAAGGTTGATTTTGTCTTTGGGTGTGCATATGAAGAGGAACAAGAAAACTCATTACAGAAATAAGGCACAGAAAATAAAGACAGTCCCTGTTTGGTCATGCTAGCAGTGTGTGGAATTGTATAACATGCACTCAGGGGTCTCTGGAGACACGCTGTTGTGATTGTTTGTGGACTAAATCCCTTCACTTGTTCACTTGTCTTTCTTCAATCCATTGACAAAAATGGTTCTGTCAGTCCACAGGCTGTCAATGTAAATGAAACACATAAAATTCACTTGTGTCCAATTCACACCATAAGCTGTACGGAAGGAACCAGGACTCTAAAACATGAAAGAGGATATAGCCCATCAGCCCATCCTCACTCTATTTGGAAAATCTATCACTTGTATTTAGAAGCAGTGGGAATAAAAGGAGCATCAATGCTGGCAATGGATACACTGCTATGCATTTATTTTGCCCATGGTCTCTCTGAGAAGCACAGAGAATCTAATTCTTCATTAATCCCAATTTCCTTTAACTCTACAGCAGTTTCATTCCTCATTATTTCATTAGCACCAAGAGCATAACTGAAAATAAATGCTCTCTGACAGCTATATCATTAAATGAGGCCAGCTAACAAACCTGCTATAGCAGATATGTCTGAACTCACTCCTCTATCTGAAGCTGAAGCAGTTATATCCCCCCATCCCCCTACAATTCCTGCTATGTGCTCTAAACCACTTGCCTAGGACAGGATACTTATAACCCACGCAATTTGGAATTGATTACTGATTTTGTTACATGCGGCTCTACCCCAGCAAGGATCCTTTAGGGATCTTCTTCCTCCCTCCTCCACTATTACAAAAAGGGAGTTATACATTGTCTTACCTTAGTTTTCTTTTTCTTCATCCTGAGGACCCTTGATGCAATCTGGATGGTGGACAGTGTCTCGGCGTAGTTCCCTGCAGCAGCTGAAATGTGAGCTATCATTGTGGTGCGGCAATTCATATTCCCCAAGGACTCCCGAAGCAACATGGTGAGCTTGCTGTCTCTGCAAAATCAAATGAATTAAGGCTACATTAGCGAGCAAGGTTTCACTTTGGCCATCGTGATGTGACTTGGGTTTAAGCAAGATTTTTTCTCCTATTTTTAATGGAATCTTAATTAGTTCCCTTCCTTAGGTTTGAATGACCTTGTGCCTGCAGCTGAGCATGATGAAAGACCCTGGACTACAATTTAAACTTCTTTCCTCTTCCCAGTTCCCCCTTTCTATCTTCTTCTGGCCTCTGTCTTTCTGCACCATTCTCACTGCCAGTACAGAGATGCAGACCACTGTTGCAGACTAACAGTTAAGGGGATGCTGCAGCAAATGCCAAGCTGCTGCCCCTTTCCAGTGTGCAGTTTGCAAGCAAACTAAGGCCCAGCTCTGCAGGACAAGAGGCTAGTGGATTAGATTAGAGGACCTAATTTTTTTCTTGTCTTCTAGGGCACTGGGTAATTCAGTAATAATAATAGCTAAATCATTGAAATTAATTCTGGATTATCCCGGTTAAACACAAAAAAATCAAGCCTTAAGACTTCATACAATTGTTTTATATTAAATCTTTTCTTCCACTGAGGTGGAAATCATATTTTCTGTTCTTGCCATTTACTCTATTGTTCAGCATAGGATAGCTTTTGAAATGTTGATGCCTTATTGTGGGCCTGTCTGTGACTAGTCTAAGAATATTAATGTTAACAGCATAATGATGCATATATAACACGTGTCATGGTCATCTAACCTTGCAGTTAGAAATGCACAATATAATTTTTAAAGAGAGCTTTAGCTACAAGGGTACAGGTCAACTGTTAGTTGGCAAATGGCATTCTCTTGAAGAGAGCCTCTCCTACACTAAAGGTTGTGGATCATAGTTACATATGGCTGAAAGAAAAGACAGCAACAGCCTGATATTTACCTATTGCTAAAACAATTGCTTTCACTGTTGTAGTGATAGCAGTACCTTCAGTGTCTGGAGATCAGATTTTGGGGACTCATTGTTCAATATCTGCTGATGACCTATGGTGCACATGTACCCTTGGTTGTCCACACAGCATTCCTAGCTCATGGGAATTCTGCATAAAGGCACAACTTCTGGGAACTGAAGCTATTCTTACTGGAAGGGACTGATAGACAAATACCAAAATTCTTGAATCGCTCTTTATGACTGAGTAAACTACAGAATTTGGGATGCATATTTTGATGTATCTAGCAATAAGTCTGGGGAGCTCTTAAGTTGTGCTTATTCTGAGATTTCTAGTGCTTGTGATTTCAGCTAGGCTGGCAGACTTTAATGGAAGTAAAACACTTTTTGTTTCAGGATTTTTGCTTCCATCTGTTCCAGACACATTGAAGACAGCCTGATGCCTTTGAGAAGCAAACAAACATCCGTAAAAACTATGCTGAGACAGCCTCAGTTATTTCACCTGTGACCTAAGGCTGCTTTGAATCCACAGATCCAGAGTTAATAGGCTGCTGTATCCCAGGTTAGTGGTCCTCCCTTCCATCAAGGTATAATTAAGATGCCAAATTTTGTACATCAGTTACTATCACTCCAATGCAGAGTTACATGGAAATTATTAACATCTGCACAGAAATCAATAACAAGCCTTTCATTTGCTAATGCTTCTATCATAGCAATACATGAGATGACAGGGGAAAGGGCAAAAGAATACATTCTGAACATGTCAGTCTCCTGAGAACACATAACCCATGCAGCCAGCACACTGCAGCGTGGCTCTCCTGGAGGTATATGCATTATGAATATAAAATAATCTGTGCCATCTGCCTTTTATTGAAATACACACTTACAAGAAGAATGACGATACAGAGGAAATTCCTATTTTATAATTCAAGTGATCCTCTGATATTATCAGAGAGGAACTAAAGGGCAGATTTGTTTAGGATTAAAGCCTGAAACCTAGCAGCAAAAAAAGCCAAGCCAACAGTGATTTCTAATTTCAGAGCTTGCTCATTCAGCGCACTCTGCATCTTGACTATCAACTTCACTTCGCACCCAGACAAAATAACTAGCCTCATGTCACTATGGTACATTGAAAAATAAAATAAAGAGGAGGATATTTGATAAACACAGATTTTTGTCAATTCTGAACATTGTTAAAGTTTCATTCATCTCCCACAGTAGCAACTATTACCTTCTAAAGAAAAGAAAGGAAATCAAAGAGCAAATAATAACACAAAAATGTGTGGCTTAATTTTTAACTCTCCCTATCCTCATCAAGTAAAATATTGGTAAAATATTTTGGATGTCTCACTGAAATTTGCTTGACAGACTGTGTGAGACACAGAGTAGATGCCTTGTTCTTCTGAATGCTGACATGGCATTTCTGTCTGAAACGAAGAAAGGCTCTGAATTGTTTCATTAGGTGATTCATAAGCTTGTATTTGCAAAAGCGAAATTTCCTGTGAAAGCTGAAGTTTTAGGAAGAGCTTTGAGAAGGAAGACCTTTGTTCATCTTATGGCTGTGCAAACTAATTTTGAGGAAACTTACAGAAGGGCTGCTGCTCCTGGGTGCATGCTGCTTATTGTATAAAGGAGAGGCTGGCTTGTAGAAGGTCCCAGATTTCTCACAGAAACACAGTGAAACGCACCAATGTCTTTATACCAAATGGGAGATCCTCAGGAATGCTAAAGGCCTACTTCTGTTGTGCTCCAAGACCAATAAAATAATACGTCAGCAGCATGACGACCCCATTTTATATACCTGTCTTCATTTTAAATGTTCTATCCCACCACTAAAGTTTTCATAGTCTAGGAAATTTACCACAGCCTATCATGAATGTGCAGATATAATACACAGAGAACAATGAAGGTGGGGTCAGACTCCAAAGCCTCTATACCAGTAAGTCAGTTCTGCAGCCTTTTCAGTACTTAAAAGTTACCTAATTTTCATAAGTGCATCACTTGGTCTGATAAAATACATTACCCTTACTTGCAAACCTTTTCTGGTCTAACTCCTTAGATTATCATGGCTACAGCAAAATACTACTAAATATTATTCATACATCACATATGGTTAAAACCCCAAAATAAAGTACATGAAGCTCTGTTTCTGGAAAAGTCCAGAGGCAGGAAACTAAACTTGGATGTTTCTAGGAAGTATGTCAGCAGGTACAGTACAAGGGATCTAGAAAGGAAGAGCTGTACAGATTGCCACACAGAAAGCTCCTATTCATTCCCTCCACGAGGTGAGGAACTCTCTCTTCTCCACACTGCTCCTCCTTATTTCTACCCTCTCACATTACAAAAGCTACTGGAGGACTAATAGTGGTATTTTCTGAACCTCTCAATAGTTACCATAAGGTACCCTAGCAGGTATCAAACTTCCCCAAAAGCACAGTGTTCTCTATTTATTTCTCTTCTAAAACTTCATCATGCAAACTGGGATCAGAGTCCTTTCATTTGCTCAGTAAGACAGAAAAACATACATCTTCATGCTCCTCATTCCTATTTGTATTTTCCTTCCTCATTAATGACTTAAGTATTCTCAGGTTCAAACAATTTAGAATCTCACATTGAAGAAGAAAGTACCCAGGATCATGATACATTTCCTTGGACATCGCATAAATCCCATGTGCCTATGTGCATTAAGTCAAAGAAGTCTTTAATTTCATGATTGGATGCTATTTTTCCACTAGACCCCTGCCTCAATCACTGCATATATTGCTCACTGAACAAGAAGTTATTCAGTCTTTCATTTAATCCTGGCCTTTTAATGTACGGACTTGTGCCTACTTTTAGGACTAGACAAACACATCTTTGAATCCAGAACGACTGATTTCTTCAAAGATTTTTCAATTCTGTGGAGCTCATCAATGCAGTATCTGATGAAAGCCTCTGAGATGATGTATATAATCCCCTGATAACAGCTGCAGCACTGGACTTCACTCGTATAGGTGCTTGGTGTGAAGCAGTGATCTTTCAGAGTACTGAGTGTGACACAGTATTTTATATTCAAAGTACAGCTAATTGACTTCTCTTGCAGAGAAAATGGGGCAGCTGGTCCTCAATCTGAGTACCCAGAAAACCAGGAACATACGATTAATAGAACATCTAAAAATTTTAGGAACACATTGGCAGAGCCAGTTTCAAAGATTGTATCAACTCCTTTCAGGATACCTTCCTTCTCCTCCATGGTCTCATTTTCCATATGCCTTACAACTTCTGCTCCAAATTAGGGAAGGAATTTACTGACAATGACCACATCATTGTACAGTCCTGATTCATCTCTAGAGCAGGTACTTTATCTGCCTTGAAAAAGAATAAGGTGGGGGAAAGGGGAATCCTACAAAGACAACACAATACATTGTTCATTGCCAGTGAAACCTTAATTTTGACACTTCCTGCTCCTGAAGTGATTGATTTCGCAATTTGAATGCTCTTATATATATTTTATGTAATTTTGTGTGGATTTGTGTTTACAATTCAATGAGACATCAGCAAGCCTAGAACTTTCCTATGTATTAAAAAACCTCAGAGGCTGAACCAGTGGACTAGCTGGCAGCAGCAGCCAGTTGCCACCTTCTGTATGGACAAGCTGCAGAGAGGAGGTCACGACTCACAATTTACCATGTGGCTTTTCTAGTATTTGCTGCCTGTAGAAAACAAATAAGACTCAGAAGCATTGATGTGCTGTGTAAGTGCTGTGCTTATATGTGTTCACATCCTTTTTGCCATGGTCTTCTCTCATCAGACAATTCTATTCTCTCATCAGTGTCTGCCTGTCTGACTTGGGCTTTCTTCATCCAAACTTCTTTCTTGTTCTCATTCCCATACCATGATCCTCTCCCCCAGCTCCTCACCTGCACAACCCAGTACAGCTCTGTTTCATCCTGCTGTGGTCTAAGCAGCTACACCAGCCTCTGCTAGTCTCCAGCATCACTGCCAGACATTTTCCCAGTACTAATCTCTTTCCTCACCTCTTGCTCCCACTAACTTCCTCCACTGTCATGACCTGACCTTCAAGGCCCTTCTCCCCACTCACGTCCCCTCAACTGCTCACTGACACCCATCAGAGGAATCCCATAGCCCTGACATAATTTGGCAAGGCTGACTGCATCATTCTGCCCAGGTGAGGCACAAGTCAGGATGCAGGTGAATAGCATGGGCTGGGCAGTGCCTTTTGTGGATCTTCCTCAGTCAAATTTCAGCTTTATAAGACTCAGTGCAAGCAGTGTGTTTGAAGTGAGCTACACAAAAAAGAGGCAAACGGTAATTGCTTTTGTTTAGAGCTGCAAAATAAAATTCATGAATAGAAAATGAAGCAATAAGAATAAACGTTAGGCTCAGGAAATTCACCGCAGTTTTGTTGCCCAGCATCTCATTCTCTGTATGGGAGTCGCAAACACAGGACTGTTCCAGAAAAGGTGGGAATACTGGAGAGGAAAATCCAGCTAAAGTCTTGGAATAATGATTTTTCTGTGGAATTATTTAACTAATTTTATTATATGCTTTGGCTTGTTTCCCTCCCCCTGACCAATAAAAAATATTTTGTCTTCTCTTCCCTCTCACCACACTGCTATGAGGATTTTGGCTATTCAGTGGCAACAGCAGCAGCATCAGGAATAGAAATAATAACACTCCACAAGGGATAGGATACTGTATTCTAACTAAGCTTTACGATGTGCAAGGGTCTGCATTTGTGCTCCCTATTAATCATACACCTTAGTGTCTTCCTCGGCACTTGGCCAAAAGGAGAAAGTTGTCAACTCCCTCAAGGTGTTATTGCTGCAAGATCAGATGATGTATGCCCTGAGGTGTCTTGTAATCTAACCATTTATAGAGGTATGTCAAAGGAAAAATTTCAGTAATTACAGCAGTTATTTTTGATCATGAAGTCCTCACTCTGCTCCCTTGTACCGATGCACTGCTGTATTCATAGTAATAAATGCTTGCATAACAACGGAACCGCATAAATACTCCATTTGATTTTGGCTCTTATTGCATGGAAATAATCTCTACAGAGTATGGATTAGAGCTTAAAAGGCACAAATGTAATAGTGGATGTTACAGGTGTGTAACAGCTGAGCTCATGATGAACCAGTAGAGTTTGCTTAGCTCTGTCTTTCTGTTAATAATTGTGACAGAGAGAGAGGAAATAGGAGCAATGTGTATAGGCACAGGCAAAATGAGGCGAAGTGGAGTGATAAAGCCCTTGGTGGTTCAGCTATATGTCTGGCTTTTTTTAGCAGAACAAACTGAGGCAGCTGAATAAAGATGGGTAATGTGTGGGACTTTTAACCTGGGGAATTGTTCACTTGGTGAAACGAGGTACTGGGGAAATAATGAACTTCTTCCAGGTGGAAGCTGACTAGCCTTAAAGGGAAAATTAAGCAAACTGGAAATGTCCACTGCCACTGCAGTTAGTTATCTTGTATGAGGGACACCAGAACAACCCAGAAAGCTGTGCTCACTGCACTGGGGAAGGTGACGCCAGCTGAAAGGACTACACTGAGGGGATCCTGTGCTTGGGTTCGTGTACTACGAAAATCATAATCACATCTGGAAGAGATGTGACACTGCAGCAACCAAGAGCAGGAGAAAGGTGGTGTTGCAGTCAAGTATGAGATAACAGGGCCTCATACTTGAATTCTAGTATTACAAAATGTATATAAAATGTAGACGGTTTCCCCTATAATTCTTGTCTTTTAAGAGCCTGCCTATGCAAATTTCATATTGCAGAATAATCCTTGTGCCTGTGACAACACATAAGCATCTGGCAGATGCACAAAACCCCATCATCTTTCGTTTCTTTTACCAAAGACAGAAAATTAATGACAGAGGTGCAGAGCCCCAATAGCTCCAGTTACTCTGACTCCTTGAAACAGATTGCCCCTCTCACCTTAAAAGCGAGTAATTTAAGAGTTTTATCTTTTTATATAAAAGTTGTTCCCAAAGCTGATGAAACTTTGAAACTTGAATAGTCCATAAAACAGCGAAGGAGAATGTTATCCAAAAATGACATAAAATGCCCCACTCTTTGGATGCCCCACAGACTGATCTTACCAATTCAAGCTTATCCATAGTAGAACTATCTCACAACAAAGCAATTGCTGTAACATCCCAGCTCCACTTTTACCTACATATTAAAGAGCATATGGCTTCTGGCATTGTGAGTCCAGGTCTGAGCTGCACACCACTATGCTGGTCCTAGGGAAGTACAGGGAAAGCTCCATCTTTTTATTACTGCCTTGTCCCACCAGTGGAGCTAAATCAGCATGGGATTCATTTAAATAATTCAAAAAATGAGAGAAAAAAGTTCCTCGCAGTCTTTGCCCCAGCTACGGGAATTCATGTGGTTTGAGTCAGGCGTACTTCACACTTTAGCAATATCAAATTGAAGACACAAACCTTCATTTACAGGTCAACGTGTTACTCAAGTGAGAACTCAGAGATCCCAATGCACTTTCAAGTCACAGGAAGAGCAAATGTTGGGGTGACAGGGAAGACGTGGATGGGAGGGCAGCTCTGCTGGAGACCAGTGAGAGTTTCAGAAAGAGCACTGCACTGAAAATGAACAAAATGATCCCTCTCCCCTCTGTACTCCACCTTGCAGCATAGAGCCAAACATCAATCACAAGCAACCATTTTAAAGCACACAAACAAACCTCAAAGACAATCCAAAAAGAAAAGGATCCTAGTGGTCTGCCTCGTAACAGTGCCAGCTCCTAATAAATTCTAGCTGAAAAACAGAAGCTCAATTAATCCAGGGAGCTAATTAGACTTACCAACTATATGTTGCTGTTAAAGCCAGATTCCCCCAAACCCATAATGCCATTGGTTAAGAAAACATGTGTAGTAAACAAACTGTGATTTACAGGAAATAAAATACCCACAGTTAAAACTGATAATGATCCAGATTTTAAATAATTTAAGGACTCTGTATGCGACCAGGCTCTGTTGTAACTTCTACCATGGTACACTCACAGACAGAAGGAAAAGATCTTCTCTCCCCAAATCCCTCCTTGTTTGGCTCCCTAATTTGGGAGCATTACAGCAACCACATTTGGCTCAGTTTATCTCTATGAAGTCATTCAGTTGGTTTACACGAGAACGCAAGAGCCATATCCACTGCTGAATAGCAACTGGAGCAGCTTAGGAGCCTGCCTGCCTCTCCTCCAGGGTGCCTGCACCCTGGCAGTGAAATGGGAGAACTGGGAAGCGACTGGCCAGCACCTGTGCCTGTAGAGCAGTGATAGGGGAAAACACATAGCAAGAAAGAAGCACGAGGAAACATCCCCTGACAATCTGCTGAGGACATATTCCAGAAACCACATTCACAACAGTCCCTCTGGTGACTAATAATTGCACGAACACAGGAGACACCCAGCAAAGGCATTTCCAACACCCCTTCATCAGCATGAAGAGGAGGATCCACTCCTGTTGCTCAGTATCTTTGCTTGCAGTGCTGCTGCCTCAAGCTCCCACCGCCTTCACAGGGTCAAGCAGCAGTTTGCAGGATTGGGCCCTCTGGGACAGGCTGCTATTTTTGAACATGGCTGAGTAAGTAAGGCCTCCTAGTCGGTATTCAAGCAGCTAAACAAAGAAGTTGTTTTTCAAAAAGTCCCAGCTCCCTGCAGCTCAGCTGCTACCAGTGTCACCAGCTGGGATCACACGTGCCAAAGAGCCACCATCAGTGACAGCCCCTGAAGAGAGGGCAGGGAAGCAGCCACCTCAACTCCCCTTTCAGAGCAAACAAGCACCCGTCTACCAGACTGGCAGGACTCTTGTGTTACCCATACCCCAGTCAGCTAGGTGATCCTTTCATCTGCCTCCCTACTGAATATAGCATGGTAATTTGGAGGTGGAACAGAGCACTCTTGTGCTGCCTGGCCACAGGTAGCCTGATGCTGGGTGTGCAGCAGCACCTGTGAGCCTGAGCAGCAAGCAACAGTGCTTTGCTCTTTGCTTGCAAGGAGTGCTATGATTCACGTGTACCAAGAGTGGAATACCAGAATTATTTCCTCAAACGAAAATTGACTTCACATATTTGTAATCGATCCATGAATATTCATGATCTTTTGGGAGGATTTCATAATTAGTTCATTCTGGTTAGGCTCATTTGATCTGCAGTAGTGACAGCAGTAGTTCACACTCCTTCATCAAGATGCCAACAATTTGGCAGCATGACCTTCCCAGTTTCCTGTGCTGGAGAGCAGCCCTAGTTATCCTAATTGCAATCTCAAATGGAGTGGTACCTGAAAATAAATCGACCTGCTGTTCAGTTTTAGAAACCGCCCCACTTGGCACTACAATGAGCATAAACAGATGACATCTCCATGAAACTGGGAAGGACATTCAGCAAATACTTCACACTTTGATAAGCAAGATTTTATATCATGACCTCCTAAAGCAATCAGCCCACAGCATTATAACAGAGAGCAGTGAAAGTGCACAAACTATTGTACAGAGAGGAAAACAAAAGAAAAAAAGAAGGCAGACGTTGGCTATTATTAATATTATGAAAATTATACAATTCATCTAGGTCACCTACTAGATGTATTCCCCAAAAGAGTTAGGCTTAACAGTTCATACTGCCTATGCACCTGCATGCAAGCTTCCCTCATCACTGCCAGCAATAAAATTCTAGCCTATTGGACAATTTGAATAAACTTTGAGAAAATAATATAAAAGCCTTAAAGATATTGAGTGTCTGTAAATGCTTTGAGAACTGATGGCTGGGTGGGTGAAGAGGAATCTTATTTGTGCTTCCACAGAAACAAGATTGACACACCTTTAACTCCACTCTTGAACCCTAGAGAAAGCATGCAAATGAGAGAAATTCCCAAGCACAGGGGAACTTTCAGCCAGTATTTATACCCTTTTGGAAGTCAAAATTAAGACATAAATTGTTAGAAGCATTATTTTCTCAATGATGATGCTCTCTGGACTGTTCATTTAGATCAACAGACCAAAATACATGTACTCACATGAAAGTGGATCCTAACTATAAGCTGTCAAAACAGGAAGTAAAGCAGTAAAAACATTAAAGTAATGGCGTTAAAGCAAAAGAAACAGTCAGAAGTCATGCTTCCATCTTTGATAATCAATTTATTACTCTTTAGAGTTCCTCTTCACATGCAACTCCACAAACTCTACTTCACACAGAAGCATGAAACTGTTAAAAGCTGCTAAAAGAAGCAATCCCCATCCTTTGGCAAGGAAGATGGACTTTGCACCAGCCAAGTGATGTGCTAACCTAGGATGGGAATCAAGCAGGTGAAGCAAGTTCCAACATAGGGGAATTTTTATGTGTCATCTCCTATT
The DNA here is from genome assembly GCA_033558185.1 of Dromococcyx pavoninus. Classification (NCBI taxonomy): domain Eukaryota; kingdom Metazoa; phylum Chordata; class Aves; order Cuculiformes; family Neomorphidae; genus Dromococcyx; species Dromococcyx pavoninus. Next base: position 180,137 of record JAUMJL010000575.1, on the reverse strand, counting down.
TATCTCCTGGGGAGACACTGGCCTCAGTTGCTTAGCTCCAAACCATCTAGGAATAAAAAACCATGACTGTTATTTAGGAATACTGTATTGGCATGTACAGGTAATAGGTACAGGTCCTAGACAATGTGCATGCCGGTCTTCTTCCAAAAATCTGTAATTACCTGGCTAAGTATGGACTAAGCTGTCTAAATTTACACATTCTTTCTCTTTTGAAAAGAGTAAGAAAGCTGAGCTTTTCCTTTACAGTTATCTTCTTTAAAAAGCAAAATGGACTAGAAAGCTGGTTTCGCTTCATAGATTATTTGGTTCACTATTCAATATATAGTTTCATGGTCAAAATAAATTTCCTAGACACCTGCAATGATGTTTGCAGAATCTGATGAACACAGCATTCTCTCACCTGTAAGTCTTTGGCTCCTATATGTGTACGGCCAAAAATCACTAGGGACAGGGTAAGCCTGTACACTGAAAAGAGACCAAAAACTCCTTTCATATTAAAATGAATGGCTATCAGAGAGCAACAACTTTCATCCACAAATGGGCTGAGCTACTCACATAGTGGGCTGATGATGTGATTAGACAAACTGAGTTACAATGGTGATGATGTTATCCTGCATGGCAACTAAAGACCACAGATGGAAAAATCTCTACCTGTGCCTGGTTTTGGTTATGTCTGAAAACAAGCCCCAAACCTGAGATTTTATGAACTGAAAACCACGGCACTGTGGTCTGAGCCCAGCTGTTACTGAAACCTACAGAGAGGCTCCTGTAAGCTTCAGCAGATTCTGAACTGTTTTTTTACAGATTCGGTGACTGGGTACATGAGATAATTAATAAAATAATCCCTTCTGAAGTCAAATACATGGCAATGAAGTTAAACCGTGGAGCCACAGGCAGTTTTATGATAACATTTTTGGCAGCATAGGGCCAAATCTAGCAGCTGCTGTAGGCCAGTGGGAATTTTATAAACACACGGATAAGAAAACTAAATGATTGGTTCTTTCACCCCTCTCATGCTCCATCTTACTTTATTCACAGAAGACTCTAACAAAAACCCGAGGGACCCAAGTCTCCATGCGAATGCTATGTATTGTAAGTAAAAGTGACCAAATCAATATATAGGTTTTTAACATATATATTTGCTATTTAAACCATTTGGAGATATCATGTATATGTATCAAATACATTTGTCTTCATCTATGCAGCAATTTAAAATATTAACAATGTACATGCATTTTTCATGTTATCTGAAAGTTTTGCTCCCCCTTTAAATGCATTCTTCTATTTATTTTGCCCAATATAATATCATTAATTAGACAAGATCCTCAATAGGCTGTTATCTCTCTGACACTTTAGAGAACTTTTACTAGCCTATGACAGTGAAAGAAAGGAACTCTTTTGAACTTGCTGTTCAGTAATCATTATATAGCGTGCGGTTTCACCTGAGGTAACCAGAGCATGCTTAAGGGTTTGATGAGTGTCTATGAAGCCTAGAAAATAAACTACAAGTCTGAGTATTTCCATGTAAATAGCTGCCTCTCCACAATGCTGGTAGTCAGAACACAGTTGTCAGTCTATAAAGCAACATGAAACTACTAATGTTTGTATACAGTTAGTTATAAATGATTAAAAAGTTATCTATTAAAGAGCAAGCCGTTCAAAAACCCAGAAGTGCTAACATAAAATTTCAAAGGCAAGCTGAGCCAGTCTTTCATAAAAAGCTCCTTTCAACCTTCAACCATCTTCAAATTGCCTCAAACCGGACTCATTTACAATGTGCCTGAAAGGTCTCCCTTGTGTTTACAAAGCCACTGCTGAAGTTAAAGAATTCCTGCAGCTGAAAATCATCCAGGCTGCAAGAATATTTTGGAAAAGTACTTACTGTAGTCCTATAGTCTCTCCTTGGCATCTGCTGCTGACTTTAGACAGAGACAGGATACTAGATGGACATTTGGTCTGAATCAGTATGGCCATTCTTATGTTTTTTATGGTTAGGTTACAGTAGTTTACAGTAAGGTTCTGCAGCCTCCTTCCTGCATCCCCTCTGCATGCCTGCTATGATCTTCCTATGATGGGGAAAAGCGTTCCTCAGCATCCAATCAACCCAGCCCTGGTCAATGTGTCTGGAGACACAAGAGAGGCCAAGAGGAAAGACTGTCATTCTGTTCAGGAGAGTGCACGGACAACCACCACAGCAGGAGGAAAGAGAAATAGAAATGTGTTGCTTGGTCCTGTGAGCCTGATCCCCACAGGATGTCATCAAAGCAAAGGTGATGCTTAGGGTGAGAAAAAAACTGTGAATTACCAGCTCCTGCCCCTACCCAGCACAAGAGAATCATATAATCCCCCGTAAGCATTCAGAAGACCCGTCCTTAAAAACATTAAGGCTTCCTAGCACTGACCCAACACACTTCCATTTCAGAGTGGCATGTTAGAAGTCATCTACCCCTCTACTTGCCCGTGGCCTTTTGTTTCCATTTTTTTCACTCCCCAGCCACAGGAATGCTCCTACTGCATGTACAGACACCACTTACACTCCTTTTCATGCTCTTTCTATTCCCTAACTCTATTTGAGTATGTAAACCAAATTAATTTAGTCTTCTCTCACAAGAAAAGATATCCTGCTCCCCTAGTCAGCATTTCTTGTATTTGTTTCAATGTGAATTCATTCTTCATCTATATGGGTGATCAGAGCTGAATGCAGGAGAAAAATCACTAGTCCTTACTTAAGGGCATTACTATTTTTCTACTGTCATTCCTAATGCCTCCGCAGATTTCATCATCCTCTCACTGTTGCATCACTTGTGGATACCAGTGACCATTAACCAATATGCCTAAATGAGCACACATACACCACACTTTCTAGCTGATGAGATCCCCAGATTTCAGTAGAAATTGTTAGCAGTCTGTCAGGGTAAGCCCTTGCATTAGTGCTGTTTGTATTATTCTAGCTCTCGTGGTCCCACAGCTGCACCCATCAGAACATCTGATGTTCTGATCTTCCTTTGCACAGATGATGGCTTTCAGCTTTATATAGCCAGCTGCTATGGTTGGCATGCTCTTATTTTGTGTGTCAAGGCTGCTGCTAATAACACTAAATAAAAACTCTCCCAAAAACTGGTCCTTGAAGAAGTTCCCTGGTGGCCTTCCCTCTACTCTGATACTCCCACTTCAGTGCTAGCTACCATTATCTCATCAGACTTCACTATCTTTCTCATGTATCTTACAGCTCCTTGTCTTCTTCAGCTTAACTATAATTTCTCAGGGGATTTCAAATCAGTTATTTTCTCAGATCTAGACAGATTACATTTACCACCATTCTTTCACGTAGAAGTTCAGACATTACGTATCGTGTCTGCATAAAACAGAGCATGAGGGATCTATACAGAGGTTTATATCCAAATGTACCCCTGTTTTGGGAGGCATGTGGAATTTAAATGCACAGAAAGCTGTTGCAGATTTCCCTGTTTTGGGAACAGTTAAGATATTTCAAGGCTCACCCTCCAAGAAGGCAATACCTGTTGTCTGCGTTTATTTTAAGGTGAGTTTAAACTCAGGTCTTCAGGATTTGCTCCTTTAACATCTGAATGCTAGCGCTGAATTATTGTCATAGCAGAACTTTCTTAACATGTCAGCATTAACTTTTGTAGCTATTGCAGCAACAAAAATTGATCATGTAATTCAGATAATCTAGTAGTGAACTCATTTAAGCTCCTGTCTTCTCTCCATCTCTCCTCCTCTTCCTTCATACACAAATCATTTAGAGAGGGGGTTTATCTGTTGACTGTATGAATTTCACTCAGCTGGACGATACATTCATCTAACTGATTCCAAATTGTGAGGATACGAATAAAGGAATAAATTATTCTATGAATAGAGGAATTAACAATGACAGGTCTCCTGTGGGTTTGCGTCCTATGTTCCTCCATTTCATACACTTCTGCCATCCCTCTTCCACATGATCCTTATGACCTTATCTTGCCACATCCCACCTAACTCATCTGCTCCAGCTGCAGCTCCTTCCTCTATCTCTCTTGGCTTGTGTGTGCTGGCTGGCCAGCATTAGGCTCAGCTGATTTTGGAGACAACATAAAATGGAGCAGCAACTGCTGCCTTCACACCTTCATGGCTAAGCCTATTTCTGCGTCGTTTCTCTTCCAGTTTCAGGAGCCTCACACATCTCAAGGACTGTCCCTGTGTTGAATCTGATTGGAAATGGTCAATTAAATGGCCAATTAAAAAATATATTTGGATTATAAGCAATGAGATGGTGTGATCATGTATGCTTCAGTCTATCAGGTGGTGGCTTAACATCCCTCGGAGCATGCACGACAGTCCTGCTCGTGAAGCATGTCAGGGTTCACAGTTTTGAAGGACAACACTGTGCATAGCAGTCATTTCCACCACCAGCTACTGAAGACAGACAGGACATTTCCCATATTATCATTATAAGAGTGATTAGAGCTACCTAATTATAGCTGTGCAATGACAAAAACCTCAGCTCGACGATGTCAAGTTAGCCAGGCTTTTAAGTATTTCATGTCCTGTGGCTTAGATTATTCCTGCTTTATAATTTTTCAGATCCCTGTTATGACTTTATATCCAATTAATTTTGTGGGAGGACAGCAGTTCTCAAATGAACACAGAGTAAACACAATCAATAACAAACAGGCTGTTATGAGAGTTCAACTCATTATTGCATTATTAATATTTTCCAGTAGTTTCCAGGTTTAGTTTTGTTTTTTCTTTTCCTGTGATGTATGACATATTAAATACATAGCAAACAGTTTAAGGATCCCGTTCTTTTTTCAAAGCTGCTAGTGTACCATTTTCAAAGGAAGCAATAATGACCCAAAAGAGACCACAGACCACAACCCATGAATTTTCTTTCAGTCCAGCACATTTGCATATAGTGTAGCTGAGGTGTGTTGGACCCAAGCATTTATAATTAACTCTTAACTTGTCATATATGAAGAAAAGCTTCACTTTCATATCAGTGTTTTTGTTGCAGTACAATTCCAAGAAACACCAATTAGCTGTCAAATGCTGACAACTTGCACTTATCACTGATTAGGGCTAGATATGAACTATAAACCTAGCACATTACTTCATGCAACAGCTCATTACCAGTCTAGCTTTCCTAGCTAATCTTTTTTTACTAATTTTTATTTAGGGACCTTCTGGCTAGCTCATCTGAAAATTACATGCTAATGATCTGAGCAGAATTGAGAGCTTTAAATGGTAACATGGGAGAAAATTATAACTGTTTGATCTCTTTATGTTATGATAGATGCCATTTAATCAATTAACACAGCAGAATATACCATTCCGCTTCAGATCTTGCAAATATAAAAGAAAACAGAAAAGGGGGAGAGCTTCACACATCTCTAGACCTTCTCCGCCATATGAAGGAGCATCATATACAGTATGAGGGAGTGTTTCGGAGCACAGTCATTAGGACAGCAGTCAAGACACTATTTCCTGTTGGTCTCCTACAAGTCTGCTGTTGGGGATTGGCAAGGATGTGACTGCTGCTAGCTGAGGGGACATGAAGCTGCACAAGATCACATTTGGGGGCTATCTCATTTCCTGTAATCTAACTGTGATGGAGTTTCTTCTCTGAAGACTACAAGATTTACTCAATACCAGTATTGTGCTTGGTGTTTACTGGTTCCTACTCTGAATGAGTCAAACACAGAAATGAGAAATGGTCAAAATGCAAATTAATGCCTCAAAACACAAATTACTTCTCTAAATCAACCATTCAAACACGTCCATTGCCAGTCTATAGTTGTGTGATTCAAAGCTTGGATAATGGCAGAGCACAGTATGCTGAGTGAGTTGTCAACACTCATCTAGCCCTGACCTTAAGACAATAAGTGCACAGCCTTTGATCTGCAAGAGGTTGGACCTTTTTTCCTAAATATGGTGGCAGAGCATTTTTCTTCCTACTATGGGCAAAATAAGCAAGAATCCCTCAGGACTCTCCTTCTTGGAATCTGCACAGCAAAAGCAGTGAAGACTTGCCACTCTCTGCTCATTTTCTAGATCTCCCAAAAGAACGTTCTCTACTTAAAGATTCAATGGTTTGCAGATTTATCTGCCAGAAATATTTCAATATGAACAAAATCAGACCACAGGGCTGGGAGATGTTAATTTACTAAGAGAAAGGAGCCGGAAGGAAAAAGCACTGTACATATTCCTACTGCATATTATGAGATTAACCAAGGAGAACTTACTTTCACATTAAGGTATTGCAAAATACATTGAAAGCATGTGGGCAGCATATAATTTACAATGTCATCATAGAATACTTATCTCTGTCCCTTTGTATTTAAGACAATAATAATTGGTAAATTTTATTAGTTGGCTTATGGCGCAATAGAATTTTACTTCCAAATTGTGCAGTCTTAAAAAGGAACTTATATGATGCTTGAGTTACTGACACAATTAATGGATGCAACACAGAGAAGAATACAGAATCAATTATATTTAATATAGATTGTAGATTAGATATTAGTAGGAAACATTAGGATTTTTATATTTCTGGGAGATGAATTAAGGTGAAGCAACATGCTGGTAATGCTTACCATGAAGCATACAGTTATTGGTTTTATATCTATATGGATATGAACATAAAATTATTAAGAAAGTTATTTGTGTTCTGAATGTAAAGTTAGTTTCAATAGAGAGATAACAGCTGTTTAATGCATAAAATAGATGTGTAATTGCTAGTCAAAATGACTCTCTCATACCTACACTATTACTACTGGAGCTGAATATTGCCTTAATATAATTTTCCTTATTCATAGCCTATACCTAGATGTTCCCTGTTGAAAACCTGTAGTGTTTCGTTGTTACTCTCTCCAGTTATCTATCTCTGGTCTTCAGAGAGAGGGACACCTTCAGCAAGAGCAGAGTTTGCTCTCCAATGAGGCATATGAACAGTTATTAGTGTGAAACTGAGATTCCTTTAAAGAATCACGTATCATTCCACAGAGAAGCACCACTGACGGATGGAACTCAGCCAACAGAATTAAAAATGTATTTTTAGGGCTTATACTATCTTTTACATGGGTGTGATATAATAGCATCATCAGAGAAAACTCAAAATCTTGCGTATTAAATGATATAAATTCTTTTCTAATCAAATGAGCCAATTTGTAAAGAAAACCTTATTGTGGTATCTGCTTCCAATAGCAAGTTGTCAAATACACATAACAACTAGTTTGCAATTTGTTGCTTTCGTTGTCTTATCTCTCTTTGAAAAAAGATGTTTGGTAAAAAAAGTTGAAGAAAAACTATTAATTTTTTTGGGAGGATGAAAAAATCCTTTCCAGTTTTCAGCGTACACCTGATGGATGTGTTTGTGATATCAGTAGAGAACAGAGGAGTTCTGCTACAGTGTTGCAGAAGCATCATATCCCTGCCTGGACAAGCCCAGCCTCTGGGAGCATGTACAGCAGAGAGACTCAAAGCATCACATTCAGAATCACAGCACCCAGAGCCAGAGCCTTCCTTTTCCCAGACAAATACCCTCATTGCCACGGGGCTTGTTGCACTAAGATGAGCATGAGGGAAGCTGACACGACACCTGCAAATGGACACAAAGGACTTTGCCAGTTGAATAACCTACTTGAAATTTATGTCTGACACACATATAAATGATTGCTGGTGAAGGAGCTCACAGAGGACTGTAATCAAGAGTAGCTTAAAACCAACAAAAGCCACTGATTGTAATGCCCTTACACAGCACACAGGCATCCAAAATCAAAGTAGTGAACAACAGAAAAGAAAATCTGTTACCCGCTTAACGGGCTTGTTTCATATTCTGTACGATGCAAAGATCCTAAAGGTTACCAAAGCACACCCTCACTTTTTCTGTAAAATACACTTCACAGTAAGCAGCCTCAACCCTGAAAAAACATGGGAGTGTTTCACAAATATCACAAAATTGCAAAATGTGGTAGGGTGCCAACTAGTTCTCTTTCACACATGTATTTTCAGTCAAATATTACTCAGCTTTGCTCCTCCATCAGCCCCTCTTTCACATCAGTGTAATCTATTGCAAATACAGCAGTTATCTTCAATTCCCTTTGACATGAGAACTCCTGCATCATTCCAGTAATGTCCACATATGGGAGAGATGAGCAGGATTCAGGAAACGCGTGTCGGCATGGTCTGACTGAGTACACAGAGCTTCTAGAATATTCTCTCTCCCTCCCTGAAAAAGCACAGTTATTTCTCTAGCACCATACCCTTGGAAATAGGTTTTTTTTCTTACGCAGTACCTGCCAACTGGGTAACAGATCTGGATACTGCATCTAATTCCTGTCTTCTTACACAGGCAAGTAACTTCAAAGCACATCACATGAAGCCTCTGAAAACTGTTGTTTGCAAGAGAGAAGAAATACAGTCCAGGAGCACAAAAGATACCGCTACTCTGTTTATAGCTGGAGGGAGACATGAAAATTATGTTAAATCCTTAAAAGACTACTCCAAGGAGATTCAGGTCCCGCTTGCACAGAGGTGATGAGGTGCTTTTAACTTGTGAGCGGTTCCCCTCATTTGTTCTGCAGCTGTCTCATAGTCAAATGGTGCAGGTGCCTAGGGCAGTCTGAGCTGCCCAAAGGGACTGACACACAGAACACAGGAGCTATGTGAGAGCCCTGCCCTCTGGAGCTCCTGCTGAAGGCATGACACCCAGGGAAGCTGCAGGCTGTGCAAGCTGCCTACAGTGAGGGCAGCGGGAGAGAGACTTCTATCAGCAACAGCACCCACTCCTGTAGAGCTTAATATGTCCCTACTTTCCCCAGGGAAGCAGTCACAGTGCCAAGTCTGACAATATCCAAGGAGCATTCGGACAATGCCTTCAGACACGTGGTGTGACTGTTGGGATTGTCCTATGCAGGGATAGGAGCCGGACTTGATGATTCTTGTGGGTCCTTTCCAACTCATGTGATTCTATGATTCTATGCCATGCATCAAAAATGACCCACTGGAAAATAATTTTAGATGTAGTAGGTAGAATAGTTATGCTGATGGGGCGATGAGACAATATACAGCTAAAACAGTTAAACCTTCTGTCTGAAATTATTTACTGAGTCTTGTCACATATTGCTAGAAAGTGTGTCACCTCACAGCATTTACAAACAAAAATTTAACAAGTTCATTCTACAGTAGGAGAGAGAGATAATTTTAATATTTCAGAAGATAGTTCTAATAAGCCCACTTAACTCTGGAAAGTCAATGTATATTTTAAAAAATTCACTTCATATCCGTTCATTGTGTGCAGGCCTAGGGGCAACCACCAGTCAGAAAACTTTGATCATCCAGCAGAAGGTAGTTGGTATCTGAAGAGCACGAGAGGATTGTCTTCATTGCCTTCCTCTCAAACATGCTATGCAAATAAAAGCTTCAATAAAAGTTTGTATGGAAAAAGACATCTTGATATGCTCTTGAAACAATAGGACAAACTGGTTGAAATATTCCATATTTACAACTACCCAATTCACTTCAAAGCTTCTAGGGCCTGTCACTCCATTGAGGGGTTGGTGTTAAATCGAATCTAAGAAAAGAAGGAATAGGAAGAAAAATTGTTCAACTGTTTGCCCAGAGAATGTAAATCAAGTTTTTATTTATTTTTACATTAAGGTCAGAAATATTATTTATATACATTGAAGAGGAAAATCAAATAGTCCTGCTTATGCCACTTCAGTAGTCACAAATCCCTATTTATGCAGCAAGTTTCTGCATAATCTTCTTGAGTTCCAAATTCACGGTCACAGATGCATTTGCAACCAGTCAACAGATAACTGTACATTTCCAGCTATCAAATTCTTCACCAATTCCATCAATAATGTTCCTTGCAATACTGAACAATCTCATCACTAGGTAATACTTAACCACATACTGCCTTTTTCAACGAGTAAGCTGTTAATCATCAAACACTGAACACGAACAGTATACAATATCCCTTAGCAAGGATTTGAGGATTATCTCATCTAATTAGATATAAGCATGTTTTCTAATCTGTAGGCTTAAGCCAAAGCCCAATAAAAAGATTTCCATTGATTTACACAGAGTTTTGGATCAAGCACTGGGAAAACTCAATTTTGCAATTCAAAGAGAAAGAGACCTTAAATAAAAAGTGCAACTAAATGATGAAGGAAAAAAACCAGTCAACTAGGCTAAATCATCTGGCACAGAAATTGACCGGACATCCCATATCCCTGTTAGGGTAGAGTCTTGAGAAAGATTCTGCTGAGTCTTTCTGGATTTCTTTGACGCCATGGGAAGTGTAGCACTCCAGCTGACTGCTAGTTTTCAGACTCCTAGAAGCAGAGGATATTCTGGTAGACACACTAGAACATATTTTAGTGTTTATTTGCATAACTGCCTGCCATGTGCAAACACTTTCCAATCAAGGATGAAGATAGATTATAAAAATGGAAGTACAGCTAAAGAAAATTGTTAAAGATTTGGCACCAGAACCCTGCACTGAAATTGTGTGAGCTTAGACTGCTAACCAATCTGAAACTGTTCATAATATAACTGTCAATAGATATTTGTTAGTTATATGTTTATTTTGCTTTTAAATCATTCTACCAATGAAGTGTTCACTTCAGCTCTTGAGAAGTTATTCGATTGACCAACAGGAATCATCTTCAGCTTTCTTTCAAGTTTATATTCCTCTGTCTCATTACTTACAGATAAGAAAACATTCTGCCAGTTTGTCTAATAAGAAACTATTTTTTCCTCCTGCATGTGTTCATGTCCTTGAAATACTAGAGAGCAGTTGTCATCTTCCCTTTCAGAGGTCTCCTTTACCCTGCCAGCTATGAAGCTTTATTTCTGTTACAGTGTTCTTCCAGGTGAGTAACCCTTTCATCTCAGATCATTCATCATTCTTTTTGCTTCTCCAGACTGTACTCTCTTCTTAGCTATGAGATGCCCAACTCCAAACAAGGGGCTACACACTGGCAATATCCAGAGAAAAGGTGTTCCCTTTTGTCATTTGCAGTGGGATGTCTCTGCTGTCTTGCCCAGAATCACATTGGTTTTGTGTAGGGAAAGAAGGACCAGTAGGGAAACGAAAGTCAATTTCACAGATCATATCCATATGCAACTATTCAAGAAACTGGAGATAACCAAAAACGTGAACTAAGGCTAATAAATACATGCTTTTCGATAATTTGCTGCATTGCACAAGAGCTAGTTATTCCAATAATATTATTAAAAAATTGTTCAATTATACATGAAATGAATTATCACCACATTTCCTTGAGAGGAAATGTATTAATGTTCAAATGAGCCTGAACTAGTGGTGGAACAGGTGAGAACTGCTGGATACCCTGACTGAAGGTTCAAAATGGCATTTTAATGAATTAAGTACAGATTCATTTGTATATGAAATCACCACAATGGCCTATTTGGGTCTCACTCAAGTTACATTTCAGCAATAACTGCACGCTACTGGATTGCTTGTTCATTGCCAGTCACATCTGTGCTGGCTCAGGACCAAAGCAGTGTCCTTAAATGATGCAGCTATCTGCTGCTGATTGGAATAGCTATTTAAATGCAATTAGTAATTGCTATTAAATCTGACTATAAACCATGAGCACTTCCCTTCCCATTTTCTTTTGCAGTCCATCGTTATTTGCTTGTTATAGTATCTGTAAAGCTGTAATTCAACTGCAGCTCAAAGAGCATTAGAAGAGCTAGCTCACAAGGCCTCACTCTTCCCACTTGAATACTTGGGCAGAATGGAGCCACGTCAACTGAGGGCTGTTGAGAAACTGGTGTAACAGGGAATCAGGCTCAGTGAATGTAACTTAGTTGTTTACATCCACTACACATGCACACAAACACTTCTGCTCCAATAATTATCACGTTTCCAGTCTGGCAGGACTGAGTTGAAAACCAAAGGCTGAGGAATGGCAGCTCCACTGAGGCTTTCCTTGAGGATTTTGTCTACCATCTCACATTAAGTTGACGATGAAACACGGTACTGTAAGACATGCAGATAAAGTTCAAATCTGCACCATCAGCTGTACAAACTGTCCTACAATAAAGTGCATTGTTGATGAAAACTACAGCAGTGATTTCTGTAGCGTGCAAAATTCGTTATCCTCATGCTCTTGAACTGCAGGTTAAATTAGACTCTAATAAAATGTAAGAAGTTTTCCTGCATTCAGAGATTGTGCATCCCTGATTCCATCTATCTTATGTAGTTCCTTGGAATAAAGAAGAAAATTGTCAAAAATTCAACCCAGTAAAACTGTTAGGTCCAGAAAAAAAAACAAGGTGAAAGTAATTGCCAGGTGCTCCAAGTCTTCATTTTATCTGTTCCGACAGTGTTTCAGTGCTCACCTCTTATTGGCAACTGCATTGCTCTCCCACGTTGCCAAAGCACGCTGGCTAGTGTCAGAGAACATGCACTGAAGGCCAGGTCCTTAGCTGGTATAATAAGGCATTGCTCCAGTGGCTTCACTGCGTGTTAGCCGAGGCTCTGGTCCATAAGACTTACTGCTGACATCATGGAAAAGTTCTTTTGTTCCTAAGCAGCTCGTGTTTTTGGTAGTTAATTAAGAACTATTTCACATTCAACAAAATCTGTTTTCCACTCTCCTACAATTGGATCATTCAGACATATTTCTTAGGCTTTTCCCTCTTTTGAATGAGCTCATTTCTTTTTCTCTTCTGCTTCCCAGTTCTTCTCTGTGGACTGTTATCTCCTTGACTTGCTATCTCAGTGCTTCTCAGAGCTCTCCCATTCATTTGGAGCTATTTCCCAGTCCCGTGATTCTGTATCAGCTGTCACTCATGTCTTCATTTTCATTCTTTTTTTTCTCCTTCATTTGCTGTCATATTTCCACAAGTAAAACAGCAAAACAGTTCTTCATCCCCTTCTTATATTTTACGTATTAATTTAACACAAACATTGGAGATTCCGAAGGTAGCCTTAGATTTTTTATGAGCATTTCTGCCGCCTTCGTATGATGTTCTCATCAAGGAGAAGCAAAAGCACAGAACAGAAGACTAGTAGATGCAGCAGTGAAGAGAAAAAGTGACTGAAATCTCTCCATCAAAAAAAACCAAACCCAAAACAGAATTACTTTACGTTTAGGTCTGGATTAAGTAACAAAAAACCCTAGATTGCTTATTGGATATATAATTCAATTCTTAGGCCTAGTAAACAGACACGGCTGTGGGAATCCCACACAATGAGGCTTAGTATGAGCTCATAAATGAGTATAAAATCTCCAGTACTAATACAAATTATTGCTATTGAACAGGAATTGCATTGTACACCATTTTTTAGCTTTTTTTATCTTTTCCTGAAAAGTTTTCACTGACATTTCTTCTGAGAAAAATTATTTAACTCATGTTATAAATGCAATGGCAAGAGGTATCAACGAAAGATATTTTGCATAGATGAAACAACTGCTGATAGATACACTCATTTAACTAAGAATATGAATTACTGGATCCATCCAAACCTAATGTTTGCTTTTTCTCTAATAATTAACTAACTATTCGAAGAAAATATCTGATATACAGCACATTATTTAGGCTCATCTTTTATACCACCACACTATAATCCAACACTCTCCCTTTTCTCCTGTTCACTTAAAAGCAATAATAGTCCACTATTGACCATAAACAACCCAAATTTTACACCCTATTAGGACGACCTATGTAAGTTCTTAACCCTAAAAAAGTGAAAAAATAAGCTAAAAGAGTCCTAGCAACAGCTAAAATGTAAGTTGTACTTTTTGTCAAGTCTGAATGCCCTCTACAAAGTCCTACTTGAATTTTTTCTAGCTCAGTTTTACAAATGGGAATAAATAAAAAAATACAGAAATAAATTATTTTCCAAAGGTCAGGCAGAACGAAAGAATGGATTAGTTAATGGTTTAAGCACCAGATTAGATCTTAAAATGCAGTGGCTCTGACATTAAGCCTCTTGTGCAGTCTTGCACCAGACACTTAATATCATTTTATTTTCTACATATAGGATAAAAATCCAATACTAATATGTAAGATCTGGGAGGAACTGAAACGATGTGACAGAGAAGCAGAAGTGCCAAGAATAAAATTCATGCTTTTGACTCATGCCCATCTATTTTACAGAAAAGACTCCCTCCTTGGATAAACATATGCATGTAGTTCAAAACATAGGATGCCTCCAGAAACAGTAACACATTGGGATAGCACGTTGAGAAGCCTATTAAATAAAACAAGCTACATTTTCTGAAAGAGGAATTCAAACAGCCCTGCACTTTTCTAAACAGTTTTTATATGTTCTCATAGTCATTAAAATGTATAAAAATGATTATTTCCAAAACAGCATTACCATGAATTATCGCCACCCCTGTTGCCTAGCAACTAGAGTAATTTTTGAATAGTGAGATATATAAACTAGTATCTGGAGTTTGTGCAAATGGGTATTCATTTGAGGGTTTAAAACACATTCATCTTGGAAATCAGAGGCAGATAATGGAGCACTAATGCAAAGCTAAATGCTCTTACAAAAATAAAATGGCACTAAATTACTGCAGCTTCGCAAAACCCTCCTATTGTAGCAGATCTGAACTCTGTCAAACTTAATCAGGGCTGGAGGTGACTACCTTGCTCCTGGGCTCGCAAGTATCCCTTTACAACATTGACATTCATGCAGAGAAGACAGCTCTTGCCCCGTAATTTGAGGGATTTGCTCGTAACTCAAAAGAAACTGGTGACAGTAAATGGTAAAGTGTTTAAGTCAATTTAAAAATTCTGATTTTATATAACATACTGATGTGGAAGATCTCACTAGTTCATACCATGACAGAATGATGTATTTAGCAAGGTAAAAACAGGTCTGAACATTAATAGTGACAAAGAGAAAACCCACTGGGATATTAGAAGGAGATTATAAGTATGTATATGATAGATACAAACTCCTCAAAATCACAGCCTGGTCACTTAGTTGCACATGGTTGCTCAGTATAGGGATTCTTGCCTATTCTTGAGACCCATGTGGAATTTAATGTGAATGCAGGACAAGATGTCAAACCACATCACCCTGTATTGTTTCATGTCTGAGACCCTCTACATTACTTTCTTACAACTCTGCTAAAGTTAGTGTCAATCTGTGTTACTATTCCCAAAATGTATGAGTGCGTACGGGTGTTCCCAAGGGCGAAAGATTCCAACTTAATGACTTCCAAGGCTTAGCCTTATGGGTTAGAAAAAAAAATCCAAACATGTTGAACACCAGCCTATGTTTTTCATAGAGACTGCAGGCAGAGAGACAAATTCATTCCTGGCATAAACACACAGCCTACTGAAGGCAGTGCAGTAGCATCTGCTTATACTAGCTATGAATCTGAACAAGCTTTTGCCTTCAACTAACACCTGTGGAGATAAAGCTGGATATAGCACTAAAGGGAGTTTAACAGCCTGCAGTCTCTCAGAGTTTAGAGAACTAAATTTCTGCAGTAAGAGAAATCCTGATGCCTACGAAATCATGAGTTTCCGGGCTCCCAGGAAGCCGTGCAGTGCCTACCGACAGGCTGCCATAAAATACTTAATGGCTGTTTAATAGCTCAGGTAAAGAAAAGATGCACCATTTTGTCTGCTGCTCTATGGAAATTTGTTGGGACCACACATCCAATGCACAATGCTGCTGTCAGGAAAGAAACCATTTTAAATAATCATAGAATGGTTTGGGTTGGAAGGGACCATAAAGATCATGTAGTTCCAAGCCCCCTGCCATGGGCAGACACCTCCCACCAGATCAGGCTGCTCAAGACCCCACCCAACCTGTCTTGACCCACTTCTGTTGTTTTCCTTCGGTCCCACTCAAAAAAAAGGAGTTAACAAAATTTTAATCAATGAAAAAGAACACCCCTAAACAAAGAGAAATTATCCCAGTCAGATGGGCTAACTATTGCTACAAACAAGAGCTGCTCCTGCGCATATATCACATCACTCTATGGGATACTCCACCCCTTCCACAATGCAGCATGCCCCTGCCCACCTCGCCTCCTTCCACCCTTCTCTGCAGAGGAGCAGCACACATCTGTACTACCACAGCACTGAGCAAACAGCATTTGCTCGCCCAGCCACCAAGACTCTTTTTTCCATTGCTCATGAATAGATCACATTTGAGGAAAAATGCTTTCTGCACTCTTCTCAGCAAGAAATGGACAAAAAATTCTTCAAAATACGACAATAAACAAACAAAAATGAAACTTGGTTCATTTTTCATGTCATCTTGTTGTACCTAACTCCAGATTTCATATACACCTCCTTCATGAATGGTGACATTCATTAGCAGTTCAATTACAAGATGCTACTGAAAGCCATTCTGGTCACGCCAGTTGCTGCTCCCTAGACTTGAGGCTAAATAAAAGCAATATCATCTAGAAACTTCCCAATAGGAAGACTGTTTGGCTGGCTGGGTTGGGTAACAAATCCAAACCTGTTCACAGATCTGCATACATGATAAATGGGGTGAGACAACAATGAAGAGAAATGAGTACAAAATATATTCCCAAAATGAGCAATTCCTCTAATTTCCTAATTTCCTAGAAGCTACCTGGAGCAGCAAAGGCCACTTGTCTAGTGTTAGGTCCTACTACTACTTTTTTTTTGCAAGTGAAAGGCTGACACCGAGATTCAAATCACGCAAAAGCAAAATGCAAAGTAACCCTGGATCACAGAAAGACTTATTACAAACATGCATGCTGATTGGGGCATATTTTCAAGAAACTGAAGTCCACATAATGGACAGCAAAACCAATTTCTTTGTAGTGCTGCATTATGGCAGCAATATTTCTCTCTGTGCAGCAAATACAAAACTGGCTCTCAAAGGCTTTGAGACATTAAAATAATCTTTGAACAGTTCCAAAAAATAAAATCATAATGTACTGAACTTCAAGCCTTAAGATCTTTATGACGCATGGGTCCTATGTCAGCAGGCTTCTTCCTTTGAAACCTGAATGTCAAACACAGCATAGTCACCAGACTTAAGATTAGATCAGGTGTCATTGGACCCTAGGCAAGTTCTGTTGTACCCCAAAAGGGTTACACTGACCCAGCAGACTGCTTGCAAGCATCCTCTGATGAGGTGCAAAATAGAATACCACTTACTTGTATGGGATGTGTTTGCTTCCATTGACAAGGGCAAGGATGACGTTCCCCAGTGCTGACAAAGAGAGACAGAGGCCAGAGCTTCCCTCCCGGTTTTTGCTGAGCACTTTCACACAGCTACCCAGGTCAATAAGGTGCAAACGGCTGCGACCTCCAGACACTGCCATAAACAAAGAAAGCAAACAGTTAGTACGTGCCTCCAAAAGCAGCTTCCCAGGAAAGCAAAAGACTCGCTGTGACTTGTGAAGAGGAAACAATCCAGAAATCTTTCCTAATTCTTGTTAGCAGCAACAAACTGCAGGGGTCCTGTTAACTCACTGTCGGCCTTTATTGCTGTGCATTGCTGACCACTCCGGACTTGCTTAAAAATTGCCAAGGTTTTCAGTACTCACCCACTCCTGTGGATTTAACTTTGTGGGAGGCGCCACTCTGCTTTTGGGTTTTTGTTTTCTTTTCTTTAATACATTGCTGCTTAGTGAGCAGTGATCCTGTTTTAGCTTCTCATTTTTTCCATTTTGAATACCAGATCTTTATAAAAAACTGTGGCATCTGTGGGACATTCAACTTTGTTTTAAGTCTCTATACTTTTACATTATCATTTGGGCTAAGAAAAGTTTTGCTATGCGTTACATAATGGATGGTGGACAAGCTGCTCTATTCTGAAAACAGTTTCTGAAAAAGTGGCAGTGGATCGCTATGTTTTTCTCTTATTTCTCTGTATCAATACACTACATTTAAAGTGAAAAGATGCTACTGCTGAAACACTAAGATTAACAGAGATTTGCTCCCTTTGAAAGCCTATAGTCCATAGAATCATGAATCTAAAATTGGGACCGTGGAGATTTAACAGAAGTGCTTCTAATTCTACACTAACTCAGGAGAATTTCCAAGGTGCCTTTTTTTTTTTAACATCTGATCTTTGACCACTCTCCCTGTTCTCAAGATTTAGTTTAGAAGAAAGCTGTAGTAAAACACAGTTCTATTTCTAGGATCTTAACTCAAAAGTTAAGAGCACTATTTGAGGATCTAGTAGCTGCAACACTATTAGCAGCAACGTAAAGCATGTTAACCTACAATGAAAAATAAGGAAAGAGATATTTTATTTTGCAAGCACTGACAAATGCAAGGCTCACTGCTCAGTCCTACTACCTGGTGTCTTGCATTACACAAAACTTTCTATAAAAATATAAAGCCTTTCTGTAGAATGCATTATGTAGAGTTCTGTAATTCTCTTTCAGCTGTAGGCGATAATTGAAATGGACAACAATAAGACTATGAGTAGATTGCTATGATAAAAGAAAAAAGAAACATGAGCAAAGAGAAAGAAGAAAAAATAAACAAAAGCAAAGCAGAGAGAAAAAAGAAAGAGGAAAGAAAAAAGGAGAAGAAGGGAGAAGATCTTTTCTGTAAAAGTGATTTATGTTTTGAAATTAGTGAATAATATTCCAAAAATGCAGCCAGAATCTCTGTCAACAATTGTTAAAACACTTCTACTTCTGCAGATAGAAGTCACTTCTGCTTCTTATAAGTTCTGCTAGTTCTTCAGCTACAAAAAGTATCAGGCAACACAGGACTTCCATTTATTAAGTTACAGTGTGATATTGGTTAAGTCATGCTGACTATCACAAAACAGAACTGAAGAATGTATGTCTGATTAAAACTAATGTTGGTGGCTAGATGTTCAAAACGCTGTAACAGTCCATAGATTACAGTATAACCTATTAAACACGTCTATGGAAGTTTCACCACTCCTGTCTCAGTGGCGGGAAGGGGTGAGATAGTATGGAGAAGTATCCACACACACCAAGGACTTCTGCACTTGCTGCAGAAAGTCACACTTCCTTGGGGAACCATCCAAGCAGCTGCACTTTCACCTCCTCTGAACTGCTCAGGGAAGATTTCTGCCTCCCCTCTAAGAATCCTTAAACCTCGTAGATTTTGGAGTCTCCAAGTCTTCTAAGACTACTACCCTCAGAGGCTAGAATTACCATTTTTGGGGGGTATCCGCCAGAGATTCCCTTAGAAAAAAAAAGAAATGTGCTTAGTTGCTACTGAAAATGACTGCAGGTGACTTTACTGAATTATATATAGTAAATATTTTTGTTGCTACGTTTGCTGGATATTGGGGAAAGAAAACGAAATAAATCACTGCCCTTCAAAATCTTAATCATATTGTTTCCACACATACTCTTATTACACAGGCTGAGGAAATCCAGAGTGAGAGGAATTACCCGATCATTCCTTCTTATTTAATTTACAAGTCAAAGTGAGACATTTTTAGAATGACAGATCCACTTGCTTGAAAAGAAAACGAAGTCATTTGTAAGGCAAGATCTCCACTAATGTCCCAGGTAACTATAGATAGAAGAAGTGGAACATCCTAACTCTTGTTTTCATCTGTGGCCACTGAGACCTCGCAGAGCTGACAGTTCTGCCACAATGCCATTTATTTCAATGGAGCAAAGTCTGCTTCATGACATTCCTGGTAACACATCTTACAAGGAGGTAAGTGCAGTAACCATTGCGCTATTCTAATAGTCATTTTTTTACCAAAATCATGTTAGCCAGCCCTTTAATCTCATCCTTTAGAAGTGGTTTTTTTTCTTTTCCTATCCTTTTCTAATCCTGTTACTGGAATCTATACATCTTTACTATCTTTGTGGGTTTTTTCTGAAAAGTCCTTCATTACAGCAGGAGACAGTGATAATCGCTAGGCGCCCTTTCTGAGCAGCTGGAATTCCCCCCTCATTCAATTATCAGTGAGATCTGACCCTGCCTGGCTTGTGAGGCCTCTCAGATATGGGAATTTGAAGACAGGAGGTGGTACTGCCACGAGGCAGAGATATAACTAAAAGCAGTGGCAAAGCATGCCATATTGTAATCTAACATGATCATGTATTCTTTTTTGAAAATGAGTCATGATAGCCACAGGAAAATATTTTTTTCCCTTTTATGAATTGTATTTGAACATAGTAGAAAAGGACTGTGTGTGCATGTACCTGCATGCAATAGAAAGCACTAAATAATTGTAACAATATTTCTCTCAAAATCAGCCATCTTTATTCCTATGAACCAGTTTGTTTGAGCATTCACAGTCTTCCTTCCCACCACAGGGCAGTTAATTAATAAACCTTTAGTTAATTGAGATTTCTGCCTGCCAGTTCCACAAAGGTTATTACTTAAACACATGCAAACTGCATTTCCATTTAGAGCAACTTTCTGGTTTTCTCTCTTTATAAGCACAGTCGATGTAAATCTTCTGAATTCAAACACTAGACATTAATACTGCAGTGGTGCTCACCCACTGCACACCATAGCTTGCAATCTATTCCTTATTACAAATAGGCTATGCAGAGCCAGGAGCTGAAACAAACACTATTTCTGGAGTATTGCTTAGGCCCACAAATTAAAGGAAGCAGAGGTCTCTGGTATCTTTCAAACATTTTTCCCTGTAAAAAATTACTGGTTTTTAAAAAAAGAATTTTAATGTGAAAGCTTTCTTTTTCTTTGGAGGTGCTTCTTATATTATATAACCTTTTTATCACTGAAACTTACAAAAAAACCCTTACGTATATCTTCAGTTATAAACAATTTGCAAGACTTGAAACATAAGATAAATATAATAAAAAATATAAATGGGGTGAGTCAAATTAAACCTTTGAAAATTATAGAAATATATAAGTAGGCATGGAAGCATCTTTTCCTCATTTACAAGTGCGAGAGGGAAGACACAAGTCAGTGAACACATCTATGGCAAAAAGAGGGAGCAAGCCAATCTGAAAAACCTTGACTATTTACAAAGAACCATGAGAGTGCTTTGTGCCTGTGTAGTTGGGCCAGCAACTAAAATATCACATATCTCCAAGAAATGCTACAGTTTGTGCATTGCCAAAATCAGCTTATGCACACAATGCCCTATTTAGGCGCTGAAGGGGAACAGTTAGCCTAAGAGTGGCAGGGAATTTGCATTGCCACAATATTTTAATCCATGATATCAACACTATCAGTAAAGATCATACTAAAAGTCAATCTGAGCAGCACTTTTTTATTTAGATACAGAGGTCCACACAGTGCCAAGGACCAACCTACCCAATGCTGAGCAACTAAATTGGCAGTGAACGGTAATAAGCCCCAGCGGTCCTTGGTGTGTCTTTACCAGGCAAGTAGACAGTCTGCTGATAGGAATGGCCTTATCCCATTCTGAATGGACAACTTTGCTAATTTTCACTAGTCAAGAATATGGTTTAAAGGGAGCGAGGGGACAGCTTACTTCCTCCTTTGCCACTTTTCTCCATGCGGTACTGGTAGATATGCAGAGTGAAGAGCATGTGGGAGTTGCGGTGATCCTCCTCATCGCAGTCACGCTGGCTGCTGCGACGCGAGGCGATGGCAGCATCAAGGAAGAAGGCAGCCTTCTCTGCTGTAGGGGCACGGAGCTCGCTCTGATTCTGAAGCTGTGGATTAACACAAGGGGAAAATGATCTAGAAACTCCCACACAAATCACGCTACCAGACAACTTCCTGCAGTCAACGCACACTGTGGATGCTCTGGCTTCTGATGGGACTGAAAAGGAGGAGGTGCCCAATGGAACAAGATAATCCCGACACTGGCAGTGACAATCCCATGTCCTCTAGGAGCCCCATGATTGAATCCAGGCTTTTGAGAGTTCTTACTCAAGGTACATTTGGTGGCAGTTGTTACAAACAAACCCTAGCAACTGGAAACTGTCCTATGGGCTGAATAGATGCATAAATTTATTCCTTCGCTTTCCCAAAATTTTAAGCTATTTATTCTTATTAATTATTCACTATTTTCATTATTTTTACTGCCTTTTTTCCCCCCTGCATTGCTGGCTCTGGCAATCGCTGTGTCCTTCCGACAGTTAGAAGTGAAGAAATATAATTGTGAAAGCCGCATCAATCGCAGACTCAACGGTGGGTGGAGATGGGCAGACACAGGACTATGTGTTAACATTCAGAAAGTGTTAGAAGGGAGAAGTCCACAGAAAAATCTGGGAAATAACAGGAGTGAAGCTTGTATTCAGTCCCATAGCTTGTAGGAAGTCATTTTCTTGCCCCTTCATACCACAAGCTTATCCACTTACTCACAAACCAGAGCAATCCATTAAACGGAACAAGGCAGGTAATGTACATACATTCACATTTGCTGGATCTCAATCCCAGTCACCAGCCTGCTCTTATCGCTCCAAATTGACAGACAGCATAGGAGGGCAGATATTATTAATCCTCCCTAATGTTAGGAATGCATGCATGTTTCATGTCACCTAAGATCAGTTTGTCTGTGGAAGGGACGTGTGACACTGCAATCTGATGGCATTAGTTTAGGCAGTAGAGCTGACCCACAGCCCATAGGATAGATTGTTTTGTTTGATGTAAAAGCAGCAAGGAACTCCCACTCTCAGCATTTGTTCCTCTGCTATGCAGCACAGCTAGAAGTTAAGTTCTCCTAAAGAAAACAGTGCTCCTGTCTCCTTTGTGACCATTAATTGTCTGCAGAGGGATAAAGCCAAGGCTGTGCATGGAATGAAGTGACACAGAGTTGAAGGCTAAGGGAGTGGGGCAGGAAGGAGTTAACAAGACAAGCAGAAGGCAGGCCAGTCTGTGGGCTTATCTAACTAATGTAAGCAACAAGAAAACGTGCATACTTGGAAAGGTCCAATGACAGACAGTATAACATACGGTGATAATTCATTTGCTACACAGTCATATAGCTGTATGGCTATAATATGATATCCTCCCTTCATCTGAGCATTTTGAGAAATCAGGTGTAGGACACAATACTCCAGAACGTTGCTATGTCTTGTAAACACATATAAAAAGCCTTTTTTTCTCACAGTTTAATTCAATATTTTACACTGCAGTGATACATCAAGGCCTCATGGAGCTACCTTTTCTCCACTGATCTAAAATAATTAATTTTGTATATGGTTGTTCTGTCTCTATTTATATGAAAATAAGCAACAATAATGGGATATTATTGCTATTGTTCTTAGTAAATACTTTAGTAAAGAATTGTGCTTTAAGAAGGAGCTAGTTGTCATGCAGTTATGTAACATTTATAACATGCATACGATGCTACTTCAGATCTTAACTGGCTCAGTTATCATGCAAAAGGGAACTTAAGACTCAAGCCTCCCCTCTCACACTCACTGGACTGCACCCATTACAGGATACCAGGAGTCAAGTGAGAATGAGAACCTTAATTGTTATTTAAAACCAACATGCAACTTTGTAGTCCTCAGGCAGAATTGGAAAGAATGGAAAATATGATCTCAGTATGCCCAAAAGGCTTAAACCACAAGGACATAAAACACAGAGTTCATTTATTTTTGTTTAAAATCTCACAACTCATGACTTCTGCGGATATGAATCATGATTTCTAGGTGCTTGGAGCTGGAAATCAGCTACATGACCTTGTAGGTGTCTGTTCCCTCCACCTTCCATTCCCCATATTTAGATAGGGAGTGCTCTGCAGGTTCTGGATGGACGTAGCCTTTGTCTTTAAGGTTGAAAGAACATATTTAAGCTCCATCATGCTGGTTTTCTTCCCCTTCATCTACTCCTATAGAAAACAGATTCATTCCCTCAAAGACAGAAAAAAGAAGAATAGGCTTTCTTTCTCCTCAAACCAAGAGGGAAAAAATATTAAGGCTGTTGAGACTTTCTAGTGGTTACCCAGGAAATACATGAGCCAGTTACTCATTCCTGCTAAACCTCCAAACCTGAGAAGAGTTTGAGTTATTCTTGGCTTCCCCAGCTCAGGAATTTATTTCTTGGCAGCAATTAATAAGTAGCGATTAATGCTTCCTACAAAATTGCTAATGCAAGTGCTATAAATAATGTAGTTTATAAAGAGATAAACAGCCATATTAATGGCCTCCAGCTATTTGCAGAGTACTGTAAATATTTTAGCTTGTTGTTTTACAAAAGAGAGATCACACTTTCTTTCTATATTTTTTTTTAAAGAATGAGGTGAATTTTTGTTCTCACTGAATGTTTTCACATTTTATTACAAACACAAGCCCCTGCTCAACCTCAGTTATACCAGAGGTACAAATATTTAGGCCAGGAGAGCAGATGGCCCTGCAGCTGCAGGTCATAAAGTTCTTGCATGTTTTAAAGTAAACGCTTTCAAGTCTATAAACTCTATGCTCTGGGTAGTTCTTGAATTTGAACCATCTCAATGGCTCAACAAAAACAAAAAGTCTAATTGCTTTCTTCATTTTAAAATGAACCTTGGATTCACCTGCATGCCACAAATGGGGTCCTCACAAAGGTAGACACCTGGGGACTGGCCATCTTGCAGGCTGCCTGTAGCCACTTCTGACAACAAGTCTCTCAGATTTTCTTCTTTCCCCCACACTTCTACCGCAGAAATTCGGACTGAGAAGCGGGCTCCTGTCTTCTCTTTGCGCTCATTAATCAACTTGAAGAGCCAGGAGATGGCACAAGGGATTATGCCAAGGTTTTGCATGGAATCATCCTTCCCGATCATGGTGTATGACTTCCCTGTCAGGCATGGTGAGATAGAGAAAAGATAACAACATTATTTCCAAGACCTTCACAGCCTTCTGCCAAGAGAGATTAACCAGCACAGCCTCATGAAAATAAATTCTGTGCAACAATAAGGACAGTCAGCAAAGGAGATAGACAGGAAGAGAAAGAGCACATGGAAAATGGAGCGCATTTAAAACAGACAGATGAAATCTTGAGCTGCTTTCAAAGATTACTACCTCATGCACTCCCCTGACACCCCCATTCCCCAGAAAAGATGATGCAGGTCCTTACCACACAACACTGCAGCCTCTGATGTACATTAATAGTGGGGGGAATTAAGCCAAGCAGGAGTACTATGGCCTCTAAAAATCCCTGCTTTAGATACTGTTAGAGTGGCATTCTTCAATACCATTTTACTTCAAAGCGCTATGTTGTGCTTCATATGTTGGGGCTGGGATTGACATAAACTTGGTGCCAGATCTAACTTCATACAGAAAAAAAAACCAACAGGTACATGTGATCATTTGGTGTATAAGTAAGTTCACAACAAGAAATATTTTGTCTGTGTCAAAACCTTCCCCTGGTTTGTTATTATTTGACTCTCAAATTATAACTCTGTTTTGTCTCTGCTGTAAAAATCTGCTGACTGAGAACAGACACAGAGTATATATTGTAGTGCTTTAGGTGTCACTACGTGTAATGCTCTTCGACAAGTTTTCTAAATGTCCTAAATTCGTAAGCCAAATGATAAAGGAATACATCCTTTCAGGCAAGTACTTGTGACTTCTTTACCTTGTTTCATTTTTTACATTGAATCTACGTGGGAAAAGATCAGCAAAGATAATGTTCCTATGAACGTGTCCGTAGCAAGGTCTGGATGTGACCATGGTTGGTGCAACAGTGGTGGTGCAGTTAACGAAGCAACAGCAGGGACTCAATTCATGCTCCAGCAAAGCCCTAGCTAGGCTGCCTTTCTGAAGGATGCGTAGCACTCCTGAGACATTGTAATCTGGTGACTTTCTTTTTCATCTCATTTGCCATTTGGCAGGTCACAGAGGGTTAAATAGCCAAGTGCTCATCCTAGTTTTACTCCCACCTGGTCCAGTGAGGCTCTGTGGTTAGCCAGACCCGTGGTCCTGATTCATTCATTGTACCAGAGCTGGTGGCATTGCAGCACTCAGTAGTCTCCAGGTTTGCTGCCTGTAATTTGGGATACCGACAGCCTGATACAGCTTGATCCTCTTTTTCACTTGAAAAACTGAATTATCCTTGTAAGTTCCATGTGTATGTCTGTGTCTCTTTGAGACAGTAAAGAATGGAGATCATTGCATATATACGATATAACCCTCTTCATTAATTGACACTATTTTCAAAGTACTTTTAGATAAGCGTGAACAAAATATATGATTAATCTTGAAGTCCACTTATTTCAAAAAACTAATGTGTTAATGATGATGACTCCCTTTTACTGTCTTTCCATGAATACATGAAATCATGCTGATGTGTTTGCAAAGAGCAAGTTTTGATCCATTGGTAACATTCTTTTAACCATTAGAATACGATTTGTTGGATACAGAATAGGAAGTAAATAATAAGTGAATTGTCTAATCAGGGAACAGAATATAAATCAGACTATTTGAGTGCCCAGTCACAGCACTTGAATTAAGTGTCATCACAAACATTAAGTACTTGAGTGGATACTCAGAGCCTTTACACAGCTTGATAAAAGTGGTATTTTGGCAAACAGCTTCTAGTAGCAGGAAAATTTGTAAAACCGCAGATCACTGTTGGATCATTCATTAGCAATTGAAGACAGTGCTAAAAATTGCAACAATACTCAGGGGATGGAATGAAGCAACAACTCAAGGATAACTTCAGTTTCAAAGAGTATGTTGTCCAACATTTATACAATATGAAATGTGAACAGAAGTGTAAGCAGGAGGTGAAAGTGCAGTACAAGGTCAAGCACAGCGTACAATTTCAAAATACAATTATGCATAGACAAATGCAAATTTTCCCTAATTTAATGTACTAGCAATCTTAGGTTAAAAACTCTCACTGTACTCGAGTAGGGAAATTTAACAATACGAACCAAGCTTGGCATGGCCAAAGCAGAACACGCAGCCATCTGCCCCATTGACCACAGACTGTATCACTTCAGCCACAGTCCCAGCACATACTTCAGCCTGTCACAGGTATTAATAAAAAAAAAAATTAAAGGAAGGAAAAAACAAACCATTAACAATAAAAAGGAAAAATCAAGGAAATATTTTCACCGTAAAATGGTCATAATGTCAGCAGTGCTTCAGAGAGCATGTTGAACTATCAAAAATGTAATTCTGCTTGTCTCATTCATGTGATCTGTGCTGTTGATGGGAATATTACTTGTGAAAGCACATGAATCAGGACTTTTGCTCTGTGTCAAGTAAGTTTCATTTACTGAAGAATCAACATGCTTTGTAGGGTTAAAAAAATACACATAGTGGAAGGGGATGTGGTTGGCTTGTTAGAACTGCCTATTTAGGGAACTTTAAAAATACTTTGTTGGTTAAAAAAACCAATCAAATACTGAGGAATTTTTACAGGCTCAATTATTTGCCCAATTATGGACTGAGTTCAATTCCACTAGCAGGTGGGTATGGAATGTAGGAGGAACAAACAGCTTCTTTGGTACTAACTAGGTGACATTTCTAAATTCTTCTCTATATTATTTTGTGTTATCTTAGCTTTTAGCAGCAGTAGACTCCATTGTGAAAACTGTAGCAGTTCTTTTAAGTATAAAATATTTATTCAGGACATTCTTGGATCTATAGTTTAAGACCTATAGTTCAAGAAGGCTGAATGGTCTACAGTGTTTCTGCAGCAACTGCTTATTAATAGTGGGTGAAACTAAATTAGAATTCACAGTTTAGGTTTTTATGTGAAGCACATTGCATTTGATAATAAATCACGTAGATGGGTATTTCTAAACTACCTGTAAAATAGTAAATAAATTGGACCAAGAGAGGGGCTGTTCAGAGACCAGCCCTCGATCTGCATCCAGACATTATTCTGGGAGGTGCTATGTGCCTGGGCGAGACCTGGGCCAGGGACTGACCTAATGATACGATCATACAACAATGCTTTAGCTGACCCTGTGTCCTACTCTGTTTAGTTTAATTTGTAATATCTAGTTATAATTTGCAATGTTACTTTACTCTCCTACTGTCCTCCTCATGACATTTGGGTAACATGGTTCATCAAACCAAAGTCTATAAATAATCCTTGACTTCTTAATGAATAGAGGATTGCATTAGAGAACTGCAATTGTGGTCAGATTGCTGTATACATCAAATAATATTTTATAATATTCTATAACTTGTTGATAATGAAGATTTGCCTACTAGGCACCATTTAGCATATTTATTGCATGTATAATTTTAGGAGTAATTTTTTACAGTGAAGACTAAAGAAAGCACACAATTATTGGGATACAATTTAGTAAACTCATTTCACTATCGATGACATTGGTG
This sequence comes from Dromococcyx pavoninus, assembly GCA_033558185.1. Taxonomy (NCBI): domain Eukaryota; kingdom Metazoa; phylum Chordata; class Aves; order Cuculiformes; family Neomorphidae; genus Dromococcyx; species Dromococcyx pavoninus. The sequence continues at coordinate 151,965 of JAUMJL010000575.1, read as the reverse complement.
GACCAAATTCAGCCCCAGTCTAACTTCACTGACTGAAAGTACTACAGGTGCAGCAGAAACTAATTTGGCTTTGGTGCATGCTAGTGTTTTATATAACCGTTTATATTTTCTGATAGTATGTTGCCTACCTGTGATGCATCTTGGGGGAAAACTGCATCAAAAGCAAACATCTTGGGTGGAACCTGGTTGCCCCTTTTCTGGAAAGCATTCTGGCCTCCACAGGCCAACGGGTCATATAGTGTGATTTGCTTCTTACGGGGGTCAACTTTTAAGAAAGAACTGGACTCAGACGTGTCTCTGGCAAGCGTGGAAGAAATGCGCACCATGACTTTGACCTGTCAGTAAAGACACAAAAAGATAACCTCATTTCATTAGTCTTTTGAATGCTCTAGACTGGTATGTTGAATGAAAATTCCAATTACACTTGATCAAATAATACTTGCTTGCTGTAGGTAGTGTCTCAGTGGAAGTCAGTAAAGATGCATGAATTATTATACACAGAATCTGTCCTAAAGTGCACAGTGAATAAAGCCAGTAATCAACTTTACAAGCAAATTGTGTATTTAGAATTACAAGGTACATATATCGTGGTGTTTTGGTGTCGATGTTACTCAAGCACAATGATGAGGTATTATGTCACTTTGTCTTACTCTTAATATAAATTCAAAATTAACTGTACCCCATGGCCCAAATAAGAAAGCTGAAAGGTAATCCAGACTGCTAAGCTATCAGAACTGCTGCAGTTTCTATGAAGCAGTCTCATCGATAAAAGCATACAACAGCCAGATCTGTAATTTACACCTTTCTGATTCTAATCTGTATGCAAAAAGATGAAGTGCTCAGTTCTAAGTGGTATCATCAAAGTGTTGTGAAAAGAGCCCCATTTGAATGGTCAGATTCTGAAATTATCATCAAAGGAGTGGAATGTAATAAGCAATAAAAGATTTGTTAAAAAATATTAGCTCACAACTCATTAAATGGCTACATAATGAGACAATATTTCTAAAACAAAAATACATCTTCATGGATTTAATGAGGTTATACTGCATCCTTAGCCCAGCTGGTAAGCAATTTAAAAGTAGGTAAAGATGATGGCTTTGGTTCTCCCCATATATTCACCACCTGCAGACACATGAGTTTGTGAATTTTACAGGGCAAATATCACCTCTCTGCCAGCTCTGGCCTCTAGCCTCACCTGCACATATTTTGTCCTAGAGCAAACTGACTTTCACACCAACCAGACGGAACTCTTAATGCTCCCTAACTCTATGCCACTTGTAGTAAATCCATCCATGGTCAAAGGGTCACCTTAGCACCAAGTGAGAGCACATCGCTGTTGGAATGGCAGATGCACCCTGGGAGGACGTTGTAGCCCTAGAAATTAGACAAGGCTGCAGTTCCTGTCAGCCTCAGTGAGGCTGGGGCTCTTCGTATGTAGATCTCATTTCATCCTGCCTAAGCTCATCCCACATGGAAGTAAATTAGCTGCTTTGAGAAGTAAAATCTGGGCAAATTCATTTTTGACACAATTCCTTTGAAGACAACCAAATGAGACCAGAGATTATCCAGTAATTTTGTGATGCCTTCTCTGTATGTCTGTGAGTCAAAGTGGTAATTTCATTTCATGTATTTTAACCTGGGAAGACAAATTCTTATTAAATGGTGAAATGGTCAGAAATCTGTGTACATTATTTCAGTTTTACACAATTAGTTGAGGGAAAGAGGAAAAATACTTCTTGGATGTGAACAGGCTGTCTTCTCAACTGCTAAGCTGAGCTGCTTATGAAACCTAACCTCTAACTGAAAAAAAACCAAGCCACTTCCAATATTTTGCCAAATGCATTCTTTTAAACCCAAACCTAAGCAGAGCTGAGTTCTACTGAGGAGAAAGGCAGCCAACACCCCTGGTCAGTCCACATGAACTGGGCAAGGATGGAATGTTTATTCCAGCCCTAAGGTCTCCTGGCAGCTCAGAAGGGAGTCACTAGTCAAGTTAGCAGGGGTGGAAGGGAGTACAACACTGAATCCTATAAGAGCAAGAAAACAGAGCAATATCAGTCTTGATCTGTCTTCCTCTTTTTAACTTTGGATGTCTTTGGCTTTTTCTACTGTGTCCCATATTTTTAAACAGATGCCAATATCAAGAGCATTAGACTGACCTGCTGGAAACCAAAATAAATGCTATTCTTCAACTACTTTAAATAAATTACTCATTCCACTTCAGAGAAATATTTCCCCTATAAGATTTATGTATTTTTGGCTGTTCTGAATCCATGTCCTCCAGATCCTTGATTCTTGTGTTCAAAGGAGAGATAACTACATATCCAGGGACTAAGTTTCTTTGGGTTTTGGAAACAGACAGTGCATGAAATTTAGCAACACCTCATATGCAGGCAGTCTAAGAGTTCTTTCTGGCCTCGAACTGTATGAGCATTCAATTTTAAGTTCAGTTACACCACTTTTGTTACAGTATAATATCAGTGGCTTGGGGCCTGCTTTAAACCTGTTCAGACAAAATCAGATTAATACCTGTCACTTCTTACTGAAGTAATACTGCAAATCCTCCTAACTCCAACAGTTACAGTGATAGAAGTTGGGGCATCATGGTTCTCCTTCCCTGCAGTGAAAGTTCAATTTAACTGTAATCCTAAAAATTTACTATCCTCAGATGATAAACTGAATCAACCACTATAAAAAAAATAACTAAACTCAGAAGTCCCAGGACTTGTCTAATAGCATACATTTTCTGACCCTTTGGCTCCTCAACTACAGGCATTTCTCAAGGAAAAAAAATACCATTGCCATGAACTCTTGTATTTGCTGTGCCTTGGGGATTTTTAGTATCAGACTTAATGGTTCATAGAATCAATTAGGTTGAAAAAGACCCATAAGATGATGAAGTCTAACTGTTAACCTAACACTACCAAGACCACCACTAAATCATGTCCCTAAGTGCCACATTTACCTAGAACCATGGAATCATTTAAGTTGGAAAAGACCACGTTCATGTGTGCTAGGGCAGAGGAATATCATACATGTGGGTATACTGGTAGCTGGACTGCTTCTTACTCTGAATCTCACTTATTTGCTGTTGCAGTGAAGATGTCTGTGCATTTTGGCACAGCTTGCCACGGGTAATTCCTCTCACTCCATTTAGACCAGCCTGCAGGAGCTGTCTCCACCTGAGTCACTTGTCTGACCTCTCTGTAGACAACAGAAACAGGTACTTCTAGCACTTAATTCACATGGTCTGTCTTATAGACTTGCCTTTCAGATAAGATGAGTTGCAGTCCATAAATAGTTCTTGCTTTATCTATACCACCACAGGCATCTTAAATGATCATCTGACATGTAGGTGCCTATATTGTAAGTTATTCTTTTTGCTGTAAGCATAATAAAAATTCTTTTCCTGGCCAGCATAGTCCTTTGCCCAAATTCAGCCGTACACACAAATCTGTGTGACAGGCTGCAGCAAAAGTCATATGCTGGCAATTAAAAAAAAAACAAAATGGGTGTATGACTGTGGTGGACACTGAAGACACTGAAGACAAATAGTAGGAAGAGATTATTTGAACTTATGTGGTAATTTGTAGACCCTAGAGTATTCTGCCAGGCCAGTTTCATATTAATGCAACTGTTTCAAATTACTCCCAATTACATTAATGGAGAAGACAATTAGATCCTGACTATGCAAAATACACGTCTACTCTGTTCCATGGGACTTGTGCTATAGCAAAAAACCCAACAAGCAGGCAAGCTAGAGGCAAACTTTAGCTGTGAGTAACAGATACCGGGGTTCAGAACTGCATACATAACTGGCATAATAAGCTAGGGAGTCTGAAATAGACTTTAAAATTTCTGATTTAGATGTATCTTCTGAGGAGACAGGCAGGCTTGTGGTCTGGGAATCAGGCTGAGATTGGGGAGTTAGGACCCCTCCTAAAGGCTGTGCATAAGATGCAGTATGATTATGAACTACAGTGATCTCTGTTTTACAGACACACATGTACAGCAGGCTGAGTTGCAGCTTACTTCGCTGCCAGCATATGGATACATTCAGTTTTTACCAGGCTCAAAGGACTGGCAGTTACCATTAGATAGGCACTCCATTATTAAACATTATTATGCATGTAACCTAAACCAAAGGACTCATGCAAAGCATTTCCCAGCAGTGGTTACGACAAGAATAAATCAACTAGGCTACAGCAGTAGAAACGATGGGAGACCATGGCCTTCTGCTTTGCTATTTCACAGTTCTTCATGCAATTTATAACTTGGGGTAGCAGTTGGAGGCTCAGAGTCCATGCTGGCCCCTGTAATCCAAACCACTGGGGTGGCAGCGCAAGGACGGGCAAGTGTAACTCAGCCAGCTATGGGGATAGCACAGGAACTTAATGGACTTTAAAGACTTCAGTTCAATTTAAGGAACAGACAAGCTGAAGATCACAGTGCTACTCTGGGGAAGGCAGAAATACAGCACGGTTAATTTGAAACTAACTGAACAGTGAAGTTTAAGAACTCTAATACTTTATGCTTGCAATCTATATTTAAATAAACTGTAAATTGAACTTCTCCTTAGAAAGAAGAAAGAAGGTTTTCTGCTTCACTTCCTATATGTCATTACTCCTTTAGTCCTACGCTACAGTTTCCCACTAATCTCTTGTAATTGAAGGGTTTAAGAGATACCGCTTGAGATTAATGGGACCATTCAGTCTGCCAGAAATTCTTATTTGAATCCTAGTGATCAGGTCTTGAAAGTGCCCAGCCTTAGATGCACCTCTGACTGTTTCTACAGGAACACATGAAAGCAATCTCCTGAGAGATGAGCTGTTGGTAAAACAAACAACCTGGGCCTAATTTTGATCTAATTTTATACTCCTGAATCTGGCTGAACTCAGCAAGAATTACATTAGCTTAAGAGTGGAGAGAATAAAAGAAAAGGTCACTTGCTCTGCATCATTATATATATAGGCAGAACAGATGCATATTCTAGAATATAACTTCACCTCTTAATTCTGCTCGTGCTGGAAGCAATTTTTAAGGTGTTTTCTAATGTAAGGTCATAGGATTGCACTTGACAACTATTCAATCCAACAGGACCCCATTTACTTCTCTGAATTTCGTTTCCTGCCTACAAAGATTTATTTTGTTCTTGAATGAGTTATACAGTCATTGAATTTCACAATATTATTCCTGATGTGCAATGCCACAAATAAAGTACAATCAGAGCTGCACTGTTTAGGTTTCTTCAACAAGGTTTCTTTGTACAGGTATTTATTTTATACATATGTATGTGTATTTAAATTAAATACACTATTTCTTAAAAATGCATAAATATTTTCTGAATATATTAAAAAATTAATATATATACATTTTCAATAAATTTATCTCTAAAACATAATTATTGGCACTGAAGAGTTCCTTCATGGGTACCATTCATAGCATTAATGGAAGATATTGGGTAATTGCTGTAACATCACTATGCTTCTGCACTGTACAAATAAGCACAGACCTTTCAAACAGCCCTATTGCAATTTCAGCTGCCTCTCCTTCTCCATATTTCCTTGCCTCTCCTTCTTTATCTAGTGCATGCCTACAGAAACACACATCCGCTACTTGAAGAGAGAATTTGCTAATTGCAAGGGTTTTTTCCCAGCTAAACTCAATTTGTGACTTACCATGGACCTTTTGTTATGTTCTTACTCTGTGAAGAAGGACAAAGATTCAGCACATTCTGAAAAGTAGAACTGTTGCCATAGAAAAAAAAAGGGGAGTCTAGCCCCAGCCACTGACACTCCCATGTCTCCTGTGCCTGCAGGGGGCTGTCTGGAGGACCAGCAGTGAAAAGAGCATGGAAGGTGGAAGAGGTAAACTGTGTCAAATCTATATCAAACACAAAAAACTACAAACAGAGGCTGGAAAGAGGCACCACAAGCAATTGGAGACTGACACTGGAGTATTATGACTTCCTTTTACTCTTCCCTGTAAGATTCTGTTTGGGGTTCATTTATCCAATTACTGCAGGTACAGATGTAGACAGCTGTGGCTTTGGGCACTGTGCTTGCCTTTATGAGCTGTTTTTCTCATCAATCATTCAAGCAGCTTCTGCTGGATGTATGCTGGGTAGTGGTGGGAGGCAGGAGTGTCAGGGAGTCACAGGTGAGACAGGCCAGTCGGGACTATTGAGCTGAATTAGCACTCCATCAATGTAATAGCAATCACTGGCTGCAGGAATAGCCTTATTGGAGCTTAATGAAGAGTGGGTTTTGTAATTTCTTACTGTTACAGTTGTAAATAATGGTACAGGCACGCATTTTTGCTGTAGCCAGCCAGAAAATACTACAGCACAAGGAAATCTATGACATTCCAAACGCTTATGCCCATGCATACTTTTGCATGATGAATGTAAAGCCAGAAGCCTTCCTGTACTGCCCAAAAATGTAGAATCAGTCTGTTAAGCATTTTAAAGGATCTTTCCTACAGATCATGAGACAAGTAACTGATCTTGCCAACATGAAATCTAGGAGGTCCAGATAAACAGACTGAACCAGAATGAGACAGAAACAGAACTGTATGAGCGAATGTTGTTTTAATGGAAGTCTCCTGGTCACATTTGGGAAAAAAAAAACCACCAGCATTCAACAATCTCAGCATGAACAACATGGAATCAGCTGGAAAACAAACAAGAAACAAAAACCCTCAAAAAATCAAAACCTAAACAGGAACAACAACAAAATGAAACAATAAAGCCTCAGGTACTTGCCCTATGAGGATTGTACCCTTTCTCAATTGGATGATGTAACTTTATTAATAAATTCAATGAAATCTGGTGTGAAATACACTCAGGTCACAGGGCATGGCTTAGTGGCCTCTTGTCATGTTTGCGTCAGCAGCAGCTTTGAGTTTTGTCACTGTAATTTGGTACAGTCAAAAGTGCTGAACACTGACATTGTCTGAAAACAGCATTTACATCAGCCCAGTCCCTCAGTTGTCGCATTGCTACCTCAGCTTGTACTAGATTAACATAGAGCACTCCAACTTTCTTCTGCTTTTAAAAAACAACAACGACAACAAAAAGACATAAGAATCATTCTGTCATGGAAGCAATTCTTCCCTAAGCTTTCCCACATGCAACAAACAGACTGTGTGTTCCTCAGTTCCCTTTTACTTCTTCCTAATCTCTTTGAGGGAAGTCTGCATTTCAGACCTGCATGGCTGGGGAAATCTGCCTGTTGCCTCAAGCAGGAAGAGGATTTTCCTGAGCTTCCAACACTCTTCACGTACCTGCAATATGCACCCACAGAAGCGTACCTGCATCTGATCAGCCTAACTCAGCTCATGTGTGGGGAAAAAGAAACTCAGGGGTTTTTTAAGTTTGGAGAATATCTTTAAATGTTACTGATACTGTCATTATCATAATAACTGAACAAACCAAAACAGGATTCAACAACCACAGCATGAACAACACAGTAACACCTGGCAAATCTTGTCTTCTCTGCAGTGGATCCGCAGATATGTAAGCATGCACCTACTGGTATAGCAAGCAGATGCCTTACTTAAACCTCTAAAGTTTTGCTCTGTTTCTCTCACTCCAGTAAGAATTTATTTTTCTGTTCTGAGTAGCAAGTACAGTTGGCTGCCATGAATTTCAAGAGCTCTTCATTTCATTGGCGCCAAATCTCAGTTGTTCAAAACCAAAGATATTTTGGCTTACTTTAGTGACCTTTCAGAGTAGAGCTTCCCATTTTTCCATGTAGTATAATCATTTCAAAAGGGTCTAGATGGAGAATATCTGTCCAGTAAATTAAACATGTTCTCTGGCACAAAATAGCCACCATCCTTCCCTGTAATACTTATCCTCTGCTATGGTGTAGCCAAATCCAACCATCTGCCAAGATGGTCTTTTTCCCATGTCAATTTTAAAACCACCTCTGAAATTGTTTGGGAGAGCAGTCTAGTGGCCCCACACTATGCCAGGGACCTTGTTAACAATGCAGGAGCATGGATGATTGAGTGCCAGCACCCACAAACGTTTTTTGCTCCTCTTTAATTTACATTATGGTCTGTACTGGTTTTGGCTGGAATAGTTGGGTTTTTTCATAGTAGCTCCAATGGTGCCATGTTTTGGATTTGTGATGAAAACAGCATTGATAAAACAGGGATGTTTTAGCTATTGCTCAACAGTGCTTTACGCAGTGGCAAGGTCTTTTCTGCTTCTCACACTGCCTTGTCAGCAAATACACTGGAGGTGCACAAGAAAGTAGGAGGGGATATGGCTGGGACAGCTGATGCTAACAGACTGAAGGGACTATATGATGTTATGATCAGCAGTAACAGCTCTGTGTGTGTGTGTTCAAAGTTAATGTATACATGTGATGGAGCCCTGCTTTCCTTGAGATGGCTGAACACCTGCCTGCTGATGGGAAGTAGTGAATGAATTCCTTATTTTGCTTTGCTTGTACATGCAGCTTTTGCTCTTTCTAGTAAACTATCTTTATCTCAAGCCACGAGTTCTTACTTCTAACCTTCTAATTTCCTCACACGTGTCACTGGGACGGAGTAAACAAGCAGCTGTGTGGGGTTGAGTTGCCTACTGGGGTAAACCATGACATAATTCCAGCCACAGAACATTGCACAGCATAGGCATATTTTCCATCCTTTAAGTTATATATGAGAAACTCAGATGGCACAGTAGTGGCCTCCCAAGCAAGTGATGCGCCATATGTTGCTCTGTTTGTATTCTAATATACCTTAGTATGTACAGATCCTACAGAGAGACCCACAAAACCCAGCAAACAGATTTGTGGCACCAGCAAGGCAAGCCTCCTTAAAGGAATTTCTTTGCTCTCATGATTGATGATAAGGCTGCCATCATTCTTGCTGCCTGCACAGCGATGCCATCAGCCCCTGGGGGAGGAGGGAGCCGCAGTGGCAATTTCATTTGGCTGTTTTTCATATGTAATGCTCATTTGCTGCTGCAGTGCAGAAAGACTGAAGAGAACTTTGCTTCATTCAGAGTTTCCTCTTAGAAACCTTCCCTCCCTTTCAGCAAAACGTGACTGTACTGCCTCGACTGTCATATGGACTGGTGATGACAAAAAGCAGCAGCAGTATCAATAGCAGTAATATCACAAGAACCCCCATTGATAATTATGTCGATATATTACTCCTAAAAGCCCCACTTCCCTTTTTGTGAAGTTATGAAAAAGGTGCACGGGATGCGGCTTGATAAGTTTAAGCAGGCAGGTCATCCCATCCCTGACTAGAGAAAGGGAGGCACCAAGAGCTTTGCATTATATATCCTCAGGAGAATACAAATTCCCAGATGCACAAGACTCAATGTTTTTTTTTTGTCTAAGGAAACAAGAATTTCTATGGAATGAACACGGATAAAACACAAAGTTTCCCTTACACATGTCTTTGAGATGTCTTTTCAGTGCTACAGAAACAAAGGATATACAAGTATTGCACAGAAGATGTATAATCACAATTGTAAGCTTTTCCATTATTTATAAAGATGATCCCCACGACTGCATGCAAAAGAAGATTCTCCAATCTGCACATAATAGTGTATGGCATAGCACCATAAATAACGAGTAGCCAAGCAATCGGATAAGGAGGATTTACATTATTTAAGCCAAACCAGAAAAAGTGACAAATTGCAGTTTAATGCAGATAAGTGTAGAAGAAGATGTGTAAAGCTTTGGAGTGGTAGTGGTAATGACAGCCAGTAAATTAAAGGGATAGTTTATGCTAGTGACCAGGAAAAAGATTTGGGAATTCATGGGGAGGTAAAGAATCCCAAAGAAAGCAAAGGGCCGCATTGCTAAAGAGAGTCCAATTATTATATTAGACAATATAGGTGAGATATCTAACAAGTGCTTGAGTATTCAGAGAAAACCAGTCTCCAGAAAAGGAATATAACCACCCTCTGGTGCTATATATTGCATGAAAAAATCAGCAGAAACTTCAAGGATTAGAGCTAGATGCTTTAGTGAGAAATTTAATGCAACATAATGTCATGGAATTCACCTGAAGATTCTACAGGGCTTTGCAAATACTTTCAACAGGATTGAGACATATATTTAAAATTATGCTCATTTTTCAACTCCAGAAATAAAGCATAAGAATAAAGAATCATCTAAGATCCCAGGAAAGGCTTGGTTTACCTAAACAGACTATGTGAACTTTAGTTCTTACCTTTCTCGTTCCATAACTGTAGGCTATAATGTTTACAAGGGCATAAACATGATATTAAATGTACTTTCTCTTTCACGTTGTATCCTATTTAATATTACCTGCATGCTTCTGTCTTTGGCAGTGGTACAAGGAGGCACAATAATTGGCTGCCCAAGCAGCCAGTCACTTTGAATTAATGAGATCGATTTGTAGTGCTATATAATATCTCTAATGAAAAATGTATTTGTTGAGCTTTAACAAAAATCTGTGGAACAGATTTTTATGGCAGGATTGATTCTGCATGCTTCTGAAACAAACAGGATTATTTACTGTGCCTGCATCTAAAGGTTCATATAACTCCATAATATCCCATCACCACCAGCAGCCCAGCAGTCTGCCCTGTGAGCCTCCCACTGCAGTGGGATGCACTAACATCCCACTGGTCTGCTCCAAGTTGTGCTCTGCCAATACCCAGATGGCTCACATGCCACTTGCATCCCGCCAAGACACAAACTGGGGGAAACTTATACTATCAGGAGAGAGCTACAGGTTCTGATGAGCTGACCATTTCTTCTCTGAATCAAACCTACAGACTGTTGGCGACATCACTGGGCTTGGGCATGTTCATAGTGTCATTTGTGGGATGTCACGCACTTTGGGGATGGGGAGAGTAGTGCCCCAGAAAGGTCTCCCCTGGGTACATACAGTACAGGAATCCGTATCTCCCAGCTCCTCCAGAACGTGTTGCTGAGGCTCTGGTTGCCTTAAGTAAGAGGACACTCTTACTTACTTTGGAAATCCAAAGATATATTAGCTAAAGCTAGGTTGCTGGTGCACATGACGTCAGTGTTGTACTCCATGATATTGATTCCTGGGCATGAATCTGACTCCAGACACAGTGTAGCTCATCTCCACTGCATCCTGTGTTCATATGGAAAGAAATCCAGATATGCAGGCAAGAAGGATGGTATGGTATCCTTAGCATTGATCCTGGTCTGTCTGATCACAGAACCAAGGTATCAGGACTGTAATGCTTTCCTGTGTGTTTTTTGTACTGAACAAAATTAGCTAAAGAACAGAAGCAAAATGGTATCAGATCATCAAGGCAAAAAACCAAAAAAGACAGAAAGAAAACTAAACAGGAGCCCCCAGCTGAGAACTAAATGGAAACAATACTTTGACAAATGAAACTTGCCCCATGTCACAGGGAGCCCCTAACTTCTGTTACCTTCAGCTGTAGTATACAGTATAACATCACTACCGACCCTCTTCCTTGACAAATGCAACTCTATAACAATCAGGAACAGCCACCAAAGTACCAGTATGCCTAGTGACTCCTACCACAAATGATCTCCATCCATTGCTTGCTGCCTTGTTAAATGTTGCAATAAATAACAGCAGTGTTTGTGAATAGACCAGGTAACTAACCACTTGCCCTAGAACAAATACCCAGTGTTTGTTAGTAGTCTTTGTGCATGCCCTCAGCAGCAATTCTACAATCTTAATTCAGGCAAGATTCCCATCATCCTCAACCTCAGCTGCTATTTCCTGACTTTTGAGTACTTAACCATACAACCTTAACATTCTTTAAAGCTGCTGTTCACCAATGGAATACATTATGTTGTGTGTAGCTTAGGGACTTAGTAATTCTTTCTAGCAAGAAGCAGCCTTTAATGAATGGCACCTGATCAATAATGCAAAATTCAACATTTGAGAATAAATAAAAAGCCTTTTTCATGAGGGCTGTCTGTAGGAAATGTCAAAACCATTTATCAAGGTTCCAGGTTCATAGCCTGCAGCTGCTGTCCACAAGAACTATAAAAATGAACTTCATTGAGTTCTGCAAATACATTTTTTTTGTCTTGAGTGTAATTAACTTCTTCCATGACCAACACACAAAATAAGGACTTAGTGAGAATAAATATAATGTCATTACTGAAGCCTTTTAAAATCAAAACTTTGCCACAGTAGTAAGCTGCTACAGTTATACAGATTTTTTTACTTTATTTTCCATGTTCACCTTTAAAACAGTCCTCATTTTAACTCTATACAGGTTGAATTCAATACAAATGCAAAAAGGCATTTATATTTGGGTTACAAAAACTCAGATTACTAAGGCAATAGGACAAACGTTACAAACCAAGACAATGGTAAGCACTGTAACTCTTCCTGATATCTAGATGAAATCAAGGAAGCAAGCAGTTTTGACTGTTACAGAAAGTTTTTATTTTCCTTAATAAATGATCAAACCTAGAAGCAGAGGGCAACTCCAGCTCCTTTGCTGATAATTTGCATCCAGCAGTAAGTGGAGCAGCAAAAGTTAAGGGCCATAATCACAACAGACAAATGTGAGCAAAGTTCTGAAAACAGAGGTTTAATGAAGCTTGGTTTAATCCTGCACGGCTTAAAAACTCCACTGTAAGTGCAAAGTGATCCCTACTCATCAAATTCTAAGTCTAGCGTGATCAGTTTTCTAGGCGTGCTATTTAAATAACCAAGATTAATCTCATTCTGGTCTCTACATATACAAGCAAGGCTGTTTCCATGGCCCCTATCACCAGGATGGGGATTGCATCAGCTACATAAGCTTACAAGGTCAAGCTCTTGATCACTTAGGAGCTTCTCAAGAAGACTTCACCTTTAGCTAGCCTGAAGTATACTGACAGTTTGATTTCTCTCTTTTCTGATACAGAGAGATCTGATAGTGCATAAGAACAAGTGGATAATCTTGGTGAGGTTGGGCAGGCAACAATTCCACAGCTCCATCCCCTCTGTCTCAGAGGTGGGTGACAGAGCTGGCTGCTTCATCTCCTCCTCTAAAGTCATAATTTCCAGTATGGTTGCAATGACATCACCAGGAGTCAACAATGAGATCCTGCATTCTCAAAACTGAGATGAGTCAGCAAAGACCTTGGTGCCTTGAATGGTTAACAATCCTTGCAGAGACACTGTATCTCTGCTGACACTACTGGAGCTATCCTAGCTATTACACCAATGAATTTGTTTCAAAATCCATCTCTTTAAACAGTCCTTTTCCACTACTATGAAATTTTCTACTACAACACTGCTATCTGTTATGGGTGGCACTGAATGCCAGACAATGGCTATGAAAGTAGCAGTTAGTGCACAGGTTGCACAAATGATTGAAGAACTAGGCCTCTCGAGCAATAAAGGGATCTTTCATTTTAAGGTCATCGATCCTCCATGCTTGTCACTACTGTAGCTTAGTATCAGGGAAGAAATAATCTTTGATGCCTTGTAACATTTTGTATTTTGTCACTCATCACAAAATAGAGAGATTAATGAAGGAAAAAAAGGGGGAGAGAGATAGTGAGTTGATTTTTTTTTTAAGAAACATGATCCCATAGCAAATTAGAACACAGGCAGAACAGATAAAACAAGGTAAAATATAACAAAAACATAAAAGCGAGACGATCCCACAGCAAACAATACTTACAGAGTGATTTTTAATGTGCAGCATAGAATGAAGCTTGATAAAATATTCAAACTTCAAATCTAAACATAATCTTAAATTAGTACTGTGTGGTAGGGAAGGAGACAGCTCTACTGCCTGCCTGTCTGGAGAAGGATGGCTTTATACCACAAAACCTGAAAAAGGTATGTTTGGAAGTAAGCAAACTGCCTGAGCACAGACTGATCATACGTATGGGTTCAAAATGTGAGAAGCACAGAAAGTGAATGTGGCCAGGATTGGGCTGCGATCCAAATGAGAGTCATGCCAACCACAACAATATTCAGATTTTCACTGGTGGAGCCAAAGCCCTAACTTGGATCAGCTTCGTTTTTCCTCACTTCGAGTACATAAAATACTTCCAAATAGTTCCTGGAATGGACAGTACCACATTTATAGAGAGTAGACCCCAAATCTGATGAGCTGACAAACCTCAGGTATAGTCACAGGCATTATAACAAGCATTACGGTGAAAAATTAACAATATGCATTTTCTAAAGCTGCTTTTATTACTTGTTATCCAGTACTATAGCTGTACACTACCCCTTCATTTTTTTCAAGACTATTCTCACAGCAACTGGACATGGTTTGAGTGCTGCAAACCATGCAGCTCAGTACTTGCTTCCTTAATAGCTAAGTATCATTCATTCTTGCAAAATATTTTTGCTATACAAAGAAAGATCTTACTTTGGACAGTTGCATCTCAACTTTGGGTATATTTACATCTGGCTTTTGATTCAGATTATTCAATAACATAAAGCCTAATAAATGGTAATATATCATGGTTCGCACACAGCTTTGCCCAATGCTCTTACTGTATTTCTCTTAAATGCTGCACATCTTGCCTGATTGCATGTGAACGCGCATTAGCCAATATTCAGTACAAGCTTTGGGATGGTGAATATTGCATATGAACTCATCTAAGTAAAAGAAATGCATTCTATCATTAATTTCTGCCAGTTTGCATAGAAGTTGCAAGAAATATCATCTGTCAAGATGCTTTAAGACATATTCACTGTGTAATAACAAGACAGAACAGGGTACATTTTCAATGGAGTGGCTATCTCTGAATGCCCCTGGATAGTATGAGATGCAGTAAACTTCTTAATACTATTTTAATTAAGATGTTACAGTCCATCATGTCAAAATATAAAAATTCAGATTATATAAAACTGCATTAGGGGGCCTTACAAAGCCCTGATAGGTTGTAAAATGAATCCATACTGTAAATTTATACCGAGGGCTTTTCTAAAATGTGAATTATTGACTTGATAGATCATAATAAGTCTTTCCAAAATATTCTAATCTATGGTTCAAATCTTTTCTGTATAGTTCACTGACATGCACAGTAAGTCTAATTTACTATGTCTCTTACTGCATGAACATCCACAGACTGCAACATCCTCTGAAATGTATTCTGAAATATTGCACATGACCAGATGGACAAAGGCATGAAGGAGAAAATGTCATTAATCTCTAATGACTTCCAGATAAGAGCATCTCAGAATTCCTCCTACTAACTCACCTGCCAGAAAAGTTTCTACTACTAATGAGGTACACCAATGCCTGAATATGCTATACGGAATCTGCTTTATGTATCAGCTACCTTGGCTCTCCAGTGATTCCCATTAGTAAAACATGGTTTATTTGCTGTTTCAGGATGACATTATTTTCTATAGCACTAACACATGAGATATATTTCTAATACCTCACAGATTACATCTAGAGTCCTATATTAACATGACCCTCAAAAACCCACTTGAACCTAAAAGTCCTTATCTGGATATATTTTAATCACCTTCAATCACCTCTGAAGACTGGAGTAAACCTCAGTGCGTAAGATAGGAAATCTTAAGACACTGCACGCAAAGAAGGCTTTCTGTATCCTATGGAGCTCCACCCCTATAGACCATATAGATGCAACTCGATCAAGCCACTCAGTTCTGGCAACTGACATTCACTGTCACAAATAAGTACAAAACCCATAAACTATACTCCCCTCTCCCGCAAAAGGGCAGGGATGAACTCAAAGCCTATCTTTCCAAACCTCTACAATCCAGCATTTATTTTCCTGACATTAAAATTTCAAACTCAGAATAGGCAGCATATTTTGATAAATGCCTTCTTTTTCCCTTAGTAAGAAAAGAACTCTCACATGCAGGTATCCAAATTGAAAATTTATATCTTGTTGCAACATATACAGTTACAACTCTTTTGGCTACAAGAAATCACAAATACATGTTAATTTGACAACTTTCAATTACACCTTTAAAGATCCAACTGTCAGAATTCTTATTTTGTCAGGACAGAAATTTTGGTATTTCAAAATACAATTTTGTTCCTCTCACTTACTTTAAAAATACTTTGAAAATGTAGTTTATATGATGCATTGTATAAACAAAAAGTAACTTTGAAGTGAGAATACGTCATACCTATTAAGTACAGTCATTCCATACTTGGTTTGGGGTTTGGTTTGGTTTGTTTTTTTTCTGGGGGGGGAAGGGGCGTAATGACGCAAACTGACAAACAAACACACCTACACCCACACCCACACATTCCCCCAAAAAACCCACAAATAAAAAAATTATTGAAAAAATTAGTTTTCAAATAATCTGCTTAGATTAATGTGGGGAACCAGCATGACCTGGCAGGGAGCAGCTATCGTGAATTACAGTTATTAGTACCAAAAAATTACATTAGATAATGAAGTTATTGCTTTAGTAGACCTATTGACTGTGTATGTATTAAAGACTTAAGTACTGAGAGAGTTAAAAAAAATTGCAGTAGAAATACAGAATTATTTTTTAAGAACTTTACATTGGACTCCATAAAATTGAGAATAATAAGACTGAGCAAATGATATTTATAAAGAGTTCTAATCACACAATTACGTTATCTTTTTGAACTAGTGTAACGTGTATTTTGTAGAGCAAATCTACACTTCGTTAGTCTCTAGAGATGCACTCAGAGCAAAGTCTACATACGTTCATCACATTTCCCCATTAATAAAAACAATTCATTATCTTAAAATTTAAAAATTTAAACCAATTTTTTTAAAAATAGAAAAGATACGCCCAAAATCCAGCCTAAAAGACAACACATTTTTTGTGCAGAAAACTTTGAAGTTTCTGTAGACATACATGGCATACTATCCTGAATCTACATTTTCCAGAGTGTCTGCAAAGGAAAGGCAGGAATGCCTTTCATGTATACACCTAGAAAAGTACTTAGAATTCTGTATCATAAACCCTTAGCAAATAGTTCCTGTGTATAAATAAAAAAGGAGACAAGGAACGTACAGAATTGCTCTAAAGAAAAATGATGGGTAGATACTTTAACTGTTTTAAAAATATTTGTCAATATTTGTGCACAGACAAGTCAAAATATACAAGGTGAAATCCTGGTCCACTGGCTTTATCCACAAATTATCACACAGATTAGGTAATCGTAGGACCTCCACTTGTTTAAGTCAATTCATTTTTGAATATTAACAGGATCTTTTCAGGTTGGAAGGAAAAAGCTTTACTGGAAGGAATGAAAAAAAGTAAGAAACGGAGATCATGGTCAGAATAATCCCAAAAAGCCGGTCAATCACAATGGAGGAAACTATTAAGAACAACAGTCAAACTCTTTGGAAAGAGGAGCACACCTGGGGCTGGAGACAGAGGGCTAGACTTAGCCATCAAGACTCCTCTGCCTTATCCATCACCTTTTTCCTCAGAAAAGAAAGAGAAGAGCAAGCTGGAGACCATCATTGCCCCAAGGCCAGAATATCTCTCCCAGGCCTTGAACACAGCCAATTACTTTGACTCTGCTGATGTCCTTGGCGAAGACAAGGAAGAAAACCTACGTGTGGTCAAACATTTGAGACACTTTCTGCATTGATATGGTCAGTAATATAATTCCCCCAAATGAGACATCACCCCTGTGTTGAGGTTTAGCTCCATTCTGCCCTTTGGGAACTTTGCTGTTAAAATACTGCAGACTATAGTAAAGAAAAGCTTTACAAAAGACAGGAAGATGAAGTTGGCTTTTCTAGTTCTAACATTCTGTGATAAATTCTTAAATAAAAAATTCCCTTTGAATTCTCAAGCAGAGAAAATAACTCTAGGAATGGTAATACCAAGCATTTCCCTTCAATATGCAGTACTCACTAGTACATAAAGCCATTAAGGTAAACACTGTAATTGGATTTTTTTCTTATTTTTTAGTGTATGGATGATGGTGTGACCTTAACAGGATTTTCTTCTGCAGTTTCTAAGGAGTTCCTATTAATAATCAAACCTCGTACCATACCATGTCACCTAATTGTCCTCAAGTATTAAGAAATAATTGTTCCTCTCCTCTTCCCAAGCCAATGCTGCTGTACAGTTTTCAACTTAGTTCAATATGTTCTTTAAATCACCAAGCAATGGTATTTGACAGAAGCAGCAGAAGACTAGACTGTATAGACCAATGACTTAATCACTGCCAAATATGCATTAAGTATGTTCATGAATCTGCATGGATCTCTTTGATGTCCTTGCACCTCCACCTGTGCTCAGTGTCTTCAAGAACAGGATTTCTCCTTCCCTCCATTCCATTATACATACAAACACAACTCAGTTCTCTAGATTTTACTGTTGTGACTCATTAGGCATATGCTATTAATTCCTTTGCAAGGTACTCCAGTATCTTGAGAAAAGACTATCTCTTTGCCCTCAGCATCTGACAAAATATAATTCCAGCACTTAATCAGACTAAATACTACTTTCTCCTGATTAATTCTATGGAATGATTTTTTTTTTTAAGTCAATCATTGCTCAACACAGCCTGAAATTTCAAACTTATGCCTTATATTACAGAGAGAGTAAAAGCTAAGTAATTCCATAACCTGTAGTATCTTGCCTTCCTTACAGTATCACTCAGGCACACTGGGAAGGCCTAAAGATGCAGAATGGTAACTGCTTGGCACAAATGTCACTGTGGAAGTGTCCAAACAAGCAAGAAAAATTCTGCATTAAATTGATGGTATTTCTATTCATCCACCATAGACAAAGTCAAAAAATTTCTTGCAGTGCTTTATCAGCACTCTTCATTTATCACATGGAAAAGTTCTACTGCTATTCCAGTCCTAAGACTCTTCTGGTCAGAGATGGAAACCTGCCAAAACATGCAGGAGTACTGTGAATGAGGTGTGCTAAAGAGTCCTCTGGGACTACAAACGCACCTTTGAACAAGGCCTGAGCAAGGGTGTGAACACAGATGTCTGGAGATAGACTACTGCATTAACCTACTGTGCCATTTATTTGCGTTTACAACAAACTCATGCTGTATTTCATGGACAAGGCTCTATTTCTTTTCAGCCACAGAGTGATAAAAGAAGTGCTACAATATTTATTTGTATTCAAAAAACAAGTTCCATGTGGAGTCATCTTTTGCACTGACAGAAGATGCCTTCTTTTCTACTGACACCACAGGGAACCATCATCAGATGTCAAGGGGGATTTTTCAAAAGCCTTCAGAAGCCTAATTAGGCTGCCGTTGAAGCTAGTGATAAAATTCCTGTTGTCTTCAGAAGAATAGGAGAAGAGGTGGGCCCTTGCTGTGCTCTGTCAAAGCTTCTGCTCTCTCAACCCATGTGTTGGTTGAGACTCTGCTTTCACCTGGTCATTTGGACCTGGTCCATGCCCTGGTCCTATATGTCATCTGTTTTTCCAGTCTGATTTAGAAGAGAATACCATTGAAAAAAACACTGAACAAACTGATGGCAAAGATAAAACCACCAACAATAACTGCCACTAAAGATCAAATTTTCAGTGCATGATGGAAGGGAAATCTGTCTCATCTCAGAGCTGTACAGATCTTTAAAATACTGCTCTAAAAGTACAGAGACTGTTGGCAGAGTATTCCTAGTTTAACACCCTTATTGTGACAAACAAATAAATATATTTATCCAGTGAATTCATTGCCTTGACAATAAAAAAGAATAAGGTTCAGGCATTTTTCCAATTTCAGCCCATGATAAATTCCTCTTTATTTTACTAGCTCTCTCACATTGTATTAACGGAACTTTATGAAGTGTTTGCTAGGCCAAAGGCTAATCTAATTACATGGAATTTTCTGGATCAGATCCATTTGTTACAGATTATTTCAGTGACTTGGCTTCTGTCTGTGCATGTATGTGTCCACACAAAATGATAAAATCAATGTTCTCTCCCCAAGCTATGAATTTAAATACTTTTATAAACAGCCTTCTCAAAAGGTTCCAAATGTATTTTTAAAAGGAAGAAGAAAAAAAAAAAGGGAGGAAACAGAGAGGTCATTTTGTAGCATGAGTTCACCTGAGATGATCATTTACACTGCAAAATTAGTGTGTATGAAATAAATATTTTTCTCCCTGGTGAAGTCTGTGTTCATCACAACAGAGATTTAACTTCCTTTTCTCTTCTTACTCTTCCCCTTTCGCTGATTCTCAGCTGGTCAAATCATTACTGTTCTGCAACAGAGCCAAATTCACAACTGATGTGGAAGGTTGGTTTATGCAGTGAAAGACTATAAGTGTGTGCTTAAGTAGTCAAGAGAAAACCCTCATGGGTATAATGTGCCTCTTGAGGGTGTAAAATATCTGTTGAGGGAGTTAAAACCAGATGTCTGCTTAGATTCATCATTCTCCTGTTCCAGTGCATGAAACTCCATGTGCTGAGCCACATCCGAGTGTGCTGTGTGCGTGGGACTACTACATGTCCAGTCGCATGGTACAAGGGCTCAAGAACTAGTCCCTGAAACATGTACTGCTCTAGCTGCACCTCTCCTCCTCCTTGGCCCAACACACCAGGCACAGCTAGTTAGCACATCAGTCAGAGGGTTAGAAAGCAGGAAGGAGGCTTCACCAGGCTTCAAAATCAGGAGATGCAGTCCTGGCCATAGGGGAGCTTGAGATGAGGGTTAGCTCTTGTCAGTCTCATGTGCATCACAAGAGACTTGACAACCCTGCTTAAACCTTAAACCCCATTAAAATTGTTTGGCACATCTCTGGCACTGCAACTATGTTAAAGTGCCCGCTGAGCAACTGTTGACTCACCCAAAGTGGGAAAAGTCTATAGAATTGTTAAACAGGAAGCAAGCCTGTTTTTCTGGGAAGAACACCAATCTTTGAATGGTTCAGCTACACAGTGAAAATCCCAATGAACCCAACATAAGCTATGTAACAGCCATCTTCCGAGGTTCTTGAGAATGTATTAGCTATTAGACTATAAACATTTACCCATCCTCAGCAAGAACTCAAGAGGTATTTGAGGCATCCATGTTGATGGGCAGTTTCCTGCTGTTACAAGAAAATTTCGGTGTAGCTATTCAGCCACTAGCCTGCCTGCATTCTAGTAAAGCAACTTACTACTGCTTCTCCTTTTCAGCCTCTGCCCTCTCTTGCCATTCCTCTCCTTCCAGTTCGTAATCCTTTTGCTATAAATTTGATGACCAAAAAGGGCAGAAGACAGTAAAGATGATATTTGCCCGAAAGTCAAGTGGTTACTGGTTGAGGAATATAATGACATCTAGGGAAGGGTGAAAGTGCAGAGACTGCCAAAGAACCTGTCACCTACTACTGTCACCTTTAATAACTTTTTTGGGGGGGATATGTTGGGGGGATATGTTAAAACATAAAAATGAAACCATTGAACTCAGATGGCTGCTGCCAGTGTGTCTGCCTGTCAGCCTCAGAGAGCAATTTGGTTTCTACACTTCTCTGCAGCAGCATGGCAAAGTCATTGAGCTGCTAAATCCAATATTCATGTAATACACAGAACGCAAGGGGCTCCCAAGGTAGAGCAGCATATCTGGGAAATCTGTATTTTCACTGTAAAGCCTCGGATGGGATCACTGTGTCAGAGGCATGCTGTGAGCAAATGAAATACTGCTGAAACATGCACCACTCCACAAACTCTCAGGCAAAAACAATGGTTGCTGGTAGAGCCACTGAAAGCATGCGAGAGCAGCCCTGCAGCTGTTCAGCTCTTACAACTGAGAAGAGAAGATGGTGCAAATACGTAAGGAAGGTCAGAAGCCACCAAAGCCCCTGTTATCCCTCACATCATTCCTGTATGAAGTGAAACACATTGGGGACTGAGAATGTGGCACAGTATCACCTATCTGCAGATTTTCCAGTCTAAGAAAGGGGACGGAGCAATCTGTCCATCTTGTTTCCGGTAAGGTTCAAACTACTACTCATCCAAGGCACACACACATCCAGACCATGTCCCAGCAAAAGCCTTGCACTGATGTTCCCAGACATCATTCAGGTAACAGTTTTTTTAAATGTACTTGTCTTCCAACTCCATAAAGCTAAAGAGTGTTTTCAGAGAAGCCATAGCATGAACAGAAGATAAACCAAAATGTTGTAATTAAAGGCCTTCTTCTGTTATCAGAGGATAGGATTAGTGCAAACCACATCAGAGGAAACTAGTTAATCCATGTTTGGTTGATCTGTACACTGAGGAGAGCAAAAGATTTCAGCAGTCAGTATTATTTACAGCAGTTATAATATCCTGTCAATTTAATGACAGAAAATCCAGTGTTATGTTTTTGGGGTTTCTTTTTTTTTTTTAATATGTACACATTTCAAACTAGCTGACTTCTAAACCAATATTATGAATATACTTTGATTTGTGATGTTAACTTCAACAATGTCCACAACACATGATTTAACTGTGCTGATAACCTCCAGAGAGTTACAAATAGGAACATGATATAACAGCCATGGTAAGTCATTTCAGGAGTACTTTAATTCTACATGACAACAGTTCTCTTGATGGAGGGGTGGACTCGGAGAGGTCAGGATAACCTGGATTATTCTCTAGAATTATTAGAGTGCATCCTGGCACAACATCTACAGTTACGTTCAACAGAAAAACATGAGAATTCTGTCATGTCCCACTGTGAGCATAAGCCAGAACAGCCTACTCAGTTTTTGCATTGCTTTCTGGGTGAACATACTAATAAATAATGAGCATACCTCTAAACTCACTCTTTGTTAAAGCGAAAACGGGGTTCTTCATTTACAGTGCCAGAGTTTCCACATTCCAGGTGGGTCGTTTCTGGCCTTTTTCTCCTCAGCACGCTGTTTAGACAAAGAAGTGTCTGTATGTTTCACTAACCCTCATGTTGTACTAGCTCTAGGCTTGAACTTTCAGGCTAGGTGATATTTTTCCCCTTTTCTAAATGAATGCCTTGTTCAACGCATTGTTGATACAAGGCTGAAGAGAGGTATATTATACCATAAGGGACCAGTTTACATACAGCAATACACTTTTTTTTTATTAATGCAATCCATCATTTAACTTATCCTCTCTGTGAACAAAACAAAAGGATCAAATTTATATGTAACTGCCCAACATAGAGATTTTTGCAAGGCTTGTTTATGAAAAGAGAAACCAGTGTGGGAGTGAAATATAATTCATAGCATATAAATACTTCCTAAAGGTACAATAAAGATCATGGCATCAGCAGAAATAAAAAGTGTTATGGGAGAAATAGTAGCAGATCCTCACATTAGAAGGCAGCAGAGAGAGGTCAGGAAGGGAGGCTAAGGGGGAGCAGGTAGACCCACTCTGGCCCACACAGATCGAGCAGCAGCATTAGCTGAGCAGGAGGGAAAAGAATGTGAAGTTTCTGTCTCTGATAAGTCTGTTAAAGTGCTATTTCTAGCAAGCAATATCTCAAATATCACCTAACAGAGACATTTGATATTGCCGTAATGGCATCTAGACGAATTACAGCTCTTTTGTATGCCTCTTTTCACCTAATCAGAGTGAAATCAAGTACTTGTCTACTTCTCCTCTCTATAAAGAAAATAAGACATGATGAATTAGGTGCAAGTTCCTAAGATTTTAGGCCCTGGATCTTTAGCAGATGTACATAAGCACCGATCAGCAGAGCTGCTCTCACAGAACTCTGTCCTGATCTACTCAATCATTATCTTCTGCTGCAGCTCAGGCACCTCCCCTTTTATAAAAGAGTAAGGTCAGTAGAACAGCTGGGGCAAGCTGGATGGGAGTGAACACACAGACTGGTGTAAGAGGAAAAGGCAGATTAAAAAAAAAAAACGGAGACAACACTGAAGGCAACTCCAAGATGAATGTTGAAGGATTTAAAAGTGGCACTAAGGAAGACAACATGGGTGGACCATAATCCTTGAGGCAAGGACAATGAGGGACAAGCTGTAGTCAGTGGCTGTATTCTGCAGAGTAGGAGTGGTATTGCAGTCCAAAAAAATAGACACAGCTAGTAAAAGGGCAAGCTGGAAGAGTTAAATACCAAAGTCATTAATGAACTGAAATTAGATTATAAATCCTTTCAGATCTGTCGCCCGTTGTGATAATGATGCCCTGCCTCTTCATTTCACTGCAGAGACCATTTTTGCTTAAGAGACTGTAAGCAAAGAGAATAAGAGCCATCGCCACCATTAAATATATCAGAAGATACACAGATCAGAAGACCAGTACATCACAAACTACATACTTGTGGTGCAGCTATTATAAAGTATGTAAAAAATGCAATGGGATATAATGTTTTTGGCAGATGCTGTCAGTAAACAACAGAAACAGGAAAGAAAAAGCAAGAAAACTAGAGAGAAAGAAGCTATAGGTGCCACAAAATTTCTGTATCAGAAATGGAATGGAAAGAAGGTAGTGCCCTATTTCACTTCATCAGGGGGTGATTGCCTTTCTTGTTGTTGGTATAACAACAAGCAGTCCTCACTATGAACATTTGATTCTATTCCATTTTCATGTCCTCTGGGCCTCCCAAACCTGTTGGTCCTGTGAAAACAAGCCTTCTGAGAAAACAAGCAGAGAGTCTAGGAAAAAAGTGACACTTGTTACAGCAGCAGAAACAGCTACTGAATTTCAGCTTTGTCACGCTGCTGTACTGTGAGCTGGCAGCTTTCAGAAAGAGAAGCCTCTAGGTCTGGGTTTTGTAAGCAATTTGCCACACTTGTCATCCTTGCTGTATAAAAGCCTTTCCCGGAGGACATTGTTCTAACAAAATTATCCACTGCAAAGGCCAGCAGTGTGCTCATCGTGTCTCAATCAAAGCTGCATAAAGAGGAAAGTCAACCATGCATGTCTATCATTTGGACGATTAGCCTTTCTGACTGCAGACACTATTCTAAAAGGCTAGTCCTCTGAAGCACCTAATTTCTCAGTTGTAAACTATTTCTCTTTGTCAGAAGCACATAGGAATGAATGTTCTCTGAGAAGAATATTCAGTGTCTTAAAGCAGAATAAATGCAAATACATCAGAAGCATCTTTGTAACCTCTCTACAACCAAACAACAACAAAAAATGGGTATTTGTGACATGGAGTAGCTGAAAACAACAACAAAAGAAAGAAAATATGTACAGCACACTTGTCCTCTGTAGTTCCATTTACACTTTTGATACTGCTGTTGTCAGTCTCCCTCACTTAGCCTATACTCCCTTGGCACCTCATCAGCTGTGTTAACTACAATTATTTTTTAAGTAGGAAAAAAACCCCACAGGGTCAAAAGAAAAGAACGACTTATTTCCAAGGAACTTTTCATAATCACAATATACTGCTTTAATCCCTGAATTGTATTCTGTACCTACTAAATTACACCACCTTCTATTTTCAGTTAAGTTTTTTAGTGTTGTCTTATCTGCTTATGCTCCCTGGTAACACATATGAAAGAAAACTCATGAATTGCAGGTGACATTCTTACAAATCCATGAACATAAGGGTCTGATGAACATAACCAATATATTTTACACAACACTAAAATTATTGCTTAATCTGCCACAATTTTTATTTACCACCTTGTACACTTTCGGCTTCTGACCCAGGCAAGCCTAAGAATTTCCAGTTCATTCTTAATTCCTTCCTTAATTCTTCTGTGGCATTTTTAACACCTACTCAAAAGAAATTCTTCAAAGGGACCAGATCTGAACCATGATGACAAAGACATGTCTAGATGGAGCAAGGAGAAACACGGGTGTGGAGGTTTCAGTTTGAATTGAAAGAAAGGTTCATGTCTTTCCCTATCTGTCTTATCTCTAAGATCAGTAAGAGACAGACAAATTAGCTTCTTAATGGGGAAAAAAGCAGAAGCAAAATAATTTTTATATTATGGGGTTGTAACAAGCTTTACTTTCAAGCTCAACTAAATATCAGCAAATGCAAATTAATGTCTCAATATGAAGCTCTTCTTGCTGGTCTATAATCCTCCTCATCCTTCTGCTCTGTACCCTTGGACTTGATGTGGTCTCTGGCAGCTATGTGGTTTGTGTAAATTAAAAAAGCAACACTGCATGACAGAGGTGTTTTTGTTTGACTTCTGCATGCACAAGCTGGGACGTGAACTGAAGGTATGATTGCTGGAACAGCCTGCCCAACATGCATAAATCAAGATTTATTTTTGGTTTTATTTTTTCTTTTTTTTTCTAATAAAGCGAATTAAAAACTACAGAAGATGCCATGTTGACAATTCTGGAGGTCCACATCTTTCTCTAAACAGACCGGGTACTGCATAAACGGCATCCAGATCAGTTTACCTATTAACATACCTCAGATCTATTTGACTAGGCCATTTTGAGGGGCAAGAGGATAGTTTAGCGTCTGTGCTTGTTCACACACTGGTTTTCCTGATCTATTTGTCTATTCACCAAGAGACCACCAACAGCCTTCACTCTACTGCCCTGAATCTCTAGCTGTCTGGAATTTGAAGACATCAGGACCCAGAACTCTCCTTCTAAGAAAATATCTTTCCATTCTGCTTCCATTTACGGATATAATACAAACTATTAAAATGAAATGGGCTCCCATGGCCTCTGAAAAATTGATTTCTCCAGCATAACATCTCTCTGGGGATCCAAACCCCAGAATTCCTGCATATCATCACACAGGAAAAGGCAGTTTCTGGAGAACTCCCTGCATGCTGTGAGGTGACTGCTGTCCTAAATAATCCTTGAATTCCAGTTACCGCAGGTGTTGCTGTTATGTGCTGTGTTACTTGGTGGATACAAGGGCAGCAGATCTGTTAACATCCCCTAGGCTTGCACAGCCAGGAAAAAAATCAAAGGACAATTTTTATCTTTCCATTCTTAAAATCCCAGCAGCAGGAACACACAGCGTTCATGAAACAACCATTTTAATTGAGCATTTGCCGTCTGCTTGTAAGAGTCAGAGCTGAATCTGGCTCAGTTGTTTCAGAAAACAGTCATTCTTACAAAGCCTTATGTCCTTTTGCCTTCCATTCAAAAGCCTGTTTTGATACCTAGTCCTAAAGAAATTCACTTCAGATGGTAACATTTACATGACAAATACTCAGTTTAGCTTCTGATTCAGATCTTTCTTATTCCACAATTTGCTAAAGGATAGCTCATTCTGAGGTATGAAAGGTCAGTCTCCAGAAAGTATCAAAACCAATTACCAGCCTTTAACTATTCACAGTCTGAATTTCTTATCAGCTGAACTTTGAACAGACATTACAAATTTGGACTTGAATCATTTACTTCAAAACAAATAAGCTTATTGCAATGTAAGGCTTTATGCATTTTGTCTCTGTCAGTTAGGAGGAAGATACCAATTCTCCTCCAAGCAAATGAACAAAGAGTATGGGTGGGCAGCAGTGTTGTAGGATTAAGGTGTTGGGAACAAGGGAGGGAGAAAGCATGTTACCACAACTTTGCTTTATCTGTCTTGTCAGGTCATTTGATCCTTGGCTAAGTAATGCACATGTTTACTTAGTGTATTTTTAAAAGATTTCCAAGGGGCCCAGATAATTTGGTGAATACTTTTCTATCTCACAGTAGTAAACAAAAAGCAATTGGGAGTATGAAGGAGTAACTTAAACAGAAGTGGTAGAGTGGCTGAGAGAGGTAAAGATTAAGTGTAACTTGAAGAGAAAGGAAAACTGAGATTTGTCCACAGTCTGGTATTTGAGACTCACTAGCTAGAACATATCCTCTCTAGCCATGTTTCCATATGCTCTCCCGGTAGGAGAGACAGATTGTTATAAATCATTGTGTAACACACAACTCTCCCCCCCCAAAAAATTACAAAAAAACCACTGAGATGCTAAGTCTTCCTATGAAAACTGTCAGAGTGTTTTCAGCTCTTACAAACCTTTTTTGAAAAGGAAGTGGAAAAAAATAAATACAGAGCAGGCACCCACTTTGTATATTTTCTACCTAGACAGTAAATGGGAAATCTGTAAGAAATATTAATAGACTGCCTCTGTGGCATTCATTGCAGATCTGTTTTGTCCCCTGACAATATCTCCACAGTCTAGCCTTGATTGACAGTGGATGCCGACAATGCCTTAAAACAAGAATCATCTCATTAATTGTTGGTTTATGATTGTTGTCTGAGAATTTAGTGTAAGGAAATCCAGACATACGAGAAGAGCAGTTTCAGATTTTATCCTTTAACTCTAGTTTTAGGTGACTGACTACATGTCTTTCTTTTCTCCCTTTTTCCTTCCTTCAGACGCAACCAAAAAAAAGTGCAAACTATTTACTGATGCATATGTAAATCACATCTGGGGAGGAAAAGAAAACAAAGCTTTCCTGAATGCAAAAAAATGTTCACATTTAATATGCAGTGCTCAGACCAGAACAGGCACAGGCAGAAGGATTGTAGGTTCATGAGAGAGGCCATCTGAGAGTACAGTGACGGTGAGAAGAGCACCACAGCTAACGGGAGGTGCAACAGCAAAACTGAGATAAACAAGAGACATCAGTGGCAGTTAGGGACACTAAGATGCACATCATAAACATGGACAGGTACCTGAAAAACAGCTGTGAATCATTTGTAGGGAGGAAGCAAAAGGGAGCTAATCTGGATTTGGACAGATGGGCTTCATATAATAGTATCAAAGCAGCTCTTATCATGAGTAACGAGTAACACGGGTACGAGTATCTTGGATACTCGGTTTGATGGCATGTTCTGTAAAAATGCCTGTGAACCCTGAAAGTTTCACCATCCACATGAATTCATGTGCTCAGAGTGTTTCAGTTACCTAGTTCACGACATGATAATGTTCCACACGCTGCTTTTATCAAGACTAAGCACAGGTAAAATAAGTCATTTGGCCAGTGTATTTTACCTTCTTTCACTGCTTCACCTTGAAAGTGAAGCCGGTGAATTCACCAGCTGCTTTGTTCATCCCTGATGCTTTATTCTACACAAATTACATTAGTGGAGGTACAACCTGAATGATGAAAAGTCATCAGCCAACAGCGTACCGCTCTATTTCAGAAGTTAACCATCAGACTGTGCTGAACAGCTACAATACTAGTAGCATGCACAGAAAGCGTTCAGGATCAGTGTTCAGATAACACATCCTTTTGTCCTCCCTTTTCCCTGCCTACCCCTAAGTTCTCTCTCATCCCTTCCCCTCCAAAGGGCTTACTGTCTTCTACCTCCTGTTACTGAAGAAACCAATACTTAAGCAGATGCTTCTTCCACCCTTTTAACCTGACATACCATGGAGGACGTTCCGGTGGCAACCAACAGTGATGAACTATTCTGTACAGTAGACTGAACTCTTCAGTAATAACAATATTACATGGAGAAGCTTTTTGGACTACTAAAACCATGTTAAAAGTAGGATGACTTATGATGTACAGTCTTTGACACTGAGTTCCCATATTGCTAGTTTCAGAAATGATGTTGCTTTCCAGAAAAATGGTGGAGTGATAGTTGTGCTGCAGTTCTTTGCAGCTTCTTCTCCATCACTGTAAAAGTCATTCAATCGAATGGGTGTCCCTTGATAGCCTTATCTCAGTGGGCCAGTGTGGCTAGGACAGAGCTGCGTGAAACGGCTGCACATTGCACTAGCTCCAATATCTATTTGATTGAGAGCAAGATTTGAGTGTCCTGAAAATTTCTTAGCAAATAGGACTTGAAATCAAAGTGACAGCAGTCTCATGTTCTAAGTAAGGCACATTTTGGTATCCTGCAGGAGACCAAAGAGTAGTTCTGAGTCATTATTTTAATTCTGTTGAAAGCAACCACGCAGAGGCCTCAAATCAGGTAAAGCTCTGCCTGGTCACTACCTGACAGACACAGGATGTGCAAGAAAGAACTGGGATGAGCACAATCATCCAGTGCCAGACAGTCAGATACCTACATTTCTCTTTGCCACCACAGCTATTACATCTCAAGAGACTCAGGGACACGGGATTTCACGCTACTGCAATCCAGTAGGAGCTTACAAACCTCCTGGGAACCATCTGTATCAATTCGTCCTGAAGCCTGAATATTTGACACTTTGTCTTGTCTGTCTTTATACTGTGGGCTGTGAGTGGGAGGAGAAAAAGATAAGATGCTAATAATCAGAATACTCTTCTTATTCAGCATTATTAGTCCCTACTGAATTAGATGGATCAGCAAAAGACACTTCATTTCTGTGGAGATAAAAAAAGAACAGTCTGAAATCTTGAGGAAATATCGTGCCTATTAGCGTCTATGTAAAAGCCTTAGAAATAATGCTCACAGTGACAAGATGAAGAATAAGAAAATAATATAGGCAAAACAGCAAGGGCAAATTTCCCCCCCTCCCCCCGCTGCTCTGCAATCAACTGTTTGAAGCAATTTCTGATCCCCTTAATCTCAAGAACTCTGCTTATCTGCCTATCCAGTTATTTTTAATTTGTACTTCTATTATTACTGCTGCATTATTAATACAGCCTGATAAGATAGAAAAGAGCTCAATGGTGTTCTGTTTCAGCAATGCCTCACATGGCATAACAGTCTTTATGATGAATAACTCCCTCCCATCTGAGGAGATCCATGATTCCCACCACTCGTGGAGTATGAAGCACTGGGGGGAATCCCATTTCTTCCTCTGTGTCTGTAGCCTGGGCCTCCTGGTGTTTATCATATCTGCACACCCCGCTATCAGTCAAGGTCCATGCCTTCTCCTTCTCTGTGCTCAAGCAATACTCATCCATGGTGCCTCTGTCTGATCTCGTGCCAGAACACACCTTAGCACTGCTCCTCATAGCTAATGAAAAAATGCAGTTTAAGGTATTTTCTTTGGTGTGGATGGGGAAGCAAGGGCAGCTTTTCCAGCCACACTGCTTCCAGAATCTGGACTCAAGGTGCTGTCGCTGAGCTAGTCAAGAACAGATTTGTATTGCAAATCAAGATTTGTATTTGAATAATCTTCCAGCAACACCAAATGGTGATCAACAGTTTTTTTGTTTTCCCACATCTGTGTTCCTATAATGGAGTATGTACTGCTGTAAAGTTTATTATACAGCTTTCTTCCTGGCATTTAAATACACACCACATTTTTACACCATATCTTTTTTCAAGTAATCATCTCCCCTTCAGCACAAACATTGTGTATTGAGCAGATCTGCAGAAAAGTCCAGCAGCAATTAATATGAATGAGACCAACCACGATCTACAGAAATGCAATAGAACCTCACACATACCTAGAGAACTTAATGTAAAATGTGCCTTGTGTGAGCATTTGCAATCACTTCATATAAGAAAAAAAGCCATTCAATGTATAACAAGGACTGGGTTAAGCAAGAAGAAGGATATAATTCTTGCTTAAAATGTATGAGATGTTACCAGGAATGTCTTAAGGGAATGCTGAGTTATCCCTCTTAAGAAAAAAAAAATCTGCTTGTTTATAAATAAAAGCAAATCTATAGGTAGTTCACATCTCAATTTTTTTCAGATACGTTGCTAGAAACTCCATATGTAGCTTTTCTTCTATATCACAAGTGCACCTACCCTATTTCTCACTTCTGAGAGCTGCAGGAGAATTTTTGAGGGTTGAAGGCATTAAAAATGTGTTAACCTATCTCCTCCTTTTGTAAGAACAATCAGGTCAATTATTATAAACTTTCTTTTTACCTTTACTGTGTAGAAATATTCTTTCATAAAGAAAAATGGGAACATTAAAGTTCCCGTGGCATTTCTTATTTCACTATCTAATGGAAGGTCTTTTAAATACTAATCTCTTCAGCAACAATACAGAAGAAAAAATGAATTTCTATTTGGAAAATGAGATGGCATTTGGGTACTATGAATCCAGATCCACTAATGAAGTGCTTCCAAACTCAAAGCCATAGTGCCTACCTTTCTGGGAAGGAGTCCTCACTAGAAGTAATTCAGTGGTTCATGTGAAGGAGCAATGAGAATCTGGGCATCTGAGGCCCATAGGCTCTAATCTAACAGGTGTGCACATCTTACCAGCTTTACAGATCCATCCTGGCAGATACATAGCAGAACACCTCCAGTCCTTCAATCAATGAAGATCAATTCAACTTTACTTTGGTCTTCTTAAGGCAAAGTATGCAAAAGCCTGCTTGGTCCTTTCCCCTGAAGGTCTGATTGCTTCATGACAACCTGCTCAGTTGCATGCAGGTCTGCTCAACTAGACCTAGGTGCAGCATAGCAAGCCTATGATGTTTCTTACACCGGAAAGCAGAGGATGCAGACTTCCATATGAAGGAGAGATGAAAATAACTAGAACTTTCTGTAAACATCTTGTTTAATACTAAAGATAAAGGGTCAGAGCAGAACATAAGAAGGGAGTGTGTCCCTATTCAGAGAGAGATTCATTTTGCCTTATTTGAGCCAGCCAAAACACAGATATCTTACTCTAAGGCAGCTGTCTAGGTTGCCTCTGTAAATAATTGAAAAGTAAGGAGTATCTGGTAGGTAAGTCAGCCCATCCTAATATATGTAGCTCTTCATTCCTCCATGGGAGGAATTCATATGACCAGCCTAGATCAGAAGGGCAGTGATTAGTTCACTTAAGCCGGCAACATGAATCACAGCCTAAGGAAGTGCAATAATGGTGGCACTAAGGAGTGAGGACAAAGACCAGGAGATAATGACTTGGAGCACAGAGAGACGGACTTATCATAAAAGAAGCAAAAAAAAAAATGGACAAATTTCTCCATAGAGATATTTCCCAAAGTGGGTTTCATTCCTAAAGGAAAAGGCAATAAAGGGGGAACTGGTGAACAATATCTAATTGTATTCTCAGTATTAAAATACAGTTCATGCTAACCTCTTCCTCAGCTGAGATGGTTATCTATTTAAGTCAATGTTGAACCCGAGAAATGAAGTAAAGCCCAGTCCTTTAGCATAATGGAAAGAGGAATAATCTTGGAGTTGATCACAAGGCTTAGTCAATCACTAGCCCGCGATGCGACAGTAGCGCTACAGTGCAGCCTCCTGTAGTGCCACTATCCCGCCTGCACCACTGAACACTGCTCTCGGACACATGCTGAGAGAAGTCACACACTAAAGGAAAAAGCTGGGAGGAGAAAAGCTATAGGAAGTTTTAAAGAAAAAAAATGTAATAGGTCCTACAGCTGAGCGCTTAAAGTACAGTGCCTGCAATTTGCTTAAGATCTCAGAAAACTTACCATGATCCCATGATTAGCAAACTATTCAGCATTTAAATTCCTTCCTCAGCATTGTCTGAGAAACACCCTTGTAATTTTCAGTTTCTTTCCTCTTGACTTTCCTGATTTATATTAACCTCTTATTCATGAATTTAAAAATTGGTTTAATGGGGTGAGAGATGTAGGAGGAGAGTGCAGAGAAGAAGGGGCATTTTAAAAAGTACTACTGAAACTCTTAGAAATTAAGTGGAAGCGATTAACCAGGACTATCATAATACTCCAAAATACCAACCAGCAGTACAATTTAAATTGAAAAGGAAAGGAAATTAGAATTCAGTAGCTCAGAAAAACTTTGAGGAAATCCAAGTGTTAAGAACAATGACTTTGTATATTCTAAAAAAAACCCCATTTTTATTTTTCCCTCAAGTTGCATAACCTCCAGTGTTTAAGAGATTTTAAAATGCGGCCACTGTACCACCAAGCTATTTCAACAACATAAGAATATGTCTAAACCATACTTAGTAGATGACCAGTATTAAAGGTTCCTGTAGCTTCATTACACTGACAGCAACAAAACAGTCAAACTAATGGACCCATATTGTGTATAAGGCTCCTAGACAACTAGATACCTACAAATCATGGTCATCCATTCCACTAAGTGACTTCAATCAAGAAAACAGGCATCTAACCTAAAAGTTATAGGTTGATGGGCATAAAATCATACATCTACGACAGTGCAGAGGGACCTGTATTTAAAGTACAAAACCTAGGAGCACCAGCCTGAAGTGATTTGAGCAAGCTAATTTTTTTTCAATCCTCAATGTTTACAGGAAAATTCATCAAAACAGACCAAGCTAAACAACATAAAACTAGGCTTTACATCTCTTTACAGCTCTTTTCCTGGGTGAAATGTACTATAAAAGAATCACAGAAAGGATTTATTCTTCTAACATAAGAAATGCTACCACAGTCAGGTACAGCCTTTTTCGTATTTTGGCTGTTCAGTTCAATTCCACCTGGAAACCTCCCTCATCCAGCTCTTACATGCACAAGCTCACCAATAAGTACAGTTTCTGAATACACACAGGAGCATGTCACTAAGGTGAGGAACACCATTTTTTGTATTCTTTGAGGCAAAAAAAGGAATTTACTGAGCATTAGTTTCTTATCCATATTGCTATTACCAATAGCTGGTGCTCAGATTAGGGTACTTGTCTGCCTCTATGACATATGGGAAGAGAGATGCTTTTTTCCCCAAAGTCAAGAGTTTTATTTAAGGACCCTAAGCTACTCCCTAGAAAAAAAAAAACCCTCTGTGTTTCTGTTGTCAACACACACACACGTGTGCACAGTGAGAAAAGGAAGAAGTCTACTAGTTTGAAAGATGGCTTTATTTTATGGAAAATCAGAAGAGATGAAGGAATCAACAGAATAGAAATATACCTTATTATTATGTTTGACCACAAGGTGTCCAGAGTGGTGGAATATTCCTAATGCCATACAGCAGAACTGCTCCGTTTTCTGGAGTTACATGTAAGGACAGCAGTGGTATTCTGCCTTCAATTTTTCCATTTCAGTGTATGCCTATTCCTTGGTGTCCACCTCCACTTACCTGCCTGCATCTGCAATGCTCCAGAAAACCAAACTCCTCTCTCTGGGATCCGCTCCTTGCTAACTGACCTTAGGAATCCCATTACCAGGACTGACAGTTTGTCAGGCCAAGAACTGTGAAGTCACTTCCTAAGATTTTAAACAGCTTGCAGGTGAGCCAAAAGGAACCAACTGCCTTTAAACTGGTTCATTAATAGGTAGGAGTGAGACCTAATCTTCCCCTCCTAAAGAGGCTGGCTAGATTATACAATGGAAATGCAGCCCTGCTTCTCCAAACAGGAATTCTCTCTTGCATGCTGTAAAGTTTAGGTAACAGCCCAGCGTTTCCCTTAGCAGGCTTGATTGATAGCCCCCATGAAGTAGCAGCTTCACAAGAAGGAGCAACAGCCATTACAGACATTCTCTAAATTGTAGAAACATGAATGCACAGATATTTATTTACATCTTTCTTTAAACCTCACAGCCAATCAAAATGCAATCTGACAGACTCCTGTCATGTCTTGGTTGGTACTTCGACATCCAAGATAAGCTTTATGTTAGACAAAGACAAATGAAGTGTGCATAGAAAATATGATTAAGGGAGGTAAGAATTTATTGTTTATAGTAATTCTTCCAGCTTCTATTAATTTCACATTTTTCTTAAAGCAGCTTGATGTATTAAAACTCCTCCCAGAAAAGTTCACCTGGCAGGAATCTAGGAAAAGAGCATGAAAGCCTCCACCAGATCCAAATAGTACATTTGGAGAGGAAAATCCCAGTTCTAAGCAACCCTGTCTGGAGGGCAAGAGGTCACCTGGATTTCATTCCAAGTGGAATTTATACAACAATCATGTTGAAAACAAAGAGGAACACATATGTCCTCTTAAAATGCCTCAAGGAGTAGTTCTCTTTCCACCCCTCCACTTCAGTAACCATGGTAACTTTGGGCAAAACTAGCTTTCACCTCAGAAAATGTTTCTTGTGATAAAGGGTTTAAAATCACATTTGCCTAACCAGTAACTTTTTCTCTTTATACACCTGAGTGATGAAGGAGAGAGAACCTCTGTTTTCCTAAGGTAAGAGAACCTCTTCTTGTTCTCTCTGAAAACAACTCCATGACAGATGGCACTGAAGAGAAATGCAGAACATATTTTTCAAGTCATGCTTCATTTTTTGCTGACCTTAACACAGGTTTTTATAAACGGCCACTTAATGTATATCATAATATTGCAAAAAGAATCCTCATATCTACCAAGCAACTAGTCAAAATGCAAACTCTGATACTAAAAAAGGAGGTTTCCTATATCTATAGGTATTGATCAAGACATGCATCAATTTTGATCCCTTCAAACCATCTTTGCAAATGATGTAAGTCCAAGAATGTCTCTCTGTATCAGTGCAGTGGAAAAAGAGTTGACACAGCTATTGGAAACATTGTTTGACAAAGACTACTCAAATCATGATTCATATAGGCTATAGCCAATCGAAAAATTACTCTTTATTAATACATGTATTGCACTGTTACAACTTGAATTAACGTGTGTCAAGACCAGTGCAATAATTTTGCCCTACTAGGAAAAAGTCTTTCTCCCTGGTCGAAAACTTTTGCATAAGGATCATTTTAATGCACAAAAATTGCATTTTTATTTTCAGATTAACAACTACTAACAAAAGACAATTTACACCAAAAAATAATATATAAGAAAAAGTAAACTAAATCTCTGTCCAAACATAACAAATAACTCCCAGTGACAGAGTTTTGTAAGACTTCGCACAGAAAATTAATAAATGAAAAAGCAGAGAGACCATGTTCATTCATCCTAAACCCTTTGCGCTACCTGAAAACTTATTTATTAAGGCTGTCAGAAAACTTTACGTACAAACTGTTTTCATGCGTAATGTGGGATTCAGCAAAACAACATCTTTCACAGAAAGAAAATTTCAGATTTTCATCAAAAGCCTTGGTTTAGTATCAGTTTTGTTTGACAGAAAATGGGGGTGAATGGGGAGGAAGGAGGAGGGAAGCAATCTGGGGACCAAATCTAAGGAAACCTTATCAGAATGCCCTTATACTAGTTAATCTAAGTGAAGTAATGGAATAATTCATTATTTCTGCATGGAAAGCCTTTTTACTCTTTTTCTTTGCTCACTGTCAGAAAGGACAAAACAGTCTCTTAAGGAGTACGTTCTAGAAAGCAATGGGACTTGGGGAAACTGCACTTACGGTCATCCAGGACAGTGGCACTCTGCGTGCAAACCGAGTGAAAGCAATCTGTCACTCCTAGAATACAATGATTCAAAGATAGAAGAGAGAGAAGGAAAAGTGATGCTCAACCTAAGGCAGTTTATGGAGCAAGACTGTCACTCAGGCCAAAAGAAAACTCTGTTCTCAGGATACTGCTGAGGTACCTATGTTACCACCCGGAGTCAGCATCCTCTGCCAGCAAATGCAAACCCAAAGCACATGTGCATGTTACAACCCATAAAAGCACCACTGTTAATATATTTGCAACATGGTCAAACCCCCTTTATTTTACTTCAGGACAATTTTTTGGAAATGAGTGAAAAAAAGAACCTGACACTTTACACTTTATTTCACTTTGACACTACTGTATTTCTGCTGGGGTCAATGGTGTATCTAACAGAGACGTATAATGGTGATTATGCAGTTATGGAATCATGTTTTTCGGGTTGGAAGTTACCTTAAAAGATCATCCAGTTCCAATTCCCCTGCCATGGGCAGGGACATCTTCCACTACATCAGGTTGCTCAAAGTCTATCCAACCTGGCCTTGAATACCTCCAGGGACAATTCACCCGCGACTCCTTTGGGTACCCTGTTCCAGTGCCTCACCACTCTAATAAAGAATTTCTTCCTTATATCTAATCTAATTCTACCCTCTTTCAATTTAAAGCGATTATACCTTGTCCTATCACTACATGCCCTTTTAAAAAGGCCCTCTCAATCTTTCTTGTAGGTCCCTTTCAGGTATTGGAAGGCTTCTATAAGGTCTCCTTGGAGCCTTCTCTTCTCCAGGCTGAACAACCCCAACTCTTTTAGACTGTCTTCATAGCAGAGGTGCTCCGGCCCTCTGATCATCTTTGTGTCCCTCCTCTGGACTTGCCACAATGGGTCGATGTTCTTTTTATGTTGAAGGAACATAAGGAACAGAGCTGAATGAAGTATGCCAGGTGGCATCTCAGGAGAGCAGAAGAGGAGAATCACGTCCTTCTACCTATTGCTCATGCTTCTTCTGATGCAGCCCAGACTCTCTGGGCTGCAAGTGCATATCGCTGGCTCACGTTGAGCTTCTCATCAACCAACACTCCCAAGTCCTTCTCCTCAGAGTTGCTTTCAATCCATTCTCTGCCCAGTCTGTATTTGTGCTTGGGATTGCTCCAACCCACGCGCAGGACCTTGCACTTGGCCTTCTTGAACTTCATGAGGTTTACACGGGCCCACCTCTAAGGCCTTTCAAGTTCCCTCTGGATAGCATCCCTTCCCACCAGCATGTTGACTGTGCCACACAGCTTGGTGTCCTCAGCAAACTTGCTGAGGGTGCTCTCAGTCCCACTGTCCATGCTGACCCCTTAGGAATGCCAGTCATCACTGGTCTCCATTTGAACACTGAGCCATTGACTGCAACTCTTTGAATGTGACCATCCTGCCAATTCCTTATCCATCGAGTGGTCCATCTGTTAAATTCATTTCTCTCCAATTTACAGACAAGGAGTTTGTGCAGAACAGGGTCAAATACTTCCAGTTCCAACATTTCATTATTAATATTATCTTCCTCCTTCTGTGAGACCACACTTTAGCTTTCAAGTAATACTACTTCCAAATTCCAGGCTGGTACAGTTTGCTTTGTAAGGCCTTTTGTAAAAAAAGGTCTAAAGCACACAACCTGATAAATATTCTCTAATTCTCCTCTCTTTGTCAGTTTAGAGTATTCAGTTGTACACATATCCATACTAAATGAGCTGCTAATTAACTTTTAAATATGTTGCTGATAGATAAATCCTCTGAGTTTAACTCACAAAAATTATATGCCCGCATGACAGCTGAGAAACTCTACAATTTTAAATAAATCATTGTCATCAATTTTGCAACAAGTAGAATCTTTGAAATTTCTCAAAGTGAAAATATAAAATGGCAACTGTTTGGTAACAAGTTCATTTTAGAAA
The DNA here is from genome assembly GCA_033558185.1 of Dromococcyx pavoninus. NCBI lineage: Eukaryota > Metazoa > Chordata > Aves > Cuculiformes > Neomorphidae > Dromococcyx > Dromococcyx pavoninus. The sequence continues at coordinate 113,164 of JAUMJL010000575.1, read as the reverse complement.
ACTGTGAAATGAAATTTAACTTCAAAGTTTAAGCTTTGAAGTACCTGACTTCCTATCTTGAAGTGTCTTGGATACCCACCTATCCTAAACTGATAGCTCTCAAGCTGACACCAAGCCAGCAATACCCAGTGTCTGCGCCAGGACCTCCAGCCCTAGAGCTAAAAGCCTGCCTTCCAGGAAGCCTGTCCCAGGGCAGTCTGTCCCTAAGAGTCTCAGAAATCCAGAATCCCTGGCAACAGACAGCCTTCTAGTTCTGGTGAACCAGACATTCCAGTAACAAACTGTCATGTTAGAAATTTCCCAGCTCACTCAAATCCAAAGTGAAACAGAGTTTTATCACACTGGGATTGCTGGTAAAATGCTATTTAAACACAAACAAGAAAAAAAATCTAAGTGACTGAAAATAACATTTAGCTTCGCTGAACACCACATAGGTCCACTTTTTATAAGTTTATACTCTTACAGAAAACATTATATGACAAAAAATGCTGAGAAAAGTAACATAGTTTTTAGCATGCTCCTATCAAAAAATATGCCAATCAAACTGAACAGAACATGCACAAATTACAACAATAAAAATTAAAAGCAAACAAGCTGAAATTCCATTACCTCATCATAAATTTTCCCAGTCAGATAGATAAATGATATTGTGATCCTGCAGTTATTTATTTATTATGCCTCACACCTATTGCTGACATATTAAAACGAAAATTGTGCTAAAGAATTAAACTGCTGGGAAAATTTGATTAAAGTACATGAGCTTCAGGTGACTCCTAGAAGAAACCAGAGAGGTGACAAATGAAACTGAATTCCATGAACTGTAGGTTGAAACATTTTTGCTAATGAAAATGTGGGGGAAGAAAAAAAGAATTTTCTGTAGTTTGACTATATGAATTAACCTGACTTTGGAGAAGCATGTGTTAAAGCATTTTTTAAAACCTCTTAGCCATTTCTCATATACTCTGATAGCTACAAGATAGTAAGTCTAAACTGAAAAGAAATATCCTCCTCCATCAGCTGGACTGCAAATGTTCTGTTTTACTTACACTCCTGGAAAGCCTGGAGCCTGTTCTAGCACATGGTATCAATAACAAAGGAAATCACAGATGTGTTTGGGCATAACACAAAACTGTTTCTCAATCCCTGTCCACTGAAACCAAACGATTTGAGGAGCAAGAAAGGTTCAGATCAGGCTTGTAGTGTTTTGATAGAGTACTGTTTGTGTTTCTATGTCAGCAGACCCTTCTATTGGGAAGGGTAAAAACTGATAGTTAGCAAAAGTGCTCACAAAGTTCAACAAGGGCAATTAGTCCCTTGTTTTCATGAACACATCCTTGAGTTTTCCTCAATGAAAAATTTATTTTTATTCAGTTATAACCTATCCCAAGCACAAAAAAGTAAGAATCCTGAGAGAATGGCTTCTACTGTAAATATTTTCCATAGCAGCTTCTTACAAAAACGAACAGGTTCAAGTGTACTCCTCCTCCTCCTCATGTCAGAGTATGCACCGCTACTAACTTTTATAATATCATGGCAGATTTGTAATTTCTTCCCACCTACCAGGCCAGAGGAAAGGAAGGGAGCTCTATGTGGAGGGAATCCCTTTTCAAACAGGCATTAAACCATCCATGAAAGTAATATCATTGTTCTTTGAAAAAAAACAACCCAGAAACTGCATAATAAGGAAGTGAGTATCCAAAATCAGCAATGAAAATTCTGAAGTCTATCCTCATAGATAATACATTCTGAAGCTCACCACTCATAGATAATACATTATAATTTCTCTTCTAAACACAAATTTTCACAAACTTCATTGTCACTGCTTAGTATTCAATGAATATGGAAAAGCCAGGCACATAGATGCTGGCGTAAGAAACTACCTTGATTAGAGCAAACTGCTGTTCTCAGCAACTGCATGCATGTATTCCCAGATGCAACATGCCAGGCTCTCCATTTGTGACAGGGAAAAAGGAAGGGACACTCAGACAACCGACAAAGCAACAGCAAACTATATACCCATCTCCTCCATTGCCTCAACCATTTTCCATTATAAGTATGCACCTAAACAGCATTTTAAGAGAGCACGATTACAGAGAATGGGAGGAAATAAGATAAGGAAAAAGGACCAATTCATCACTATCAGCATAGGCTTTGGCCAGGTACATGGCCCAGCCTTGTCCCAACTGCACTGGAAGAAAGCCAGGAAACGTGAATCAGAAGCAAATTACAGAGCACCCTGCTAAGACACCAGTCTGGACAGCAAGGAGATCAGGAACCCAGAATATGCTGCAGGAAGCAACTGCTACATGGTTTAAACACAGCCACAGAGACCAACTGCTCCAGAAACCCTAGCAGAATCAAAATTATCACTCCCTACTAACACCATGGTCCCAATGTAGGTGCGATCACCATAGCTGAGCCTTGGAATGTATTACTGCTGCACAATTAGGTCTGGCTGTGCTCAAGTCAACTTCAACTTTATTATAAATTCACTGGCATTAAGTACCTTACATTGTTATGCCTTTGTACACGTGTTCAGGGACAAACTGTGGTAAAGCCAATCAAGAAAAGATATGGTCTTCCAGTTCCCTTAATGTTTTGTGCAAGGATAAAATCTCCCAAAGAAAACAAGAGTTTTAGTGATACTCGCAAGGCCTACCTTGCCCAGACCAGGGGTGTCTTTCACTTTGCTGATTGCCCTCAACAAACATGGTGGTGCAGGAGGCGGAGAAGTCTGAAGGATACTGCTGAAGCTGGTAGAGAAGAGAGGAGATTCAGGAACAGATGATGCAGAAGGCCTGTGCTTCTTCTTTTTGGAAGACAGGTTCAATTTCTGAGCGGCTCTGTGGGAAAAAATGACAAAAGTAAGATAAAACGACCCCAAACTCATCAACACAAAGTCAAGATTAAATAAAGTTATTTATCAGGTTAATATTCATGTAGTATCTCCGTTTGACCTCATTAATCCCAATTCTTGTTCTACATTCAGTATTACTAGTTTAATGCCACTGACTTCACAAACTTGCTCCAAATTTACACAATCTGCATTAGGTAGGGTCACAATCAGGCCTCTATCAATATGTCATATGTTGAAACAACTCAGTCTGCAAGAAAGATCCAAAACTACCAATGAAATCAATGAGCTATACAGCAGTATCTATCCTAAACTTAAGTCCAGTCACCAAATATTTCACACAGAATTGTATCTCATTCATAAGCCTCTGATTAGAAAATGAATATTTGTGCCACATCTGGATGTAAGCAGCCACTGTTAAATTCATTAGTTTTAAATGTTCAGGTGAATTTGGCTGAGGTGTAAGAAGCCTTGCACAAGCAGTTTTAAATTTTTATCATTTCTTAAAATACAAGCCAGACTAAATACTGAACAAACCATGACCAATGAAAATATTGCTGTTTGCAGTGAGATGGAGACAATCATACCAGATACGGCTGCATTTATCCCTAAACAGGGAAAACAATGACGACTGGCTTTAATACCACAGTATTCTTCAATAAGAATGCTGAAGTTTGTATAGACTTTGATTAAAAAGCTAAGCTTTTCTGGAATAGAAACACTCAGTACTTTTGTTTTGCAAAAATGTTTTATTTTGAGAAACAATTCAATATTAAGCCTTTGTTCCAGTTGTTTTGTTACAACACTTGTCCATTCTGCACTGTTCAGAGATAATGTTAATTACTCTGTCCTATGGTTTCCTTCTGCAAAATGAGTGCTTTAAACTGGAAGTCAACTGGAACACCATCTCAAAGGAGATATGGACCTAACAATTCATGAGGCTACGTTCATGTTGTTTGCTTTGGCATATAAATTGTGACTTAGGATAAGTATAAAAGTAGTCTGTGCTGACAGTAGCTCTCCTTACTTTGTTGAAGGGTGACAGTCAAAACCAATAATTCTAAATCCTCGTATGGTTTAAGAAGCTTTAGCTCCATTACACTGCTATCAGTATATATTATCCAACACTGAACTTAAAAAACTAATTATATTATTTTATTCCAAGGACTCAGGGAAAACATACAAACTTCAGTATGCAAGTACTTTGTATCGGATGTCTCAGACACATGAACAAATTACTGCTGGGCATGAAGTTGCCGTATGTCAGCTGGTTGTGCGCAAACTGTGTACACTGCCAGTATGTATTTTTAGCCCATGGCAAGTGCAAAGCAGTTCCAGATAGATTTGTTTTTAATAAAAGAAAAACACTAGGGGATTTTAATTGACCTGACAGAGAATTACAACTCAGAAGTTTCTGTATCACCTCTTTGTCCTTATCTTTTCCCTTCCCTCTGGCCTAAAGATTGCAGTTTATAACCTGGCCCTCTCTTTCAATAGTCTGCTTTCTTTTTCATAGAAAACCTAATCAAAATGTTTTGGTCAAAAGCACCAACTTTTACTTTTCCTAGCAACATTTCAATGGGTTGAGTGAATTCAGCTTCCGCTCTGTCCAGCACTAATGTTTCTATGAAGTTGTCCAAGTTGAATTAAAATTTCCTGTATGTCTTAGCTTCCCTGTAAAATAATTTTAAGCAAAATTTTGTACTCTATGCAACAATAGAAAAGACAAAATTTGGTCTACCACACTGAAAAATTTACTCCTGTGGTCAAGTTTGGTAGTCCAGTCTTACATATAGGCAGCGGCCCCACTCATTCTGGTCATACATCTGGTCTCATTCACTCACCTCGGGTGCAAAAACATTTTCTAAAATCCATTTTCTAAGTTGACTGACAGAGCCATCATCCCTCTTGCCACTAAGTGCTTCGCCAGCATTTGCTGTTCCTGTTACAAAGCTGATAGTATAATATAAGCCACTTCTTGACCCAACCAAGTCCACAGCTGGCATTTTCTTAAAGAAAAAACCTTGTTGTAGGTACCTGGCCTTTTCAAAACCTTGGAAATATATTTTTGTTTGACAGTTATAACCTTTGAGATTGCATTCAAATGGAAGAACCTGCATTTTCCTTTATATTTTTGGCCTGCAACTGGCAAAATGTATGAAAAAGCAATGAGTTATTTCTCACAGCTTCATGAGATTTTCTGGTTTTCTCCAAGGAAAGAAAAATCAGTGCACAGCAGGCTAGACAATCACTTACAAGCCCTATCAGACTTGACTGAATTTTGAAGGAGATCAAAAAGGTAGTAAGCCTCAGGTAATTCCCAGAACATTTAACTGGGAAGAGAAGGATATTTTACCTGATGTAGGCTGCAATAAGCACAAACACACACCGTGTGGCTTTCTTGTGAGCACATTTGCAGGAGTGAAATCATTCAGCTTAGGTGGCTAGCGCTACATTGAATACCGTTGGTCATGCCAGCTGATGCTGATTTGGCCCTATAATATAGCACAGGAGGTTAGAAATGCTCACATTTTACTTTTTAAGGCAAGTTAAGGGCCTGGCTCTCCCATACAGACTCTCTGGACTACCAGACTCCTCAGAGAAAGCACCAGGCTGGATCTTGGGAGACTGGATGGTGATTTGGCTCAGCCAGCAGCTGTTTAGACTCTGCCCTTTGTATAGAAGCCAGCTAATTTGTGTTAATTTAGTATCTGGTATAACAGAACCCTGATTTCCACTTGAGACTATGCATACTATTGCAGTAATGGCAATGGTGATGATGGCACCGTGGCTTTATGTATTGACAATAAGCTGATCATACTCGAAGTTGCATTACACCCCACTTGAGCTCAGAACTCTGCAGGGGTGCGCAGGGGGCTCCGGAGCAATGTGAACAGCTTCCCTGTCGTGTGCCATACAGCTGTGGTGGGGATTGTGTCCACCCAGACACATAAGAAACTCGATCCAAAACAAATTTTTGAATTGCATAATTTAAACTGTGTTAGACCACTGTGTGGTCACACTCATTCACAACAGAAATGCCTTTAATGTCATTTTACTGAATTATCTTCCAAAGTAATGCAGATTTAATCCAGTTTAGCTAATATACTTTGGATTCACACGTTCAGTTAAGATGGACTATTTTTCCTGAGAGTCCCCATACAAACAAGCAGCTAGAGATTTTCAAAAGCTTACAAGATTTGTGGCAGAGGAAATAACCACAAAATTAAGATTTGAGATTGCAGGAGAGACATTAGAAAGCTGATTAAAGTTCAGTCCAAATAAAATTGATGAATTCCTGGTAGGAAAGGGGAACGATTTTGCCCACCTAATCCATAGCAAAGACTGAGATCATTTCTTGAAAGGATATTCTCTGGGTTTTGTTTTTTTTCTTTATATAGAAGTTTAATAAAGAATATCTTTGGGCAGTCAGAAAGCTCTTCACCTCCCGCCAGTGCAGAAATGGTGATATATTTTTTCCCTTAAACTCCATGATCAGGCTGGGATTTTCAAACACATTCACTACAGAGCTAACTCCCCTACACTGGCAGCCAATTCATGACTGATAAGAACTTTTTGAAAGCTGAAGATCCTCTGTGGGATTCATTGAAAAATGGAAGTAAACGAGCTTAGAGGTAATTCTGAGATGTGAGGGGGCAAAGTATGCTCTTTGGAAGCTTGTCTAGAAAGATGGATGAATGGAAATGGATTAAATAATTCATTTTTAACACAGAACTGCTAGGAGCCATGCAAAGATCTCTGCTAAGAAAGTTATTAGTCTTGCTTATAAGCAATACAAGAATGAAGTTGATGAAACTTTAGACAAAATGAAAGACAGTATGGAAAGCACTGTAAATTCCTTGTTTAGAGAAGTCACTAGGTAATGGTTACAGCACAACACACATAAGGAAAGACTGAAGAAGGAACACTTTGAAAATCCATGGTTCCTAATTTAACTTTGCTGCAGCTTCAGAAACTGAGGACAAATCCATACATCTACTTGTTGCTAAGCAATAGTCAGGGAGGAGAAAGAAAAAACTCAAATAACAAAACAAACAAAAAAAACCACCCAAACCACAATAGGTGTCATACAAAACCTAAAAAAGAGAACAATAATAAAGCCTCTCTGCAATACATAATGCTTATGTGCCTCCAGCTCAAACAGAGTGGACTAGGAATTCATTTGTCATAAATTCATATAAAATCATGAACTTCAGTGAACCTGGTTATGCCAACTCATGGCATATTTGCTTCCTCTCATTTAACTAAGAAACAGACCTGCTAATCAAATTCAAAGGACAACTATTTAGCTTGATAAAAGAAATTATTTTTTACCGAACATATCCTCCAAGACAAAATTAAAACTTTTAAACTCACTGTCAAAGTAGAGGGCAGTAAGGCCAGCAGGTTCATTAGATTCAGAAGGAGATTAGACATTTAAGTGAATAAATAAAATATTATTCACATTCGTGCCAGCAAAGATCATTGACAAGTAACACTGACTCTCACGCTTCAGTACCTGATGCACCCCTTCACAACCGACATCTGTATAATTATTCATCACCAGAGTTTCATATTAAACTATAATGCATCCAGTATTTATCACCCTTGGACACAGAATTCCCAATCATAGGGGCCGGTTTATGCATCGAAATAAAAATTTAAAATCTGCTCACTTTCAGATCATATTGTCATATTTTCCACAGAGAAAATGGATCTCAGTCTGTGGAAGAAAACAGTTATCTACTAGCTAAGTTTAATGTGCAATTTTAATTAAAACTAAAAGTCTACTTTTCTTCTTTATTTGGAGGCTTAAACTTCATTTTATAAGATGAATACTCTCTGCTGGGTGCACTGTTTTAAGGACTAAGGTATGAACTTCATGTATGCAAGGGACAGCTTACCAGAGGATGTGCTGGTTTGACAAGCCCAAAGGAGATTAAGGATCTTTCCTGGTAATTAAAACACTATCTTTACTTATCCAAAATTGCTTTGCTTGCTCTATCTCAGTGCTGAGTTGGAAAATAGATGGAAGTTTAGTTTGGAAATCAATGTCCAGAAATAACTCCTTAAGCATATTTGTGCATATGTATCACCAGTTATAAAATATAACTATAAAATACATTTGTGACCAACAACATTGGTTACCCAGTAAGAAACACATCCTATGGTCTCTGGTTGGGCACCTAAAAGTGAAAGACACTATTACCCAGCCTCAATCTCAACACAAAAGCCCTACCAATGATATTTTTTTTTAAACCCCGGCCATAATTCTTCCTGTAGAAAGAGCAGAAATTCTTGATTGTCATCTACTAAGTAAAATGTAATTCTGCATAGCATTCTCGTTAACTGAAGGAATGTCAAACAAAAATATACTGGAAGCCTGCCATTAGTTTTTATTATTTCCAACTGAAATGTTTACAAATATGGGTTCATGGTGTATTTTCTCTTTGGGGTAAATGTGTTTATATAAAATGAGTCATCATATCATATAGATTCTCATGTTTCTGTAAGGCAAAAAACAATGGGATAAAGCAAAATTATAACCTTGAAGGCTTTTTTTCCATGAGAAAAGCTAGTCTTGATTTTTGGTTACACAGGGTCACTTAACAGTTGTTTCTTCTCCAGAATCTTTAGTTATTGAATTACATCAGTTATAGGCTGTCTATACAAACTGGACACAAGGCACTAAATTAGATGTTCACATTTTCTAAGTATATGGATCTAACCTATCTTCTCTGAATCATCACCAAAAGTGATTCTGTTTCTCCTAATCACCTGCATAGGTGCTGTAGGCTCAATAAGGCAACCTGAGTACTGTGACCAAAAGGGCAGACCCCATACCTGTCACTGCCCTGTCTGCATACTTGCTTTCCCTCCCTTGCTTCTATCTTCACGTTTGTTTTGGGTTGGCTGCTACTGCTTTAGCCTCCTGAGCTGACTTGTGCCAAAGGCTGTTCTAAATCATACTTATTTGATACAGCTAATATGCCTGAATTACTATGGCAAGCACTTCCCCAACCTTAAAATCTGAGGCATGTGGTGCTAAATAAGGCTTCATGTAAATTCTCATATTTCTGTTTGGAGGGCAATGATCTGGCCAAGAGCCATGATTTCCTTTGTGCCATGCCTTTCTTCACATCTTCTAAAGCAAAAAGAACAGAGATGCTTTGCAGGTTGTTCAACCAACAAGCTACCAGATCCGCTCTGCTGCAAGGGGCCAGGTTGCCTCTCCACCATCCACTGCAAAACAGAGGTACCACCTGAGAAGCATCCTCCTCCATGGCAGAGCGAGAATGACCTTCATATGTCTACACGGAATAGTTTTTCTCATCCAGACTCAAAGCAAAAAGACAGAGTGACATATCTTGCAGTTGTCTTGCCATGTCCTTTCCCAGCTCACATTCCCTGCCTCCTAACAAGGCTTACGAGCTATGAACAAGAACCAGGGCAATTTTACTCCACTTTAATTATCTGCGTGGCCAAACCCAGGGCTATGGTTTTGCAGTCTAGTAAGATATGTAAAGAATGAATTAAGAACCCTCAAAGGAACATTTCCTGGATTTGTAGTTCCAGTAAGAGTCTTAGTATTTGTGTTTAATTATTTTACAATATCTTTAAAATCTGGAGATAATTTGAGCTTTCTGCATGTGCTGTAGAAGGTATAATAAACATCTCTCTAATGCCCAGTAAACACTTGCCCCTTATTGTTCTCTTTACTTTTTATGTATGCATTCAATTTCATAGCAACAATAAAGCTGTCCCAGGCTGCAATCTTTCACTTCTTGGGTGGTTAATTCAGATGTTCTGGCCACAGTGCCTTAGTGACTGTGCTCTCCCTTGGTACTGTATTGTAACTGTCCAGAAACCCATTATTTTCAAGTTACTTAATTCTAAGAGTCAAAATAGGGCTTCGAACTTTATTCAGGAAAGGTCTTATAAAACTTGAGGCTTGTTGCACACAGGCAATCTTGTTGAAATTAACAGCTTAGACCTGCTCTTCTATCAAGTTCAAATGTGTGCAAATCACTGGCCACAGAGCTGCTCTTAGATTGCACTAAAATGAAGAAGAGGAACACACTTGAAGACCAGTAGCTTAGGAGAAGCTCAAAGTCCTAAACAGATACGTAATGCTGAAAAGAAAGTTCATATTCTACACAGCTGTTATTTGGCTGAAACTCCCAGTTTTAGACAAGGATTTGACAAGACACAAAAGAAACCACTTCTCACATCATTACTGTGTGATCCACAAGATTCTCTTCACCAGATATCACTGTACTCTGGAAAAGATCTTTTCATTTAACCTAGAAGTTCTCAAAAAACCCCGATTCCATAACAGACATCTTTCTGTCTTTGCAACAGGATCATTAATCAGCTCTTGTCCATAGCGGTAATGTTGGCCTAAAAAGTAACAAAATTAACCATCACATCTGGGATTTCTACAAGAAATCATACCCTTGTCCTTCAATAGCACCCATCAAGAAAACTACATCTTTAGTCAACATCTTGATACATTTAGCTAAAGACAGATCGTTTCTGATTTCTTTCTTTTTCATTCTCTCCTCCTCTTAGTATTATTCCTCATTTCAAGCATTACTGATCCAAGTCACCTCACACAATATAAAAATGACCAGATTCACTTTTCCTGCTGAGTTTTTGACCACAGACACATAAGCAACCTTCATTTTTAGAGAAATTAGTGATTTTGATGACCAGCAAAAGGACCCAACTCTAAAAGAATTCTCAGCTCTCAAATGTAGAAGACAAATCACTAGTAATTTTTTTAAAGAATGGGTAGAAGTTGTTTTTATTATTAATCTACCTTATTTTTCGCTCTGAAAAATGTTTTTATAGTCAGAGATGGTAGTTCTCACAGCATTATCCCATTCTTGGAAAGCTATGAAGATGAGTTGGATATGTATTACTGCATGTTTAATGCTCAAAGCAAGATGAACCATTATGCTTGGATAAAATAAAATCAGATGTTTAGCATTAGTCTAATGTGGGAAGAAAAGCAGTTATTATACATTTACTATAGCTCAAATTAATTCAAATATAAGCACTTACCAACTATTGCCATGGTTACTTGGCAATGCATCTTCAAGTCCAGCAGAAAAGGAGACTGAGAACCACAGACCAGAGCAGCCTTCATTTCAGTTGCACAGACCTCAGGGCAAGAATATGAGTATCTTTCAAGGAAAGACCAAGCTATGTCTGACTGAAGCTTTAGGTGTTAAGTGTTTCCTGTATATGCTAAAGATTTGGACTGTAGGATGCCAGCATTGCCACTAAGTAATTAAAAAGGAGATGTGCACTGTTTTATATTTGCACTGTTATTAGACAAACCAAGAAACACACAGAGATGTGTCACTCTTCAAATGTCATCTGGAAAATACTAGAGGCACAGATGTACAGTTACCCTGTCTTGCCTGAACATAGCACTAGGGATGGCTGGCAAACAGATCTTCCACATGTCTGAGACAGCCTAGCAAATTCCAAACCACAGGACAGGATTCCTGCTTAGCCAGCCCCTAGCTGACTCTTCTAGTGACCAAGAACTAATTACAGTTACAACAACTCAAAAACCTGATTAACAGAAGCTTTAGAAGGAGAGGTCTACAAACCACTGACCATTTAACGATAGTCCTTGAAATCATATAAAGCAATTTCTTCAACTATAAGTTTTACGGAGCTTATACAATTGGAGTGATTCTATTACCTTGGATGCTAAGGCCTGACCACACACTGTGTGGAAAGCTACTTTGCCTTTATCTCAGCTCCATTCAGCAAAAACCTCCCATAACATCAGGAGGAAAAGCAGTCAGCACACAGATTCAGAGGCCATTTTGTCATTGTTCAGCTTTCCACTTGGCAGAACAATTAAATAGATACGTAGAAAGGCCAAAAGGCAGGTATGTTTTACAGGGGGTTCTGTCCCATCAATATTTTGGAGGCCAGCACTTTTAAAATAATACCAGCATACAAATGTTAAACTATTCCAACAACACAGATGCACTGAAATTCAATGCACTTAAGCCCAGCTCTGACAGTCAATCTCCTGCAAAATACATTTCCTGTAAGAGTTCCTGTAAGTCTTCCCTTGTACTTATTTAAGTCACCACCAGAGATAGTGATAATTCTTTAAGGCAAGTTGTTTTGAACTCCTGGAGACTATCACCATTCCTATGTACAATATGTCAAGGTCCAAGACTGAGGTCTTCCTCTTAACAGACTCCATACGTGCTAAAACCAGTCCAGCCCCAACTGCTTATAAGAAAAACAGGCAAAACAAAAGAAAAAATACAATCCCACCTTCACAGAGATATGCTGAAGCACAAACAAACTCATGAACAGTGTCAAATTGTAATTTAATCTAGATCTCCTCAGTAGATTCACACAAATAGTTATAGTGGTCTTGTAGGTACCTAACAGTATTCTACCAGTACCTACAAGGAGCGTACCAAGATGACAGAGACAGGCTTTGCAAATCAGGGCATGCAAAGAAAACAAGAGCTAATGGGCGTATGTTGAAACAAGAGAGTTTTGGACAGAGTAAAAGGAAGTTTTTTCATCCTGAGGACAGTGAAGCAAGGTTGTGCAGTCTCTGTCCTTGCAGAGTTTTAAGTCCCAAATGGATGAAGTCCTGGGCTACCTGTTTGATGTCAGAGCTGAACCTGCTTTGAGCAGCAGGTTGAACTAGAAACATCCTGAGGTCCTTTCCAGCCTCTGTGATCCAATGATGCTATGAAAGAAATGCTTCTGCAATTCTGAGAGCAATTAAATATTATGCTTTATTTTTTCTTTCAAAATAGCTTTTCTCTGAGAAGTTCCAACAAAATCACTTAGCATCACTTTCAGTAATTTATTCAATCCAAAATGAAAATTTTCATTTTTAGAACATTATTTTAAACATAATTGAAGCAAATGTCAAACTACAATTTCAAATGGAAAAAGTTAATAACCACTTCTTTTTGAAGAATCTAACCAAAACACATTAAAAAAATTCTTGATTCTTGTTTACTTTCTGAGAGGATATAAACTAAATCAGCAGAAGCCAATAAAGTAATTTAATTTCAATGAAATCCACACTTCTTGCTGGCGAATAAAAATGACCAAAATTTCAACCATATCACTTTTAAGGTTTTGTTTTAAGACCTTCTATCCCTATCTACTGATGATTTAGGAAGCCATTCTACACAGCCTTAAATGCCTTCATATCCTACCATTTGCAGAGGAAGTTCTGTGCACCCAGCCTTTTGCAGGAATGCTCAGCATTCTGCTAGCTCAGACCCCACCTCCTTTGGAAGCTGACCTTGATATTTAACTTACTTTAATCATGCTGCAGAATGAATTATTATGAAAAATTATGAAACTGGAAAACACTATTAGTGTTGGAAATTACTGTTATTTTTTAAATAAACCTTTTTGTTCTTGTTGTTCTATTTCCCGTAAAGTGAAATAGAAACCAGTGTGGAATTATATACCCCACACAGAGTAGTAAAGCATTGCCAGAAAGAGGCGAACTACACAGATGTGTGTCACAGACAGCAAAAAGCAGAATTTATGAGATGCAAAGCCTTTAATCTTCAGCTTTTCGCTTATTACCTGTACAAATTTCAGTGAAAGCCAATTAATTTTCAGTTCTGAGGGTATTTCTCAGACAGCTGGGCATACTGCTAAACTGAACTGAAGTATTTGATACACATTTTTTTTCTTAGCAAAGTAAATTTCTGAAAATACCTCTAAGAATGAAAAAAAGTTATTTACAATAGCCTAGAATTTTATACCAAAAGTATTTCTCTAAATGCATCCTGTCACATGCAAAGAAGACACAGACATGTATTTGCTGTTTGATTTCACTTGGACTTCGACCTCTTTTGTGATTGGTTGAGAATATCCGTATTCACACCTCTGTTTCACCTCAATAAAGTGCCAGTAACTCATGTTCAATATTGATAAAATATAGCTGAGACTAATGCGTGTGCAGGAGAGAGAAATAAGAGGAATTAGCAAGGGTCTTGTCTGTTCTTCCAGATCAACAAAGGGACTGTAATCTCCGAGTCCCGTGGGTTTCTGGTAGATATGACAAATACAAGCAGGATTTATTAGTCAGAAAAATCTTTTCCCTCTTAAAATGCATCTTCTTTCTTTTCGGATACAGACCTTGCTGTTGTGATACATTTTTGTCATCCGCTGGTCAGAATATTACTGTTTGCTCTAGGCATGAATGTTTCCCTTTGTGCAGCCAGCATGAAAGTTTATTTCTGAAGCAGGGAGGTTCAGCCGTAACTCTGAGCTCTCCTCTTGCCATCCTGTCGTCTTTCTCCATCATTCTCTAGTCAAGGGTTAGAAGCAATACAAACTTTCTGTTCCTTGTCTTTCATAAGACAAATCATGCTTAATAAATACCTGAAGCTTGCCCAGAGGTGTTTGCACCTGAAGATTTGCTTCCTGGACAGCTGGCCTACTGAAAGCCAGGTGACCTCTCTCAGCACTGGTGCCTTTTGGTTCAAATGACCTATATGCTCCTTACCCACAGCACCTGCTGCTTGGTGCAATCCTATTAAAAGGCACATCCCTTATATTACAGCATCTTGGTACAAAGCATATTCTTCTAAAAATCCTAGTCCTCTTCATCAAAGTGAACAGTAAGCTAAGAATTACCTCTACCAACAAGTTGGAGAATACTTGAAGAAACAGGAACAAAATCACTCTTCCAGAAGACCTCTTACTTAGTAATGCAGATCCCTGACACAAGAGGTCAGGCCACTGCATTGCCTGGATCGGATCAGAGCAGAACCACTTCTCTATGAAGTTCTTTCTTTGATGAGAAGGTCTGGAAAATGTGTTCATCTATCTCCCTCATAATAAATATCCCATAGTAACGAAACCAGAACATTAAGTTAAGGATCTAATGGACAGCATTTTCTATCGTACTTGGAAAATATTTCGAGTTATTCTTTCTCTGCACACCTACCTCAGAACTTTATGTAGTTCTCAAAGTGCACCTATATTGTTATACAACACATTTTCTCATGCTCTCCCATTTGCTATATAGGAAAACTTATGAACACTGAAAATAAGATGCAGGACAGCCACAGTCACGTCCTACCATCTCTCTTCTCTGTAACAAACAGCTGTAATTTGATCCCTGCCATACAGCACCCTAAGAATAAGATAAAAATTGTATTTCTTACTGTATTACTTTTATACAAGACAAATGATGGAAGAAGAACTGGAGAAAGATAGTATCTAAGCCAAACTCAGCACTGAGTTTTGAATGGTAAATCTCTAATGCTTTGAAAGGAATACAATAGCAGAAGCCTGGAATTTGGTCATGGTGAATCAAGCCCTTTGCAATGAAGAGTGCAACAATGCATTTTGTAGAAGTCAGCCCCTGAAATTGAAGAAGAAAATGCACAGGCAGGGAGAGAGATCATCTCTAAAGGTGCAGAAAACAGTAACTCTAATGTCAAAGACAAAAACACTTGGGCTGAATTTCTGCAAATCAGTTCTGTGCTGTGACAACTTCCATTAGTGAGCGCACAATGGGACACTGGCACTCCATGGAAGGTCCTCGATCAAACACTGTAGCACAGGTTGACACTGCTGTCAAGTGCTGTGTAACAGAATGAGACACAACTCCAAATTTCACAAGTGAATTATGCACTACTGCAACACATTCAAAGCAAAACTTTGGTCATATCAGGAACAGTATGGACTACCTCACACTAGAGATAAATGGGAGGAGGTCAGCAGATAGCTGATCAGGGCTGATCATACAGCCAGTGGACGGTATCTAAGGGAAAGTCACCTTATCATTTACTGTGTTTCCATACTACATAGAGGCTTAGAGATTTGTTGCATCCAACTTTTTACTGAGTTGAATGAAGCAGCTACTTACTGACCAAACACTTCCTATGCATCCCATTATGGTATAGATGATGTTGCAACATAGTCATGAGAAACCCACCACCAAAGAGGTTATGATTCAAATATCTTAAAAGATTTTATTCAGGTACTTTAAAAAATCAATCCAATTTGCACAATTTAACTGAAGCATTCTGTTTCTTCCTACTTAAAAGATGGATGCAATGTTCTTCCAGAATTGTCCATTTTCTAAGCTCAAGTTTCCTTGTCTTTCCATGAATAGAGCTTCTAGTTAAACGTCTTTCATTGTGGTTCCTCTCAAGAATGCTGGTTCATCTTTTTGAGACACTGTTTCATAATAAGGGCTTTAATGGAAGGACTAGAGTATACGCTGCCTAGAGTCGTACATGGAATCAGCTTGGCCCTAGGGAAGGACTTCAAAACCCATCAGCTAATATTAGAATTATAGCAGTGTAGCTTTTAACTCTTTTTGAGAAAATCAGTTCTGTAGGTTGATATCCTGCAGTCTGGATTGTTGGTTATCTGGAAAAGTGCATCATGCATACAAAAACAACTTCAGTTAAACCTTGCTTTCCATACCAGAAGATAATGCAGATATGAAATTGCTCCTTTTATTCTACTACAGCTACCCACAGCAAGGTATAAGCAGTCCAAATGCTCCTTCCCCCTGTGTTTACAGCAAGAGAAGCCCTTTGTTTTCCATTCTGAATATGTGATCACCTTGACACATCCAGTATATCGGTCATTTTAAAGAACTATAAACCCCTTAACACAATGACTAGACAGAAAACAAAACTCAGAATTTAGTTTGCAATGTCACAAGAGTGCTCTCATTTGAAGTGCTTTTATTTGGCTCAAACAAGAGAAGACGGAAAACTTATTAAGTGGATACTGTAGTTAAAATGAAGTTGCCTGACTGATATGGCACATCTAGGGCTGCCCCCTTGTATTAAAGAAATCTTCCAGAGTAAATATTCTCTTGTTGAAGCTTCAGGTCAAAACACAAACTAATTCTATATGTAAGGTATTGATCCATTTGGGACTTATTTAAGCTGCCTATCTTTATCAGTTTAGGCCTCCTTGGCTCAAAACAAAACAGTGCAATACTCTGAGGTGACTCATGCAGACTCTTCCTTCATACTCCCATCCTAATTCTGCGTCCTAATACCCAACAAACGATTGCAACCAGCTATTTCTAAAAGGCTGCTTGCAGATACCAGCATATCATAGCACGTTCCTTTCTCATAACCAAAAAAACCCACCCTGCACTCTCACAGAATCACAGAGTTTCATACCAGTCCTTTAGCTTTAACAGGACCCATGAGACTCGCAGTAAAGAGTAAGGCTGATAAAGCATCCAGGGAACTTCTCTGCACAGCTTTGCACGCACCCACATGGCCTCCCAAGCTCTCAGAAACATAGATAATTTTAGTAAATCTTCCATTTTGTCCACTTGCAACATCACCATAAACTGTGGGGATTGCTGAAGTAGCCTTACTCAAGCAGTCATGAAGACTGAATATTACAACTCAGAATGCTACAAATACTTGGGAGCAAGGGGAATAGGGGAATAGCACGTAAAGTACCACTTAATGATACAATTGCAATTACACAAGAGCAGCTGCTTTGATATTGGCAAGAAGAAATGTGCCCCATAACAAAAATGACTGCGTTGCATGCATGTGAACACACATGTGCAATACAGCCAGTTCACTTGCCCCTGTACAGATCAACACCCACACCAGTTCTGCACACACAAACCAAAGAACAGAAGTGCTGTGGAGCACAAGTCACGCAGGCAATTCAGGGCCTTGATAGCCTGGGCAAATGTCATCACATCTGAGCTGGGACAGTGCAACATTGCGCCAGACAATGCTACCGGCCCACGGATCTCTCTCCTTCAGTCATCAATATTGCTGACTTTTTTTTTTCCCATTGCATTATGTGCTCTTGTAGCTATTTTACACATACGTCATGTTTCCTTTTGTTTCGCTCTGCCTGATTACTGCCCCATTGATTAATCTAATCAAAGAATACTGGTAACACAGAAGGCACGTGAAATGCACTCAGCTCATCACTAACACGCTGATAGCAATTCAGGGCTGATGCTACAGTCCTTACTATTAGCTCCTGCCCACTACACTAAGTTAAGACTTTCACTTGCCATTCTGTTCCCCAGGCTAGAGCTCATTTATATCCCCTTTGGATTTCTTTTCTTATTTTGGATATCTGCCTCTGAAAATGAAGATACGGAAAGAAGATCCATGGAGTATGAGACATAATTAGACAGCATTTAGTAGCGGGAGAAACAGTGAATCTGCAGAGCCTTTTTGCATGGTTATATTTCTCATCTCTAACACTGCATGGAGACACACTCTGATCACATTAAATGCAAATCAATAATGTTGGGGCAGTTTCAATGAATTTCATGGAATAAGAGCATGCTCTGAAGCTCACTGAGGCCAAGCTTAGATAACTTGTTGCTAAGTATATGATAAAATCGCTGTACAAGTTCAGTTTTGCAAGGATCTAAGCACCTCCTGTGATGTGTGCTGCATGCCTTCAGCTCCTACTGAGATTAATGGGAACTTAAGGGATTAGAGAAATTTCAGGAACAGGTATTTTGTGACTTTACAGTAAAGAGATTCCTGCCTGTGCACCTGATCCCACACCATGATGTATGTCCTGTATTGCTGCTGAAGGAAGCAGAAAATACTCATTCTCTTGAAGGAAATTACAGAAAGTCCTCATGTTAGAACAGAAGGCAACCAGCTCATGAATGGAGCTCATCAATACAACCGCAAGGAGACCCTCAGGAAAGTTGGCTGTTGGGGTGGTCAGCGAAACTGAAGTTACCACAGTGTGCGTTAGGAGGGCAAGACATGATTACACTATCATTATTCACAAAGCGAAAGGAAAAATTTTTTCAAGCATGACTGAATTGCATCAGTCTTTGAACACCTGGCTGGGAGTAAAAATCGCTCACAAGCACAGAGAGGCTGGCTGCCATTGCTGGAGATAAACTCGGTATCATGAGAACTTCAAGAACAATACATTTGGTAACTAAATGAGTATAAATATAGGGCATGTGACTATGCCATCTCCCCTTCTCTATCTGATGCCACAGGAAAAAGTGAAATAACAAAAACAAAGTCTACTTTCATGTTCTTTCCCTCCAAGATGAAGTAAGATTACAGCAGTAACAGAAGGGCAGTCACACTGGTTTATATGAGGAGAGTAGTGAGATATTGTGAAGCTAGTTCGGGGGGAAGAATAACAAAAAAAGGCACCAACACACAAAAAAAATCTCAGTAGCCTATTTTAAGGAGGAGTCATTTTATATAACAGGAAGCAAGCACAGTTATTCTGGATGCTTGAACACAGTCTGTCACATCGCCACAAGCAAAGGAAGTATAAAGGAGTATGTGTGATCATTTGAAGACTGTAAGTTTAAATTAGTATGTAATAATGTTGGTTACATAAATCCTTGCAGGCTGAATTAGAGGAAGAAAGTGTCATGGAGATTAAGGCTACATAATATCTAAATCATTCCATAGCTAAGGGGAAAATAGTTTCTTCCTTGCAAACGGCAAGCTCTGAGATGAGGGCGGCAGTCAGGTAGCCACTACCCACTAACACTGGTCTAAATTCTTCAGGGCAGGATATACACTTTCAGGGATGCAAGGCACTTGTGGCTGCTCCTTGACAAAGGAGCTCTTTTCTGTCCAAAAGCTAACGAGTGAAGCATCAGCTATCTATGTACAGTTTAGCTAGAACCCTACAAGGGTCCCTCAAGTTTGTGCTATACCAGCTGGCCCATTAGCCACTACCCCAGCTTAGTCTGCAAGGGCTAAAGTGCTTCCCAGGGCTGCAGGTGAAGAGAGCTAACATGCTGTCTCTAACACTTCTCTCTACTAGCACAGATGTAACGCAGGGCAGGATGTGGTCCTCTAAGTTAGGGCCTAGAATTCTGCTACTAGATTTGTCACAAACAGTGAAGGGATGTTCTTGACGTTCTAGAACACCAGTGAAACATTTCCGTGCCTTCAAGCCACATATGCATACTTTTGTTGAGCTTTCTCTTGTGTATATGCAAATAAAACATTTAGCATACATGGAAACAGAAATAAAATTGTCTGTCTCGGATTGAAAGAACGTTCCATCTAAGTCAAACTAGAATTTTGTTGCTTTCATTTCTACTGCCAAATCAAAATCAATTGTTTAAACAGCTTTAACCACTAACCTGATGAGAATTAAAGGAGAAATTGTGTGGACACTATTCAGGTTGTGGAGCTTTATCCCAGCCGACCACTGCCTGCTACTCTTAGGGCTGCTCAGGTGTATAGATCAGAAGTAGTGCATATCCAGAAATGTAAACCCGCAGAGAAACTTTGCAAGCCTCAAGGAAAAAAAAACACAACTTAGGCACTGAAATATAGTTGTGCACAACACATCTGGGGCAATTTCTTAGGAAATCACAGTTAGTGCCACTGCATGTACGTCTGTGCGGCTGGTTGCTGCAGAGTTTGAAATTTGTCCCACACTTTATCCTGCTTAGATACAAAACTAAGACCTTCTTTATCCACAAATGACTGTTAAAATAGGAGAAAAAGAAGATGAAAGGATGACATTTAGGTAAGCTAATAAAAATATGAATAAATATAGCAAATTACAATAACAATGTTACTATAGTTTAATGTAATGTTTTACTGGTTTTTATCAATTTAGTTCTTGGTATGCTGATTCAAAAAGAGAAAGACCCGTTTAGGTACATTTTTCATAGGTAATATTAAGGCTTTCCTTCATGAAAATACATCTGCATATCTCAATGCTAGGAACTTTCCATAGCGTATAAACCAAGGAAACATATTGTCTTGATTATACTTTTGAAATGGGCATATTGAAAGTTATAAAAGAAGCAAAAAAGGTAATAAAACTCCTCCTATTCACCATCCAAATAACTATAATCACATTACTTACACTGCTTTCCCATCCATCATTAGCATTACTACACTATGGCTAGGTAACCAAATGCAAGAAACTTTTCTTCATGTCTGACAATAAAACATTTTGCTCAGATGTTCCTGGTTAGAGCTACACCTTCCCTCAGAAAAGTGCAACAGTATAGAGGTGAAGAAGGACACCCACAAAGATCCCCAGATTCAAAGGGATGGTGAAAAACCAGAAAGAATGGAAGAGTCAAAACTCCCCAGGCACACATTGCCATTGCCAGTCAGACTTCATCGGAGAGGCATCTTGACTGAATTTCACAGTAACTTCCCACTCCACCGAGTACCTGCTCTAACAATGTTTCTAGGTTTTGAATAGTACATTGCAGACTTCTCCATGCAGCTTTCTGACAGAAACTGCATCCGTTTCTCTCTTAGCTGCTACCCAGCATGTGAATATGGCTGTGAAAGAGAAAAACACACAGCATGTGTGTAAGCTGAGAGAGACAGAGAGAGATGCAACCACATAAATAGCTGTGGCACATATTTCTCTTGTGTATATGCAAAGCTGGGCTGTCGCAATGGCTGATGGGAAGTCCTACTACTTCAGTGCAGAAGTCAAGGTTTACATATAACAGCCCAGATGAACTGCATTTCCCTCTGCTACCCTGCTGGTCATGGCTTGTCAGGAGAGCAAGGCCTGCCTTTTCAGTCTACCAGTGACGCACCTCACGACAGAGGCCCACAAGAGACATCTTGACACAACAAGGGCCAGTAAACAGGCATCAAATCAAGGTATAGCCAGAAGGATGGTCAGGAGTTATTGCCTGGTTTTCCCTCTCTTTTCTTATGCCACCATGGTCCTTCCTTTTATCTTCCTCTCCAGCTCATTAATATTCTCCCAGCTGTTGCCATAACATGACTTTCAATTTCATCTCTCTAACTACACTTTGATTTAAGCATGTTTGCAAAAACTCTCCTGAGATTTTAGAATCACTGTTGCATGTCTCCTCATTCAAATAACAACGGAGCCTGCTCAGTGTTGATGATACGCCACGCAGGCCTGAGAACTTGAGGTCTGATTTTTCACTACCTTGCAAACTCATTAACTGTTTACAGCTGCATAAAATTCAGATGTTACAGCATTTTAAACTCAGTTGGCCTAGGTATAAATGGTTGCACGAGAGGCAGAATTCAGAGCAAGAAAAACATGCCCTCCTAACAGCAAAGAGAAACTGAAAAACACCACAGCTGCCTACAGCTGCAAGAACCTCACATCACATCACATAGGGTGTGCACAGCAGACACGCCAAAGTCCACTTGGAACAAAGGCATTGTCAGTAGCATTACCAGTACAAAGGGGATGTGACTGAAAGCAGCGTCATGAAAACGTCACTAAGGGAGCACCAGGACAGCAGGGAAATCCCACACTCCTTAGAAACCACTGTGTCTTAGGCAAGCAGAACTGTCTCAAGGATTTGATGCTGTTTATAGTTTTCCTAAGGCTGCCTTCTTTCCCAGGATAAAGAGGGTATCACTGTACCCAGTAGGCACAGGTTCTGTTCAAAGTAAAAATGTGAAGACTTAATCCACAGAAAAAAAGACACTATCACTGCACGTATTAGGTGCATAAAGTGCCAGTGACACTGGGTTTTTTTCACAAACACAATAATTTCTCAGAAAAAAAAAATCAAATAACACCACCAAACTAAAACATCAGAGAGCCTAGAGGTGGTAGACCAGAAAAGATGCCACCTCCTCTCTACGCTCTTGCTGATTGTTCCACTTGCATGTGTGGTATTTTTCTAGCAAAGTGCTTAATACACAAAAAAGTCAGACTCCCATGCTTCCTACATGATGATTATTCCAGGGGTAATAACTGAACTCTCTTTCAGGAAATTGTTCTCAATATTGGAATTAAATTTTTCTTTGTTTTATTTCCTCTATTTACTTATAGCTACAACTCATCCTTTATGCTAAACGATTATTCTTCTCTTCCTCTTTGGGGAAGTTACATCCCTCAAATATTTGTGGGCTGTTCTATCCCTCAGGCCACATTACTCACCATTTAGCCAAACTATACACATTTAGTCCTTTATATTAGGACTTGTTAATTATTCTTAATCCACTCCCTCTGAACTCCCCAACTTCACAAGCTCTCTCACAACACTATAGCCGGTATTCCCCATGATCCCGCATCATAACACCAGAGAGAGGAACTCTCCTTTCTGCATCCCAGCATTTCTGGATATATAGAATATAGTTTAGCTGTTGCATACTGCATCTCTCCATCCCTATGTCTTCTTTAGTGTTATTGCTTTCCAGTGCCAAATCCTGCTTTGCTCACCCACATGGCTAGCCTTACTGGAGCAAAGCCCACAAATAGGATTAAAAGCTGGCTTCCTCCTCAGCCTGAAAACTGTGTTTTCTTTGCTTAGTATTTCTTTTTAAAAAAAAAAAAATAAAAATCAGTGCTCTCTCTTTCAGGTTTAGTATAATGTTCATATTTGCAGTAATAAAAGGGCCCAATTTTGAACAGTTTCTACATGGTTTCAGTAGTATATAAAGCTACTGAATGTTAAGCATCTAAATACCTAAAATCTAGCTTAAATACTATTAACAATGTATTGTGCTCAAGCCAATGCAATTCAGACAATTCATAGGCTGATATTTAAGAACCAATTTGCTTTCCAAGTACAGTATTTTAAGTGCTATATACTTTAGTTCTAATAAAGAGGTAGGCATAATTATGTCTCACTACTGCCCTATGTTATTTTTAGAAATGCAACAATTCTGCCACCATAGTTGCTTTCTGTAAATCTTGGCTGTAAATATAAACTGACTTCTACAAAGAACAGCAGTGCTCTGCTGCAACTAATGCTCTTAATAATCAGCTCCTATTTAATAAAAACACTGATTTTGAATAGTCAGTGAGGCACTGCCTCACTGTGAAACAACAGCGATTCACTGCCTATATCAGTGGCTTTGGGTCATACCATTAAAACCTTTGAAATGCTAAGGAGATGGCTCTCAATCACACTGACTTGGTAGAGGGATACAGAGTCAAGAGTTGGGGAGTGGGTACAGAACATATTTATGGAGTATATCTTACCTCCCACAGAACCAATACTTCTCAGAGGCTACAGCCTGTTGGAGAGGAAAAGAAGGAACAAGAAATGTGAATTGACTTCTATCTTTCCAGTGTCTCAGATAGCAAAAGAGTACCCTGTCCCATTCCTCACACAGCCTTAGCATACTCCAAGATAAATAAAGCTTAGGCAGAGACCTGTGCAACATAACTAGCAAGAGAAAGCAAATCACAAGTCCAGCAAGACAAGAGATAGTGACATTAATTCCCATCTGCTGAGCAGTCCTCGTGGTTAATGGAAAACATTTATCAGAAAAACAACCTTCACTCCTACAGAGCAGTTTGACTAACAGTATGAGAGCAGTACCTTGTCCACAGGTGTCCATAGCTATTAAAATAAAAGTTTCTGACAAGAGTGAAATGATGAAGTGATACCTAAGGATAAATTTACTAGATCCACAGGTTAACAGATCCTTCCTCAGGTGCTATGATGCTAGAGTGGCAAAAGGTGATAAAGTTCAGAGGAGCTTTGACTACTCCATTAATGAAGGACCTTGTTTTCCACTGACACTCTTTAACACTTCAATCACTACTTACTAGTGAGTCATAAAATCAACCGAATATTCTCTTCTGCTGGCATAATGCTTCTGTCACTATCAGAAAGCTGACTATTCTGGACATTTATATAACAAAGTCTAAATGTTAGTCACATATCCTGTGCCTTTTCTCACTCTCAGTAACTTCTGACTTACCTTCAGATGCATGCCACAATTTATCTTTCATGTGCTTGTCTCTGTCTCTGTAAAAAAATTTCCTAAGATTTATAAAGTTTTTCTCCAGTTTGTCTGGAATTGTCTACAAGTATGAGATGGCAAAAATACATAATGCTGATACATTCCAGCAAGTGTTCTCTTGGCTAAGTTGCAGAAGTCCTTTTGACAGAGGGATCTGGGCTTTCTTGTTGTTTAAAAAAACGGGGGGAAAAGGCTTTTTCCAAAATGAAGATTTTTGTTCTATCTAGAGTTTACAGCTTTTTTCCAACATTTCTATCAAAATTCTGCAGTTTGTTTGCTGAAAACCTATAGTGAACTAGAATATTAAATAATGAAGTCAAAACTTCAGAAACAAAAAGAAAGCGGGTTAAGTGCTGTTCATATGTTAACATGCTTTCTACAGTTGAGTTACTGAAATGACAAACCTTGGTTCTAAATCCATACTGTTGAAGAAATACCATTCCAAGCTAGCTGAGGACTTACATACATTATATTTCCTTCATTTATGCAGGGTATTTCCTCCCTTGCCCTGGTCCATGAGGGAACAGTCCCAGTGTGCAGTCCCTGGTCTTGGCTAGGGAGACACTGAGCACCCACTTGACTGGCCAAACTGATATTGCACAAATTGCCCCTTACTCAAAAGTACCTGATCAAATGGAGCACGCAATGCTGTACTAGCAGTCAGAAAATGTGTTTATGCTTGGCCCCCACAGAAGTTTTTGCATTTCCTCAGAAGCTGCAAGCTGTTATAAAACAGTGAACTAAACAAGCGTGAACTTCATCCAGAAGTTATTTCTGTTCTGCAACAACTGTTGCTTAACACACCAACTCACCACCACTTGATGACTTTCCAGCAAATCTCCTGTTCTGCAGGAACTCTGAGCATTTCATACTGCTTTGGTTCTGCCTACTGCAATGATGCATCCTTTGCTTCATTTGCTGATGCAGTTTTTGCTTCATAAGAGCATAACCCTGATCTGGCAGGCATGACCATAGCAATGTCTAGTAAGTCACAACAACACCGTAACAGTGTGACCACCATCTGGCTACTAAGATATGCTGTTCTAAGCCACAGTCCAAAGTGGACCTGTGACATTTTGTATTGCATAGGGTACAAGGCAGCATTTAATGTTCACAAGTCAATCCACATAAAAACTAACATGTACGGACCTTGAAGGTCTTTTTGTGAAAGAGGTTATTTTGCTCTTTCTCCTCAATACCATGACCAGGATGAGGGCAGAACTCCAGGGCTAGGAAGATGTCAGCCAGAAATACCATAGGGAGCCTATCAAACGGCTTTGTGGCAAGAAAGGCATTTCATGGCAAGAACATGATTCACAAATAATTAGATTAGAATTTTCTGCTGACAATCCTCCTGAAAGATAAAAGAGGTGAAAAGAAAGAAACGTGAAACTGTATTCAAAGGAAATTAGGAAAACAAGCAGAACTGCATCCTAAGGCAGTGCAAGACATCTAATTGTCACTTGTAAAACAATACTTCTATTCCACCTTCTTTTTTTAATTGGCAGAATCTGAGGCAAATTATTATAATAATCTAAATTAATTTAAATTCCAAAAAGAATGTAGGAAAAAAGCAGTCTTACAACAAGTAATGTAGCAGCAATCAGTGAAGATTAGAGGAAACTATTCTATCTGCAAACTATGTAGAACATTATTTAAGAGTTTTTATTAAATTTGGTAAGACTTCCATTTGGGAATGCTTTAGCATTAGCTACACTGTATGACTTGACTGAGTCTAGCTTGTATGTTGGTTGGTTTATCAGGGAATTCACCAGATCCACACAATTCACTTAACTGTCTGCAACTAAAAGGGCAGAAGTGCTGTTTGGGCACAGGCTTTATATACAACTAGAGGAGGGCCCTGGAGCATCCTTCAGGCAGCACAAACTTGCTCTGATCCAGAAAGAAGTCCAGGAGCAAAACTCACAGTTAGACTACTTTTAGAAGGATTTTTCTGAAAGCAGCAATAAATAATTAGACTGCCAACTGCTGAATCAGTATCTTTCTTTGCCTAGATCTGCACATAAATTCACATTTATGCCACCTCTAGTGAGGGGAAGCACACAGAAAACACTTAAGTCTATACATAATGCTGAACCACATGAACCTAACTCAGCCGTCCAAAAATTTCATATCTCTAGCTTCCATACAGTCTACAGAGAGAAACAAACTCCTCTGGAAGACATTGAGAGCATCTATATTAGGTTCCTACTCTAATCTGTTGCCCGTAGAAGCTCAGCTTCTCCAAAGATTGAGAATTTCAGCACCTAGTTTAGCAGGAATATCCTTCATTATATGTAAATTAGTTTAATACTACAGCATACAATTGCTATGGTCTCCTCCAGAGATCTGCAGAAAATCACAAGGCTGTCACTTCTGTTCTTAGTTGCATATGTAGATTTTCTCCACATCTTCAACTTGGCATCTGGGTCATCAGTGACATGGAGCCTACAACACTGGGGACGTGGAAAAGGAATAAAAGCAAGGAGACAACTACATGACATGAAGAGAATAAGGGTAAGAAGTGTAGTCACGTGAATTATAAATCACAGTAGAGGCAAACAGAGGTAACTGACCAAAAAAGAAATCATGAAGGAGCACTGAAGGTATGTCAAAATGTAATTCATTGTTGAGCACCCTGCAGCCCACTGGAGCTGATATTACCTGCCTGATCCAGAATGATTTATCTGCTGAAATTCTAATGCATATTGCATCCACAGTCAATTCACTGTCAGAAGACAGTTTCTGTGCAGAGCTTTTCAAAACAGAAAGACAGAACAGTCCCTCTGCAGAAACTCCTTCACGCAGACATCTTTCATCATAAACTCCCTTTGCACACGGAAAAACCTTTCAGCAACAAAATCCACATGTGGTGAATGAACAGATTTGCCAAAAGTTTGCAGAAAATTCCATTTGCAATTATCTGCGTCATCTAAATCTTTCTTTGTAGAGAGCCACCGTGTAAAACTACTCAAAGGCAAATATAAACTGCAATAATGTTACTCTTAAGCACAAGATTCTTTCAGTTATATCTTCATATTTCAGTCACTTCTGTACATGAATAACAGTTTCAGTAGATAGAACCTATTTATTTATTTTGTATTGTGAAAATCTGAATCAAAAAGCTTTAACCTTCTCTGTGCTGACAGATCCAAGTTTTCCAACAGCTGACTGTGCCTATGTCGTTTTTGACAGATGTTTGCCCTACTCTTAAAGATGTCCTGTGATGGCAGCTCCACATCTTTTCTAGGCCATCTACCCCAATATTCCATTACCTTTATTATATTGGAAGCTTTCCAAATGTCCAATCTGAAACACGTGTGCTATGATTTGTCCCATTCAGTACAAATATGGTGAAAATATTCATATTCTCTTCTGCATTTTTTAGACCACTATGGAACCCCTCCTTCAGTCTCCTCTTTAAAAAGCTTTGTTTCTTTTAGTGTATGCTTGGAGATTTTGTTTTCTAGATATGATCCTCTCACAACTCTCCTCTGTCTTCTTCCCAGTTTGTTCACCTCCTTCTGGAAGCAAACAGCACAGACACATGACTGCTTTCACCACAGCCAAAAGTTTGGCTGTAACCACTATTGTTTTCTGTTGCCCTATTGTGCACCCCACTGCACTGTAAACACACAGAAAGAAAACACAGCTCATCTTCAGATTCACAAGAGGTTAAAAGTGGCTGGCACTACATATGGAAGTGGTTAGTTTTTTTAAAAAGGTTTAAGACACACTTGTATGCCCTTTTAATCTGCTGCTTTAAGCACTTAAACCCAAACCTTTAGAAATCCAGTTCTTATCTTTTAAGCAAAGCATTCTTTCAGCCAAAAGACAGTTTCAGATATTTTGCTGAGCACCAACATTTACCACTACTCGATGTGCTTATCTCATGCTTGAAGAACACTCTGACAATCCTTTGAAAGTTAAAAAGCAAGTCTTCCGGTAACAAACGTGGTAGACAAAAGGGTGCTATTTCATTTCAAGCTTTTGGTTGTGGCATAACTTCGCTTCCACAACAAAGATAAAGATAATTTCACCAGAGAATTCAGACAGAGCCAAATCAGGCCAGGGCCAGAGCAAAAGTCCTCTCCTGCAACACAGGCAAAAGGTGCATCAGGACAAGTCTTACAGTGTCACTTGCCACTTAGATAATTGAAACACATGCACATGCCTACACTTTTACAGAAAATGGGCAAGGAATTGTATTTTGGCCTCAAGACGAGCTGGTACAGAACTCAGCTAAACACCCTCAGCCTTTAAAACAGAGTACCTGTATCCAAACATAGCCACCAGGGATCACCTCTGGTCTATGCTAACCTGTGAACTATGCATAGGCCTTCTCTGAGACAGTGCCAAACACCCACAGTACTCTTAAACACCACAGGCAATTAATTGACTGTCACTTCTGGGGCTCTATCCATGCTACAGTAAGGAGGTCCCTAAGGAAACAGAAGGCTGTGGGAAACAGGGGTGCTAGGAGGTTTTAAGGATTTGGGAATGTACACCTGAAAATAGATAGAAGGACAAAGTTTGTAAGCATGTGAAAAAGTCACTTTTTTCCATTCAAACCAATTTAGTGTGATTCCAGCTGGTCTTTGATAGGGGATGCCTGCCTCACACAGACACTACCTCTGCTTGCCCAAAAAGCAAGAATAAAGCAGCTCCTGTTAGAAGTGGTAGGAAAGATTCGGGAGGAAGCAAGAAGGGGCAGCTGCCCTGCAGTCGCTCACCACCAGCACTCACCAGCCTCTTGTCGCAGTGGTAGGATACAGGGCATAGCAGTAGGTGCCGACTGCCAGGGGAGCTTCAACGAAGGGAATAACGAGTCTTAAAACCTATGAACAGATCTTATATTTCATATGAAACCAAGCAAAACCCTGATGCCTTATTTTCTCATCGCCTTTTCATTTTTTCTTTTTCTTTGTTTTTGTCCTTACTCCCACTTCTTAAGTGTTATTCTTTCAAGTCAGTTGTTTTAACTCTGAACATATTACCTGCACAGTTAAGGGCTTTAAGACTAAATCCTAGAAGCAGAAAACAGTTGCTGCTCTTAGATTAAAAACAACTCTGCATCTTTTCCCTTGATAATGTGGCTATGAAGCAAGCACAATGAGTTCAGACCGCAGCATAACCTACTGTGGAAAAAACGTCAGTGTTGCCTACATGGATTATATACCATTTAATATTTCAAATGGGTAATGACACTACTTTTTCAACTACTACATTTTTATTTTTATTTTTTAAATGGGCAGCCTCAGCCAAGCCAAATGCGCTGTTTGTAAAAAGAAAGCTCATTCCTACTTACGGCTTGCAAGGAGCCACTTAGGAGCCCTGGAGTAAGCTGTGAGCCAAGTCAAAAAACCTTTACATTCAATTAGTAGTTTTACTTTTCCTCTTGGATTTGTAACTGCAGAATCCAATTTAGGATGAGAATGAGCAGAATCCTGGGAGCTGTCAGGAGTGTGGCAGCATGTTAAGCAGAACTCTGCTTGATACAAACCAAACAAAGAAAATGCTGAACTGTCTTTCCTACCCTTGGCTCTCCCAGTCACCTTCGCATGCAGTGCCCCCAGGTTCCCTCTTCTCTCATTTCCAATTATTCCTCTTCTCATTTTGTGCTTGATGGACAGTACAATCAAATGCACTGCAGAAAGGGAACTGGGGAATTAACTAGAGGAATGCACATCATCATTTGCTCATTCAATTCTTTTATATATTTTTCTTTAAACAAGTATCTGTTTCGCTGACTTGAGATGGAATCGGAAGCAGGATTTCTTAGGTTAAATAGATGGGGCCCTATTCTGGTGGACAATGAGATCTCACAAACTAAACACCATGATAAGAAAAGAAAGTGGAAATACTCACAACATGAAAGTAAGCTGTTTGCATTACTCTCTTAATTTTTCAAATTTCAAAATTCTGCTTGATTTGTGTTTAAGTGATTGGTGAAGTAGTAATACCAGCATTTTGGGGAATCTTCAGACATAAGTGTGAGAGACTCTTTCCTGCCTCAGAAAAAAATAAAAAGACAGGCCTGCCTCAATAACAATTTTCAGCAAGCACCCAATCTAGCCACTTACAGAATCTCTCATATGAGGCCTCAGTATCTGAAATTGCATTACATCTAAATGGAATAACCAATAAAACATGTCACTTTGCTCTGGTTCTTTTTGAGGATGACACTAATTTATGTTTCCAGAATTCCAGTTACAACGCTAGACCACAATTAACCAATGATGCATAATGAGAAACACAGCCTAGTTCTACCGAACAATACTGTTAAGAACTTCCAGAACAGCCTGTGTGTGCTGGGAATATCTAAAGTGTCAAGGACATAACATCTACAAGCCTCTGACAGGCTTGAGAGATCCTAAAAATAGGTTTCGTCACTCTTTTCTTGCAATTGTGCACTATTTGGTATGGTGCCTTCAGCTTTTGTTGCAGTCAGGGAATGTCTGAGAAATTCTTCCCGGGAGTACCTAAATTTTTCTGCATGTCTTTAGTAAGTATGGCTGGTCAAAACCAATTCCTGTTAGAGAGAACTAACACATAATTCTATTTTAAGGAAATGCGAATGGTTGAGGTCTTTACTGAACATCTTTCCTTCACAGAAGGCACAAATTGCATTGTACCATTGGCAATAACCAGTCCAGGTAGAGAACTTAGCCCACATAAAAGATTAAGGAAGAAATCACGATTCTGATGAGGCAACCAAAGTTCTAGTTAGTTTCCAGGATCAATTCTTTGACCAAATCTTTCTTTCTCTATTTTTTTAAAGGAAGAGAGATGAAGCATTACTTATTCTTTAAAAATACTTAATGTAATATGTAAAATTAATATAGGATTTAAATAAAAGATTTTAAATTTTCATTGAAAACACCTACACACTGATTTTTAGATAAGCCCTGCTCACAGCTTCTCTGGAAATAAAGGCATGCTACAAGAAGTCCAAAATGCTATCTTTTCTGAACTATACTTGCTTTAATGCTCAAGATCACATCTCTCCTTCCAGTGGCTTGAAAGCATTAAAATCTACTATTTATACACAGTTTTCCTGGTTTCAGCTGGGATAGAGTTAATTTTCTTCCTGGCAGTTGCTGTGTTTTGGATTTAGTGTAAAATAATGTGATAACACACACTGGTTTAGTTGTTGCCAGGTAATGTTTCTGTTCACCCGGGGTAGAGTTAATTTTCTTCCCAGAAGCCACTATGTTTTAGAGATCGTATGAGAAGAGTGTTGCTAAGACACTGATGGTTTTAGTTGTTGCTAAGAAATCAAGGACTTTCAATTTCCTATGCTCTGCTAGTGAGCAGGTCTACAAGAAGCTGTGAGGGAGTAGAGCCAAGCAGTTGACCCAAGCTGGCCAAAGAGATATTGACTACCAAGTAACATCATGCTCGGTATATAGACAGGAAGTTGGTTGAGGGCCAGGATGTACTGCTTGGGGATCGCTGCTTGGTGATGGGCTGGGTATCGGTCATCAGGTGCTGAGCAATTCATTTGTTTTGTATATTCTACTATTATTATTATTATCCTTATACTGTCTTCCTTTAAACGGCTTTTATCTCAACCTATGAATTCTCTTTTTTTTCTCCTTGATTCTCTCACCCATCCCACTGGGCAGGGGGAGAAACAAGTGAGCAGCTGCATGGTATTTGGCTGCCTACCAGGTTAAACCACAGCAACAGTTAATAGAGTAGTTCCTTTAGATCAAGTAACAAAATCAGCTTTCTGAGTCCAAAGCTGGTAGTGCTTAGTAAGTTCAGTCAGTCTTTCAGTATTTCTGGACAATTCAACCATCTCAGACCAACAGTAACAAGATGCAGACTCCCAAAGGGACTTTCTGCCCTGTCACCCTAGGCCCATCTGAGCTACAAGCCCTGGTGCTCTAAACACAAGTGCCCTTGAAGCACAGTACAAGATATTAGCTTCTGCTGGACCCAGACACAGAAGGACACCTGTAACCAACAAGACAAACCAAACCCAAGCTGACATGCCTCCACATGAGCTGCTCAGGCAATACTACCTAGATCTGTGGGCTCTTGGAAATCATCTCAACTGCAATGAAGAGAAGAACAGACGGATACTCTGGCTGAGCAAATAATGCTGGTCTCCTATCTGCTCCACAGAAGACAGCTTTGGACTAGTAGTTCCAGCACAAAGCTATCCAAATTGTGCATGTTTTGGCTGTGCATAATGGTCACTCAGCTGTCTTCCCTTAGTACTGCATTATCTGGGTTTTTCAAGGTGTTTCAGCTCCGCTCTTATCTTGTGTAATGGAGAATCAACTATAACATAGAATCATGATAAATGCTCGTAGAAACATTCATAAGCCACATACTGCCTCTTGCTGTAAGGCAGGGACAGTGTCCAAATACAGCAAGAAATGTTATGCATACGTGCTTTGAAAGGAGTAAAGTAACAGACCGGTCTACTGAACTTATCATTAAAACTGGATGTTTGGGACAGGAGCATGTGCGGATATAAGTGGCCATGTGCCAGCACATGCTGGCATGCATGCATGTGCACAAGCTCATATGCACCTATTCATGCTTCCCCAGCAAACGAATTTTCTCAAAAATAGCTCATTATATTGTTAATTGAATTACACCGACAATAACTAACCATGGCAACTGCCAAATGTATAAAAAGCATACAAACACTCCTTTCAAAGCACAGTCTGTGCTTGAATCTGCTTTTTCAAAGCTTGTATGAAAACAGCGGGATGAAATAATGCAAGCCTAATTTGTGAAATTCTGCAAAACAGAAGGAAAGAGTTGAATAAGCTTCTGAAGAAGCTACATTATAGAAGAGATTTTTTTTTGTTTTAAAGTCAAAAGCATCATCCTGCAATCCTGTCTGACTGCCTGCATAACACAGGCCACAGAAATACACTCAGCAAGTACGGCTATGAGCCCACACCTTCTGTTAAGATATCATGTATTGTTTAAATACATTAGAGAAGAAAAATTCATTCACTGCAGAAGTCTTTTCCAGTCTTCTCAGGCTGAGAGCTCTAAGTCTCATTTTTGAACCCTGTGCAGCTACTTGGTACATTGATGGGGTACATATGTTACTAGGTAGCTAATTAATATGCATGAAAACCAAATCAGTCATAAAGTGACACTACCAACAAGCACCAATAGTATCTACTGCAATACAGAAGATGACTGTATAACCCAATTTTACTGTGCATAAACCATAAAATGCACTAAACATGTATTTACATATGCTTGAATATTTGCCTAAGATATTTTATATAATAAAAAAAATCATAATTTTAAGAACAAAGTATGTAAAAAAAAATTGAGCCATCTATATATGGTCCACAACAAAACATACTGAACAGATCTGCATGGAGACTGTTTTCCTCTCCACACATGGCATCCTTTTTCATTAAATGGAAAAATTTAAAAACTTGCCAGTGGAAAGGGAAGAATTTAATTTAAACTTTCATTAAAGAGCTTGCTTGCATAGCTAAGACTAAGGAGGCAAATGGCTAGTAGTCCTAGCTGTGTACACAACTATGCAGCACACAGTAACCAAAACAAATTAATAAATAAATTAGTAAAGGAAAAGGTAAAGCTGACATCCTTGGCCTCTGCTCGATGTGCTTATAAAGCATGAAGTAATTACCTACTCTGTCACTTGGGATGAGAGCATCTTTATGCACCATCATGAGATCACAGATGCCTGAGAATATAACAACTTAGCTTTTCTAATTCAGCATTATTCCAGAGTTGGGCCCTCACTTATCATAGTATCACAGTATCATAAGGTTGGAAAGGACTTCCGAGATCATCGAGTCCAACCTATAATCCAACACTAACACCAACACTAACACCATCATCTAAACCATGGCACTCAGTGCCTCATCCAGTCTCCCCTTAAACACCTCCAGGGTCGGCGACTCCACCACCTCCCTGGGCAGCGCATTCCAATGGCCATTATTCTTCTCTAAAACCAAACCTATAATTTCTGGTTTGCAATCCAGTCATCATCTCTCAGCTGCAAATCTTTCAAGTTTGTTTTCTGGCGTATCAGAAATATTCAGAGTGACAAGGCATTTAGAATTGGAAAGATTTTTGGTTTTTTTTATGAAGTAGGCTGAATCAAATTAAAAAGGAAAAGAAATTTAAGAATGCTTTACTATGATGGAGTATGAGGACATCACAAGCCACAAGGCACTCCCGGAGATTTTCCTGAGCATTCAAGGCATTCAGTATGTTAGCAGGTAGTAGACCAGATGCTATTCATATTACTTTTGTTGAACTAACTTTTTCACACTATTAGGAGTTCAGCAAAAAATATTCTTCCCCTCACCAGCATCATCAGCACTATCATCATCACACCACTGCCACCAATTCAGAAAGTTCAAAAAGCCTAAGAAAGGAATGATTCCAGGGTATCAGTATACAACACTCCTACGGATCTCAGGCAAGGGCAAAGCTGTCAAGACAATTTATCCACCTACAGATGATTTCCTGCCACGCTTGTTTTCCTGCAGGGCATTCAGCCAAGGGCAGGGAGTAGGCTCTTGGAAGATGAATTGTTCCAGCATCATCAACCAGCTCCTGGCCACCATCCTTCCCTGCTGCCGCTCCCTGTCACGTGGCTTGATGCACATCTATTACATGAACAACACACAGGTCAGCACTGTGAAATGATGGATGCAACCTACAGGCTAATCTTGGTATGGAAAAATGTTCAGTCCTGAAGGGAGAACATGACCTCAGGCCACGAGTATATACAAAAAAAGAAAGGGCATCGCTGCGATACCAGCACCAACAAGAAATGATACAGCTTTTGGATATAGGCTTTTGCCTGCTTGGTATGCCATTGCCTGCTCTTCTCTGAATTCCTCACACTAGTACAAGCAAAGAGAACAAGCAAAGGGAACAAGCAAATCTCTCTGCAAATCAACAGGCTTCAGCATCTATTCATGATACATTTGTAGGCAAAGTCTTCTCTGGGAATAAAAGCAAACAGAGAAGGACTTCATAAATCTATTAAGTTTGCTTGCTTAAATCAATTAGTGGGAAAAAAAGTTTAGATTGCCACAGCTTCAAGTATAATTCACTTTACTTTGGGGATAACTAAAGGCAATCTCCCAATAGGGCTGGATAACACATACTTGCTTATTTAGGGCAAGATTACTTAATAGTAACCTCAGTAGTACTCAGGTGAAAGGCTCATTTTTGAGAACAAGAAGCAATGAAAATGAGTAAGGCCACTATTTCTCACACTGCCTAACACAATTACACAATAGCTGCTTGTAGAACAGTCAGCAGACTTTCATCCACCTGCACTGCTCCATTCAGAAGAAACATCTTATCTCCTCTCTTTTAGTCTCTATTAAAATGTTCCTGTTAAAGCTAGTAGGAGTGTAAACATAAGGAGAAGAACTGAAATTCAAATCACATAGGCAGCTCTTGCCACTCACTATTTTGAAAAGGCATTTCCTGTTGTTCAGAATTGCTTTCCTATATAACATTCTGCACTAAGGGAAAATGGGAATCTCCTGCTATTACAAACATACACCAGAGTTCTACCACAGATAGAAGAGACACTAAAAAAACACAATGAAAATTGTCTGGCAGTACACCTCTTTTGCATCCAGTGTTAATGATTTTAACTAAAGTCTGCTTTCCTTAAATACTTTTATCCAACCTCTGCCCACCTAAACCGTTACAGCTTTCTTAGTGACTGCTCCTCAGCTGTCTGTTAGCATTACTTAAATGAGTTATCTGATGTAAAAGCACTGGAGTAAATCAGCAGTTGAGGGCGAAAATGCAAATTCTGTGGTTATCAGAGGAAACAGAGCAAGGCTGTCTGCAAGCCTTTGCATGCGTATTGGGATGACTCGGTCACTGAGGCTTGGCAAAGCTCTGTCACATCAGGCCCCAACACACTGTGCTCCTTCATTCTCACAATTAAAGCTCAAGATGGGGGGTGGGGGTTTAAGGTGATATGTACATATCTAAACAGGTAGGACAAAGCTCACTAGCTGCCAGCTACAGATCCTGTACTGGGGTCCTGGGGAGCTGGGTTTTAAAACAAGAGATCCAAAGCGATATAGTATCCCTGTAGTGAGGAAAACTACTCAATCCCATCCATGATTCATAGATACAGAACATTACTCACATAGTTCCCACTGTTTGTATCTGGACTCTGGCTCTCCATTGGACTCCTATTGTTTCTGTCCAGTCTATAAATTATTTGTTTTAAGAAAGAGAAAATGAGAGCAACTGAAAAGCATAATATCTTGAAAACCATTCCTTCTTCATAGCCCCAAAAAGGCTTGTTTCAACAGCTTCACAGAAGTACCATCTTAAATTCACTATTTCATTCATTCAGCGTAATGCCAGCCCCAGCGTTTCTCTCCTCTCATTCTCTCCAATGGTTGCAACAGATAAACAAGCTTTAGTTATGGTTCACAGATTGTTTGCCACATGCTCTTCTTCATCACAATTTCCTTTCTAATGAAGGTTTTGACACTGGTAAAGTAAATGATAATCTGCTACTCCACTTCTAATTAAGCACACAGAGCTGATAGTGATAACCTTAGCATCTCTGCCTGAGTTTTCACTTTAGAGGCCCTTGAGGGTTCCAATTCAATTTCTAGCTTCTCCGATCACAGAAGAATAATTAGGTTGAAAATGCAGGCAGTGGAATATGGCACACATCCTCAGCTGTCCTGCAGTACTGAGGGCAGGCTTTAGGTGGTAGAAACAAAATTCTGTCAAGGGAAAAAGACTGAGACAAAGGAACTTCCAACCAGCAGAGTTATAGGCAAGTTTTCATTTTAAACTTCCATTGTTAAAATACCTGCAGGCTTGCAATCATCACATTTCTTTTTATTCAAAGGTCTTGTTTTCCACCACAGAAGGGGGGTAAATTGAATTGCTGATCTTTCTCTGCTTGGTTCTTCCATACAGGATCTATACATTTTTTTACTGAATTAGCATCTTATATGTTC
Organism: Dromococcyx pavoninus; assembly: GCA_033558185.1. Lineage (NCBI taxonomy): Eukaryota > Metazoa > Chordata > Aves > Cuculiformes > Neomorphidae > Dromococcyx > Dromococcyx pavoninus. The sequence continues at coordinate 75,605 of JAUMJL010000575.1, read as the reverse complement.
AGAAATCTTAACATTCTCCTACACCTGTAGATTTTGTAAAGTTTTATTGCATTAAATATTCTGCAGATTTCTTAATTTTCCTCCCAGATTAATTTGTCATAAAGCACAACCTTATTACTCGAGGGACTGTAAAGTATGTGAAAACACTGCCTATGCATCATACAAAAAGTGGATTGAGAAGCATAGGTTTTGGAGTCTTGACATAAAACAGAAAACACAGGGAAAAAGTATAAAGTTTGTGTGTTTTCCTCTACTAGATGTGTTTCTATATAATGTCTTGAAAACTGCTGAATGCCCTGACAACTCTAAGGAGTCTTGAGTCATTGGACCTAAGTGCTCAGGTTTCCTTGGAAATTCTAAAAACTTGATATGGAAAAGCCATGCTTACAGTTCAAACAAGTCAGTACGTGCATACTGACCTCCACCTCAGCCCATATCCACAGCTCTCACCAAATTTATAAAGTCAGCAGTAGCATCAAACTGGATAGGAGACTGCATGCTGTGCTTCCACAGTTTCAGAGGAAACTATAACAGACAACAAAATTCACCACTTTTAGAAAAGGTAGTCTCTATATTCATATTGAAATGTGAAACAGTAACTGACACTAAGGATACAGTGCTACAGTCTGTATTCATTATCCTGCTTTTCGTTTACTCAGGCATAATGTTTTATCTTACAAAGTACATGTTGTTTATACTGTGGCATATTTAATAACATGCCATAAATTGGAGTTCAGGAAGAAGAAGAAAAAAGTGCAGGCAGCTCAGTGTTACTTTATGGATATTATCTTTTTAAAAGTAAAGTTTTTACTCAATCTTTTAGTAAGCTTTTTATAATTCAAAAAACATTTGTAATTCTGCATTTTTTCCTAAATACAGCATAAGCCTAAGAGAATGTAGACAGATACATCAATTTATTGTGTTACCAATAAAGGACACAGTTTTACATTTCTTCTACAAAGAATGTATACAACTAGAGGGTACTTTTTTCAAGTCATGCTTCATTGGGGTTTTTATCCTCTTCTCACGGGAAATTCCCATCAAATAAAAGAAAGACAAAACCAATCAAAAGTTTGAAATACATTAAACAAAGTCTATAGAAATTACTCTAAAGAAAATATGAGTCATAGGAGAGTTAAAAAAAAATTGTGTAACTAACTGAATTCTATGCAGAGAGGCATTACCCTTTAAATCCCATGGCTGTTTTAAGACATCTATGACTAGGAGATAGCCCTCCATCAAATTCTACAGGACTTTTCAATCAACGAAATGAATACCCAAGCTCTTCCCAGGAGCAATCTAAGAGGAGAATGTGCATAAGAACAGTGGAAAGTTTTTAGAAAAAATAACTCATTCTAGCAGGTTTTTATAAAGAGCAGAGCAAGCGAAGGCAGGATGGAAGCAGAGGAAAAGGCAATTGTGAAAGCTCAGTTTCTACACCTCAGTAGCTGATGCGAAATTATGAAGTACTAAGCAAACGAATGAATAATTTAAAATATTCTTATTATAAGGGACCATAGGGTGGAAATCTACCAGTGAAAAGGAGGACATAATGAGATACGAGGTATATTAGCATAAGAAAATACTGAGCTGGCAAAAAACAGAGGCATTTATGCTGACCCGTATTTTATGGGTCTCAGTCAGACAAAACTCTTAAGGAAGAATCAATAGCTTTGGTCAGCAGTTTTTATTTGGTGGAGAATGGAAAGGAACAGAGAAGGGAATTTTTAGTTTCCTTTTTTTTGCTGGAAAAATATGATGGTCCAGCTTTGAGACAGTGCAATAAAAAGGAAATTTTAAAAGCCAAGAATTCAAATATACCATGAAAATAATGTGCAGAAGTGGAGCTGTTCGAAGGAACACTTCTGGAGGCTTTCTTCCTTCATTTTAAATGCAAGGCATTTGTCTTGGAAATGATAAATTGAGACAATACTTTTAGGCTCCCTTGGTGCCATTACACCAAGTCATACAGGGTGACATCTCTTTGATTTTCCCTCCAAGACTTCATCATATCCTGTATAATTTCCCACCAAAAAGCTCAAAAGGGAATAACTCAGTTAATGTGCAAGTGTATTTTCCTATGTCTACGTTTCTGTTCCACATTTATTAATAATTGATGTGTTCATGTAAATTGACAAAAAGATCAAGCATTCTCATTTTAGTCTCTCACTTTGGAAAGCAAACTGCAACCTTTAGGTTTTTTTTAAAAAAGAACCTCTGAATAAAATTACTTATAGCCTTGTAATAGAAAAAAATTGAATCTTACAGTTTTGGCTCTGGTGTTTGAAATGGTCAACCCTCAGCAAGCTCTCTATGAAGTTCTGGCCTAGGCCATAAAAACTGTCTATGCTGAAATTGCACACCTCAGTATCAGAAAATCTATATGGCAGCACAGGCACTTTCTCATAAGCTTATTCAGAACTAATTTGGTCTATTATGAGGGAGCTGAGTCAAACAGCCGCTGTGAACAACCAGAAGTAGAGCATCCTGTACGATAGGGTCTGACGGCAATACAAGTCTCAGTACTCTGGCATTATCATTCTCCTTCTTTTAGACAACGCTTAGAAATACATTTGAGCAGATCTCTTGCCCATTTACCTACTAAACATGTTTCCTGCTTGAATACTTCATCGCCTCTTGGATCCCCAATGCAGGCTTGTGGTGTTATGAATAAGGAATTGTGTTATTCATCTTCAAAGCTTTTGCCGCATTTTTCAAAATCCAGTGAAGCATATATTACAGAGGAAAAAATGTAAAGTGAGAGTGCTGTGCTAACCACTAACACAGTAGGGTTGCAATTCAGAGAGGATTACCAATTCCTTAGCACTCACCGCTTTTGCAGTCACTGTGTCTTACAGTGTATTAGAGAGATTGTTCTGAAACCATCACGGTCAAAAATAGACATTATCCTGGAAGCAAAATGCAAGTCATTTAACAGCTGAGCTCCCCAATATAACGATTTACCCTGTATCAAAGAGAAAAAATGTATTTATCTTCACTTTGGTTTTGTTTAATGGTATGTCTCAGCGTATTGATTGTTCTGCCACTTCCATCCTGACATCCAATCAAATCTGCACAGCAGCTTCCACAAACACAGCTCCCTCTTACAAGGATTTGTTAAACACCCCTAGTGTGATAGCAGCAGACCATGACCTACACAAAAGAAAAAACAAAATGGTGTGAGAAAGTTCATAATGTCAGCACATATCCATGACGGTATTGGTTTTCTCACCTTTTTTCAGAAAAGCTTCACAGATGTTTCCTTATCCCACAAGAGCCATGTTGCTGATTCATCGGCATCCTTTTACCCCTGCATCCCTCCTGCTGCCTCCTGTGGTGCCACTCTAAAACCCATGATAATAAGCTCAGCAGATTTATTAGCCTGGACTTTGCTACCTATCCAGCTTCTTGTGTGGGTGTGTACCACAAGGATGGCATGCAGTCCCAACAGGGAACGAGTGAATAACAAAAAAAGTTTGAGTTAGTCAACCAAGTTATTTTTAACCATGACATATGATTGAGCTTCCTTATTTTCTAACTCTAATTGTCAAAGATTACAGTCATGGTTCTACAACCTTTAATACTATGTCTGCATATTCCCAGTTTACCTTGCAATACAATTTACTTTAACGGGGAGAAAAGCATACAATTGGATTTCTCTTGATGTAGCTAAATCACTGATAGTGTTCATTCTGGCATTGCTGCGAATGATGGGAGAACAGATTATACTCAATCTAGTTGAGAAAGCCTACATGGGCAAATTAGACCTCCAAGAACCTTAAACAAACGTGAAATGACAGAATGGCTTGATGTCATTTCACTGATTTACACCATTTACCTGGCGTTTTTCATCTGGTTTTGGATGGTCTTAAAACAAATTTACTAATTCGTGAAACAACTGCTTAATGCTATTTTTTCACTTGATGCTCCCCCTTGAAAGAAACATTTTTGAAAGATCCCAGTTCAGAAATCACTGATGTATATGTTCAACATTTTAAAGTCCAACTACAAACTCCAACAAGCTCTTAATTGAAGTCTAAGCCTTAGTAGCTTGAAGTATATAAAATAAGTAGGGCCTTACTGAGTCATGCAGAGTCCATCTCACTAAGGAAATACTATAAAAGCAATTGACTTTTAATCCTATATCTCTCACACATGCTTATGCTAAGTAGAGAGTGGGAACACCAGTAACATGGGTATTCCAGTGTGAAACAGGTACAGAGTCAAAAGATAAGACAACTGCAGAGGCAGGGCACACATATCCCTGGTTTCATCTGTTCAATGGAAACTAAAAATGTGAGCTCACATAGACAGAAGTTCAAGTATTTCAGCTCACACACAATTCCAGCAACACACGCACATCCAAAGGCGCCAGCCTGCAGCAAGCTGATAGAATGATTTATTGTCTCTGTTAAATTCTCTTGGGAACCTGACAGCTGTCATTGAGAGACGTACCAAATATACAGTACAGCATATTTCATTTTTTAAAATACTACATTAAAATTAGTTAGATTATCTGGTTAAAGTTCCCCAAAATAGGGCAATCCAAGAGTTCAAATTTTAGCCACCAAGATCCCTCTGTTCGTTAATCTTGGAACAGTCTTTAAAACTACATTCTGGTTTGTACAGTGTATCATAATAGGAAACATTTCTGTCTCTAGCTGTCCTGCAGAGCACAGGGGTGACCAGATCACTACTCATTCTATGAATATCAATTGTACACTGAAGGTAGATGAGAACAGCAACTCGTCTAATTCTATAGAATTAAATCAGGGGAAGCTGTAAGGCACTAGAAGCAGAAAACAAAACAGAGATAAGATACCAACAGAAAGAACATCAGGTTGTTTAGTAAAACAAGAGGAAAGAGGAGCTACCTACTGAAGAAATGCCGGTTTCCTCAGATGCAGATCCTTTTCCTTGGCAAACCCAGAACACAGCATGCAGGGGAGGACAATAAAAGCCCTTGAGCTAGAGAAAGCGAGCTAGAGACAAACAGCGGCAGCTGCCTAAGCAAGACCCCAACATCATCACGTGAACAGTGCAGCAGCTTGGACTGTGTCTTATGAGTAGGAGGATAAGCCGCTAACTTTCAAAGATTTGCAAGGAAAGGAGAATATCTAAGTAAGAACACAGAGACATTTTGCTGCTCTATCTCCTTTCTTGCTATTTATCTTTGAGTGAATGAATAATATACTTGTTCTTAATGGATACTTTTGGTTCACAGTCAGCCTATGTTTTCAGAGTGAAGATGTTTCTCTGGTGCGTAATACAACCAAGGTGTCTCTCTACACAGGCAGCAGCAGCTAGGTGTCACTCCAAGGAGCTCTCCTAGGTGGAGTGGAACCACAGGATCCCATCTGGACACAGGTTAATGATGCCATGTTTGTCACCATGTTTATGCATCACCTGATACTGGGCATTTCATGACAGACAACTGCCCTCAGCACATCTCACTGAAGATTTTAAGTATGGTTTTCTTCCTTCCTCTGACTCCAGCTCTGCAGTTCCTCCTCTTCTCTCACACTGACTTTGGTGCTTGTTCAACTCACAGTCACCAGCAGGCCTAACTAAACTCAGTCAGTAGTTCTCTGCTAACACAGCTAAATGCTGAGACAGCAGCCATTACAAAGAGAGATGAACACTGCACTTTGTACTTCCAGCCAACTATTTTGTGACTTCTTTCTATCTTGAAAACACTCATTACCCTGAATCAACTGCAGTTTTTGTTATTTATAGCCTGGACCTTCACAGATTTGTGGATTTTCTGTAGGCGTCTAGAACTAATTTTTGGACACCCCCTGGACACAGAGAAGATTCTTTCCAAACCATCATTACATGACAATGAATCAAATGCTTATTTTGTTTATTTCAATGGTAGCTGAAATAGGATGGCATACACTGCTGGGCCAACACTGGCACATTGCAGAAGTACTCCCATCACCATCTATGGATGGAAAACAGCACAAAGTAGCAGCATGTCAGATTTTTTCCACTTTATGCCTAATATTTAAAGATTCGGATCACTACTTCAGACATACTATTCAAGGCACTGTTCATCCTTACAAATATATGTTCTTCACAGTCTTTTTTTTTTTAAGCAGACATTACACATATGCTGAAACATGTCCCCTTAGCCACTTTTCTGTGAAGTGACTGCACAAATCAGTCAGTTTCACTGTCTTTTACTTTATCTTTTTGCTTTTAAAGATCAAAAGTCACTAACTAAAAACTATGATGACTGCATATCAAACAGGCAGAGAAGCATGACCCAGACAAGCAAAGAAGCATGAATCAGTTTCTCCTGTTAATTAAAGTTAAATTTTTTTACTTTTTAAGGTATACTTGCAACTTTCTCTTCAGATGCAATAAAAACAGGTTTAAGAATTATCCTTTGTCTGTCTGTCTCTTCTTCACTCTAGAAATCACATTTCTGTTTCTCACAAAGTGGTGACAATCCAGCCTGGTTACCCCACGTTACTGCAGGTTTGTCATGATGTTTAGGGATAACAAATTAACCTGTAATCACATTTTCAGTGCTGTTTTCTCCATCTGAGATGTCATTTACAACAGAATTATTAATAAATTTCATGACCCAACCAGAACTAGAGGATTCATCAAGTTTCCTCCTACTATTTGCAATACTGTTTAGGAATTCAATTTCCAAAAGTGATTTCTTATTCCCTTTAAGAAATGGTTAATTAAGGAATTTTTGAGTTGATACTGAAATGGCTGGAGAAGGAAGCCCAATAAATAACTTTGAAATAAATACCCTGTACTGCAAAAGGACAAGCTATCCAGGGTGTTTTGAACACTATTTAATTTTTGTGACATATTATTCAGACTGGTAAGCCCTGAATCCTCCAGTTGTTTCCACTCTGAAATGCTGCTAAAAGAGGCGCCACGAGATTCCTTTTTCACTGTCTTTCAATTATCCTGAGCAAATTTAACTTTGCTTTTAAATTCATCAGATGTGTTCTCCTATTGCCAGCCCAAAATGCTGAAGTTGAAAGAAAACTGCGTCCTTTCTAGCTCACTTGTTCAGTGCCATGGGGAGTTCTGGTGAACTGCCTTGTGCATCCTTCCTTCATGCAAAGGATGCACACAGAGCTCTATGTTTCAGGGAGGACAATAAGAATGTATGGGCCAAAGAAACTCTCTCCCCCATGGCTTTATGGATTCTGTAATGCTAAAGAGACTTAAAAGTTGTAAAAAAACATATTTCTTTCTTTACAGTTAATGGCTCTAATTGTGAATACACACAAAGAGCAAACACTGATAAAGAGAAAGATGAAGTCCAGCAAGAATAAAGTCTGTTAATGTAAAGCACAGTCTACCTTATTCATGTGGGACAGAGAATTAGCCTCTTGTAACTTAACATGATAAATATGTTGATCATGATATAAAAAATAAGTGATTATCACATATGGCAAACAATAGTACTCTGTCAAAATTTGCTCTGCAAATCTGAGATTTGCCATTTGGTGTAAGTTACAAACTTTATAAGACCATTAAAAACTGTAGGTTCCACAATTACAAGAAATTATTGTATATTTGTAAAATGATAGAAAAGGGACAAACAGCCCTTTTTCACAGTGATCTCCCATTTGGCAGGTTGCAGATCTGTTCATTCTGGGAGGGAAAATAACCCTTAACATAACAAGTTGTTTTGCATTAATTTCCATTCCAGCTGACTTAACAAGAGTCTCATCCACAAAACTGGAGTTGAGTTCCCAGTGCAGCAGAAGACTGTTTTAGTCTTAATTCAAAGATCCTGCATTATTAAAAAGCTAACAATGGCCAACTATTCAGCAGTTCTGGTCATGGATTCTTGCTGCTCAGGAAGTCACCTTCCAGCTGCAAAGAAGACTCTGATAAAAGTCATGCTGATACAGATTGTGTTGTCTAGATCAGCCTGCAAGAAGAGTTGTAGAAGTCAGGCATGGATCTGTCAGTTAGGAGAACAACAATGCACAATTACTGTATTAACAACAAGGGTAGAACTATACAATCATTTGCAAAAAGCACTCCATTTACCACACACTAGAACACAGGCAGACAGATAGCAACAAATTATTGTCCTCAGCATGGGAAAAATCTGTTAGAGCAAGTCCAGAGGAGGGCCACGAAGATGATCAGAAGGCTGGAGCACCTCCCAAATAAGGACAGGCTGAGAGAGTTGGCATTGTTCAGCCTGGAGAAGAGAAGGCTCTGGGGAGACCTTATAGCAGCCTTCCAGTACTTCAAGGGGGCCTACAGGAAAGCTGGGGAGGGGCTCCTTATCAGGGAGTGCAAGGAAGAATTTTTTTATTGGGAGAGTTGGTGAGACACTGGCACAGGGTGCTCGGAGAGCTCGTGGAAGCCCCATCCCTGGAGGTGTTCAGGGTCAGATTGGATAAGGCTTTGAGTAACCTGATCTAGTAGAAGGTGTCCCAGTTCATGGCAGGATTGGTGTAACTAGATCATCCTTTAAGGTCCCTTCCAACCCAAACCATTCCATAATTCTATGATTCTATGAAATCCATAGCATTTTTCAGATCTTACCCGCAGAAAGAGAAGATACACAGGAAGGCCCCAGACACATAGTGTAGAGAAGTGAATTGGTAAAATATCATGTTTCAACAAGAAAAAAAATGAATAAATAAATAGCAAACTGATAAAATGATATCAGGAAAATGCTAAACAAAGCAGCACTTATATTTAAATACATGCACATTCCTTTTTTTTATCCCAGACAAAAAAACACCCTGGGGATGTTAGGACTCATATTCTTCAACTTTGAGCTGATACTAAAACCAGAAGGAAATTAAGAATGACCTTGTACATATGAACTAGAAAATGATGCTCATTAAGAACCAACCCTAGTAAGGCAGTGGTAGAGGTAACCTGATGTACAGTGAGTGAGGGTTACTGTGGCCACTGGTTCAGAGACACTTAGGAGGAGCATAAGAACAGTAGAGAGAATTGTGTCAACAGAGTTAAAAATACGTGATGAAAATCATACATTAAGAAAACACTCAGCTAACATTTATTTAACAGAGAAAGGCACTCAGAACTGCTTTGTATATGAAAGTATTGATTTGATATTACTCATTAGATAACTCCTTCCCTTCCAGTTGTCAATAAAGATCATAATGCAAAGGCTTAGAATACAAACGGTGCAAGAAAACTCATGGCAGACTAATTTTCTCTCTTTCTTATTGACAGATTACATCAACTGAAATACTTCTTAATAATTTTAAATCTTTTCCTCTCTTTAAGTCAATTTAAATTTAATTAATATTATCTCCGTAAAGGAATGAGGCTTGCCTAATGCTGTTCAGCATCACTTATTCAGAGCAAGCTGCATTCAGATGACTGTCCAGTGTCCCATGACCTTGTGTACAATTTATAATCCAAATGCCAAGAAGAAAAAGAGAAAGAGAAAATAAATTTGATTTAAATAGGTAGATGGAGTTAATGAGTACAAATTCTTCTTATGTTATTATCTAAACTACCTTGTCTGGTATCTGGTTAATTATCAGCTACAGCCTCAACAGAGAGTGTTCTTTTACAAACTTTCTGTGAAGTTAAAGCCTTCTTTCTCAGAAAGTAAGAGAAGATGTATTCCAGGTAGGTTAAAACAGGAAGAAGATGAAGCCCTGAGCTAAGAGGTCACCTTACCCGAAGCAGTGCAATATCTGTTGATGTTACCTTAAAAGTGATAAATATCACCTAACATCTATTAGACACCTTATAAAGAACTTGACCCACCATATTAAAGGCTTTTACTGGTTTCAGTGGGAACTGTATCACCCTCTTTTACCTGCCCATGTATTACCAAAAATAATCTATGACATTTGTTCAATTAAAAATTCTGAATTTTCTCTAATAAATAAACTAACATTTACTCTCTTTTCACAGAAGCAGAATGCACTTGTTCACACCCACATTGCCAGCATAAGCACATACACCAATATGTAAACCTGAGCATACTTTATTGCTGAAAGTTTTATGTAAAAGGTACTTCTGAGGTGATGTTCATCCAGGTCAAAGACTAGAAGTAATGCCTGAAAACACTGGGTGGGTTGCCACACTAAAGGCTGTTCTACCATTTACAAACCATAAGATTCAAAGACAATTGAATCAGCCTCTTCATCCTGACAATCAAAACTCCAGGGCAATAATTCGTATCTAATAATGTCTGTGGCTTGCACCAGTATACTATGCAGAGAGAAATGAAATTTGGTTTGCATTTTGTCCTAGTTTTTTAATTAAACCGATATCAGATGCCTGGAGCCGCATTCTTTAAATTATTCAAAATCCTTCAAATAAAACAAAAAAAAAATTCAACCGAAATACTAAACCCAGTAAGATCTTTTTTTATCAATGAAAAAAACTCACATTCCCATACTAAACAGGTATTCATGAAAATGAACTAAAATGTGTTTTTTTTAAAACATCAGCATTTTCATATTTTTTAAAAGAGTGCAGCTGATACAGCTGTCAGGAGTATCTCTATACGCATATGCTACCAAGAGATTTAAAAAAATAGCTTTCAAAGGGCTACACAGCACATTTACTTTTTCAGGCTGAGGTTAGAGTAATATAATTTTTTATTGCAACTCTTGAAGTGCAGAGCACAGACGGAACAACTCTGTTACTTTCTTTTAGAGACAAGTATGGAATACCATTGGACAACCTGCACATTTATTCCATAAGTACAATTTTGTCTACAGCTATATTTGAAACAAAAAAAAAGCCTTTTATCACAAGTATTAATTTTCTTGATTTTACTTGGGAAACACCAAGAATGAAGATTTAGGATTACGAAAGAAGATTAAAATTGAACCCACGTACAATTTTAAGCTGATTATTGATTAGTTTAATTCACTCAAAAAAAAAAGGACAGATATTGTATAGGCAACTGGGGAGCTTGCAAATAATCAAAAACATCTCAGGACTGAGTTGACTAACACGCATGTTTCGTATTCTTTTAAGTTAAAAAAACTTGTCTTTACAGAAGGTCTTCTGAATCATGAACTACTAATAGCAGGGTTACGAAGGCAACAATGCAAGACCACTATGAAGTTCAGCACCAAGACAGATGTAGTTTGGCATGTGAACTGAAGTATCACCAGGAAGGACTTAATTGTTCCATTGACTCTTCATTGATTCCAGTGGCAAAGCCCACAGAGTGGTGAATGAGCCATAATGATAAACTGCATTTTACATCACCTTTCCACTGCTAGAAGCCAGTGTCATTCGTCACATAGTTTGGCTGTGGTACCCTTTTGTAACAGTATCGCTGCTCACAGATTAAGAAACAAGAGGCAAACAAGTCTGCCCTCTTGTTAGGTTAAAAACTGATGGCAAAACTCTATGCAGTATCAGAATAGGGTAAGATTTTATCTGCCAATTATTGTTACCAATAATTTATAGATAACATCTCCATTGGACTCTATTCCACATACTACACACAGTAAGGAACACGGTTAGCGCTGATATTCTGACAGAGGCCCAGTAGCACCCTCTTTCACTTCTGCCGAGCTCCTTGTGGAAGACACTCTGCCCACTGGGTAATCCAGGCAGTGACCAGAGGGAGGCAAAGCAGGGGACAGCATTCGGAAACATGACAGTCTTGCTAAAGATAGGCTTGATACTTATGAGGAACTTAGACCCATTAGATTTATTAAAAACAGAAATGAAGAAAGGCTTTGCACCATTTCTAGGTTCAAACTGACTTAAGACAGTTAACAGGCAAATTCACTTTTTCTAGCTGAACCTTTGAATGATGTTGCTCATATTACAGATCAGTAGAAGCCACACTCACTATCACAGCAAGGGAAAAATGTACAATCAAAAGATGTCCACTCACCATCCTGGGTGGTGTGGTACGGAGGTGTTATGCCTACTAAAAGATGGAGGGCATAACAGAGAACACACTCGCTGACTCCCTTCCCTCAGAACCTTTTAGTAAAAGGTAATTAAACTGAGCAAAACAACACAGCAAGCCTATCCATTTGCATTTACAAACATCACAGTTTGTGCTTCAGATTCCTCTTGCATTCTACAGTTTGTACAGTTCTCAGTCAGTGCAGAACAGTTATGCTGGGTTCATCCTTGGCACTTCAGACTGATGCAAAATCAGGATAGAGAACAGGAGACAACTTCTGTTGGGAAAGCTTTTTTTTTACAAAAAAATACAATCTTTTCATGAGAACTGACTTTTTCCACCAGAATAGATAGGAAGCTGGACTTCTTACACCTTTTCTGTTAACCAGTGCAACTGAAATGCTTAAGGGATATTAAAACATGGTGTTGGAAGGTAGACAGAAATAAATTACAAGCTTCTAATCTGACCTAGAATAAGAGAGTAGAAAGCAAACAATTGTGCCCTAAAGGAACCTCGATAGGTCTCCCAAGCTCAATTGCACTCCAGTTTATCCTAAGGCAAAACACTTCTTGTAGCTGTTCTCAAAGTGATGAAGCTTGAATACCCATCTTACTCAGACCGTCTTTCCACAGACTTAAATGGAGCATTAGTAGTAGAAGGTATTATTTAATGTAAATAAAGAGTGACAGTAACCAAATATTTAGATACATTTTTTTTCTATATTTTAGTGCAACTGATATGCTCTTGTTCACATTCAGCAGAAACTTTCTATACAAATATCATGACTCAAAAAGAAAAAAAAGAAGTCAAATGGTCAAATATCAAGCACTGTGCATGATGACAATAGGTGGAAAAGCAAGTTCCATAACCCTACAACTGAGAATTTGTGTGAGTAAAAGACACTTAGAAAAACATTTTTGCAAACTATTTCATCAATTTTAATGTAAATGCCTATTCACTGAAAGGCACATACACTGTTCCACTCTTCCTCAGAGTGCACAGCTTCTCAGCTCAGCTCTTTCTCCTGGTCCCATCCCTGTCTCACAGTTACAACTTCCTTGCAACTTCTCCAAGACGTACTCCTCATCGTTTCACCGTCCTCAAGTCTACACTGTGCCTTCCCATTTTGAGATGTGCATGTTTATATACCCAGAAAAGAGCATCATGATCATCAGTTGTTCTCTTATAGAACAGGCCCCAGATCTGTACTGCTCATTTATAGAAGCCACCATTAAGGTTTTACCAGTCTTCAGTCTGCAATGGTTAAAATTTTATTACAAATCTAAGTCTGCCTTTATTTCCTAGCCATTGCTTTTCTTTACACACCCAGTAGACACTTAAGAGTCCTCAACTACCCAATTTCATAGCAATGCAATTATATTTAATCAACTCTACTTGATATTTCTTTTTGATGAGATTACAAGTCATTTTGACAAGAGCTATTTTCCTTAAGTTCATGTTGATTGGCATTAATTATATTGCCTTCTGTTAATTCTTTATTAATTAATCTCTATTAATTTCAATATGCTATGTTGTTTTACAGGATGCATAACAGGATCCCCACGAGCAACAGTGTGCTTCAAAATGGTAGAGAAGTTGGAAAAAACAGCAAGAAACTGCACTACAGAAGCTGCAGGTCAAAATCAAACACCATCTACCTTTAAGTTCAGCATTCAGTCCTGACAAAGCAACTCAAACCCACAAGGCAGAGCAGAAAGCTGCTTGCAGAAATGGCTGCTGGGTGGACAGACCTGGGTGAGAGATGCAAAACAGGTGTGAGAAGCCTCACAGCACATGAGGAACTGGCAAGTATCCCTCAACAAGACAAGAGAGGGTAAATTCCTGCCAGCCTGGAAAATGCCTGAAGTGCGCTGATGTGCATTGCTGTTCCGTGGCCATATCCCTGCAGCAAAATTTCCACCAGAATACACATCTATAATTTGACCTGAAGGAACTCCATTGCCATATTCATTGTCATCTCCACCTTTTTAGCAGTCTTTGCTATTGCTGAGTAGAATTCTACTGAATCTGAGGAAGAGAGGAAAAAGAGAAAGGAAAAAAAAAAAGAAAGAAGGATAAGGCTAATTCCTGGTGCTAAATGATAGGAAAATTGATCCCACAGAGCACTTGGTGACACTCTCAACACCACTTGTGACTCCCTAGGCATACCACAGGAACCATTTAAAATACTGCTTTTTTAGCAACAATCAGGGTAACACTGTCTTGACTGATGAATTGAAAAACTCAGCATTTGACATGAATACAATTTATAATGACTAACCCAATAAACTCCATGAATGTTTATTTAAAGGTATTAGCTCACTTTTCTCTCTCACCAGCCATCATTTAGAGACTTGTTTGCTAATCATAATTTGCACATATTTAGAAACTATAAATTTTAACAAGCCCAGGAGAATTTACATATGACTCGAAGCACCAGTTTTCAAGCTTTTGGTTTTTTAACAGTGGCTTACAAATTCTTTTGAACAAACAGAGCCAAGGCAGCCTTTCTGTACAGATATACAAACAATCAGGTATTGCGGGATTCAAATCCCAGTTACTTCATGATCTAGAGAAACCCAAATGTTAAACTGGAGGTTGGTAATTGGCTAACACCCATTCTACTGCAGCCTGTATGATCACTTTAAAAAGTGGGGTTTTTTATTACACTTCTGTACTTAAGTAGCATTTATGTTGTGAGAAATACTAAAACCCACCCAAATGTTTATGTTGCTTTTCTGAAATAATATATGCTTTGCCATGTGGTACCCCTCCATCTTCATGCCTTAGAAGGTGCAACAGGATAAATCAGAATGTAGTTAGAGATACCACCCCTTCTTCTCTCTTACAAGATTCTTATTTTATCCCCCACCACAATCCCTTGCCCCTTTCAGCTCTGGCTGAAACAACCATTTTTAGCACAATGCTGTAGACCTAATCAATATATTATTTAGGTTGAAAAAAACCCCTTAACATTGCTGGAAGGCTATTCTTAATGCTGAATAAGGCTATTCAATGGTGCAGCATGCTGAATGGGTCCACAGTTTCATTAACACAATCAAACAGAAAGTGTACAGCCAAACCAAGGCAAGAGTAAGCATCTGGGGAAGCTAAGGGATAGGAATCTAACTTGATTACATATCAAAAATTGATTGTTAATGTCCTGCAGTTAATGAGCTAAGAAAGAGTCATACCGAAGCAAATACCAATGGAGAAGGAGACAAGGAACAGGAACAGCAGAGCAATAGCAAACAGTAAAATGATTTGAGAGAGATGAATGGGGAACCAGAAAAGGCTGAAGAATCCCTACAGGCCACAGGAAACCTTCAGAAGTAAGAAATCCTTTCAGAGCAGGAAGATTTATGTAATGGGAGTATTGTGTGAATCAGAGAAGATCAAACTGTTAGACATCTGTATTGGGCTCTAATGAAATACTGTTGGCCATATCACTATGAACACTGTTAATTTCAGTGTACTAAAAGTGGTGAAGTACCAAGGAAACAAATCATTCTCTGCCCATCAAAGCACAGAGGAAGGAGTTGGAAACTAAAGAGCTCTTATGCCCCTGAATCTCCAAGACCTACTTTATACAGGACAATAGAAAATACCACATCCTCTCTTTGCTCCCAAACATTATTAAAGCTCTCCTTTATGTGACCATGTTTTGTTATTCTATCAGAATTTTTGTAAAATACAAGGAATATCATGGCCAGAAGATTACAAGTTCTCAATAGCTATATATTCTCTTGTGGAAAGGGAGTGAGAATCAGAACATTCCCTGCACATTTCCAGAGAATATATGCATTACAAGATACTAGACTAGTCCTCGCACATCTGAGCACAGCTCCTCTGCTGATTCACCTGACCGCCAAGCCACGTAGCTCTCCCTAACCCAGCAACTCATCCCTCCAGCTGTCTCAGCCTTTTGTGCTGACATCCAGACTAGGGGCCTGGTGTGAGCAGTCTGTGTTCCTTCACTTCCTCCTGAGAAACCAGGGCACAGGGAGGAGATGGTGTCAGCCAGGTCTCATGCACACAAGTATAATTTAGCAGGTGCTGCAAGCAACTGACAAAAGAGTAGATTTTTTTTTCCCCTTTACAGAGAAATTCTAAGTAATAACATTATCCCCACTACTGTTCAGAATAAAATTTCAGTTGAAGGTGGGGCACTGTGTAGACTTGTAAGCTCATAAAGATGTAAAAGCAAGTGCCAGAAGACAGCAGCCTCCCCAAAGTGAGGGAAAATCGAGGATGAATAGGGACACTCTGTGAGCACTTTACCACTCTGCATTTATTTTCCTGTGCTTGCCAGGCCAGACAGTGTTGGGTAAAACTATGGAGATCCAGCTAGTCAAGACATAGTCACTGAGCAAGTTAAACAATCTCCTATTCTGATACCCATACTAAGGAGGAAAGACTGACATCAGTTTATAGACAAGTAAGCATGCTCCAGTATCATCTTTGTGTCTCAAACTATGTGGGTGTGGAGGGAATGTGCTGTTTGCAAACAGACACATAAAGAGGAAGCGCTTAACTTAAAAACCATAATTAGCAATTGCTGCTGGTTTTCTGTGGCTTGTGGGCAAAACAAATTGTGCCTAGGCTGAATTTCCTGGCTTCTTTCTATTCCCTCTTTCACTAGCAGCTGAAACAATAAGAATATCAGAACGGTACTAGTTAGCTACCCACACAGTAAGGCTCATGGAGATGAATGTCTCTCCTGTATTCATCTCTGCCAGCCCTCCGTAGAGGGAAGTCAAAGAACTTTGAAATTATACTAGCTACAGTGTAAAAACAAAGAGTGCCAAACAAACTGAGCAGTCCCAAGAAAAATTACAGTTCAGACAGGTGCAAATATTGGCCTGTTTCTCATACAATACAAACACAGGATTGGGACATGCTCTGAGAATCTGATAGATGCTTAGTCTGCTTGGTAATTCCTTCAGGCAATGCAGCAGTTCCTGCCCTCCCCTGTATTAATCAGATGTTCAGCCAAATCTCTCTGCAAATCACTGAGGGAGAGATCTTTCTACAGCCTGCTCTGTGATTTTGCAGCCCATTTTCAGCCCTATAGCTCTGGGCTTTTGCATTCTAATCCTAATCCTAATCCTAATCCTAGCCCTTGGCTAAATTTTAGCTCCCCCAGGGTCGTGGTCCACATGAGCAAGCTCACAGAGAGAAACCTTTTCACCTTGGCATGGGCTGAGTCTTCATTGCCATTAATCCACAGTTGTAGCCAACACAATAAAGCTCTCCGGGGAAAAATCCTTTTGCAGCCTACACAATCACCTGGTGCCTGAATTGGCACAGTCTGCAATGATGACTTTTTCCGTGAAACACTGATATTTAACAGATCCTGAGCATGTGAAACAGAGGTTCAGGCTGTCAATGCTGCTTGAGTCCCAGTAAAAGACTTTGCAAAGCAAACACTAATGAACTGCCATGCATGTTTCACAGCATTATCCATCCTCAGAAGTGCATAGAAAACATTAGCTATAGAAATCACTACACCTAAAATCTGAAATCTTCTTACCATCATCTTACCAAATTTGTAATCAGTTCAGTCTCTCCTGAGTATGTATTGTTCGGGTGAAAGCTATGAAAAATATATTCCACTTGAGAGATCAGAACCTGAGTCTTAAAGTTCAGATTTTGACTGTTGACTCCAGGACCAGTCCAAGCAAAAGCCAAATTGCACAATAGTTAGATTACCTATATAAGCAGTCTATTTTTCTAGAACAGCATGTCTCCATGATCTTCTCTCTAATAAGACAATGTCTTTGTCCTCTGAGATGAACACCCAGGATGGTATGGGGTTGGAGCGTGTAATATATTAGGAGATGCTAAGACAGCTGGATTTACTTGGAGTAGGTGAAGGGGAAATTCTTAGTGCCGTCTACAGCTGAGGCAAGGATTTAGAGAAGACAGAGACAGATTCATTCTTGAAGATGCACAGGTGGCAGAAGGAGAGGCAAGATACAAATGTAACATGGGAAATTCAAATTATATGTAAACATTTATTTTTTTCACTATTAGTATGGCCAACCATACAGGAACAGGAACTGAGAAATTGTATAAACTCCGTAGAGAGATATTCAACGCTACATGAGACATGACCCTGAGCAACCTAATGTAACTAGACCTGTTCTGAGCAGGGAGTGAGACTAGATGACCCACAGGTGTTCCTTCAAATCTGAATTATCTTTTGATTTTACAAACATTAGCTTTTATAAGAGGGATTAAAAATACTACTGTAGTATATTTGAGTATAAAGCTTTAAACATTTGTGTACTTGACAAATACAAAGTCAGGAAGGGATAAAACCAGATTCTGCTGTAAATTGAAGAGGAATTTTGTTTCTGTGAACATCTGGGATATGTGTGTGCAACTGCCATACTGCTAAACAAAGACCTGGCATGAAGAAAAAGAAAAGGATCTGGTTTAGTTTAGGATATTGTCCCTTGGGGCTAACATATTGTATAATGTGTTTGGGGTTTAAGTGTATTTGTTTGTTGGGAATTAAAAATAAACATAATTTTCAAAGTACAATAGTGCTTTATGACAGAACCAGAAACAAATCTAAACACAGCTATAAAATCTGCCTCCTGGAAGTACTGAAAATGTTGTAATCACTTCACAGGTACAATTTCAAAAGTTAGCTAGATGTACAGGAATCTCTACTCCAATGGTATTCAATCCTACTTAAGCTCATAAGCACTTCAACAATTTATGAAAATGGTACCTAGACTCCTGAAATCATTTCTATTTCAGTGCTTTTGCAAACCTGGTCTGGTCTCTTCAGTAATTTTGAAATTTTTATTCTAGGAATATATGGTTCTTGTACTCACAATGCAGTTGTTATTTTTAATATAAATTAAACCTGAAACTTTTAGTTTGAATATAGTCTTCAGATTCAGGTGTAAACAGCCACTCTTACACACTGCAATTTCTGAGTAACTGCTAATGGGAAAGTTAACACCTCAGAGTAGAGGATGATTGAGGCACTTGGCTCAACCCCAGTTTGAAATGATGCAAACATATAAACCGACCTATAGGAAGTGAAGACAGACATATCTGAAATAATGCCTCTTGCCTAGACCACAGCAACTTTGTAGCACAGAACTAGACACCTGTGTCAAAAAAGGGAGTCACAGCTACAGATGTCTTTCTGGTTATAATCACATAAAATCACGTATAATTGCTGTCACCTCTCCTTTCTTCTAGATTTGGCTGCTCAAGAAAACAGAAGGGTGGCTACAGCACCTGCCCAGCCCTGCTCGTTAGATCTAGGAAAGGGTTTGCTCTCTTTCACTTGCTGCCAGAGACCCTGCCAATCCCACACAGTGGAGCATCCTTAACCCTTTGCTGACATTATTCAAGCAAGGACCTATTCCATCCTTGCATATTATTTAAAGACATTCCTGTAGGTTGCAGGAGGTGTCATTTTTGACTCTTTTCAGGTTCAGGGATGTCTACAACCAAGCTCTCCAGTTTCATTGGGAAATGTACTAACATCTAGGTTACTATATAAAACTCAGGCACGTTCACATAGTACAATGATGATTCCCAGGGGGTATCTGCTATCACCTCTTCTGCATATATGTACGCAAAAGCAGGTGTCCTGGGATAAAGGTAAGCTTCATTCAAGCACAGAGATACACTTAAATGCATTTCTTATGTGCCCTTTAATGAGGTAGACTCCATCTTCAGCCATAAGAGAAGCAAAATTTTCACATTCTCCCTATTTGTTCTACCACACTACTTGTTAAGAAAAAAAAAATGTGGCGAGAACTGTGTAAGCCAGAAAAAACAGTGCTGTGGCTGTGCCCATGTTCAAGGCATCCTGAAGATTTTACTGAGACCAGATGTCAATAATGTGTAGCAAAGTCTTACTATGATGTAATATAATTTCACATAAGATATCAATGTGACTTACACACAAATCCTGTTTGTAGAAAGGATAAGACATTAGAATGACAAATGTCTTTTCTTTGTTTTTCAATAGTTATTAAATCCAATGTGATCATTCATAAAAGGCACTTTATATTCCCTACTCAAAACTAATGACAATTAGTTTACCAATCCCATTGTTTGCTCTCTCTGTAAAGGATATAACTTCTGTGAAAACCCACTGACTCCTCTTGGTTTAGGTGTGCCTTGCTTACTTTCTCTGACTGATTAATCCTGTTGACTCAGGTGTTGCTAGCTTATCAGTCCACTCTTCACAGGTGAACAAAGGAAATTTTATGCAAGGGCTTCTCCTATTGATTATGTTAACCAAATTTTACTGATTCAGATTTCGCCTCCTCTCAGCAAACCCCGACATCTTTCCAGCTAGCAGACAATTACATTACATACTGAGTGCTTGTCTGAAGTGTTTATCTGTGTTGTAGAGCTTCTCTGCAGCAGACAGCATGTTGGTGCCTGTGGATTCTCTGAATTACCAGAGATGGGAACCAGATGCTACCATAACTACGCATATAAAAAAATAGTCTCTCCCTATAAAAAAAGCCCTTGAAGGACTTTATTCAGATTTTATGAGCCATCAAGTGGAACAGATGGGATTTTTTTGGTTGGGATTTTGGTTTAGGTTTGGGGTTTTTTTTTGGCATCGGTTTCATTCCAGTAATTTTAAAACACAGACATTTGCCCCAAAGATTTTGCCTTCAGATACAATACAGTTTTTTATCTCAGCTTCAGCTAACTTCTCTTCCAACTTTATGTGTCGGAATATAAGTATGCTTTTTTCCCCACTCATATAATTTTTACTGATCTACTAGTGTCAGCAATGAATGCCCATCACCTTTGCTGACTTATACTCAACCAAAGAGGCAAAGGAAGAAGTAAAGCATTTATAACTTTAGGAAGGTTGGTCTGAGTTTTTTTAAATGATATATACTGACGTACTTTCTGAAACAGACAAGAAATGGATGGAATCTCAAAAGTACAGGAAAACAGTGCACTGCTAAGGCAGATGTGTGCCCAAAAAAGCTACAAAAAACCCCAAAGATTCCCACATCTTGTTTCATAAAAAGGCAAAAAAACCGAATTTCCAGATATTTGCAATCTAAAGAAAAATGGAAACAAAAAAAACACAAACAAAATCTCCAAACCCCTGAATTTAATCTACCAAAGCTCACATAAATTAAAAGACTTACTTGTTAATCACTCCTAACTAAAATAAGAAAACTAATTTACTCCTTTCCTCGTGGCAGTATTTTCTTATTAAGTGAGACTATTATGACTCTCTAACATAACTTCCTACATAGCAAACTTTCCTAAATTAAAACTCTTAAAATTTCCCAATCTGTATTTAACTACAGTCTTTTTTGTTTAAATATCAATTGTAATTTAAAAAACATACACTAAAAGAGAACTCTCTGCAACTCTTGTGCATTTCAGTAGGTCACTGCCATTTCATAAACATCCATGTTTCATTACAATTTTGAATTTGTCTAGATTCAACTTCATGCCACTACATCTTGATATGCTTTTGTCTGCTAGACTGAAGAGTCCTCTAGTATCACATTTCTATCCCTAGCTGAGGTGCTCTGCACATTGTCAATACACTTCTCTCTAAATATATTTGATAAACTAAAGTCAAGCTGTTGGAAGGCATGTTTTAATCATCTTAGTGTCTCTTCTCTGAGGCTTCTCCATTTTTTCAGTATCTTTCTTGACTGCAGACATCAGAAATAGACAGAGTATTCTAGCAGTGGTCATATTCCTAGCACAGAGTAAAAGTAACTTCCCAGTCTCTTCATATGTTCTTATTCTTAGAGATACACAAGACTTGCACCAGCCCTCCTGGCCACAGTGTCCCACTCTGAGCTCATATGCAACTGATTAACCATGACACACAGATCCTCTCCGGTAAGCACTTCCCAGTACGCAGGCCCCTACTCTATAAGTACAGTTTACATTCTTTACTATTGGATTTATGATATTACATTTGACACCAACGTAACACCTATTGTTGGTCCAGATGACTAAACAATGTGTTACTACCAACCTCCCCAAACCACCTGAAAGGTTTAACAGTATTTTTCCAGTTAGTGCCCTATGTCATTCTGTATCTCTACAGAATCCCAACATGAGCAAAGCCATTTCACATAATACATAATTTCATCTATTTAATGCATTCCCAATTTGTTTCACATTGCTGTAATGTATTAATCAAGAATTCACAGATTGTTAACCCAAATAGCTCAATGAAATCCACAGAGATTGCATTGCATTGGTTGTACTTTATTAACTAAACATGTAATTGCTTCGGGAAAAACATTTCAAGCCAGTATGACCAACACCTGTTTTCCATAATCCTAAACTCACTAGCAATATTTTAATTATTTTTTTAATTGTATCTCATCATAGATATTTTCCTCTGTGCCCTGGATCAATTTTATGTGCAGTATTGCTCCTGGAGACCTGGATTGCTCGACTAAACCCTCCATAAATAGTGACGTATTAGCCGTCTAGTGCTAATTCCATGACTTCATGAAATACTGCTGTTTCCTTTTCAGAGTTTGGGTGGTTTTCCTTCTTTCTAGTCCCATTCCCATGCATAGCTTCATTCAGAAGATATATGTATTATTGCCATGCTTATCAGTTATCAACATTATTTCATGAGCTCTGTAAAACAGAATGTTTCTCTTCAACTTGTAGAATTATAGGATTATTTTTCTCAGCTTTCATTGTTCAAATCTGCTTCTGTTCTTCATGTATGCAGAGAGAAGTAAAAAACCAAACACTTGAGAATTTGAGTGTATGAAACCTAAACACTCTTACAACTCAAAGATCCAAGAAATTATCTTTAGGTTTATCTCATAGTGATTTGTGTCTCACTCATGACAGGTAACAGAGGTCTACAGAAATGCCTACTGTGTAGTGTCCTATGGAGGAACCCAAAATAAATCAGGAGAAGCAAGGTTCAAGCAGGAAGTCCAAGGCTAATTAACTGACCTGAACTAAAGACCATGGGGCCCTTGGGAATCTCTGAATGTATCTTCCACATTTTAGAAATACATAGTTGGACATAACTCAGACATCTTTCACCTTGCACAACTCGTCAGATATTTCCACAACCTCCTATAGCTGAATTAAAGTAGTTCTGTCTTAATAAGAGATTGGTGCTGCTGTGGGAAAGGAAAAACATGCTGGAACTGGAAAAGGAATATTTATTGCAATGAGAAAGATTAGATTCACTTTAATTTGTTCTTCTTTCAGTAATAAAAAGCTAAAGCGGAAATACACAACTTTGAACTTTCGTGGAGTGTTGATATGCTCCATCCTGGATACGTTAGCAATTCAGCTTGCTTACAGATGGCTCGAACAAAAGACACAACATTGTCCTATTTCTCTCCATCTACTTTTTCCTTTCTAATGAAATGCTCACTTATTTCTCCCAGTCTTTGCATATAAAGAAGTACTCAGAAAAGAAACTGAAATAATTTCTGCCTAGATTTCCAGTTTTCACTTATTCTTCATTCTTTCTTTGATTCAGAAAGATTATTGCTGTAATTCTCACAACAGAATAACTAGTTTAGTTCAATTCTCTCATGACTATTGGGATAATGAAACCATAGATTGCCTCAGTAGTCATCAGCAGTAGTTTCTAGCCTGGTTATTTAAAGCAATGAGGATGAGTGATGTACAATCTAAGTGAATCTAAGTAATTCACTCTGACTGTACTCTGAAAGGATATTTGAACCCATTGACCAATTTTAACCAGAAGAAGAGAGATCTTAAAGCAATGAAGTCTCTATTGGTTTCCTGAAAATAGACAGCTGAATAGAAAAGACAGACCCCGCCAACATTTTAACTGAAGAAATTGTTGATAATTCTTTATTAAAATAAACTTGAGGAAAAAAACCTCTAGGATTCTCCAATCATAAGAAAACCTCTAAAGCTACACCCTAAAGTAACGAAATCTCAAGAAATGGATTTATAGGAAAAACTGTCTCTGTTAGGTGCAATGCTTCTGTAATTTCTTATTTCCTAAATTTGAGTTGCTCAGAAGCAATCAAACCAATACTTTGACTGAAATATGCCGATGGACAGCATCCGTAAGATAGGCATCATTTTCAATACAGCTGACCAAACAGGCGAGGTTCAATTTGCTACAATCCACCTAATCATATATACAGGTGTACTGTGGTCTCATCATTGTACAACCACATCACAGGGAGGTAGATATACAAGCCAAACTGGCAGCTGTCTACCTAAAGTTAAATTATTCGGCAATAAACAAATACTTGAATTTAAACCCATTTTCTTGTTGGAGTTTTTATACTAAGAGCAAGGAAGACTAAAATGGTCTGTATTCATTGGTAATTGTAAGGAAAAGCCATTCAGCAGTTGAATAGTTTGCTCTCAAGGTTAAGAAAACACCGAGTCTTTAAGCAGGCAGTGGAGAACTCTACAGCCAGGGTAAATCACAGCTGGAATTTCAAGGCTGCTGGGGCTAGACTGTAACTGTACTTCTTGAAACAGGAAAGCAGTAATCAGAATAAAATGTTTGCCACTGAACTACCAGGTGTTTAGGAAAAAGTCTTTTTACTATGGATTTATGATCTCTGTGAGTGAAGGTTAGTTTGACGTTAAAAACAGAGGGGGGGAAACAACTGGCGGTGCATATAATTTTCTGCTATAGACAGTGCAACTACATGAATTTGTCTTTTTCTCTCAGTAAACCAAGGGAGAGACACTATAAATCAGAACTTTTATGTCAAAGTTTAAGGGAAGCAAGAAATATGCAAAATGTTAAATCAACATGAGGTTGTCCATACCATAGTTGGCAGTCACAACTATACCAGAAGTTAGAAGATTAATGTTGTCCATTTTTACTTCCACTGCCCTAAGAGTAAATGGCAAGATTAAACACCAAGAGTCTTTGGTAACAGGTGCTGAGGGATTACTGCATATGCTGCTAGCAATTTTTCTCAATATACACGTCAGGTATAGGGAAAAGCAGTGCCTATGGAAGGAAATAGCCTCACTTCCCTTTAAGTTTTCCTGAATCAGCAGGAGCAGGTGTTCATATAGCAAGTGTTCTGGTACCTCAAAAGCCCTCTTAGAAACTAGAAGGCCAAACCTACCCTTAGGTACCTTCCCTCTTTGCAATCTATTAAAATCTCCAGGATATCACAAGATGTGTTGAGAAGCAGAAGTTACCTCTGTTTTAGCTTAGCGTATGGAGAGCAGCAGGAGTTCAGCTTCCAAACACCTAGGTAGACTTGTAGTGAATGCTGAAATCACTGATGAGAATTATGAACACACGTCCATGAAAAATTGCCTCCTTCCTCAGCAAACTCAAAATAATCAGTGCCTCAGTGCCATTTCATCAGCATTCAACACTGTTCCCAGCAATGCAAAGCATTTATCAGTACACATCATCTAAGATGTGATTTGCAGCAAGACTGGGGCCAGCACAGTCATTTACAAGTCTAAAGCTTCTTATCTGTAATAGCAGCAATCAGTGAGGTACAAACAGAGAAAGCAAACTTTAGGCTAAGGTAACATCTCAGAAACATCAGGCAAAGGCCATTCCTAACTACCAAAGAGAGGAAGTGTCCTGGTTACCTCCTTTTGCTTCAACAGAAGCTACATAACACTTAGACATTCTATAAAGCTCTTATACATGTGCATTGCATGAAGTAGATTAAGTAGATGTTTACATTACCAGCCTTTTTCTTTTTAATATAATCAGTTAGTGACTCTAGCATCTGAGAGGGATGGGCAGGGTTTGGTTACTAGCTAATGGAGACTCTGGTTACCATAAATTTTGATAGAGTTGTACTTGAGAAAATAAGCAGACAGGAAAAAGGAAGGAAAAGCACATATAAACATATTGTATTCCCAAGTGAATTTTTTAAATTTAAAAATCGAACATAAGTGATCATATAAAAATTAATAAGGAAAGTGCACGTTCACAAACTTGTGTACACAAAGTAAAAATGAAAGTGATGCAAAACACACACATTTACAGAAACAAAAAGTAAACAGGAGTCTGAAAAACTCTGGGTTTTAGGTAATATATATTAGAAACAATTACTATAATTAAGTATGCTTAGGAGACAAGACACCATTTTAAAATAATCTCTTGAGAAGAAAAAGTTTCATGGTATTTGTCTTTTGTTTTACAAAACCAGGTATTAAAAAAATGGAATTGGGATTGCATCACAGATAAACAACAAAATATCTCAAAACTTCCCAAAGAAAAAGGGAGGAAAAGAGAACTTTTCTTAGAAAATTATCAAGACTTCTCAAGACTCTGAGAATCTAGTTATAAAAGAAACTCCAAATCTTGATGGCCATTTCAATAACGACATTATTCAGTGATTACCAATACCATCAATACAAAAGGTACTGTATGTGGGGCAAATGCAGTTCAGAAAACACTCGCCTTGTGCAGTGCACAGAAGCAGGTGTAGCATATTTCAATACAGATATATCTTCAAGGTAACATACCTTTCGTAGACTGCAATTTTAATTTCTTTGTTCAATGGTGAATAAACTGTTCCTGGATAATAATTTTTTACTTTAGATTGTTCTAAATACTTACTTTTAAAACTTGCTTAGTCCAGAAAACTATTTGTTAACTTAAACATCCCTGCATATCTCAAGCGGATTACTTTGATACGTAGAATGTTAGGAGGATTTATATCCTTTTTATCAGTTATGTGCTTTGAGTCTAAGCAGATGGCACACCCCTGCACAAGTCTACTATTCTACAATATTCTAAGAGTAATTTTAACATATTTCTTTTTATAGCTCCACAGATCACTCCCAAAATTCTGTTTAAAAATTGAGGTCCGTTATCTGTATTTTAAGCCATGACTGAAAGCTATTGATCTACAGCCAATATATAGTGGATCTAATTGGCAGGAAGGTTTAAATTATTTCTGTTTACAGCATGATGCCAAATTAAATACAGTATCACAAGGTTGGAAAAGACCTTTGAGATCATCGAGTCCAACCTGTGACCCAACACCTACTCATCGTCTAAACCATGGCACTAAGTGCCTCATCCAATCTGTTTTTAAACACCTCCAGGGATGATGACTCCACCACCTCCTTGGGCAGCACATTCCATTGGCGGATCACCCTTTCAGTGAAAAATTTTTTCCTAATATCAAGCCTAAACCTCCCCTGATGAAGCCTGAGACCATGTCCTCTTGTTCTGTAATTGGTCGCCTGAGAGAAGAGACCAACCCCTGCCTGCCTACAACCTCCTTTTACGTAGTTATAGAGAGCAATAAGGTCTCCCCTGAGCCTCCTCTTCTCCAGGCTAAACAACCCCAGCTCCCTCAGTCGCTCCTCATAGGGCTTGTGCTCCAGCCCCTTCACCATCTTTGTTGCTCTCCTTTGGACACATTCCAGCATCTTGACATCTCTCTTAAACTGAGGGGCCCAGAACTGGACACAGTACTCAAGGTGCGGCCTGACCAGTGCCGAGTATAAGGGGATGATAACTTCTCTAGTCCTGCTGGCCACACCATTCCTGATGCAGGCCAGGATACCATTGGCCTTCTTGGCCACTTGGGCACTCTGCTGGCTCATGTCGAGTTTCCTGTCCACCATCACTCCCAAGTCCCTTTCCACTTGACTACTCTCCAGCCACTCTGTCCCCAGCCTATAACTCTGTATGGAGTTGTTATGTCCAAAGTGTAGAAACCGGCACTTGGACTTGTTAAACTTCATCCCATTGGAATCAGCCCATCTCTCCAGTTTGTCAAGGTCCCTCTGTAGGGCCATCCTACCCTCCAGCAGATCGACACTTCCTCCCAGCTTGGTATCATCTGCCAACTTGCTAATGATGGACTCAATTCCCTCATCCAGATCATCAACAAAGATGTTAAACAGGACTGGGCCCAACACCAACCCCTGAGGGACACCACTGGTGACCAGCAGCCAACTGGATGAGACACTGTTCACTATCACTCTCTGGGTTTGGCCAACCAACCAATTCCTAACCCAGCACAGAGCACTCCTGTCCAAGCCACAGGCTGCCAGCTTCTCCAGGAGTCTACTACGGGAGACAGTGTCAAAGGCCTTGCTGAAGTCCACGTATATACCACATACACAGCCTTCCTCTTGTCCACTAGCCAAGTCACACAGTCATAAAAGGAGATCAGGTTGGTCAGGCAGGACCTGCCCCTAGGGGGCATCACAACTAGATTACCAAACAGGTCTAGAAGTGCATACATTTTTTTAAGTTCTGGTTTCGGACATGTACCCTACACACTTCCTATTAGAAATGGATATCATCTGGAATTTTGTTGCCAAAATTTTTTGTAATCAGAAGATATGAACTCATGCAAAGAAAAATGCCACAGAGAATGTGTCAACTTTGGAAAAAATACTGCCTAAGATACAACTACCATGCAAAATTAGAAAATTACTTTTTCTTATCCATTTAAGTCCTAATGATTTTTTTCTGTGTATCGAATCATTCTTTTGCTCCACTACTAGGCATTGGCTATCCTTCATGTAGTTCACATAGTCTTTCCAGTCAGGATATTTTTATTTTGTTTGCACTGAACCATAGAAAAAGAGTATCCTTTATGCCCCAACTGCTAGCTTTCTTTGGCTTCAGGAGAGTCAATTCCCTTTTGATTGGCGTTTACTTTATATGTATAAAAGAACACCAATAACAGGAATTAGAAATAGCCTGTTACTTAGGGCTCTTACAGCAATGGGGAGCACAGAGAAGCAGTGACTATGAACTTAGATTTGCCACGTTTCTGATGAATGTTGTGCAAGTATGAAAAATCAGCCCCTGAAGTTGTGCACTCAAACTTAGGTGCCAATTTGAAATATTTGTTTCACAGTCTTTCAGGTTGACTGAGATCATTGTGATTGAAATTTCCTCTGCTAGCCAGCCTTAAGACAGGCTTTGAAGGTATAAATATTTGTGAAAATGATTTACAGATGTTTTAAAACTTGCTGCCAGCACTCCTACTGAAAGATAATCTATGGATCTTTAATCTTAACATTCTTCTTTCAACCTATTTCTTATGCAACATAGGAAGAGAATGAGGAAAAAAAGTAGAAATTCCGATCAGAGTTTTTAATATAAAGTTTTTCAAAATGTCTGTGAGACTGACCACAATTTAATCATTAAATTTAGTTTGTTCAGATAATAAAAGAAAATCCTGTTAGGCTTTCCATAGTTTAGACAGCAAGAAACCAAAATATGCTTTCACCTGAGACTCAGAAAATAATTTCCTCTTAGGGATCTTAGGGTCAGTACTATTTGACATCTAGGACTTCAGGAGGTGCCTAAACCAGGGAACCACTGCATGGCTTGTAAGCAGCATTAGGTTCACCATTCAGTATGAAGAAACGTTGTTATTTGAGTCATCTGCCAATCAGACCACTTAAAAAAGTTCAAAACTTCAGCAGAACTTTCTTCAGAAAGGCACAGAGCACAGGACAAGCAGCTTTCACTTTCTCACAACATACATAGTCTCTTTCCTGAAAGATGTCCCAGGTCTCAGTGGCACCAACGTCCTGGGTATGCCTACACAGCCTGATATGCACCACACAAGTTAGAGCAGTACCAGCAAGAGATTACTGACCTGACCACATCTGCTAGTGTACAGTTCCAGTCATTCAGTTACAGCTGCACTACTGACACAAATCAAACGTGGGTTTGCTCCCATGGACCTTTCCAAGCCAAATCTGGGCGTTGTTGTACAGGAATACCCATCTCCAACCCACTTCCTCCTCAACTAGCTGCTGCCTTTGTTTCTTACATGGTTTTGCTGTGCTTGTTCTGACAAAGCCTCTGTTGTAATGTCAGGAAAAGTTCATTTTTGTGAACTTCACCCAGATCTCCAAAATATTCAGGCCAAGACCTTAAATTGGTATGATTATTTTTTAAAACAATACACAACCTTTAAGGAAAAGCTTGAATTCTAAGGTTTTTGGCTTTAAAAATTTTCCCTGTAAGCAGAAAGATTGACCAGACTAGCTCCTTACTTTAAGTTTCAACAGAAGTCACATAATACTACACCTATAAGAAAAAACAACAGACATAAAAATTGTGTGATAAGCTAATCATTTATTCATGCATGGAAAAAAAAAAACAGTGAGGCATGAGATTCAAAGTTCTGGGGTCTCTGGACTGCTAAGTCATCAAAACACCACAGTGGCATTAACAGGAAAGTTCCACAGTGTCTTCATATACGCTTTGCAGTTCATGCAATATGCACTAGAATTCTTTAAAAGATTGAAAAAGGATTCTCAGGAGTGGAAATGAAATCTGTGGAGCATTCAGTAGAGTTTTGTATACGATATTCACCATCTCCTTTTTCAGTAAGGCACTGACTCACCTCCTTATCCTCTAGCTGCCAAATCACACAGGGATGGGGAACGAACGTGGAAAGGATCACCAGCATTTTTTCCAAGAATAGAGGTAACTATAGCTAGAGCTTATCCCATGCTGAGAAGCTGCACATCAGTTAGACATGAAACTAACATTTTCTATTCTTATTTTGCCTCAAAATAATAAGTTTTTTTAAAAACCTGGACATTTCTGCATTTCATTTGAAAGAAAAGTGCCTTGCTACATTTACAACAGGAGCATTGTGTGGCCCATTTAAGCTGCATAAAGACATGGAAAAATGATCCCTAGAACAGATTTTTCAGGCTACTTTCAAGATTATCTATATTCCCATTAGGTTTAATTAATCCAAATACAACTATATCTGATTTCAGACTGAAGTGGGCTTTTGTTCAAGATACACTGTTACACTTCCTGACTACCAATAGGAAATAACTTTCAAGACCACCATTTAAAAAGATCTCCTCCTCAAAAATGTTTTAACTTTTTTGAGGCCTAAAGAGAAATGTTTCATGTTTAACCTTTGCCCTGAAGCACTAAAAGTTTTTCCTCTCTGAGAAAGCAAGCTTACTTTGACAGGGCAAACAAAGAACAGTACCAAGATCCCAAAAACCTTTAGGTATTGTAATGACAAGTGAAAGGCTCTAGTCCAGTTTTGACTGCTAGTTCCTGCACCATGTTATCATCATTTGAGACACTACTGAATCTCTACAGCCCAGTCACAACAGAGAAGTTTTATATAGAAGGGTAGACTCACTTACAGCACAGTCTGGCCAAAGCTGAAGTTAGAGTCCCAGAAATTTTCCCCATGTAGAAACCAACAAAGATGGGAACAAGGTTGAGTATCATGCCTCTCGACCTGCTAGAGCTTCACAGAGATACCAGGGAGACAAATGACAGAAGGCCCTTCCCTGATTTCTTCAGCAGCATCAGCACCAGCTTATACTCCTCCTTAACCACACACATGGTACACTCCTACATAGTGCTTGGAATACACAAGGCAAGAGGCCAATACACCTCAGACTATGATGGCCCAAAAACACAGTGCAGCTTTGATGATAAAGATACAAACTAGAGGCAAAAATAAGAATCCTAAAATGTCCAGTGAATGATTCTTTTTGTCATTATTTCACATTCACTAAATTAACCATTTTCTTCACAAATGTGTACTAGAAAGAAGTAAAATGGTGCTAAATAAGCATGGATTGAAGGATATCGGGGACAAAAATGAGTGATGGTTCTAAACAGAAAGGCAAATTTTGTGCATGTCATTAAAGGTGTAATTGATTGAATTCAATTTCTGTGTCAGAATCATCATTAGGAATTCATTATTCATACCTGTATCATCTAATATTTATAAGCCTACTGACAGTGCACTTCGAACAGCTTTCAGTGTTTGTTCCTTTAGAACATTGACATACTGTCCCGTGGGAATCCTGACATAACATAAGTTCTCTTGCAGCCATATCCCAACAAATGACAATTCACAGAAGCTGCAGCCCCTTTAGGTAGCTTAGACACCAGTTGGATATAGATCGTGAAAAGTGACATTTATGTGTTGAGATAACTGATAAGTCTCCTGGCTTTTCAAAAGATTGAGTCACTGTGGCCTTCAGACACTTCTCCATTGTTCAAAGCCAACTGTAGGCCAATCAATATCACTGTTGGACTAGCAGTGCATGAGAATAGAAAAATTAAAAGCTCCCAGTATTCCAGTCCTGATGTTTCTCAAGTAATTATAACCAAAAGTTCCCATCGATGCCTTGACACTTCCTCCATACTACAGCATTTTAGTTAATTGGGGTTTTTTTCCCTGATGATGGATGACTTTCATATCTGAGCCTCATCTGAGATTTGCTTTGCTTGTTAGGGAACTTAGAGTGAAATACCGTGGGACATTATTCAAATTTCAAAAGAATATTTTCTACTCTTCTACTTCCAACTTCAGCTTCACATTAGAAAATTTCCCTGGCTCTGTAATAACTTCTTACTGACCACGAAAACATTGTATGTGATACATATTCAAAAAAATAAAACAAAACAGGCATAAGCTGTTAATGACTACTCCATGTGCCACTTATAAACAAAAAAAGCAAAAGTTTAAAATTCATATGCCTGGTACAAATGACTGCCTCATATTGTAAACAGAGCACCACGTTGATGAGTTTGACAACCACTGCCTTCTGTTTTTTATTCTATAATACACACACATGTGGGTTCTTACACTTCTTAGCCCAACTTTATAAAAATGCAAATAGACACAGAAGATGCAAATCAAAAATTAAAGAGATCCACATTTTTAAAACAAGTAGTGGATTTTCTTGTTAAAAGGCCAAGCAGTGAACAACTGATTTGGATTTGCTGCTTGAACTACTAGCAGATGTTATAACTTGAAGTCTGATGCAAAACTGACTTATATAAGTGATATTAATCTAATTATACAATACCTTAAACCAAACCAGACAGTTTTGTCTTGCTAAGTACAGTTTAAAAATAAACACCCTGAACATGAGATCTCTGACGGGCCAAGCATACGCAGGAATTCACACCATCAGCTAGAAACTAACAGAGTTCTACTTAAAATGCTGTGATTTACACTAGGGATTTTGAGTAAATTTAATTAGTCTCCTGCATTTCAGCAAAGTATATTGAGAGCAAATGAATTCTCTCAGCATAAAATAGTGAAACAATGAAGAACAAATGAATTAAGGCATCTTCATAAATCAATTCATGCTAAAATATGTGCTAACCCCAATTTGCACCATGGTTAGATATTACTATATGAGCACATTCAGCAATTTTAATTTAAACTGCCTGCAGTTAAACAGAAAAGGGCAACAAATCAAGACCACTGTCATCATTCACATTTTCTATTGCAGCATCACATCCGCATAGAAGAAAATGGCAGGGCTACCCCAAACAATGTTCTGTGTCTTCTAAAATGCTACTCTTAATTCTCTTATACAATTCACTTATTGTGAGGTACTCAGTCAACATATGTAGTCCTCATGTTTGTGAAGAAAAGTAGGAGAGGAAAATCTTCCTTCCAGATTTACAGTCAAACAACTTTTTAAGTGTTCTCTTTACCTTCAAAATAAAATAAAATCATGTGGAATTACTAATAGCTGGCTCTCTCAAGGGTAGGAAGTTAATCTGAATACACCTGAGGCATTCACTCCAAAGTTTACTCCGTTTTGCAATATAGATCTCTCAGTGGAATGTAGTGGAAGTGCTGTGAAAATATCTTATTCTCTTGTTACTTCATTACTTTCACAACTCTTCCCAAGTCAATCCTCTAAGTATTGAAAAGTATTTAAAAGACCATGTTTATTTCAACTTCTTCAGTTACATAAGGATTCAAGTAGGCTAAAAAGATTATGTTCTGCAAAGAACATATTTCTACACAGAAAAATATTTTTATGGTTGATAATGGTTATTTCACTTATTAGCTGCTTTGCCCATTTAACAACCATTTTTACTATTCTGACATTCTGTGATATTATCAAATTATTAAAGATAGCCATAAAATTTTTTAAAGAACCTTTCTCTCATTGAGATTTTTTTCAAATACCGGGTAAATATTCAGCAGAAAGGGTGTTCCAAGGCTGAGTTTAGGCCCTCAGATAAATACAACAGCACGATAGGGACAGAAAACGAAATCAGAAACATTAATTTCCCAGTCTGAAAGTGGAAATCTTGATAATTTTCCTAGATGAAAGTAAAATTCAATAAAGGAGCCTGAAGGTTGCCCACCCAACAGAACTATCTACCTCCAGTTAGCTCTAAAATTAATTGCCTATCTCAGAAAACTACTTGGAGGGAACCTTCTCATTCAGGAACACACCCTTCTAAAATGTCACTAAAACAGGTATTGTTCTGGGAGTGCAATCACATTTTAACCCAAATTAACAGTTAAATAGAGATTTTACAGAAAAGGCTAGAAGTATCATCCCCATCTTTCAGACAATTGCATACAGGTGGATTAAAGAATATTTTCATGGTAATCCAGTGAGTTTTGACATATGGGTTGTAGTCTGTCGGCTGCATTTCTTCACTCAGAATTATGTTTCCAGAGAAGAAATATCTGATAATTCTTTCTTACCTGGCAAAAAATGATGCTGCCACTGAGGTGCCTGTAGATACTTCACTGGCAACATATGTGCTCTGGGAAGCAGGGAAGCTGTACAAGGAGGGTTTGTCTGCATTGTAGCGGTTCAGTGCTGCTTCATTCAGGCCCTCTCGACTAGTCTCTGTCATAAGCTGAGATATCTGAAGACAGAAAAAAAATAAGAAGTGTCATCAGCTAAAGCTCACTAGCTGACCCCTCCTCATCTAGAAGTGCCTCTGGATTGCAGATGGAGTAAGAGAGGAATTTCATTTACTACATCTTTGCTGCTTGTGAAGCAAGTTTATTGCTTCTGTCATACTAATCTACAGCACTTTAGTTCAGACCTAACCTTGTCTGCATTAAAACCAATGGAATAAATTCATCCCATCACTAGAAATGTCAATAACGTCTATGGCTTTCCATCCATATGGAAAAGAAAGAGTAAAGCGTAACCCTTGCTATGTTTTACCTCAGGGTATGAGAGACAGCTTGATATGTGCAAGATATTTATATTTTAGTTCAAGAAAAACAAAATACATTTGTTTGCCTTCGTAAAATAACACAGCACTGGTGTATTAAGTATTTTTGTTGACCTTTCTCCAGAAAAGCCAGGACACAGCAAAGGAAGGAGTCCTTTGGGATCACAGGCTATTTATCACCTCTCTGGAAAATTTGAATCATTACCCCTCACTTTCATTGGCTTTCTTAAAAGCCAATGTTTTAGACGCCTCATGATTTCATTCTTTTGATGGGCCATTTAACACTTTTTTTCCCTGTTAGGAAGCCTCATCTCAGCCTTTCATTGTCTGTGAAAGGAAGTGGAGTTCAATGAGACTTGACCCAGCTCTCGTCAAATTAACTGAAAGATCTTTATTGACTTCAGAGAAAGCTGGGTCAGCCCTTGGAAAGCCCTTGGTCAGCCCTGTGAAAGCACCTCCTCAAAACTTTGATTTCAGTTTCTTGTCTATTACTTATGTAAGAATCTACACTGGTGTGATGTCATCTATTGTACTTCATGCAATTACTAACAACTTCCCTTTCCTTCTTCCCTCATTCAAAAAACAAATAGCTTTTGTTCACCAATACATGTCACAAAATTGCAACATATGCTTAAAAAGAACGCTCCCATATTATTGCTAGTAGAGGTACAAGGCATTGTTTCCTTCCTCTTGCAAAACCTTTGCAAGAACCAGTCTCTTGTTCAATTTCAGTTCTCATACCCATCGTTTTCACCACAGTAACAACAGAACATGTTGGTGAGGCACACCAAGAAAAGTACTGGAGATCACCTTGTAGTTCTTTTTCTGCTTAGGCTTGTTTTATTTCAGCTGTTAAACATTTCAGTTATTAAAAGCAAAGTTGATTAACTGTGATTTGTATTTGAGAGGGGGAAAGACGTGATCAGGCAACATTTTTCAGACCAAACATCAAGCCACCCATTTCTTTTATTGAGAATTGCTACCCATTTCCTATGACCAAGAAGATAATCTATGAATTTATCCTTATTTTACATATTTTTAGGCCAGTCAACAGAACAAGAATGCTAAACTAGCCACCCCATTCTTTGAAGAACCAGTAAAACTGCTGAAAGTGCCCCTATTATCCACACACTAAGACTTTCTAAGTTTCTAATTTACTATACTGAATAAGAAATGCTCGCAAAAGGCTATAGCTAAAGTCCTGGACTTAAACATCTCATACTGCTCTTAAAACATGAATTTAACCTGGCTGCCAGGACATCTCCCCATATTTGCAGCATGCAGGCAAACAGACATTTTCTCTTCAGTGTTCTGCTAACCTATGTATGTCCACTTGGGTCATTCTATACAACTGAATTCACTATCCTTCAAATTTTCCTTAATGTTTGCTCAGTTATTTATATTTGCAGTGAACAAGCACAAGTTTCTACTCTACCCCTTCAAATTGTCCCAAAACCAATTTAATAATCTACCATGTTAGAAACTGCCAAGCAGACCGATTCAAAAACTCTCCCTTCAGAGCAGAGTACACTTATAAACCTAACCGCACCTTAGTCCATCCTATTCATATATCTGAAATCAGGCATGGACCATCATCAAACAATTGCCATTGCTGACAGCATCACCAGGAAGTGCTACTTGCTTCCATGTCAACCTGACAGCAGTCAAGAAGCTGATGAGTTGACTTATCTCAACTGCAATCTCAATCGCAACCATAACCTCCCCATCATCTGCCAAATAAAGATTTGCAGCTGAAAATACGAATTCCACAGCCAGTGCAGCACTTTCCTATTGGTGTCAGATCCCCTGAAGTGACAGGTTGGTGAGACTTGAGAGGTGTTTCAGCCAACTGCAAAACAGGAAAGGACTGGTGTGTCTTGATGTTTGGAACACCCCACAACCATCCATGACATGGGCATAAAAGCAGCAGCTGAACGGTTTCTGTGATTATAGAGACATTCAGGTTATCCATGCCCATATCCGCAAGTCCTATTGATGTGAACAGCACAAAAATAAAAATAAAAAGCCTTAAACTGATTGTGGACGTTTCCTGAAAGATATTACTTTCAAGCTTCCTCGAAAGCTGATTAGTTGTTTGGTCTGTGAGTTTTTGAATAACTAGTTCTTGAATACAAGCACTCCAAAATAATCAAATACTCACTCGCTCAGAGACATGAGATTCTTTCAGAAAGATGTAATTATAAACCACTCCTCCTCACCTATTCCCTCAGAAATAGACATTATTCAGAAAATGGAGTGTTAATGCTTTTTAATAGATGGGGATGAAGATCTTATAAAGCCTGTATTTAGATCACATTTTCTTATACGAAAACACAAAGGAACTCAATAACAAGCTATAACTAATCAAACTTATTTACAAATTCTGTATTGGTGGAATCCCACACTAACCATAGGACAGAGAACACAGATAAATAATATTCATTTTAGGGTTTGCATATACCATGGACAAATGCATTATGAGGTTTCCTCTGTGTAATGTAGGCTTTTCAGTAGTACTGCCATTTGGTTGTGTGCCTATGCAACAGTGCAAAGTAACACAGGGACAGTGAGCCGGTCAAGCTGCAAGCTGTAAAACATCTGTATGGTACTGACCACTAGAGTTTGCAGGAGAGGCAGTCACTCTCTTCCTGTTCATTTATACAGCTTGCTTTTCTGCAGAAAACAGGAAGCAACTGTTGACATTTATATTCATGTATTATCTGTGAAAAGTCAGATTTCAGTGCAAACAGTGAGCCCTTCCAGAGCTGCCCTGGATGAACACTCAGAATCGGGTGTGTTGGTCTTTTTTGAGCACCTTCTCAGTCCTAAGGGTCCAGCACCATCACCTTGTTTTGTTACCCACACCACTACACTTACTGGGCAAAAATCCATTTCTCAGTGTGAACTCTCTCAGAACTACACACCCAAACGCACGCACTGTCTCTCCTTGAGTTCCACTGATTTGCTGTTTGCCTCAGCAGGGGCACTTCTTCAGTGACAGTGTATTACAAGGATACCAAAATGGAAATATACTTTAATTTACCTAACACAAGACATATAGACAAATAAAGACAAAATAACAACCATCTAAAGCCACAGTCCAGGAAGGGTTTCCAGTTTTAGCACACACTTACTTTCTCTGCCAAAGTGAGAATTTTTCAACAGTGAAATGTCTCCAGAAGCAAGAAAAGCTGAAATATCTCCCTGAATTTCAAACATTCCACTGTTCTTTATCTGGCAAGCTGGCAATATCACTTGGTGTTACACAGTTCAAAGGCCACAGAAGTACCTTGTGATACTGTAACATTCAACCTCAAGCAGAACATCAGGTTTTGCTTGAATTATTTCCTCAAGTCACTCTGCTATATTTTCCTTATATCAAAGCAAGAACAAGATAACAAACTAGAACCTGATATTTAATTATGGAATTGTCCCTTTAGTTGTACAGCCAGTGGAAATGAGGGGCAAAGACAGTGCTATGACAAATTCTGGGCCAGGCTTGGTGCCTTTTTTTACATCTAGTAGTTAGAGTATCACTTATCGTGCACAAATTTTTACATCTGGGTCAGCCCACAGGCTGAGTACCTCACTAGACACATGCCACGGTATTTTACTAATAAATCCTCAATTATTTGCAGAGCTCAATACATATATAAAGAGAAGTGGGCAAAAAGAAGTCAAGATACAGAGACTTGTGACTTCAAGTCAGTTCTATTGCATTTCTTCTTCTGCCTCATAAATTGGAGAGCTCAGAAATCATTTAAACTGTTCTAAACTGAAGAGTGGGCTTTGGAGGCAAATCTTACCATCTCGTTTACTTTGTGCTTGGGCCACAGTACCAAATCATCCCTTTGTCCTCTAACATTACTCGCTGAAGTTCACACATATACCAACTTGAGTAACACACCCAGGATATATTGAGCATTTAAGGAAAAATAATCACAGAACAGACATTTACAAAGCTCTTACAGAATTTATTTTTTCCCCATCCCAGTTCAAAAGACACAGTTGAACATTAACTCGGGATTGTTTTTTATTTTTTGCCTCCCTCCCCCCAGTAATGCATGTCTAGCAGGTATAGTTCACATAAATCTGCCTCTTCAGTGTCACTGTCTCTCTCACTAGACATTGTTTCTGGATTTAATGGGGAAAAGAAGAATAGATTCCTCATTTCTCTTTCACGTCTCTTCTGTACGTGCCCACATACCATAAACATGAGGTTTAAGATTGGTTAATGGGATAAATTTTGAGAAATTCCTTTATTGAATTGTTGGCAGCACATCACTGGATAAGCAACAAAAAGACAAAGCACGGAACAACCCAACCCCAACCTTTCATGCTTCAATAAAAACCTTTTAAGTGCACATGGAACAAGACAGATGTCCCTCCCAAGCCCCCTTTTTTTCCTCCTGTCTCAGAAAGGAACGCATCCACTAACCTCTTCTTACCAAGAGCTGGAGTCATGATTTAAATTCTCTACTTCATAGGAAAAAGATGGCTCTGTAGTTAAACTACAGGTGTCAGCCAGGCTAGATTTTCTCCCTATTCCAATTAAACAGTGCGTAAGACTTGCCATTATGCAGTATGAGGTTAATTATATTTATGTAAGGGCATTTTACAGCCAAGCTCATTAATGTTTCTAAAGCTCCTAACTGAGGACTCCCAACTGAAATTACTGTACAAATGCAAGTCAGCATTTATGAAAGATTTGAAACATCCCTTGCTCTGGAGGTAGTGAAGCATTCAGGAACACCCCCAAAAATCTAGTTAATGTCAATGACCAATAAATGAACTGGATGCACAGATACGTATGAAATATATCCATGTCTGAGGTTAAATTCAAGATACGAATCTGTGTCCAAGCTCACTATAAAGCAATCCTCAGTGTCCACAGATCTTAATCTTGAGAGAAGTTCACTAGCAAGAAGAAACTGAAAATAGAAAGCTCTCTTTCATAAACACACACACACTCATGAATGACTTCTTTGGCAGCCCACTCCTGATTCAGAGAAGTGCTGGATTTTCCACCCAATAAATACTGACGAAATTACTTCCTGGCTTATTTTAGACAACAAATGTCTACATTAACCAAGAAAAAGCTTCTTCTGAAAGGGCCCCCTTTAAAAACTGTGTGAGGGAAGCTCTAAAGGATACTTCTCTCAAAGCTTTAGCACATCAAAAACATCATAAATTCTTATAAACCTGTTTAGAACACAGACTTTGCAGCTTAATTTCCAGTTTTCCATTACGCAAAATCAGGTATTCTGGCTCTTCTAAAATATTAAACTTTTACCTTTGTCAAACTCCCTTCGGCTCATCAGAGTTTATTCTCTGTTATGACAAGATAAAGTTATTCTTCCTGTTTTGCTCAAGGAGCCTAGTTTCTGGTCTATGGGAGTGATGAAGCAAGAACTCAGAGAGGCATCTCACCATATGTCATTCACCTGTGTCTTCCTTCTGACACATGTATTGAACTAAATCATTCCCGAAAACTAAGGAAGTCTATTTTTTTCTCCTGACATACTCCTACCTACTCTTACAAGTTGAGGCAAGAACTCTAGTTTACAAATTCATTTTGAAAATTCAAAGAATTCTTCCACTTTCTTTAGGGTATAAGAGTTAAGAGTTCACTGTCTGATGTGAGAGTGTGGTGGACTGCAGAACAAGATAAAAATTCTAAAACTCCAGTAAGCCACAAGCTTGCCAGGCACTACAAATTTCAGAGGAATTATAGTAACTTGCCTATAGAAAGCATCAGCAGAAAACAAACAAAGCAGGAGCTGACACTTCTTTAGTCTCTTCAGCAAAAGAGAGTTTAATAATGGGAATAACGAAGTCCTACTGCACCCACAAGAGAATGTATGGTGTTCTTCCTAGAATTTGGCTATTTCATAGAAGCCCCTCTGTAAATACTGGCTCCATCCCTTTTGCTTAACGCCCAAGTTATGCACACATTTTGGTGCAGTAACAAAAAAAGGGCAGCAAAGACTTATCCATGGTAGCATTCAAAGGACAACGTGATATCTGGGATCCACTGTGCTGAATGCCAGAAAGAAAAAGAGAGATGTGGTTAATTTGACATTTACTATACTTCAATTTCATCATTTGAGACTGTTGTTGGGAGAAGTTAGCATGTGAAAATAGGAAAGAGAAATACTTAACAGTCAGTTTCAAATGTCATTGTTAAATACAGCTTCAAATGCTTTGATGTAAATCTCTCTGGTAGAGTTTACTGAACTGCCAGTAAAATTAAGCAGGGTTTGGGGGACAGAGGGAAAGAGAAATCTTGTACTGCCCACACAACTATCAAATCAATTTTACTGCATCCTTCCCAGGGCAAAAAGCGACAATTACACCATTCAATCAGAGCAACTTGAAAGTGATAAGGATTTGCTAAGTCAGTCCTCTTTAAAATACCATGGAATACCAAGGACAAGCTCCACATCTGTCACAAAGCAGTCATTACAACAAATGTGACATTTAAGGAATTATTCAGGACAAAATTCACCTTTTTAAGAAATTATTTTGAAACAGTGGCAAGATCTTGTAGCTAAAGGCACTGGCATAACCTTGCAGCATCTTGCTATGTCAGGGGGGTTGGATCTAGATCATCTTTAAGGTCTCTTCAAACCCAAATCATTCTATGATTCTATGATTCTGACCTTTCTCTCTCACAGCAGAATGCTACACTGCTATTCCTCAAGATCAATGCAACTGCTGATACAGACACTGTGAGAGTAAGAGCAAGACAGCAGTTCCTGATAGTCCTTTCCTCTCAAAAGAACATGTTCTGTGGGGAACAGGCTGAAAATGGACACGCATATGGTCTGCTGCACCCAATCTCTTTCTTGGATGTAGACATACTGCATCTTGCTTAGTAAAGGCAACTCACTATTCATTGCGAATACTGAAACTCTAGGGAGAGTCCTTGGGCATGCCTTGCTCCTGCTTCATGCACACAAAATCTGAAATATTGATCTAGCAGGAGGGGTTACTGTAATGGCACAGATTTTGTATTGAAACAAAAGACAGTGGACCTTTAAAAAGAGTGAGGTTTTTCAAAGGCAGAATCACTGGGATGGCAAGAATGCTGATTATGCTTTGCACTTGACAAGGAAGAGTCAGACTGTATCTAGTAAAAACTACTTTTACTTAAACATTATTTAGTTATCATGACGGCACCTAGAGCTTAATTACAACCTCCA
Organism: Dromococcyx pavoninus; assembly: GCA_033558185.1. Lineage (NCBI taxonomy): Eukaryota > Metazoa > Chordata > Aves > Cuculiformes > Neomorphidae > Dromococcyx > Dromococcyx pavoninus. The sequence goes on along the minus strand of JAUMJL010000575.1, from coordinate 33,592 downwards.
GCTTCCTACTGTCCAAAAGAAAGATGACCTTTGACTGCTGCAGCCACATCCCATAAACAAGATAACTATTTAACGCTGATCCAGTGCAACTCTCAGCACAGATGAAATCCCAGATTGCACAGACATAGGTGCATCAAAACTGCTAGGATAGAGTTAGTTTCATCTCAGAATCAAGAGCCCATATCATTAAATAAATATTTTACAACAAATCACTTTATGTCTCAAGACCAGCTACTTTAGAAGCTGATCAGACATCCAAATAAAATGATGGATTTCTTCAAAATTTTCCTTTGATTTTTCCTCCTAAGAGTTCTGCCTTATGAAACAGTATTTTTGGAAGTTATTTATGCTGTATTTTCCATTGTAAATGACACTGTTTTCTCAGCCTTTCAGTATTCTCCGTCTTACTCCCACCTATTCACTCAGCACACATTCTTGCCTTAGTTTTTGAACTGAAAAGCAAAACAAACAAAAAAATCAAAAACATACAGAGCAGCAGCACTGCCTGAAAATCTACAAGTTACTTCTTCAGCACAGTCTCCTCAAAAACAGTATCAAATAAGAATTGCAATGGCAACAATGAAAGCTTTATGATAAAACAGGAAATGTGCTCTATTAAGCATGTGACAATGGCTCATTTGCTTGATCAATAAATTCCCACACAGACCATAACTTAGTAAATGTAAGCTGATGCACATTCTCAAGGAACCTCCACCTCCAAGGCGTGAAGGATATAGATTCATTTTGATCTGGCTTAGCAGTGAATCCATTTTTCTCAGTTTGCCAGTGCCCTCCTGAACTAAATAATCCATGGAAGAAACAGTTTTGCTATTTATATCAAAAGGAATCAGTACATTGAGTCTGAAAAAGCATTGACCAAGCCTGCTTCTTGCTCGCTCATTTTGTACCAATATAAGGCAAACAAGGAGAAAGGGGAACATTAGAGTGGAAATTACATGATCTGAAGCATTCAGGACAGCAAATATCTACCTAGAGTGAATTATCATTGTACAGAAGTTATAGATGGCAGTCTGCAGGGCTCCTTTAGTCTAAGTGATTTAGCCCACAAATTCTATTTATTGGATAATACCTCATTATCAGACTATTTTCTGAAAGGTAAGGCCCCTACCTCATTACAAAAACACAACAGCCATCATAATTCACCTTCATCAATACTCTCAGGGTTTTCTGATGTCCATTCAGGTCCATCCCAGCCTCTCCTATTTCTCCCCAAGGTTACCTGAATATTAAGCTGCTGCATTATAAAACTGTGCAGCTGGAAATTATTTGGATCTTTTTCTACTATGACTTTTATTTGCTATCGGATTAGTAACATTTTACAAGAGAAAAGGCCTTTCTTTTGTGTCAATTACTTAAAGTTGATTTCATACATCCAGATTCAGCCATCACATCGTAATCCTTTGTTGCATCAGCTATCTTTTAAGACCTCATCAACCATGCTAATTGTGCCAAAATAACTAGTGCAGCAATGAAGACTGTGTGCATACTATGAAAGACGAGCACATCTGACTTCTGCCTGTCTCTCTACATTGGGCAGGAGCTAAATGAAGTCTCTCTGTGTTGAAGTGTTGCACAAGTATGCACAAGTTCAGTGTGCAGGAGTAATACGTATTTTATTAACACAAACTTTCATTTTTCTAACCAGTTACTAACCTGCCAGCAATGTCAAGACACTATAAGAAGTTCGAATCTTATGGTAGCTGTTTCCCTATCGCTAACAGCCATTGGCCTTTCACTTGTCAGTCGTCAAGAACAGCTACCAGAGTGTGCCAGCACATAGACTTAACTTAAATAGCATTATTGACCCAGAAGGTAACTTCTTTCTATAGCTACCAAGAGAGGAAGCAATAAAAAACACCATTCCTTTTTCCACACATAGGTGTATGAACCAGATCATTAGTCTTTATTTAAAAGATATTTGATCAAGTTCTACAAAGAAAACAGAAGGAGAGAGAACTACTTCATTTCCAGTATGAAAAAAAATTTGACAGGCTTAGAGATTCCCACAATGACCATTGCCTAAGAATGTGGCATAACACAGATTCATCCTACATACATAATAACCGCAACATCTGACTTCAGGGGGGAGGGCAAGGTCGGTACGCGTCTCTTACCAAGCTGCTCACGGAAGGGTACATGAGTTTGACCTTCAGGGATCTAGCAAATGACTTGAATCTGTTTAGAAACTGGTACCATTCCAGTGGCTTTTCCATCAGAAAGAAATTATGAATATCAGCTTTTCCATAAACTGCTGCGAAAAGTTTAATTATATTAGTGCTGACAGATACCACAATAATACAAATTATTTTCTCTGTGTGTTAAGTCATAAGACTATCAGTAATGTAGCTTATAAAGGGAAGACCCAGAGGGCTTGAATCTTGTGTGTGGCATGAACTTCCATGCAAACAGAAAAGGGATGTTTAGAGAGAAGGGAAAATTCTTTTAGAAGCCAGGCATATTTTGGACCAAGCAATATAGAAGCCTGGGAAATTTGAGAAAGACTGAGAAGTCCTTATAAACTCATCAAATATTCTAAGTTTGAAAATTTGTTCTGTAGCATTCTTTTCCATACACTTTCCTAAATCCTCTTCACAGAGAAATACATTTTTTAAAACTGACTAAAATTAACTTTTGACACCAATGATTGTTAATATCGCTTATGCAGATTTTCTTCTGCTATCTCAATGAAATATTAACAACTCAACACCTGAAAGGACTCTGAGGAGAGTCTTTTGTATCCTGATCCATCCTTTAGTGGAATAAAACTTAAGGTGCATGCTTAACTCTCTGTTAAATTTGTATCTCTCAAGACAGGTCTAAAGCTCCAAGTATTCTCAGCTCTTCTGAAAATCCACTGAAACCTGCAGGCAGCAAAGAAAGCTTTAAAAAAGAAATACTGTGTTCAGATCTTAGTGTCCAGTCATTATGCTAATGTGTCCCTTCCCTACATTTTAGTTTACATAACCAATACTACAACTCATCTTTCAGTGTATTACCTGCTTTCAAATAAATCTCTCACCATAAAAAGAGCAATTCCTGAAGAAGAAAGCATCTTTTCTGCTTCCCTTTATTTGGGCTCAATTCCACAAAAAGCATACTGCAAAGTACCCAGTCTCCTGTATGAAATTTAGTTCTTAAAATGTTAATATCAGTTTAAATGCTCACAATAAAAATTATATAATTGAAGGTGTACATATTCAGATGAACCATTCAGCTCATCACTTGTAATGCAGCCTAGGAGGCAGTTCGCTTTCTGAATGCTGACCAACTGACATTGCATAAGGTTAAGAGGGCTCAGGCACAGAAATATTTTCTGTGCTGTTTCACTACAGCTGTACACATGTACATACTTGGCCTCTGGCAAGGTAGTAATGATTTATCTTACAATCACTTTTCTAGAGCTAAATCAAAGAAAACATGTGAAATTATCTTGAATTCACTTCAAACTATGAACAAACATTCAGTTACCACATATTAGGAAGCTTGCTAAACATTTATCAAGCTTATCATGTGTCCCAATCCTAAGACTTAGATTAGGCTAGGGTAGCCAAAATAGGAGCCATTATGCAAAGTTGAATAAAGATCTACTCAAAAGTTACACCATATGTTCAGAAGGGTTCAGTGGAGCTAAACGTAAACACAGGAGATTGGCAATTATTTGGTCCAAAAATGCACTGAATATGTGCAGAGGTGCAAGATAATTACCACCAGACTGGCATTGCAAGAAAGGCGTTTTTAGGGAGCTGAATTCCAGCTGGAAAAGGCTCAGAACTGTAAGCCTTGCACTTACCTAGGAAACACTCTTATTTCATTCCCACAAGCAAAGATGTTGATACGTTCTTCAGAATTCAACAGCATATCCTTTCAATGCAAATACCTTGCAAGATCTCAACACCAGCCAACCTCTCAAGTCAAAAAGCAAAACAATATCGTGTTCCTCTTCTACCACAGGGAAACAGCACTTAGGTTCAATTTCCATGCTGCAAACTTTCACCTTTGCAGTGAATTGCGCAAACCATAGTCTAATCCACCATCTCACAGTGTAACAGTCATACCAAATTGTGCTGCCCTTTGGCTTTGTGTAGCTGCCTTCCCCTTTTCTGTCCTGACTGTTAATAGTCCCTTCAGGTGTTCCTTCTTTCATATACCAACATGGATATACAGCAACAGCTAATTTCACAGTTATCGGTGCTAATAGCAGCTGCCATGAAATTGTCTCATTGCAAGAGGAATCGCTATGCAGTTGCTAAAATAAAAAAAAGGCAGTTCTACAGAAGCTATGCATCAGCAGGAGGGACCTCTATAAATTTAACAAGGTTGGTGTTTCTACTCTCTTTACAATACATGAATACCTGTCCTATTTCAATGTTAACAACAAAAAAAGTCTTTCCAGGGTTTTTAAGTTATTTTATGACAGCAACAACCACGACTTTTAACAGGGATACATGAAAAAAAATCAAAAGATGCCAGAAGAGCCTTAAAATGAGATCATTATGAGACAAAACCAGTTCCTTCCTGGCCCTGAAGGTGAGCGCTTTAAGGCATAGGTTTGATTGCCTTATTACCATAGTTTGCATAGCTACAACTGTTATTAGCAGTCATAAAAATCACTCAACTATAAGCGTTTGACTTGGAAGATACTTCCTGCAGTGAATTCTATACGCGACAAGTTATGCCATTCTGTCTTCTCTTTGCTCTAAATTTACTGCCCTCTCAGTTAATGAAAGCAAAAGGAGGAGCAGATCCTCAACTGACCACTAAATTAAGCTCTGTCGGTACACACCGTAAACCGCCAGGAACTGCACCTCTCAGTATTCTGTTCATCTTTCAATAGCACAGCAAAGAGGGCAGCTTGTGAGCATCAGGCTACAAACTTGCTCCAGTACTCTGCTGAATGGGATGGATATTTCTTGCACAGCACTGCACGTATCTTCAGCTTTTTACATATACTCCTAGTCCACCTCTATTTTCCAAGCTAAACATGGTTTTGCATTTAGCTGCAATTTCTGTCATGTTTTCAATCCAAATTGTTTGTTTCAGTTGACCATTTTCATTCTGCAAGTCTCGAAAGGATCCAAGTCAAGCATGTTTTCCAGGAGCCAGATGAATATCACACTAGCTGAAGCTGATCTAGCATTTAATTCAAGTGCAAATAATGATGTTTCCCCAGTACACGCAATCTGCATATTGGTCTGCAGGACCCATCATAATCCATCTTTGCTATGATGGCTTTACAGTATGAAGTTCATACTCCCACTTTTCACCTCAGGTGAACTTTAAAAATTTGTCTGTCCATTCTCAGCTGGAATTTAGAGCACACTCACTTACAGATTCCCGTCTCTCCTGAACAGCTAAATAGGGTCAGATGAAAAACAATACTTTCTCCTCACAACTGATTTTAGATGACTCTTCATTTTAGACCACACTGAGACACATAGCTCTTTTACTTTTCTTATATGGCATTCAAAAAAAAAAAATCAATGATCATTTTGAAAGATATGAACCAGATATGCATATTTCCAAAATTGTACAGTTCGGAAAAGTGAGTAACAGAGCAGAAGAAGAACTGGCCCAAGTCTGGCTGTGGTCTACAGCCTTTTCTGAAAAGACAGGAGAGGGATCAATAGAACATTCATAACCTGCAGCACTAACAAATGGCAAACATTCCTCAAGCAAGGATAGTCTTTCAAACTCCATCAGTATAACCTATCATAAGAAATTTGCATGGACAAATAAATAACCACTTGATTCATAGAGTAATATTTTCCAGTAAAACAGAACTGATCAAACGAAGGGTAGACTCCATACAGCTTTAATGATCTTGTGTCAGCCACTTCCTGCCTAGGAGAAGGGCTGGAAAAGACAAATAAATGACAGTCATACGCAAAGTCTGTGGATCTTACTGCCTAATGTGTTGGAAAGCAGTGCACACAGTAAATACAGTCAATTATTTACTCTTTACTCATAGACACATTTCGTGTATATTTTCAAAGCAAAATTTATTCACAGTACATATGCAGCATGTTCTTCCAGTTTTTGTTGTAAATTATTGCCTGTCTCTACAGAACATTAATCTCAGGTAGACCTGTACTTTTTGAATCATCTAAGGCCCTTGCCATTTTCTTACTTTCTGCCTCCTTGTAGGCTTATTATTTCCTAATTTTTACCACTAACATCTGCTAATTTTTATTCTGGTTCCTTTACATACCACAATCACTTTTCCTGTTGGCAGCCTAAAAGACAGGAGAGAACAAATCAAACTACTTGAAAACTTAAAAGATCTTAAGAGTCGAAAGCCAGAAGGTTAAATGAGAACATCAGACAGTTGTCTGAAAGTACAGTCAAGTCATACAGCTACATTTATTTTGGTTGCATCAAAGGAAGTGTGACCAGCAGGTCGAGGAAGGTGATTATCCCCCTCTACTCCACTCTTGTGAGATTTCACCTGGAGCATTCAGTCTTGGAGTCCGCAGCACAGGAAGGATATGGCTGTCTTAGAGAATGGCACTGGTTTAGCCTAGAGAAGAGAAGGCTCCGGGGAGACCTTATAGCAGCCTTCCAGTACTTAAATGGGGCCTACAGGAAAGATGTGGAGGGGCTCATTATCAGGGAGAGCAGTGATAGGATGAAGGGTAATGGTTTTAAGATGAAAGAGGATAGATTTAGATTAGATATTAAGAAGTGGTTTTTTACTGTGAGGGTGATGAGACACTGGAACAGGTTGCCCAGAGAAATCACAGCTCCTGTTCCTGGAGGTGTTCAAGGCCAGGTTGGATAAGGCTTTGAGAGCATGATCTAGTAGAAAGTGTCACTGCCCATAGCAGGGGGAGGCTGGAACTGGATGATCTTTATTTTATGATTCTATGTACATAACCTTGAAATGGCACCTCTTTATTTATTATTTTTCTTCTTTTTCTTTTTTTTTAAAAAAACTGAAAAAACACACCACAGCAACAATGAATATACACTTTCTTCAACATTGGACACAAAACCAAAAAGTCATTGCCCCAAGGAGTTTGCACAATAAACTAAATTGACAAAATGCACTTCACTGGGGTCTAAAAATAAACAGTGATTAAAATTAGTGCAGGAACTGTTCCTTTATATTTTTTACAAGTAAATAGTGAGATTATATTAACTGGTCCCTTGGGAATGAAACAGATTTACAATAGATTTAATTAAATGCATTTAATGAAGTCCAAATATAAGAACAACAAACAGGCTCATCATCTGAAATGGTGCTTAAACTCTCATAAACCATTCTGAACTCTAATAAATGCCTCATGGTTATCTTCAGTTTTTATTTTGGCTTTCAACACTCCACAGAGAATTTTTATTTGCACATGAAATGTTCTTGATTTTTCCCTTTCAACTTGTTTACTGGGTTTGTAATGTAAGTTTCAGAAGTTACTTTTAAATCAATTTTTGAAAGAAGCCTTTATTCTATTTTAATTAATTTTTAATGGAGCATTATGGACTTTTTTTTTTACTCCATAGTGACATGCCAAAAGAAGGATCACTGAGTACAGGTCAGTGGAAGTGCAGTGTTTTCATCTATACAATTGAAGAAAAAGGTCTCATGTGTCTCTTCACAAGGTATACTGCAGGCATTCACTAAGTCATCTTGCACAGTCTTTTACACTTGGACAAAGGGAATACAAGATGGGCATGAACTAGCTCCAAAATACAGAGCACTATTCTATTCCATATGTAGGATAATAAAGAACCAAGCCTGAAGTGCTTCTAGAACTGCTGCTTAGAGTGTACTCTTAAGAGGCACTGAAACCCTCTCTCTTCTACAACATCAGCTTTCAGAACTCAGTGTACTCTGATATTCTTAGTATCAGCAGAATGGCGTACAGTTAGTAAGAGAAAAAAGCAGGATGATCGTCTGTCATCAGTGGAGCAAACCTGATTTCAAATGAGAATCTACCCTGAAGTTTATCAGCAATTTCCTTTGGAAAAGCAGCATAGAAGTCTTAGAGGAAATTAATTGGAAGAAAAAGATGTGTGTGTATATATATCAATACACGTACACACAAATAAAGAAACCAGACCAAGCATGCCCAAAAAATCAGAAATAGAATGAATATACTTATACATCAAACTATTAAATCCTCCATACTATTCATGCATTAAACCAAAAATTCAGGGATAATTCACCAAATGTTTCTTAACACTGAGCTGCTCTACTCACAACAGACACAGTGATGTAAAGCAGGTTCATTTTACCGTGTAACCAACTCAGAGGACTAGGACTCCGAAATACTCATTCCTGCATAGTGTGCCCTACAGAGAGTGGGTTTCACACACACAGGCTTCAGTCCTATCCAACAGAAGCAGATGTTTATGAAACTTCAAGAAAAAAAATGTTATAGTTTCAAAGCTCGATGTTCCAGACAAATAGAATTATGGAAGGTTCCCTAAGAAGAAACAGAGGATTGCACAAGGATGACATGATTTTAGTGTTTGCTGGAACTACTTTTATTAAGAATTAAGGCAGAGTAAACAATAAGGAATATATATCCTGGAATTAGAAGCTTTTTGGAAGAATAAGTTTCAATGATACTAAAACCTAAAAAACTTCAGAGGTCAATTTAAACTTCTGTGGTCTTGTCCTTTCCCAAGGGCACACTTTCAAGTGAATCCTTCTAAAGCAAAGCCCTTGTTTTCAAGATTTTTCTTTTCAGAAAGCACAGTAGCAGCTTGTTGTAAACAGTGAAGTGTATGAACTCAGTGCAGTTGATAAAAATTCCAGCTGAAGTCATATTTGAAGATAAGAAACAATTAACAAGCAAGATACTTTTAGTCAGTCTCTTCTGTTTCTGAAGTTTTTCCAAATTGTTGTGGACTCTTATAACTTCCCTGTTTCTTAATTCACTATGTTATCGATTCTTCCAGGCAAGCACAGAAAAATCTAACTTCCACATACGAAATGACAAGATAGCCATTGTTGTCGTGAGTGTAACAGAAAAAAAGGTGTTTTCTCGGCTCTTTGCAAGCTGCATAGCACCCATCTCAGGCATATCCTTCCACTTTCCTGTACATCTGCCTCTTAACATGTAAAGAATGGGACAATAAATTTTGTTTTCTTCAAATGTATTGCCAAAGTTTAGTTTTGATGGTCAAAGCATTTGGGTCATTTTACATGCACGGACCTTAAAGGTTGCAAAATACTTTAGAGTTACCACTCCAGCTCACTTTCACCTGAGTTTACATCGTATGTTTCCTGGCAGAATCTCATTTTTCCCCAATCAACGTCCAGCAACATTAAAAAAGCCTTGAGAGCAAATTCTCTGATCACCTAAGCACAAACCATTCTCTTGGTCTAGTAGAGTCTGACAGGTCCTTTGGCTTTCTGTGGTACTATCCATGGTTTATCCAACAAATTATCAAGAAGCCTTTTTACTCTACGTATTCAAATTGGGCACAATAATATTAGCAGCAATATGATTAAAAAAACCCTTTTTTTCTCACAAATGTTATAAGATTGTCCAGCAGATAAAATAGGATGCCAAGGAACAGTTATTTTCCAGCATTTCTGTTAAGCATTTGTAACACTCAAAAGGAAACCAAGCCATAATACGCATCCACTGCTATACTTGAAACCACCTTTACTGGAGAACATGCAAGGAATAATGTGCTATTTTTTAATCTCCTTCATTTCATAAAATGCCTAGAGGCCCCAGAATTAATTGCCCCTTGCACCAATGCCAACTGTCCCTGCTTCAGAGACAAAGCATTGAGAGGGTAGGGAGGCAAACAAAACATACGATTAAAATTATTGAGTAGTGGAATGGAAGAGGAAGCAGAGAAACCCACATCACTGAGCTTGGACAAAATCTCATAACCTACCATAACCCCAGGCTTAAGCCCTTTCCCAGAAGTCTGGATCTAGCCACAACTATCATCAAGCCAATTGCCTGCGTTTTTCTATGTATATAAAACCAGGAGAACAAAACTGATTATATCCTCTTCCCACTGAACCTAGTTTAAAGGCCTCTCGATGGGCTTCACCAACTCATGAGCAAGAATCCCTTTCCCCCTTTGAGACAGCTGAACTCTATCTGTCACTTGCAGGCCTGGTGACATGTAAATCTTCCCATGATCCTGAAAAACTAAAATTCCACCAATGGCACCAACCTCTTCACAATTACTTTCGTAGAAGCCAGTCCAAATGTAGACAAATCTTTTTGAGAACATTTTCCCTGTCAGTCCTGTCTGTGATCACTGTGATGATATACCTGTACGGTACAGTAGAGAACTGGATCGTCCTCATTTTCACCTCCTGCACATTGGCAATGAACTTCACAAAAGGTCTTCGGGGATCAGAGAGACTGATCAATTAAGAACTGATGATATCTCATTACTCTGCATTTTCTTCTGATGTGTTCTGTATATTTTTTTAATAATGCTTGAGTTAATTTTCCATCTTCTATGTTGCACTGCAGTAACTGATAAAAAATATCCAAGAAGAAAACACAGATGATTGTGTTTATGGTTTGTGTTTAAATCCAGCAACACTGCCTAGCTCCAGCAGCCTAAAGCCTGTCAGGAAGAAAGAAAAGCAATAATAAACACTATCTATGAGTTCTCTAGCTCTTACAGAAAAGAAAACATCACTCTAAATGTTTAAACAGAAATCTTATTCAAAACTAGGCCTAAACTCTGCTTTTAGTTATAGCCTTGACTTTCTTGCAAACTAATAGATAGTAGTAAAGGTGTAAAGAAATTGCAGCATTCACATCACAGGTGTGTTTTATAATTATCCAGCAATACCAAGCTGCACTTATTTTAGATCAATTTTAGCCATAAGGACGTTAAGGAAGCAGAACTTTTAATTCTTTTTCTGTCTTTCCCATTAGCCAAAAGCCTGTGCATAAATTTAGCCAGCTATTTTAATAAACACACAAGTATATTTGCCACTTTCACAAATTCAAAAAAGAATCAAACAATTTGAAGTATGACAGATGTATGCACTTGATTTAAAGATCTGTCACAACAGCAACATTTCACTTTCACTCCTACCCATACAACTACGACCTTGCACTGGTTGCAGCTTAGTGACTTCATGCTCACATCTACTAGATAGACATGAGAGTTTTCTGGCTTATGAAACCAAAGTCCTCAGACACTTTAATGACACAGGTGATAGTGGTTCTCGTACTCCCATACAAGGAAGAGCTACAGATGCTTCTACTGAGATTTGCTAGTGACATTAAGCACCAAGCAACCCTTGGAACACGAAAGCTCATTACCTTCCCTCCCCTTGAACCTTTGGAGCAGTTCTGAATTCAACTACAGGTTAGGGGAAAGGTGAAGTGCAATTTAATTTCTCCTGAGAGTAGTTTGTAGATTTAAAACAAAAGATGATTTCATTAGTTGGGAGAGGCTCTTTCTCACCCATGTACAGAAGTAATCCTTCCTTATTCTTCATAAAATACAGCTAGTGACATTCAAACTTCAAAAGCTGCTGAATAATCAACCTTCTGCTTTCATTTGTCAAGAGTAGCAGTTGCAAAAGGTTCTTCAGTGTGGGGTCAGACCAGAGATGTATGGAAAAAGAATCGTTCCCGATTCACCAGCCCAAAGGGAAGCTGAGCCCACTTGGATTGCAAGACATCATATTCACTCACATCACCACAACTGTTCTCACACTCTGGTGGATCAGATCTTACAAGACCGAGTGGTCTCATTCTTATCTGTATTACACTGATGTAGCCATGTCAACTGCAAAGCAGTTATCCTGGTGTGAGGCAGAAGAGAGTCTGACTTTAAATGTATTGTATCTGACAACACCCACCTCTCCAGTTTGCAATGCTTTGGAATATAAAGGAACCATCAACCATTAACTCAATTCCACAGAATTAAAGAGAGCTGTTCCAACAGAGAACTTGATGCTTGATTTCTGATGACAATTCAGAAACATTTTAGAGAAAAGGAAACGTTTTCACATGATAGCTGTGTAGAATCACATTTTGGTTTCATCAGCCTCTAGCTATTTATTCCTTACTTCCCAGAAGCATAGCATAGCATCAAAGAAAAAGGCTTTGTCAATTTACTTTTTTGCACAGTAATATAAGTTTTCAAATTTAAAAGCACAAATGTTTTTCTAAGCAAAATCAAAGGTTAGAACAGGATTTTACAAAAAGCAAACATGCAATATATATCTTTATGTTCCTAAATTTAATCTCATTTCCATGTTCCATTTATGTAAAACAATGCAAGAAACAAATGTCTTGGTCAAGGAGGCAATACATTAATTTCTGTCATCTTTGGATGGTACCCGTTGCAAATCCAGAGGGAGATACCTAAAAATTTGCTTTCTGATTCTTTTGTCATCCCCTCCTTCCCCCCCACATCTCAGTTAGAATGAGCTACCCTTGGTTTTATACATGTCTGTTTTCTCTCTTGCCACAGATGTTCAACAACAACAAGATACAGCAGGAACATCGGCCACAGGACTGAACATTTATGCAGCTTTTAAAACCAACATGTTGCTCATATGAATGATTCAGCCTAAGAGATTTTTTAGAAGCCATGAATCTTCACACACTTGAGTAAGAAATAAATCAAAACAATTTTGAAATGTACAACACTTACATTGAACTCTGGCAATGTTGTTGAAACTATTGGAAAAGCACTCTTCATTAATCTGTTTATCACAGGCCTCCATCCAAAACACAGCACCAGTCAGCTGGTGTCATCTGGTGTTTATCCATCACCAGGTTTAGGCTGTAATCATCTCGGCTCTTTCTCCAGCTGCTCCTCAAGGGCCACTTTCAGAATAGAAGGACAAAGACTCTAAGAGCTAACTAAGTACATCAGTACCCTCTTCCAGTCAGTCCAGTTGCAAACTGTGCAGGAAAGCTTCAGTGGTAGTTTCAGAAATTCTAGTTCTTAACTATACATTGGGTATAAAGGAAGATTTCTCCACAGAATATAAGGTACCAATTGCCTTACGCAATATGGAAATTTATCCTTTACATTTCTTTATCCCTATATCAGAAAGTAGGGGTTTTTTTTATTGCCCACATAAATACATAATCCTTTTACGAATTTTCATAAGCTCTTGACCTCAACACTACTTCCACAGAACTGTACATTGTGTGAAATGTATATTTCCTCTTCTCCCTTCAAAATTGGCTGTCGTTTAACTTAACTCTTTGTGTTCTTGAACTACGAAATAAAGCAGAAGTTGACCATTTTTCCCTCTGATTCTGTGCCACTTACTTAATTTACAGTGTGAGAAACAGGGACAATTTTGTGTGGATGTATCCATTTGTCTTCTCTCTCCATCTCATCTCTACATCATTTTTCCCACTGTTGCAATATTCTTCTCCTCCCAGTTTATAATTTTGTTCAATGATGCAAGCACTCAGCACAGCTAATATTTCAGAAAAGAAACCAGTCTCACACAGGGACAAAATCCTTAAGCTACAGAGCAGAGGAGGAAACCAAGACTCCAAATCCTCACTAATTAGGATCTCCTGGCTTTCACTAATTTACAGGATTAACTCACTCCTCTAACAGTCCACAGATTTCTTCGTCACATCACAGCTGAGTCATGGGGTTTTCATACTGACGGGATAAGCCTACTTAGCTCTTTTCAGTCCATGGGATAGCCTTTACCTCTTTCTTCCCTTGGTCACCCCAGCATCATGAAGGGGAAAAGTAATGACTCTAAGGTCATTAAGCCATGCATAAAAATGCCATAAGAGATCAAATCACACCAGAGTAATGCAAAAAAAAAAAAAGAAACCCCTCCCACAGTTCACATAGACTTCAATTTCCCCTTTTGATAATATTAGAGAATCAGTCCACAACTGGGCGATTAGTTGAGCGGGTGGACAGGAACAATGAAATACAAACATCCAACTCTTGTAATAAACAAACTGAATGATCAAACAGTCATGCAAAATGTCAGCTGATGACATACACTGACTTCAGTAGGGCCATATCTAATTATTATTGATGTGATTTAAAAAGGCTTTTAGTCAGAAGAAAGGTACTTCACAGACAACAACTAATGTATAGGGGACGAGTGCACAGATAATTAAGCAGCAATATCATTTCAGTGGCAATGAATTTGTTTGACAGTCAAACTTTGGAAATAAAATTCCTGCATTTTCAGTCTACATATAGAGTCCAAGGCACATAATTAAAAAAAAAACATCAGTGCAAGAGTTCCTGTACATTTGCCCAGCATCATCATTCATTACCTGTCAGTAATAGGAACAAAATTTTCTACTATGTTCAGGGAGCCATCATACTCCAATGTGCATCTCATACATCCAGTTACTGAACTGTTATTGAAACATAAGCCATTCAAAATGTTCTGGACCAAAACCTAACTGCACAAAGGCAAAATACTTTCTGCGTTAGGTATCTTATACTGAATCATGTGTGGTCACATATGAACATGGTACTAGAAGAGTCAGTATACAAATCTTCTTTTCGTTGCTAAGATTGTTTTGCAAAATAGGTCTGGCTCTAGGAAGCATGGAATAATTACAGAAGACATCAACTAGTCTACAGATGGAGCAAGTAACTTGATTTCTGTACCTTGCACTATATGCTTTAGAAGGTACTTAAATTACCCTGGCACTGTTGCAGCAATCGTTTTAGTTTTATCCTGCTGAACACCTCAAGAAGCAACAGAAGCAAGTAGAAGGGAAATAAATTAGACAGTAGAGACTTGGAAAAAAAGCTTGGAACCAAAATCTTGGACAGGAATATCCCACATACAAGCGCTGGCTCTGTATCTGAACTCTCCATCTTGTGCCCAACTCTAATCTTTACCAGTTCTTTTTAAAAGCCTGTGCCTGAAAGAGCCTGATGTGTTATGAGACAGCCATGACCTAAGTAAACTCTGAACAAATCATTCATCACTGCAAACCTCCAAACAAGCCAGTACTTTCTCAGAAAACTGTGTTCTTCTAAACACACATTATACATAAAGAGGAAACAGAAAGCACATACTGTAGGCTTTCATCAATTGTACACAAACAAAGCCTTTGATAACTCCCTGAATAGGCTTGAGATCATTACGCCTGAGGCCAAGAGGCTCTCAGTAGTTTAAGATCTCATTTTCCAAACTCTTGGTCAAAAGAGTCTTTTTAAGTGCAGGGGGAAAAGGAACAGTTTTTCATTTAGTATCATCATGCTTGCAATACCCCTACTTAAATTCTTACATGCATTACCTTTTTCTTTACCAAATCCAAACTTTACAACCTCAAGGTCTGGTCTATGAGGTGCTCGCCCTACCCACATCAAAAGCCACCTTTTCTGTTATCCATCCTTCCCTTTCATAGCCCACATTGCTCCTGGAACTGTTGGCCTTTTCCAGTTCTCTGGTTCTTTCTCACCTTTCTGTCACTCAAACCTATCAAACATGCAGTACTATTTTTTTTTGTTTCTTTTTTTAAATGATCTACTTAAAGACATGGAAAGATTCTTATGACGAACCAGGAAGGTAACTAGGGCCGAGGAAATGCCCACTATTTTATGTTCTGCAGCTTACACCACAATGCAGTTAATAACACGCTTTTGGTTTAGAAGCATACCACCGTGTGAGAATCACGCAGTTAATGTAGGTTAAGAGGCTGCCCTCTCTAAAGAGGAACGACTCCTTCTAAATAATGGAGCACTTTTACTCCAGAAAAAAGCATGTTAATGTAATCAGCTTAATCTAGCTACTATTTTCAAATAGCCCTTTGAAAGCAAACACGAAATCAGTCTGAACTAAGGACTCAAACCTCTCTCATTCTTTAATGTGCTGGTTTTGTTTCAGCTACTTTAGCAGCTTCACATCATACAGTAATAAAAACATTATGCATTCAATTTATTACCACATTAATTACAAAAATTACAAGAAACAATCATTTCATCAATGCATTTGGACTTTTTTCTTCTACATTAGTACCCCAGGCCCAAAGGTTTCTTTTTCTTTAGAAGTGCTATATAATGACCAGTAAGCAACAGAAATTCACTTAACACTGTGATATCCTGTAATTCACATTAACAGCTGCACAAATAATTACAGCAATTCTCAGGTGAAACCTCACCAATTTATATAAATTTTCCCTGAGCATGGAAGGACTGAAATCCTTTTGAATGATAAGGAGACCAACAGAAGCCTTTACAAGTGTTAAAGCACAGTCTGATCCCCAGGGTATACCAATGCTACCTGTTGATGTCTAAAAGAGCAGGATTTTCAGACTCTGGATCAAATTCTGTTGAATTTTGGCTGGTATTTTCCCATATATATTCAACAGAAAGGGGTCACTTTTACACTGACCAGATAACCACTTCAGCATTCCAGTGTTCATAGGAGGGATTTAACAGGCCATACTTTATCCTTCAAGATCAATCCACTTCCTTTCCCTGCTTTTGATTCCCTGTTTTGTAGGAAGGCCTCTTCTAGAACAGAATCACAGAATCATTTAGGATGGAAAAGACCTTGAAGATCACCAAGTCCACCTGTAAAACTAACACTGCCAAGATCACTATTAAACCATATCTCTAAGCAATCTTAAACTACCAAGAGCCTCTTACTAGGAAAAGTAGATCCAGCTCCTTACAGAAAACAGCTGTTCGTTTGTGAGCCAGGCCTAAGGGATATCACAGGTTCTTGAAACTGCATCTTTGTTTACGTCTAGTCAAGGAGTGGCTAATTACGGAATCACATGCAACAAGGCCTGTGGGGAGCGGTGGGATCTACACTATCTCCTAATCACCAAGTGGAACCAGTTTTGCCTAAAAAATTCGTAACACTATTTCTCTAACTTAGTCTTAGGAGATTCTATTGACAAGTTCCCACAATGCCTCTCTGAAATTATTAGAAAATTCCTTTTAGATCTGACATGCATCTCTAGTTAAAGATAGTATCGCTTCTTTTATTTTTCAGACTTTAAAGACATAATGCATTACTAAATCTGGTAGTGTATAAATTCACTTCTGTTTTACTCACTTCTGACAGCAATTACTCCTTCTGCAAAACTAGTTGAAATGTGGCATGTCATTTAAGTCTTGTCCTAAACTACAGCAGCAGCTGAGCCCTACAATATCACAACACTCACTTTTTTAACGTTATTTACTTTTTCTACCAAAACTGAAACGAAAGTTGTAATTCATTCCCCATAACAAGTCTCTAATTTTAGGCAGTCTGCAGGGCAAGATCCTAGGAACTGAGTAACATCCTCGAACTTACAGTAGTAGGAGTACTTGCTGGTATCCAAAATTGCCATGAGTCAATTCTGAGCCTCAGAATGCCACTTCTAAATTAATGTTTTCTCTTTTTGGTGCTACTTCAAGGAAGAAAACACGCTCAGTTTTCAAGGTACTCAACCATTTCTGTCATGTCATCTAGATTATCTAAGAAAAGCTAATTTACAATGGGAGGTGTCTACAACAGGCGCCATCAAGTCTACAGCCATGAGACTGACTTCTCCCTGGACATCAATTTAACAAGATTATGATGTAGATGGATATTGTACCCTCTGTGTGAAATGCAAGGCTTTTTATCCCAATAAATTATTTTCTGTTCCTCTTGGCTAATGCACAGCAAGGTTTTTCTAATCACTGTTCTTAAGGGAAGGCAAGAAAATTTAATTAATACATAGACATTCACGAGTAAGCAGCCAGTGCCTCTTTGTTAATTCACCTTCAAATCAAGAAGGGTTCCAATTAAGATGAGATAACACATTCATCTTCCTAGTGCTCTTCCTCAACAGAGTTTTGTAATGGTAAATTCATAACAAAAAACGCATTTATATGGGAGAGGTCTAAAATGTTCTGTAAATGTGTGGCAAATAAGATTGAGTCTGATACACAAAAGTAGAAAAAGCAAAGCTTACATATTCCTATTACTTCAAATTACAAATAAATTACTTTTCAAAGTTTTTATTCTTACTTGACTAATTCCTAGTCTGATACAGATACCACATAACCAAACACTAAAATAATTTCAAAGTGGTTAAAGACAAAAGCTATCATTATTATTCCTTGACTGGACAATTAAATTTGACACTTAAGTAAAATGAGAATTTTAACATTTGAATGTGCAATCTTAAAGAGAATATAAAACTTACTATCAACACAGTTTACCACAGACCAACATTTCTAGGTTTGTCTGGAGTTGGTGGGTTTTTGGAGGGGGACGTGTTTGTCCTTTTCCGAGATTATTAAAAGGAGAGGGAAATGGTAAGGAACGGTCCTCAATCAAACTGGAGCCAAACTACAGGATCAGTCTGGAAAGCTTTGAATAGTCGATTTTCTTTCCTTAGTGAATATTTTAAAGATAAAACGAACCATCTAGGAACCATGAACCCTGATAAAAATTAAAATAACATATTTTCAAAGAAGATTAACTGAAATTATTGTAAATACAATAAAATTTAACTGATTTTCATAAAACAAATAATAATTCAGTTTTCTTAATATGCATTCTTCGTTTCTTTTCTTAGATCAAACTGTGATCATATGACCTGCCCAGATGTGATTCAAGTTCACTAGAGCATAAATCCACAGAATTATAAAGTTACATATTTTCCAGATAAAGTAACTGTACCTCACTTCTGGTTTTACCCAGTTTTCTTTGGTGCACGACAATATCTCAATGCTTATGAATAACATCACGTGTTTCTGGCTGTAATATCAGTTACGTATACTGATAAATGTTAAATATTAGAGATCTATCTTGCAATCTGCTCATAACTTAGTAGAACTAAGACCAACTTCCAAAGATATTTATCCGCTTAAGGAGGTCAACAGGAACAGCTGGCAGAACTTGGAAAGAACAGGCTTGTGTTGCAATCCCTAAGTGCTTGGGCACTCTGAAAATCCCACCACCTGCAGCTAAGTGCATCAGAAAACCTACATCCTGTATTATAAAAGCCCCTTCTGGGGCCAACTGGTGTAGATGGGTTCTACAGATACTTATGGGTGTGGTGTACCCGAAAACAGCAGGCCAAAGCAGAGGAAAAGAAAATGCTGAGAAGCATGTGGAAATCTCCCCACAACTGCTAAGCTCTGTAGATCAGTGGATCTGTTGAACCCATGAGAACTGATAAAAATGAAAATACCAAAAATCAGATGTATCTGCAGAAGGACACCAGCACACACAAGCATCAGTAAGAATGTATATAACTTTGAACAAATCAATGAAGGTAGTGCCTGCTATACATAGACAAAGACTATAGGATCATATGTACACATGATGAACCAAAAACCTTCTTAGATAATTCCTGAATACCAACCCAGCAGTCACTGCTTCACTAGTGCTCTTTTCCACTTATGAATTAACAAATGTGGTTGCCTCCCAGTTGTTGCTCCAACCAAGTATCATAAGCAAGAGCGAATGAGTGAGTGAGTATTGTGTGAGGGAATAACTGCATATACTGTATGAATAGTTACCTGCTATTAGAAACAACAGTTTTGTTCTATTAATAGCAGCTGAATTAATAAAAGGTGTTCTAATTAATATTAGCTGTGATCTGTGTCTCCCCCAACTCAATTCCCTAGCACGGAAACAGGAATCTATAGCATTCCTTGCTCCGGTGCTCACTATGTGAATGGCTCTGCTTCTAGTCACCAGGAGCAAGCAGTGCCAGCATGCCCATGCAAGCTTCAACAGTAAGAATATGAACAGATTTTGTTATTTCAAAATACTTACTTGGTAGGGATACAGAGTAACGCCATTTGTTCTTGACAAAGACCAGGTGCCATCAAGGTACTGATGAGCCTGGATAGCCACAGAGTTGAGAACATTACCATTGCTGGGACTGGTAGCCACTTGAAAGCTGACCTTAGCTTGGTGTCCAGGAGAGCCATTTTTCTTCTCCACGCCATTGACAATTCCTAGACTGTTGGGTTTTCCACTGTGTTTGTTGGCAACAAAGCCTGTATAATTAGATGTAGCATAAGAAACAGGCATGTAAGCCCAGTCTCTGGGCTGCAGGCTACCCATGTGCCGGGGACTCACTAAAGTGGGGATACTGGAGAGAGGTGGGGGAGAGCCTGGCGAGGCATCATAATGTTCCGAGTTGGCAGTTTGCTCTAAGGTCAGCACCATCTGAATGGCCTCTTGCTTCAGTTGGTTCAGGTGTGTGGCACAAACATCACATCTGTTGTCCTTCTCATTCCATGCCTTACGAATGGTATTGGGCACTTGGAGCTTGTCATGAATCACCGAAGAGAAACCCGGGTCCTAAAAATCAAACAGAGAAGGGTGGGGGGAAACAGGAGAAGAATGTTTAACCATGGTCACCACAGTGAAACATTATTACTGCTGATTGTGCATTTCAAAAGCCAATTTATGAGATAAGCTTAGAATGCAAACAAAGGCCATTAGATACAGTCAACATATGCCAGCAACAAAGCTGGAAAAAACGAGAAACTAGATTGTGTTGGAAAGAAAAAATTCTTTTACTTTTACTGATAAGTGGCAAATATTATAATTCCACTGCAAACTTCAATGCATGGCAGAGAGAATGAATTAATCTGCTTCACACCACTGCATCTAATTTCTGGCTTGAATGAAACCTACTCTTAGTTATACAGGTGAGATCAAGAGCAACTTCACTAAAACCAGTGGGCTCGTAGCAAGGTTCACAAACCCAAGTACTCATCAATGCTAGCTTGTCATCCTCAGAAAATCCAGGAAATACTCTGCAACAAAAATGTAAAACTTAAAAGCCTGCCGGTAAAGAAAAAATTAAAAAAAAAAAAAACAGAAGTACCATCACTCTTCCAAAATCCTTTTTGGAATTCAAAACATATGGATATTTGATACAATTCTCAAGAGCTTTTCAGCATTTCAATTACCAATAACACACTTTTCAGCCAGTCAAAACACCAAACTTTTCTGTTAATGAAATGTTCTACCACTACGTGGGGTATCTGTTGATAATGTAAAATAAACCAATAATTTTACTTAGAAAATAGAACATGTATAGGGTCAATAATCTGCAAAGACTGATTTTCTTCTTGGAAAGCATAGGTTTGGTGCAAAACCACATGCCACCCTGATCTGACTACAGTCACTGAATGCTGGCCTAAATTTCAAAGTTCTTCAGTAAGCTGTGAAGCCAAACAGCAGCCTTAGCAGAGGCTTATCACCAACTTGCCTAGTTCTTGCAGTATTGTGCAGTTTTAGAAATGCATAGCAATGATGCGTGTGTTACACAGGTAAACAATGAGTTACATGATGGAAATTTCTTGGAAATTTCACACCACATGTTTGTGGTTTTCCCTAGTGGGCAGACTTCACCTTCCCCTCCTTAAGTTTTGGATAATTATTGGTGGATTTTCTTATAACTACTCAAAAATATTTACAATCAGTAATATCAGAATATCTTTTTCCCCTTTGTCTTTGTGGTTTTATCAGCTTTAGCAGAAAACTGAAATCAGACCAGAACAGTGTGGGCAGGGGAGAAATCACACAAACAGACATCACCCTTATCAAGTAATTTGATGAACCCCATACCATCCAAGACAGATAAATTTCACGTCTTGACAGTTTCGCTGTGCTGAGAAAGAATGGGTAGAGGGTATAACATAGAAAGAGAGAGAATTCATTGGAAGACCGACTTATTCATTATTATCAGTCTTTATTATACACTCAAGCATTTTATTTTCACTGTTTAACTACCGTGAACAGTTCCTCAGCATGCAGTGATTAATTGATTCATAAATCATGGTGCCTCTTTTTGCACAGCAGCAAAAGAGCGGTTCTATCCCTAGAAGCCCAAAAGAGTCATATAAGCTGATAGGAAACAACAGGAGGCTGTGATCAGATCAAGCCTCAAGCTGGTCATTTCTATTCTATGCTCAAAGGGGGTCAAGAGTATCTAAGTGTATCACGAAGGCACAAACTAGATTCTGCATCATCCATCCCCTCTCAGCCTTCAGGAAAGGGACTGGTGGAAATCAGGGGGAAATAAAAAAACAGAAAGGAAAAAATGTCAAATCTTATTTTCCATCTCATACCATAACTAGGTCAACAGATCACATCCGATATAGACACCCAATCCATGATGCCAGATAGGCAGTGAAGTCACTCCCTACTTTTCCCATAATGAGCCAGACAAAGCTACCTATATAGCTGAAGTGAGGTGTGAGTCTTCTTTCCAGGTTGCTTCACAACAGTTCAGGAAAAATCCTTGCCAGATCTTCCTTCAGCTAGGTAGGGCCACAGAGCTAGAAGTTGTTCACTGAAAGTTAACTTCCTTTAGGCAACTGGGCTTGAACCCAGGTAATTATATAAAACGTTCAGATCCAGCAGCAATTCAACATAGAAAAGCCTGGATACTATGATAAATAGTCCAAGGAAATAAAGCCTTCTCTAAAGTAAGCAAATGTCAGGAAGATATAAATATTCAAGTAGCACACCAACTTTAAAGAGTGCTGGACAGCAGTGAGTTCAGCTTCATCTCAGTGGTAAAACAAACATCAGATCATTCCCTGATACAACAATAGACAGAGAGAGAGAGAGGGGGAGAGAGGGAAGAAGGAAGACAGGAGCAGAAAGGAGTAAAACAGGCACAATCTGAACTGATTACTCCTGAGACTGGCCCTACTAATCTATCATACTCTACTAGATGGATAGCTCAACCCTGGATCCAAGTCTGGTATATGAAACAGAAAAACCTACAGGACAGCAGATAAATTTGGAGAAACTCAAGTTCCAGAAACACATTAGTCACATTTTGTTCTCAAAACAAAACTGATGGAGCCTAAAAGAGAGTTTATTTTCTTATTCTGTATTGGGCATTTCCACTATAATTTCAAAGAAGAATCTGCTGACAAGCTTGCAACACATTTAGCAGGAATAAAGCAAAGCTGGACAGTCACTACACCGTTGCTTGAATAGCAGGGAAAGGTAGTTACACAGCACTTTCTGTTTCAGTATCTTCTCTGTAAGCAATCATCTGCACACATTCCCCTGGAATGCTTATTAGATCAATAAACAGTATCTTATCCCATAGACATATGACAATATCTTGCCCAAATGAAATAGTTACAGGCAAGCCTCCCTGGATAAGCACTATGAGCTAGCTGCACTAAGCAGCAGGAGTTGGAAAGGTTATACTCACTACTGAAACTTGTGAAGTCTAAGAAACTCCACACTCTCTGGCAGAAGAACAGATTTGCTTGTGAAATCTAAGGCTGACACTGGAAATACCATTTATATTTTGGCAGTCATTTTCAGTCCTGACAGAACAAAGTACAGTGACACTGAAAACTGAAACAGAACTTTAAAAATCACAAAAGAGTTCGGTTCGAGTTCAGGGTAAAGGTTCATGATGGTTTCTCTTATTGCTGTAATGGTCCACCCATCTTTAATATAAACAGCATTACTATAAACTCCTATTCCCACAATAAACAAGTGAAGGCATGTAAGAGGTCTGAAAGCTTCAGGAGATCAGTCACAGCACAGACCATAGCATAAATGCACAAGGCAAGCAGTGAACTGAACAGAGTGCACAGTGAGCTTTGTTGCAAGGAGCCTTTTGACATTACCTCTGAGTTTTCAACCTCAAGTAAACACCAGTTCTAGCTATGCTTAGCTGTTCATCTTTTTTCACTGTAACCAGCTAGTAATTAATCCCTCATCTTTGGTCCTGAACTAAAAGCCCACATGGGAAAAACAGAAGGGGGAAGGAAGTTTTGCTTTTTAGAGACCCATCATAGATTGGTATACTGAGGAATTCTTGCTTTAGCCAGGGAAAATGTACCCAGAGAACAGGCTCTAGTTAAGAAACACTAAAGTATGTGGACAGCTGTATCAGGGTAAATGGAGCCCTGATCTCATGGAGGAGGAGGAACAACAACAGCACTATTATATGATCATGTAAGGTAATACAGAAGTATCCTCCTCTCTTTCATCTGCCTTCATAAATCTGTACCTTGCTGTATAGTTTTCATGACATTTTAACTCCATCACTAAAAGCAGACTACGAACAGAATAATCCTTTCCTTCTTACTACCCATCTTCCTCAACAGATAAAGCATACAACCACTTTCAGCATGAAGCACAGTCTATTTCACACATACATTCACACAAAGTCACAAAGAGACATAATGCAAGCAGACAGAGTTTAACTGGTGGACAGAGAGGCAGCCAAGAAATAGGATGAGCAATTTGCACTTTTACACTTTACATGAAACCTAGCTGACAGATTCACATACTAATACTTCATATGCACACTAGGTTTTTGCAAACGTAGCAGGCAGACATTAATACAGGACACATTAAGATTTTGTGCACAACTGCATTTGATTTGGTCCACTATAGCCTACGCCAAGTTAGACATTGCAACCCTATGTCATTAACCTACCCCAGAGAAAACTCAACCATACAATGGATCTCGAGATCTTCTTATCAAATTGTGTTCTTCAACACCAGTATTATTCATTGGTCTTCAGGGAAAAAAAAAGTGGCCAATACTAACTAAATCATAGAGCTCAGCTTCCGCTTGGAAATGCTCACAGAAGACTCACAGAGTTCTTTTGTCTCCAAAAGAGTCCAGGCAGCAGTGACTGCTGGCATGTAATCCATCACCCAAGGTGAGGGGAGAAGTAGGGGAAAGCAATGATCAAAGTTTTACACAGGAAGAAGCGTGTTTTCCACACACTCACTCTCCACAGGCAGGGAGTAAAAGAACTAATTAAGAAACATTAGTAGGAGGGAAGCCTTAACCCTGATAAAACCCACATGTTTTTCCATGACTGTGCAAACATCTCTGCTCTAAACACAATCCTGTTAGTCCATGGTTGGTCTCTACTTAGGAAAAAAAGAAACCAACTTCGTCTGTTCTCCTTTCTCTCGAGGGTTATTTTCCAGCCCAATAAGGAGATTATACATGTAAATTTACTTTCCGAAGGCACTTGGGCTATTTTCCAAGTGACTCTGATCCCTAACTTAAATATATCCTATCATATTCTAGGCTATATTTCAGAGATTTGCTGTTTCAAAGATTCCAGAGTCTCAACAGTTGAAAAACAGCTCTTCACTGTTACAATGGCACCACTTCTGTTAAATCAAAAGAATGCTCAAATAAACTGAAGTCAATAGGAGTTTTTCCACAAATAAGCATGACGGGATACACACTATGACTATAAATTAGTAGCACTGTACCATCAAACTCCACTGGGAACCCTTGGATAAAAATCAGTTAGCTTTGCTAAGGAAAGACTAAGTCATCTGAATTCTCCCAGGTGGCAGAATCTCCACTAGCACAAGCAGTGTTCTGGTAAGTAAAAACAAAAGTTGCACATAAACAAGATCAAGGGGGCAGTAAGGTGGCCTCCCTTCTTCTACTGCCCTGTACGTAGCAACTGACACTCTCTCTGGGAAAGATCATACCCTTTCTGTCACAGACAATTTGCCTCATGTCCAACATGTATTCTTCACACAAGCCATCCATTATCTCTTGCAGCCAAGCACATGAAACTATCCCATCTTATTTGCTAGAAAAGAACACACTCTCCTCTTGTCCTTCTGAAACTCTTTCCTTTGCCCAGCAGGAACAGGGGGGCATGGGTGGGTGGGTGGGTGTTGTCCCCCTCCCCAGACACTGTTATTACATGTTGGGGAAAGGAGAAAGGAGGGCAATCCTGAACTGGAGAGCTGCAAAAAGGGAACTAGGTAAAAAGGAGAGACAGAGGTCATGAGGCATAAGAAAGAGGCTTTTTACATTATCCTTTTCAACATTGCTGTTTCCAGCAAACCCTTGCAAAAAGACTTTTATCATCTGCAGTATAAACCTCTGCAGTGTTATCATATCCCACCTCTTTATTACCATTTTTGTTCGTCACACTTGATGAAACTGCTCTCTGTGGGCGACTTGAGCCTTCACTTTTAAAAATGCCATGAGAGTGCTCCCTGTCCTACAGTCAGTATCTTCAAAACACATCTTTGGGACTAGCTCTTTTCAAGGAGGGAGGAGTAGGAAAAATCAAATCTTAATCTTGTCTGGTGTAGCTCTCACAACATTACTATTTTCAAGGCGTTTTTTCTTGAGCTGGCACATACTACTGATATTGGACTTCTATAATTTAACACATCAGTATAAACCAGCCACTCTGCAGCAAGAAAAATGTGCTCCCTTTGGTTTAGGCTCTCTGTTTTCTTATCTGAAAGAGACAGAAAGACTGAGCAAGGTTCACTTCCCAAACCTGCAGCAGCAGGAAGCAGAAGAGAGAAAACTCTGGAAAAAACAGGAGGATCAAAAATGGGGAGGAGGGATAGAAGAATGGGAAGAACAAGAAGTGTTTTCTAATTGCTCCATGGATTGGCTTATGGCTCTGATGATGGATCAGCACTGATGGACTTACAGCTGTATACATGTGGCACACAGGTGTTTGTGCTAGCCTTTGATAGCTAGACAGCAGCCAGTTTTTAAATTGGGTTGGGAAGAAGAGATGAAATAGCAGCAGGAAAATCTAAATACACATTGATTGGTGCAAATCCAAGCCTTGCCCAATGAGCTCTGCAACCCAGACTGAATCTGTGGCCAGAACATGCATAGGGTATCCTGGAGGAAAGGTTTATTTAAAGCTATATGGTAGACAAACTCAGCTGTTGCTGAAGGGGCAGAATTTGTCATCACCCTTTTTATAGCACAAAGAATAGAAACAAACACAGAATTGCAGAAGCTTCATCACTTCTGCTGGAAAACACAGCAGCTCCATTCTCTCCGCCTTGCTTTGTATTTTCCTGCCTGAACGCTGAAGGATTGCATTTGCTTTCTCAGCCACCAGAGCACACTATGAGATTGTGTTCAACTGATTACTCCCCTTGACACCCTAGTACTTTTCTGCATCATTGCCAGAAGCACTCTTGTGTCATGCATGCAACCCAGATGTGTCACAGATGCATTTTTTGCTCAAGTTTCCAGTCACGACACAGAACTCAGTTATCCTGCTGCCTCTTCACTCAACTAGGGGCTGACTACAAGTTTGACATAACCATTGTTAGAATGAGATGCTTTCAAGAGCTTGTGAACAGTTAGCTTTATCAACCAAATGTTTAGTCTCACTCCTCACCAATGTAGCAAATGTGATACCTTATTTTTGTAAAATGCTTCTGATTGCTATTCACAAAGAAACTGCTCTTTATTGTTGATATTCTGTTACCTACCCTTCAAAACCCATCTGGGATAAGCATGAAGCATGACTGGCCTATGATTACATGGGCCAGACCTGTTAAAATAGTGGAATAATATTAGTTTTCCTTTGATCCTTCCAAACATCCAAGCTTTGATAAGCATCAAATCAACAGAACACTTGAACCTCTTTGAGTAATCAGGCTACAGAAGCAATTACTGTTCTGAAACACCACCACATTTTCAAAGTTTACCTTGCTTTTCTTGTGAGAAGAGCATTACAGTTCTTCAGTGAATGCCAGCACTGAGCTACTATTGACACTGTAACCACTGATTTCTCAAACAGCTGTCATACCTGCAGAATGGTAACTAAACATCACAAGCGTGAAGGTCGGAATATTATTCATGACACCTATATACTTACTATTCTTATTTATAACGGGGTTTGTAGCAAGCTGAAACCTCTTGTAACTGCTTTTCAAACAACAGAATCATCCCTTTTATTTTAGGTAAACAATGATTAGAAAAATTATTGTGGTTTTTATTTCATAGCTTAGCATTCACAAAAGAGTTATTCAGCATGTAAGATTTTTCATCAAATCTATTCAGCCTCAGCACATCTACAATTGACACACATCAGAGAATCAAAAATTTTATCCTATTTAGCTTACTTTTCTACCCTGTTTTTTCAAACCATTTTTGCCTGCTCATTCTTATGATTTCCTCTCCACTCTAAGAAACATCAGTATCTTTAAACCAAATGCAAGATCACTGGGTTTTTAGGGTTTTTTTGTTTTGTTTTTATTTAAATTCACTTAGCTTTTGGAAACAATTTAACCAACTTCTCCACTTCACACTGAGGTTCCAACCTGGTTCACTACAGCTACCTTTTGTTAATCTTGGATATGCTCTCCACAAGCAACATTTATTCGGGGTTTCTTCTCTAGTTTCTTTTCTGCCACTATCAGATTTCAACACTTCTCGACTGGATAGGAGTTGGGAAGGTCAAGGATATAGACTGATTAGAGCTAGAGCATTGCAAGCCTTGCTATAACCCAATTTATGTTTAGTTAAAACTGAGGAGCTTTACTGCATTTTAACAAAGCCATTTGAAATTCACACTTCAGCTTGACTTCCTTTCATGTCCTTGAATATGAAACACCAAGCAACCCAAGTAATCTTAATCCTGGCAAACTGCAAGTAAAAGTAAAATCCTGCCCACTTTATTCAAATCAGATGGAACTTATCTGTGTGCCATCTAGGAAATAGAGAATGAATTTTGTTCCTAGCCACTGGGAAAGTATATCACAAATACAACAGTCACGTCACAGTAATAATGAAGTTTCTCCCATGCACATTCACAGTCAAAGGAACATGAAAAATTGAAATTTGCCTCTTGCCTGTGTTTCCATTTTGTATTAGACAGATAACATTGTTAAAAGCATGTGATTTGGAAATAGGAACGAGTCTCCCCTCTGCACTGATTCTCAAATCTTTGCACATGCAGAGCATTCCAAGGTGCATACAAACCCGCTCTTATCACTCAAACTACTATTGACTGGGGATTTCCACCAGTGTTTCATCCTGACTAAACCAAAGAATACACACTTCAACATCTGCAGAGCTGTTACATGCTTTCTTTAGGAGCTATTTCCTTCATGTGAATGCAACCAGGATCAAATAAGTGGGCAGTATGAAAGCTGTAGGGTTACTTAAGACCATGGAGAACAGTCTACCCTTGAGGTTCAGGGGAAGAGCATGAGATACCCACTTGAAGCTGATTTGAGGTGTGAATTTGAGGGGGACAAGGAGAAATCAAGGCAATGATCTATGAAAGGATTAATTTTTTTGAAACTAATTACTGATCCAAATAATTTGAAGATCTACTGATGAAGTCAGCAAATATATGGAATTACTGACCTAGAAGGAAGATCACATATCTATTAATTATTATTTGTCACGCTCTTCCCCAAAACACATTATGCTGTGTTTTAGATGGACAGAAATTGCATAAGAGCATCCTGTAAGCAGCTCTGTGGTTTGACAGCACCTGTCTGAAACATCCTCTTTGACACATACCAGGCCTTCATCAGGCTGCTGTTTTAAATAGTAGCCACATACCAGGTGCTGACAGTCACTTGCTCCACAAGCAGCTAATGTCCCCTGCTGTCTAGCCATACAGGCTTTCACAGTCACACCCCGACCTACTAAATCTTTCCCTCTCAGTAACATTTGGCCTGTTATCATTTACCACCTCCTTCTCACCCCAAGCCATTCCACCACAAAAGGGCTGCTCAGCTTGTTCCTGCCTCAAGATTCTTCAAATTCCCATCATGTCCAAGATCAAACTACATTTCAGTGATTCTGTCTGTTGGAAATCCCCTTAGTTTCCTTCAGAGAGGGAAAAGCATCACTATCCTGTTTCTTTCCTACCACCAATACAATGCCCATGCTCCCTCCCTTGGTTTGCACAGCCTTTTGCAGTCCAGCCTCAGGCTGGCCAGGCTTAGCAGGTGCACAGCTCCCAAAACCCAGCAGATACCCTCTGACCCTTCTCCTGCACCTCAGCTGTGAAAACCCACCTCACTCTGTGCACTAATCCCAGCTTCAGGTTAATTGATAACACATTTACAACTTTGGATGTGTATTCTATTATTTTTATTAGCACTTGGTTATGTTTTTATTAACAATGTGAACAGAGAAGAGAAAAATCCCAGCACAACCCACTAGAATTCTATTCTAACAGTTTTACATTCTCAGACTGCATTACGTTTGTGAAAGCTCCTCAGCTTTGATGTAATACCAGACGGTAACCAGACATAGTTTTGTATTTATAGCTGTTTCCATTAACACAGTTATATTAAGAGCTTGCTAATGATCTCATTATCAAATTGTCTAATTATAGTTTTGCTTAATTTCTTTTGTTCACATGTAATCACTTGTAATTATCACCTGTGATCCCTGGAACCCCTAAAATGAGATGTAATATCAAAGACTTTTCTTCAGAGGTGAAATTTGCATATGTAAATATTATTCTCTCTAGAATTTTATCACTTCTGATGCCCCCATATTCTATACCTCTCTCCTGTACAGAAGTTTAGCTGTATCAATACCATTTTTATGTTTGTACAAAAATATTAGACATATGAGAACAAACAAAAATGCACCACAAAAGTTTATCTTTATCTTAGAAGGTGCCAAGAGTCCCCAACCTCTATGCAGTCAAAACAAATCAAAAGTATTGGAGCAGCCATGAAAGAACATTTATTCCACCTAATATACAAGGCAGAAAGCGGGAACACACCTCAGCTTTTCAGCTGGGAATAATTTCAGGAGCAAAGTTTGAAGGTTTCCACTCCGCTTGCAAGATCAGCTTATGGGTGGTTAGCACAGTATAAATATCTGGGGTACGAAAAGAGGAGGAAGAAGAAAAACCAAGATCCTGAAAAAGCTAATGAAAGTAACAAGAATTTGCCAACTCTTGGCAGGAACAGAATTACCCCGTCGTGACTGTCTCATAGTGTGAGGATAGACTGCAGTGCGTGGGACACCTTTTCACCAGGCAAAGTTTTGTTCTCCAGCCTTTGGGCAGTTGCACTGTTCAACTACACCAACACAGCTCAAGTGGTTAAAATGTGTGTTATGACAAGCCCGTAACACACAGCCTTTTTCTCTTAAGTCTGCTGCAGACATACCTGCTAAATTTCATTAAAACATGTCTGTGTATGACTTTCTACACCAACTACAAACTGATCTGTATACTTCAGCATATGCTTCAGCTCCAATTCAGCAGACTCTGTCTGTATCTGTTGAGGCAGGGATTGCACAGCATTTGGTATTTGGTGCCAAGGGTAGGTGGCAGAGACTGGATTTGAGGGGCTGGTGAGTGCAGGAAGATGTGTGGAGAAGATAAGAAGCTGTGGTCAGGATGGAAGCTGTCGGGCTGCTGAGTGGGGCTTTACGTGAGAAGAAGAAATCTCCAACTTCACTCACTGCGACTTTTGCAGATGCCAAAGGACGTGCTTTTGACTGCTCCCTCACAAAGTGATCAAGAAGGCACCTACCATGCTAGCACTGTCTCAAGTTGACAAAGCTGCATGATGCCAGGCTGCCCTGAAAGTACTGGCTTGGGTCCAGAGGCTGATGGGTCACTTGACCCCCAGGCATTTAGTGATGTGGGTGTAGCACAAACCTTCATGGATTTGAACCCAGCTGAAGATGGTATACTGTACAAAATGATTCTGTGGGCCTTGGAGTGCCCAGGGAACACTGCTGTTTCTGAACACACAGCCAGAAGCAAGCAACGTGGTCTAATGTGTACCACTGCACCTCTCCAGGATGGTAAATGCTACGTTTCAGTACATACCCTTTGTGACATTAGAGGAGCTTTTGAAGTACAGCAAATAATCTTTTCTATTGTTGTCACCGATTAAAAAAGAACATCCCAAACTCAAAAATTAGGCATCGTTTCAGGTGGGGACTATTTGGTTTGTTGAAAAGCACTCACACTGTGCCACCCCAGGCTGCCACAGCCGGTGTCCCACCCGCTGCACCCTCACAAAATCCTAAGCAATTCCAAGAGTGGAGGATGTGATTGGGCTCAGTTGGAGAGTGTTCTCACCAAGGTCTCAATGAAACTATTCAGAGCTGAAGGAGGCCAAGCACTCCCCTCCCCACTTCCACTCACTGAGAACAGAAGCCTCAAGCCCTTGCTGTGGGACCACAGGGGACAGGCACATAATGAGCCCTCACTGCCAAACAGCACAGTGTTGCTGGCCCCTGTGACACCGATCTACAAGTGTGGGCTAAAAACATGCCTCACTCACTCTCACCACAGTTCACATTCTGAGTAAGCTGACTGCTGACAAGCCCAAGAGTGGATCAGCCTCTTGACTTGTGTGGTCTGATGAGGGCTAAGATTACAAATCTTTTCCCAAATAGTCCCCAAGTGAGTCATGCAAAAAAAAAAAAAGATGGAGAGGGGGAAAAAAAGCTTCCAGTAGAGCCTGGTAACATTAGCCAGCCTCAAGCCAAAATACAATGTTCCTCAGGTTACAGTGTCAGCTGAAAAGCTCTCTTACCTGTGGGGATGAGCATGGATTTCCAACCTTTGTAAAGATTAAAGACACTGATCATGACTAATACAGGGCTCCCTGTGTACCCAGTCACAGGTTTAATCAATAGGGAAACAGGAATAGCATCTGAAAGGTTGAAGCTATTAGTTCTAGTCCCAGCCACTGCCACTCCTGTACTGCTCCTGAAATACATTGAATAAGGTTACCCACCCTTCTCTCTGTACCCAAGAGCACCTCCTACAATTAATTTTCAGAGTAACCTTCTGTAACTCAGGCTCCAGGTTCTCTGCTACTTTTTCAGCTTTAAAGATGCAGAAATCAAACCCAATTTCAGGAAACTTAGACATACCTCCTTAAAAATTAATTAGGACCAGTAGAGTAACTCAGTGACTTCTTAAAACATCTTTTAAGAATCTCAGCAACCACTGATGAGGTAAAAGTTATAACATCTACATCCCTGCATAATTCATGCAAACTGGGAAAAAAAATCTGCTTTTTGTTATTTACGGAAAGACAAGATGACATTTGAATTCAGATTTTTTTTTTAATAATTAAAAAAGGTTAATGTCAACATCATCCTGGAAAGACACTTCAATGAAAACAGTACAGGGAAGGGAGAAAACAAGGAGATGTTATTGCACTGGTTTAAATTAATGTTTTCTGAATAGCCGAAAGCTATACGTTACATATCCAGAAAGAAGAGAGGAAAGAAACCCCACTTCAAATTGTGAGGTAGAAAGCTCTCCTACCATTGTATTATCTTATTTTCCTTAGCTTCACTTCCAGAGTCTGGGTCTCATTAATTTTAAATTTAATATTACTCTCTATTTACCTCTCATGCATCTCTCTACTCCTGATTCACACAGACCTCAACAGTTCCTTCAGAAATTGCTTTGTTCTTCTCTGAAGCAGATGGGGCATGAGCTGAGGACTGTGTCTTGGAATTAGCACCAAACCTCATTATTTCTAATGCTGTAGCACAACAGCCACACTGAGATGGAGACAGAGTGACAGTGGGAGGGCAGAAAGAGCAAATCAGCAGCCATTAAAGGTGTCACTATGGCTTTAGGCTAGATTCACAAAGCATGGCAATATGAAGCACTCTGCTTGTCCTTCGCAGCCAGCTCCCACAGCAGTACCTGGAACCTCAACCCCGACATAGCGCCTGCAGCCTTTGCATAAACCGTGAGGAGCAATGTGGACACTTGAGCAGCGACACTTGGCAGAAGAACCACATAAACTGGTAAAGAAGAGCTGCTAAACATGAGTTTGCATTTTAAGGCTATAAACCTCCAGAGTCACGTTCTATCAGTATTCACTCATTAGATCCTTCCCAATTGCTAAGGCAGCTGCACCACGCTCTCCACACAACAATAAGCCTGCACC